>ML058383.1:4153398-5353398 GCA_003013855.2 Liriodendron chinense
GAATAACGGCCACAATTCAAGGACTTGTAGCAGCAGCAGCAGCAGCAGAGGGATTGCTATTGGTGTTGGTGGGCTGAGGCTCTTTGGAGTGCAGCTTGACTTAGACTCTCCAATGAAAAAGAGCTTTAGCATGGAATGCTTGTGTTCTTCTTCCTCCTCTTCTTCCCTTGCCTCTCTTGATCTTAAGTCTGACAAAACACCCATTGGCTATCTTTCTGATGACCTCATTTCAAGAACCCAAGAGAGGAAGAAGGGTACTCTCTCTCTCTCTCTCTCTCTCTCTCTCTCTCTCTCTCTCTCTCTCTCTCTCTCTCTCTCTCTCTCTCTCTCTCTCTCTCAGATCATAAACAGATTGTTTCATGTCATCCACGTGATTTCTTTCATCCAATTCTGAAAGGATATTGAGCTCATCTATGAGTTTTTTTTTTTTTTTTTAAGTTGAAAAACATCAATTGTATAGTTGTTTCATTACAGCCCCTTATTAGTTTGAATCCTCTAGATTTTTTCTAGAAAACCCAATTCTGTTATTTGAAACTTTGGTATGAAAATGGAAATTTTCCTTGTCACGTATAAAAACCATGTAGAAAATATGAATCCTTTCATCTTCTGACCATATTATTTTCATGGTCTAGTCTTCTTTTTAATTCCTTGGCTTATGTTCTTTCGTTTTCCCATGCAACACAGTTTCATTTTTAATTATTGTTTTAACTAGTTGATGTCTTTTACTTACAGATATTTGGATTTTTGGTGTTGTTGATTTTTATCTGTTTTTTGGTTTTTTTCCTAAGATTTTCTTTTAAATCAACCATATTTTTCGATAACGTTCTTATAAATTTGTTTCACGTTCACTGAAATTTCAGCATGTATCTGTTTTCTTTCTATTATGAATATTGAATAGCTCTTTCAAATTAGGAATGGTCGCTTGTTCAATTTGCCTGGTTCGTTTCTACTTCTCTGCTTCTTCTCTTTTCATACCATTTTTTCATGCTTGGCATCTCCAAATGTATTGCAGAACTTTTTTCTTGTAGCCATCACTGGAGGAGCTATGATCCAGTACAAATTCTTCATACCTTATTACAGTGCAAATTTATATGTGGGCCAAAGTGGTTTCTGATCATGGTGGACCATTGGATGGGAGGGACCAACGGTGGATGCATGTGGCCCAGTAAACTTTGCACCCCAATAAGGTCAGCAGGATCATGGCTCTACATATCACTGAAGAATCCTCTGTTAATTTCAACATACTCTTTATTCTAATCTTGGTTTTGTTGAAGACTGTTTATATTTAAGGTTTGTTTCTCCTCTGCAATTCTTCACTTCAAAAACTTTACACAATTTTCAATCGGAACCTTTGTTCGACTTTCTCTTATCTTTTTGTGTTTGTTTTGGGTTTTCCATGATTTGGGTAATGCAATGAATTTCTTTGGTTCTTAGGTGTCCCATGGACTGAGGAAGAGCATAGGATTTTTCTAGCTGGGCTGGAGAAGCTCGGAAAGGGCGATTGGAGAGGTATTTCAAGGAACTTTGTAACTACAAGAACTCCGACCCAAGTCGCTAGTCATGCTCAGAAATACTTCCTGAGACAGAACAGCCTTGACAAGAAGAAGCGTCGATCCAGTCTCTTCGACATGGTAATGCACAGACTGATATCTGCTTTACTGTCTACTGTCCTCAATGAGGAAATCGAGCTAAGGCTTTCTTTTTTCATTTTGGCAGGTCAGTAACAACAACGCAGTGCTTCACATTACTAATTCGAAGTCCGAAAACCCTCCTTTCTCATGTGAACTTCCTGTTCATACTATACCTCCTAGTCATGAAAGACCCCCCTTGATTGATCTCAATTCATCAGAACAAGAAACCCAATCGGGAAACCAAGAAACAAAGCATCTTCAATCACCTTTCGGTCTTTATCCAATGCCGGTTCAGCCATCATACGGTTCACCTGGTTCTTCCTCTCTTGGTTCTGTTTCTCAACCATTTTCTTCCCTAACTAGACCTCCCCTTCCTCTCGAGCCTCTTGATCTGGAACTGACGATTGCAGCCCCAAGGCCATTCAATCAAACCAAGCCATCACCAAGCCCTCTCTTGATGGGGCCCATAAGCGTGACCTGATGACTAATCACATTGAGGACCCACCAAGCCTGCGAGGATTTCTCTTCCTGGAAGGAACATGTTGAAGGATCAACCGTTCGATCCTTTATGATTTCGAATCTTTATATATAGTAAAATGTTTCAAACAGGACTATGCCCATTTTCAATCCAAGAACTACCATCGATGCCTAAATAAAATTCAAAAGCTTCACTCGGGAAACTAGTGTATGTATGGTGACAAGAAGAACATCAGCAACCTACATGTTGTGGATTTTGTAGTATTAATTCTATAATGAGGAAAACATGCATGTTCTTCTTTTGTGGACTTTTAGTATGAGAGATGATGTGTTAATTTCCCACCAATTTTTCAACTTCGCTTTAAATACAGCACATTTGGGTTTTTGGATTATGCAAGTGGGGCTATGGTTCAGTGATCCAATCCATTAATATGATTGGCCTCTTCATGGTTAGCCAATGAACCAAAAGTTCCCATGGTTTGGAAGATTCTAGTTGTAGATTGCAAATTGTTGCTGTTTAACCATCTAGAGAAACTGGCATCTCCAATTCATGGACTGGGAGTTGTTGCTGTTTAACCATCTGGAGAAACTGGTATCTCTAATTCATGGACTGGGGACCTAAAAGCTGAGCATCTTGAAAACGAGTGCATAAAGTTCTAGCCATCTCCATGTCATGGGCCTAAGAGCCTATTCTAATCTGCAAACAAGATAAGGAAGCCTCTAAAGGTTATTTATGCAGGGCTGTTTCGGGTGAGGGATCTGGATCAGGGATTTGTGAAATCCACAGATTTCAAATCTCCTCAATTTGTTTTTTGTCCGTATTTGTGGAACCTGTGGATTTCCCAAATCCGACCCCCCCATAAATCCACGGATTTGGAGCAAACCTGAATTGCAAAAAACAAATAAGAACATAGCTGATCTGCAAAATAATACTCTTCTCAAGAGCAATTGAAGTTATTTCCTTGCAATAAATGCTCAGCCATTGCATATATCTATGGATTTGTAGTTTGATTCCAAACTAGAGAATGAGATTTGCCAAATTCAACTACAATGGAAATCCATGAAGTCCACGGCTTTACCAAATTCATATTTTCATTTCCCTGATCCCAAACAGGGAATGCATTTTGAAGTCTACATGACACTTCAATTCTTTGCTTAGTTGATTTTGGTACATTAACGGCTAATTTTCATTTAAGCAAGAAAAGAAAAGAAAAGGAAAAGGAAAAAGAAAAAAGAATCATTCAAAAGCTCTCCGTCTTTGATTTTTTTAGGTAAAGCTGTCAAATGTTCTTCCCGCAATTCCTACTTCAAATCATGCTTAACATCAGCATTACTTAACTGAGGGAAAAAAAAAAAAAAAAAGCACTACTGCTTTTTATTAATGGAGGCTTGTATTAGTTTCAACACTTGAAAAAGAAAGATGAAGATTGCATAGGCATTGGGTGTATATCCTTCAAATGAAAGAGTGTGGTGGGGTTGTCTCCCAAACACTACCTGTAATAACGACCCCTTGAGAAGTTAGGCAGAAAGGACTCGTGAAAAATCGGATTTGAAATGCTAACTGGATTCCCACCCACATCTTCAAATGGTGGATGAGTCTTTGCATGGAGCCATAATTTACCTTTCTTGAAATGAAAACTCTGCATTTTAGATCTTAAGGTCCATTAAATTTCAAGAATCCCACAAATTTAAGGTTCATGGAACCTTATTTCCCTCTGTTTTTTATTTCCTTCTTAAACACCAACTCTTCAAATTTTCATTAAGTGATTCTTTCGCCCTCAGCTTCTTTGATAAGACGTTAAGATATTATTTAGGTTTGATTATAATCTTGCGGCAATAAGCTGATATAGAGTGGGACGTCGACTGTTTCATGACTCAGATGGACCAAAGGAAGACCGGTCGAGATAAGAAGTGATCTAGACCATTAGAACCACAAAATGGCCGTATCTCGCAATCCGAAATCAGTTTCTAAACGTATAATATATGATTTTGGGGTAGCTCGAGCTACTTAAGCCAACCAACCTGATATGCCAGGTTGCCCAAGACAGAATTGCGAGATTCAACCTGATTGTTGATCATTAGCCTAGTTTTATTTCGATTTAACTATTTATAGTAAATTTTGTTTTAATTATATTTTTTTATCCCTAGAGTTTTAGGAGTCATGCCCACATGAAATGGACTTAGAATAGTGCGTGGAGTCATTAAGTTGGGCCAGTTTGAAAACTTTTGCCGAAAATCATGAGTTCTAGTAGAAATGAGTAGAAATGAGAGACTTCTATAAATAGTTGTTTACTATTTATAGTAAGTTGGGTTTTCTAGGGATTTGAGTTTGAGTCGAAGTCTAATACTTCTTACTAGGGTTTAGTTTATTATTTAAAGCATTGTAGAGATAAATTTACTCATTCAATCAATTATTCGATATTTTTTAGGAATTATTAAAAACCTGATGAGGAAGATGGTGATTGACCTCTCACATCCTTCCTACATCATAAACAATTGGAACAATCATACATGCCTATAGGCTTGTCAACCCACTTGTTTATGAAAACTAATGCACTTTTGGACAAGTAGTCATAAATGTATAATCATTACACAATGGATTAAGTGGCTCTAATGGAGAGATGGAACTACTCATAAATGATCTGATACAGAAGATGATCGTACTTACGATGAGTGAAAATGTGTAACATGTTCTAATGTACCATATGTGCAACTATATATCCAAGTAAGCACCCACGTGTACATATGTATGCCATTAATTTTAAGCATTAAAAAATGTGGCAAATGTATTAACTTGTATATGTATCGTATGTGGAGATATACTATGGTGGGACACAACAGACCGAATGATCTGAATTGCCAAACCATGGGTCACATTGTCAAATAAATAGACGCGACGGCCAAGCATCATATAATCCTTTAAACCAAGGATCGTATTATGTGCATTGCTAGGTATTTAAAGAAGTAAATAGTAATTTTGAGCACTCAAGATCAAAGTACAAAATAGAAGTTTTGAAGACAATGGGGTCAACATGTAAGTTATCCAAATGTGAAATGCATGACTAAGAGACACATCACCACCACACCCCTCTTGTACTATGAAAGGATAAGGCAAACAAAGGAAGAAAGCTTGTCCACAAGGTTGAGGGAAACAGCCTACCTGCTAGGATGGGGACATCTATCTCTGGACTACGAATTTCCTTTGTATGTGGGGCCCAGTATCCCACTTTTGATCAACAAAGACCATTGGATATGACGAATTAGCCTAACATCGCACGTCCTAGAAATAATCATAATGAGGCTATCTTAAGGATAAAGTTAGTCATGTTGGGATGCCACTAAAAATGTGTCTTATGGCATTTTTCTCCCCACAGGGCACTGACAGGCATATCAATGGCTAGAATTTAATATGAGATGGTGGCCCACTCATCTAACAGGCTTGAAATTTTAGCCGTTGGAATTTTTGGTGACAGAGTCTGGCGAACGGTTTGAAATTTTATTTTTTTTTTTTTTTTATATATATATATCTCATATTTTAAGACGTGTGTGACAGGCGACAAAACAACATTTTGCTAATCCTATTTTAACATGAAGATTTACTGAAAAATGAAAAATAGGGGGCATCCTAGTTAACACACCCTAAGGGGGTAACAGTAAAAGTAGTATTAGTGTCCATTTATCTGGCCCTCATTTGAATGTTGTGACCACGGATCAAGGTGATGTGGGGGCCATGTGAAATCCATGGCGGACCCCTTCTAACCAGTGGTCCATCACAATCATATGTTGTCCAGTTGGGCCCCACATGAATTTGCTCCATAGATACGAAGAATTCACGCCAGATTAGTCTTTGTCAAACGCCTAACTTTATTATGATTGACTCACCATTAGATTTTGTCACTAAATAAACGTGGCGTAGGATTAGAGGTATATTTAGGTAAATTCCCACTGATGAAGGGACCTAACTTAAAATCTTCATAGAAATATCTCAAAAGAACTCTAATTTTCAAAAGGAGGGGTTGCTAGAGTCAACAAAGCATTGAAATACAGAAAGTGATCGATGTGAAATGTGTTAATTGTTTTTCATATCTCAAAATTCAAGAGCATTAGCTAAGTAGTCTTCAAAAACAAAGTCATCCATAATGGTATTACTGTAGATAAATGATTTCTTAATCCCTTAAGAAAAAAAAGAAAAAACACCTCACCAAACATCTAAGATATATTCCTATTTAACTGACACTAATGAAAAAGACAACCATAAAATGAGGTAAGTCTCCTGTCAAAGTTCACCAACATTTTGAAAATGGTGGTGGCTGATCCTTGCTTGGGACACTCATGATCCAGACCATCCAACTTGTGGGGCACATTGTGGATTCAGCATATCCTTAAAATCACACGGATCAAGCAATCTTATCCATCAATTAGTGGTTATCAAATGAATGGTTACAATTATTTAACGAGTGGTCCAAATTCCAAATGCAAAACCAGAAGGTTACTCTATCATATTCTCAGTGTAATTTTTAGATTTTGCTCCACCTGCAATGCTATCATATTCTCAGTGTAATTTTTGGATTATGCTCCATCTGCAATTGGGTGGGCCATTAGGATGAGCTGGTTTGCCCTTCAACTGTGCCATGTTTCCATCACCACCTCCATCTCCATCTCCATCTCTCTCTCTCTGGGTGAGCGGGCGCCACGTGCGGGTGAGCGCGCTTGAATCGTCCAAGTTATGGTGCTCCTAGTTGCATTGATTCACTTCAATCAATCACACCCACACCTTTTGGGACAGTGGTAGATTGAGTGAAGATAACCTCTTCCCAACGCTGCTCAAGTTATCGAATCCCAGTGTGGGGGTGGCTAACATTGGAGGGTGACTAACACTAGGATGTGTCTACTAACACAAAAATAAATAAATAAATAAGATTCACTTCAATTAATCGACCAGTGGTTCTTTCAAATCATAAGTCATGGCTGACCCTAATAAATAGATGTATCAAATTGTTGATTGGGCCTATTTTTTTAACATTCTTGACCACCTACATTGAAAGGCCGTTGATCAAATGATTAATATTTGTCATAATGGCGTGATGTTTGCATGGCAGCTCATGAAATGTGTGTTGAACCTAATGAACGGTCTGGATCAATGAATTGCATTGTCTGAGTGTCCCAATGCGACTAAGAGTACTACACCATATATTAATGCTCCAGGCATTATATGGTATGCTACTCCCGAAGAGAGATGCTCTGCATTGTTTGTATAACATCTTACTCCTCTATAGGGCTCTCAATGGGTCGGATATGGATCCGATCCAACCGGATTGGGTTCCAAGTCCGTATATCTGTAGACGGATTCGGATCCAACTTGGATCCAAAAGGTGATATCCATATTTGATCCATTTATAAGTTATTAGATCCATTTTTTATCCAAAATCTATATAACCATCGGATACGGATCGGATCTAGGTCCGAATCGACCTCTATTACAAATCTAAAAAAATGTATATAATATAATGTATTTAATTTAATAGAAAAATGATGCGAATCCCACTATTTACTGTGGTATGGTCGACCTAAGAGTAGCATGTCTCAATTTTGAGACATGGCCTAAAATAATCTATAAAACGGATGGCCAACATGAATATAACATATACAGGAAGGTGATAATGAGTCGGATCTTAATTGGATTCGGATTGAACTCGAATATGTTCCTGTGAATCCAAATCTGGTCCATCTAAGTAATCGGACCTATTTTAAGATCCAAATCTGATCCATGTAACTAATCAGACCTATTTTAATATTCAAATTCGCATTATACAGATTTAGAGCGAATGCCTGACCCACTCCTTTGAGAGCCCTACTCCTCTAGCAAGGTCTTTCCATAATGAAAATGAGAGACTCCAAAATTCACTTCTATCTAATTATTTGATACGCCACAACATAGAAAATATTAACAACCATTAAAAAAATCTCCACATTCATGTAGGGTACACATGTAATGGTTGGATTAACTTGATTCTTGAGAAGTGTTTCACTTTCATGGTAGGATGACAATATTAGACGGTTGAGATATCATACAAACATGATGGTGTGCCCCACACAAAAATTAGTTGGAAGTGCACCCTGTGTGTGAGTATTTCTAACATTATATGTGTGTGCACACCCGCGCCCGCATTTTGCAAGCCTCCCCCACCTTCGAGGGAGAGTAGCATCCTCCCAAACATTTTATACTGTACATGGCGTGTTCTATCATCAACTTGAACCATTCATTTATTCATACAATTAGAAGTAAGGCATGGAGCAAGAATTACGGCAATCAAATTTAATGATCATAACCGTTTGAGTGGGGCCAATTTATTACAACCATCCATTGTTTACGAGACATAAATCACATGTTTAGAGTTTTTTTTTTCTTTGGTTCAGTCTTGACTGTCCATTTTCATGCTATTGATCATAAGCTTAGGATCACCGGATTAGCATGATTTTTGCACCACAGCCTGCCCCATATTCTTTGGATCAACAATAAGTCACCGATGTGCCCTTTAAAAGGTTTTGGGACATTCACTGTCCTAAGAATGTGGCGATAGCCAGCAAATGCTTTGTGTGTGTTGGAGGGGAGCTCTTTGGGGCCCCACAAGGGACATCCATCCCATTAATCAAATCCATGCTTCTATGGTGAGCCATAGGCTTAAAAATCAGGTCAATTGATAAGTTAGGTGGGCCACACCATAGATAACAATTGAGAGTAGATACTTGCCCATTGAAACCTTCTTGATTGAATGTAAGGCCCATTGAGATGTGATTTAGACATTCAGGTTATCCATTGTCTATGTCCCACTGAGATGAGGGGTCACACCAAATTTTAGGCCATTGTAAAACTCAGATGAGCCCCCCCCCCCCCCCCCCCCCAAGAGCTTTTAGATGTCTTCGGCATGATTTCTCATGGTTTTAAATTGTATGGCCCACCTAAGATTCGAATGAGGCTGATTTTTGGTGCATTCCATAACTTAAGAGGGGATTTAATTACCAAACTTACGGCATGGATGAAGCCCATAGAGCTCAACCCATAGTATCACTTCCACACGTAGCATGTGTACATTCACTCCATCCATCAGGTGAAGAATGAGAGCATGTAGCATGTGTAAATCCACACCCATTATCAAAATGAAGAGTTATCTTTTTTTTAAGTAATTGTACATTTAAAATATTAGCCCCACAGAAAACTCCGACAAGCCATACAAAGGCAAACAATGTAGGATTGCTCCTTAAATTTCCAAGCCTGTGTGGTGTGACCCACCTGTCATTTGAATCAAGCTAATTTTTACATCTTCACTTTGTCTAGTGAGTTAAACCTGATTAACAGCTTTGATGAAAAATAAACAGCATAGTGGCCTCATAAACAAACCTATGGTAGGCATCCCATCCCCGTTGTTTCCTGTGTGTGGCCCACCTGAGTTGTCGGTATGCATCGCTTTTTTTAAGTGCCTAGAAAATAAAGGATAACTGGATGGCCGGATTGGATGTTACATATACATCATGGTGGGGCCCATAGAGCTTGGGTGTTTTGTTGCATAGGACTCTAGTACCATCATGTGGATGGGGCCCACTTATTTATGTTTGGTTGAATACGAATGATTTGTCATGTTAGGTGGCACTTTTAGAAAAACAGTGACATGTGAACAAGTGAATGTGTCTCCTTTACAGGATGTAACTATCAATGAGGTGTCAAAAATCCACGTCAGCTTGTACGGGGAGCCTCTATATACATTTTCATATATCCACATGTTTTCTCATTGATAGGACTCTGTGACCAATATGATAAAGATCCATTTCAATCATCAATGTATGGAAAGCTGGAAATCCGAATAGCCAGTTATGAATGTCCTTTTAATTCATGCCATGGGGTTTGATAGCCCCCACACGCACCTCTACACGTGACGCACGTGTAAAACATCTGAACCGTCTACATGTGGGACATGACCGGGTAGATCATTTGGTAAAAATCAGGCCTTCAATTATTACGTAGGCCACACATGTACGGAAAGAATAGAGATCCAAAAGAAATTGAGAGGGAAGTTCTTTTGCTGGTAACAGCTTAGGGGGTGTTACCCTAGACGTGTAGGGCCCACCTTGATATAGTTTTTGTCTATCCATGCCGTTCATCTGTTTTTACATCGCATTTGAGTATGCAATCCTAATTCGTAAGAAGTTAAAATTCTTAGATGGAACACACCAATAGAAACAGTGATGAATAACCATTAAAAACTTTTTGTGGGCCATAATAATTTTGGATCAATGTGGTATTTCTAATTTCCCTTCAAACAGATATTCTTGACATTATCAATAGGTTGGATTGCAAATAAACATTAAGAAAACGGTACGATGGGCCCTTTGCAATTTTTAATTGTGAGGCATTCAATCACTACGGTTTCCTGTGGCGTGGTCCACCTGAGATTTGGATCTATATAATTTTTGGTACCCCATCCTAAAATGGTCTGTAGAAACGTATGGACGGAGTGGATATACATAAAAACATCAAGGTGGGCCACACGGTAGGTGTAACATCCACTAAGCTGTTACCTAGGTAACACCTAATTCGCTCCCGTTCTTTTGGAGGAAATCAATTGCTTCAGTACATCCTCAACCTACCTAACTGGGGAAGTGGATTACGTCCTGCCCCCGCCTGGATGGATTCGGTCCAGGCAGGCACACTATGGGGCCCACAATGATGTATGGTTTTTATCCATGCCGTTCATCCATTTTTTAGAATATTTTAAGGTGGGAGCCCAAAAATTAGACACTTATAAGGCTTTAGTGGACCAGACAGCAGTGAATGAACGCCCACCATTAAAAACTTCTTGGGAGCGTTTTAGATCAATCTGACATTTGTATTTTCCCTTCATCCAGGTCCATGTGACCTTATGAACGGTGGGTCATTATCACTGCTTCCTATGGTGTGGTCCACTTGATCCTTGGATCTGCCACATTTTTTTTTATTGTACCATACATCACGGTGGCCCCACATAGCCCCTGCCTGGACCGTTGGGTACTTGCAGAGCTGTAAAAGGGTAGCTGGATCTGCAGGTACTGGATAGAACCAATCTGATTTAAACAGAACCTGTTCCAACTTTTTGGAACCTGTACTAATTAAGTTAGGTCTAGATTGGCTCTCTCCGTTTTGGACCACCTATAAATGGACCTGGATTGGGTGGTGACCCTAACACCTAGTAGTTTGGGATACAGTGGAATTTAATTGGGCCACCCTACGTTGATAGGATAGATCAAGCAAAGCATGTTTGAAAGTTGTTAGGTTGAGTCTGCATTCACCTGGGGCCATCTTAAACAACAACACATGGTCCAATCAAATTCCACCATATTTCAAAACCATAAATTCATCTAGCTTTGGGATCCACCACACAATTCACACCCGTTAAAATTTGGGTCTACCCAATCTGAGTCCGTCCATGAACTTGGACCAAGTTAAAATCAAGTTAGGTCAAATCAAGTCGAGTAAAGTTGCCATTCAGTTAATTTTATATTATGATTATTTATGTTAAATATATATATTAATTATTCTAGCAAAGGAGCCATGTTTGTTAAGCCACATGAATGTAAGAGACTCCTACACGCCAACATATCTGTCAAAGTCGCAAATGTGCATGCAATATGATCCATCCATTAGGTGGGACTGATTATATAAATGCTTTCATTTGACTGAAAATTAGCTAGATCCAAAGGCTAGCTAACGGGTACGGGATGGTACCCGAACCTGGTGAAATCCAGGTCTGGGTCTTTAAGAACGAGGCCTGAACCCAGAAGGACCTGGACTTGGGAAGACCCGAAAGAGGTTGGGCCTAAGACCGGCCCATTACATCTGGGCAGCCCAGTTGGAACAGTTCAAATCGGGCTAAAGACAACCTCAAGCCCAAGCCATTGAGAGCCCTACCGATGGGCTATTATCTTTCCTTTTATTCATTTTCTTCACACAACTACATGCGTTGTACGCCGCAGAGACATGCTCGGGTCCAGTCTGTACTGTGTGCAGAGTTGATAGTCCTATCTAAAATGACTATTTCCAAGGCTACACCATTGCATGGCATAGAGCAGTAGGGTTGTCACTGGGCCGGGTTGTCCCATTGGGTTTTCAGGTGGCCCACTTTGACCTTAGCTTTGTTAAGACCAGATTTCATTGGGTCTGGGAAGCCATTGGGTCTTTCGACCCCGGTTTGAGTTCAATTGGGGTTGGATCTAAGTCTGCTCAAATGAGAGTTTTAGATGATCAGGACCATTTGATGGATGGATTAGATGCACATGCGTATGCCCCTTTAACACATTGGTGGTGTGTAAATGGCTCTCTTATATGTGTGTGGCTCAGCAAACCAATTTCCATTGCTAGATTAATTAATACATGTAAAATTACTAGTAAAATTAATCTAGCTATATGTTATACTAGAGATTAAGCCCCCTATCCTGACCCGGTCTGTTAATGGTTCTTAAGAAATGGAACCTGGACCCATAAAAATGGGGTTGCTCCATTGGACCAGGCCTGTTTATATTGCAACCATTTTTTATTTACTTTTCAACGAGCCTCCTCCAGTTCCGACCCACTTCTCTCCCGGTTTTTCTCCTTCTCTCTCACCAATAGGGCAGTACTGCAAGCTGACAAGGCTCATGAACAGACAGTTGATCGTTGCACTAGGCACTAGCGGCTAGATTGTGGAACCCACTCAGCTAAGTCACAGTCCAAAAAATCAGATTGGTTGAGCAATCCTAGCCTCAGATTGGTGAACACTTGTTTTGCTGAATTTGTTCATTGAATTTTGTTCACTTTTAACCGTCCAGTAAATGTCCATAAATCCAATAGTAAGATAATCAAATAAGCATGAATTCGACAGTTTAATTTGAATTGTTGCTATGCCACGTAGGTCAGAAGAGCCATAGTTGGGCCCATAAGATAAACGATTATTGCCTCACTAATAAAATTTCCTCCACAATCAGCTTCACGTTCCATTGGGCATGTCTCAGGTTACCACTTTAAGCAAGGTTTGGGCCCGGGCTTGTCTCTCTTGACCCATGCTTCATTTCTTGGGCTGGGCTGGGTAGTTTAACACACTGTCCACCCATACCGATAAGGAGACACGAACACTGTTCTCCCACTCTAATACCACTTTGATAATGGGCAAGTGGCCAACACATCAAAAACTTCAAAGCTAATGGGGAAAGACTAGTATATCCCTTTATCTTGCCCCAGGGCAAACTGACCAAGATCTCCCCATAGACTACCCCACATATCACAGGTCCCACAATGGAACCCACCCCATAGTCATTCGGCATCTCATAGACCCTACCTCATGAGCCACCCCACCCTAGTGTGGAGATGCACCTGCATCATGAGCAGACCTTCTAGCACAATGCACCTGTTGGAGATCTAGGCCATTCACAATGTAGGGCGGGCATACCCTGTGAAAAGATGGGTGGTAAGAAAATAACCTGGGATCCATATTCAATTTATATGTCCGGCCTACTTAATGAAATAGATCAGTCCAAATCATGGCAAGAATATGGCCACAGCATTACCTACTTGGCGAATGGCTGGATGTATTGCACCTAATCATATGTGCCATTAAACCACGGGTGCATTTCACATGAGCCAATAGGCTTAGTAGTACTCAACCATTGGTTTAGGGTGACTTTGTGTTAGAGTCCCTCTATATACATAGATACGTCGTCCTCTAATAGCTTGAGCTTTTAGAGAAAGTGGTGATTTGACATAGTATTAGAGCAGAAGTTTCTGTGTTTGAATCTTGGAAGTTGCAAATATACCAACGAAATATATTCTCCCATGGGGCCATTTATAGTGTGAGTTGTGATTGTCCCTCTACTTGAGTATGAGCTTTGAGTGTCCCTCTACCCTTGCTCAATATGTTCCTGTGCGGAGTGTCACCCCCACACATATGGGTGAGTGTTAAAGCCCCTTGATATACATTAATAAGCCATCTTCTAATAACTCGGGCTTTTAGAGAAAGTGGTGATTTGACACATTGGATGATAATTTCTCTGTTCTTCTTTGGAGGTTAGGCTGAAATGCCCCTCTTGCTGTAATTTTTGCTTTCTTTATGTTATTAATATAAAGCTTGTAATGGTATCTTCCATCGAAGAAAGTAAAATATAACACCCATAGCATACCAGATTGAGATCCAAGCCGTCAACGGTTGGGTCCCATACTGTATACGAATAATGCCTGCATGCTGGTCACAAAAACCACCATTTACAAAATAAATGGACGGAGAAAAACTTCAGGCAATTTTTCTTACCTGCCCACCTATTTATTGCACATTGGTCCACCTAATGAGGAGATCAGCCTGATTTCTAGACCGTAGGATCTACATGGTGGGACCTAGGAGAAACACAGATTGGATCTCATGCCCTTGTGCCACACTAGCACATGGGGGTGGCATGTATATGAAATGATTAATATACGATGTGTTGGCTCAACAAACCTAAAGACGCAATGCATACTTAAGAATAAAGGTTTGCTTGAATAAATCTCCTAAAGGGTTTTTCTGCCGAGCCTCACCATAGATGCGGACACATGAAAACTCACAAATTGAAATATTACATCCTTGCTAATTCAAAGTTTAAGTAAACAGTATTTAAGGGCAAGTTTGGACATATAATCTAAGGAAAATAAAGGAAAATAACAATAATTATATAAAAAAAAGTTTTATGAGCACTATTAAACATGGATTTTAATTTAGATTTCTTGTTTGATAGCAAGTGGAAATATTCTACTCTTCTTAAAACTGGTGCTGAGAATTCAATTTTTGAAAAAATATAATGATTTTTCTGTTGAATTCACCGTTTTCTTTGACATCCAAATAACATTCCTTTTCCATTGCTGGGCATGGAATTCCAGTATCCAAACATGGCCTAAAAAAAATATACAATATCAATTTAGATCATTAGATATTACCTCACTTTTATTTTTCTATGTTTACTCGTATAGTGTTTCATTTTAACTCGCAATCTGCTAACTGCTAAAACCCGTGAGACTAGCAAATAAGTGCCTGAAGAAATACCAGTCTCACACATTACCTTCCATTTTTTATGTGTGATGGCTAACTGATTAGGGATAAAGGATACAGCCAAGGCTTCATTTGGATGCAATATTTAATCGAATTGTGACCACTCAGTTTAATGAAGAGAAAATGGTAAAATAGGAATGCCTTCCTAATGTTGAACGAGTCGTTGATTATTTCATGTCCTAGATGGATCAAAAGAAGACCGGTCAAGGTCGAAAGTGATCCGGACCGTTAGAACTGTAAAACGGTTGTATCTCGCAATTCGGAATAAGTTTCTAGACATATAATATATGATTTTGGGGTAGCACGAGCTACTTTAGCCACCTAACTCGCGTAGCCGGGTTGCCCATGCCAAAGTCGCGAGATTCGATCGGATCGACAGTCATTAGGTTAGTTTATTTTCAGTTTTACTATTTATAGTAAGTTTTAATTCGATCATAACTTTTGATCTGTAAGGTTTTCGAGTTAGTGCCCAACATGAAAATGGCTTAAAATATTTAGTAAAACAACATAGTTGGGCTCATTTGAAAACTTTCTATTTTTGACCGAAAACCAAGAGTTCTAGTAGGATTGAGAGACTTCTATAAATAGTAAGTTTACTATTTATATTAAGTTGTGTTTTCTAGGAGTTTGCATTTGAGTTGGAGTCTCGTACTTTACGTAGGGTTTGGTTTTCTATTTATATGCATTGTAATTACGTTTCTATTCATTCAATCTATCATAAACAATTATTCGGAATTAATTTTCTCTTTTTATCCTTTTATTTCTTCTCGTGCAAACAAGGATTATCTGGTTAGGGAGACGGTGATCGACTTACCACGTCCTCCCTGCGTCACTTCCTATGCATTCGTTTAAAGAATCGATTCCTAATTGCGGTTACCTTTTTGTCTTCATGTTAGAATAGAAAGTACTAAACTATAATTTGAGGGCTATTTCCTAATATTAAGGGCCCGTTTGGATGCTACCAAATAAATTACTTTTTCTATTTATAGCGGTCGATAAGTAACTCATTTTGAAAAGAAAAGAAAAAAAAATCATTTGAGATATGTAAGTTTGGTTTATGATCACCTATATAATTAGCCTTTTTATTTAGGGCCCGTTTGGATACCAACAAATAAGTTACTTTTTCTACTTATAGCAGTAGATAAGTAACTTATTTCAAATAAGTTAGTTTGATTTATGATTAGTAACAAGTAACTTTTTTACTTAAAAGTATATAATTACTTCAGTTCATCTTTTTAGCTCTTTTGCTTTTCATAAGTTGCTGAAGAGATGAATAGAAAAAACCAAAGAAAGTAAAAGCTAATAAGTATGTTGTTTACCAAACATGCTTACCTACTAATTAAGTAGAAATCAAGATCAATTATTTATCTGATAAGTAGCTTATGTTAAGTAACTTACATTCCAAATGGGCCCTTAAAGTTTCTTAGTCACTTTAGTTAAATAAGTAGAAATTAAGATAAGCTATTTAATCCAAACAACCCCGAAGAAACATAGTCGTTTCCTCTTTTACTGAACTGATTTTTTGTAATTCTATTTAGTTTTCGTCCAAACAAATGCTAAACCACTGCCTTTTGCATTGGAATTGATCTTATATTTATTTCCAAAAAAGTAAAACCATGATATCACTCATTTTAAGCAGGCCTAAGGAGATTTTCAATGAGGCTGTGTTCGGTTGTCGGTTAAAAATGATTTCATCTCATTTTAGTTAGGGCATGTTTGTTTTACCTATTACCACAATGGTATAAAGGACATGTCGAACGATTACAAGTTACTTGATCTGCATTCGACTACTTATTCTTTTGTTTAGTTTAGTGGCAATAAAATAATAATGATTGCAATTTTTCATTACTTATAATGTCAAATCATTACCAAAATATATGTAGCTATTTTGAATTCAAGATTTTTTTCCATGCCAAGAAAATGATATAATGCATAAGTCTTCATAGCAAATTCTCAACCAAACTAAAGAACAAACCAGTCCAAGTAGTGAGGTGAATTACTAGTGACAATAATGTTGGCTAGTGTAATGATCTATGGCATTAAAATGATTGCAGAAAACGAAAATAGTTGATGGTGAAATGTGTGATGGAATAAATTTAAAAAAAAAGAAAAAAAGAAAGAAAGATAAGAGTCGATTTTGTTTTTAAAAATTATGCCATTTGTAAGGGTGGCAACAGGTTAGGTAGGTAACTGGCATGACCCGCTTCCTAGGAGGATTTGGGCCAAATACATGGGTGATGGGTTGGGCTCTGTCAAAAAATGTGGCTTACTTAGTAGATGGGTCGGGTTCGGGTTGAAAAACCGTACACAATCCAACCCGCATTTATCAATGGGTGGCGCCAGATGACACGACCCAATCAGGCTCAAAATCACAAACAAGTAAACAAATGATAAATATAGATGCAAACACAAGATGTGTGTACTCACTAAGGGCAGTCTTTAGCTCTATATTCCATTCTTAAACTTGAGTATAGTCTTGTTGGGGTTGTTGGACAGTAAAGCCTAACCAGATAACAATTAAATGGGTTAGCTTAGGGGCACTTGGGCTTGGTAAATTTTAAGTGGGTTTGTCGGGCTCAGCGGCCCGGCTGCACATCTTGGCCGTTTGGGAAATGGGCCTGACTTGAGCCTGACCCCAGCTCATTGCCACTTAGAGACATCCACCCTGGTGCGACTACATGGGTGGACCGGATAATGCATCACCCTACTGCGTGTCTTGTAAGGAAAGGATCTGACTTGCCGGTCACCCACCATTACAATGTAACCTCAAGCTCCGTGAGGCATCCGTGACGTTTGTGTTATATCTACTCCATCCATCCATTTTGCCAGCTCATTTTAGGACATCAACGCAAACATCACAGAGATCCTAAACTGAAGTGGGTCATACCATAAGAAACAATGAGGATTAAACGTCCACCATCAAAACCTTTTTGGGCCCATTAAAGTTTTTGGATCAAGCTGATATTTGTGTTCTAACTGAATCACTTTATTAACGGGTGGATGGCATATGGACATCACAGTGCCCCATAAAGGTTTCAACGGCAGGCATTTCCATCCCGTTGTTTCCTGTGGTCGACTCGAATTTTGAATTTGCCTCAAGTTTGGACTAGGTTTGTGCCGTGGAGGCACACTATGCTGGATACTCTGTGGGGCATTCTTGTGATGTATGTGTTTTATCAACCTCTCAAAATTCAAGCATATCCAAGGCTTAAGTGGACCACACCTCAATGGGAATTGAATGCCTAGGGTTTTTTTGGGCTATGCCCTAAAATGAGCTTGGAAAAACAAATGGATGGGGTGGATAAAACACATACCTCATGGTGGGTTCTATCACGCTGTAGCGAACAGATGGACGGAGTGGATATAATGCAAACAACACGTTGGGTTACTTTCTTGTAGTCGTCAGTATGTATTCTGGCGCACGGGAATATACTGGGCAAGGGTGGAGGGACATTCACACCATAAACGCCCCCCATGGAAGAATATATTATCGGTGGCATATTTGCTGCTACTGGGATTCAAATATAGGACCTTCCGCTATGATACTATGTCAAATCACCATTTGATATAACAGCTCGAGCTGTTAGAGGATGGCATATCAATGTATATCAAGGGACTCTAACATGAAATACCTTTGTTGGCTCCCCTTTTAAAGGTAGGAGAGTCACACAAGTAAACAAAGGTGTTGTTGGGCTACTTATTTGTTGTACAAGTGGCACACTAATGATACCTCGAAACAATCCGATTATCGATCGCATCACTAAAAATAAAAATTACACCAACAGAATGATCCAAATTGTCCAAACATTGACCATCTAATGCACAGTTAAAAAAATGTTAGTGAGTCGTGTCGTTTGGGATTCTCATGTTTGTGGTCCACTTGAGTCTCGAAATTTCATCATTTTTAGCCGAATTATATATTTCAAGGGGCTTATTACAATCATTCTGTCAAATGTCACATATGTACACTAATTTAGATTATTAAAATTGATTTATTCAATTAAATTTAGGTTCCTATAAATGTACTATAGAATTTCAATGCATTCCAATTATTGGCTGCCAAACACAATTTTTAGATTTCAATTGATTCCAATTATAATATGCCAAATAAAACTAATGATTCTAATTCACATAGATTCCATGTTAATTGTAATTTGGATTCCAATTCATATCAAATACAAGCCATCAAATGAGCCCTTTTTATAATAGATCCTTATCCTTTGATATTGGACATTTTTCCTGTAATGAGAACCATTATTGTACTTTCTTACTCAACCATCTATTTGTAGGCTGCCAAGGGTGGAATCATGCAATTTCAAAATTTATCTATAATCGTCTATCCTTTATAAGGCTCATCAGATAAACTGCTTCGTTGACATGAGCTCCACATGTATGGAATCTCTACACATCAGTAAACCATACATTTGTATGGATTTCCTAGGCAATTGATGTGGTATGAGCGGTATTTGATTGGGGCATGTGTCGTTGTTAGAGATTGGGTCCAATTGAGTATGCACTCAACCGAACAACCTTCAAACGTGCTTTGCGTCAACCCATCTCAGGGACTAGGATTGGGTACTACTCCTGCCTATACCGAAGTCGGTATATGCACGACGTGGCAGGATTTGATCGGACGGTAGGCCACTATCAAAGATGGGGCCTAGTCAGTGTACGCACTCGATTGAACAACCTGCGAATATGCTTTGTGTGGGCCTCATCTTTGACAACAACCTGTCGTCCAATCAAATCCCACCACATCATGCCTATACCACCTTCGGTATAGCAGGGGCAATATCAAATTTGCATCCCCACAGTGGCACGTAGCCCAATCAAATCCTGCCATGTCAGGTCACCAAGTAATTTGTGTCCCTTTCAAACATGCTTTGAGTGGGCCCTATCTCTGACAGTTGTACGTGGCCTAGTCAAATGACTGGTCACTAGGCAATCCACATCGGACCCTATAATGCATCATTTGTTCCTATCTTCTCTAAGATTATGGATCCTCTGTTGGCTTCCGGTAAGAATTTCCTGCTTGGAACCTTTTCATTGGTCCACATCACACTGCGTGACGTCGTCATTTGACCAAGTTACACTGAGGTGTGACCAGGTTGCATTGAGGATGTGACAATGATGTGGACCAATGAAAAGGCTCCAAGCAGGGATTTTCAGCTTGGAAGGGGTGCAGTTTGGGTGGATCCCCAACCGTGGGGCCACTGTGATGTATGTACCTTACATCTACATTGTCCATGCATTTTGAAAGCTCATTTTAGGGCATTATCCCAAAAAATGAAGTAGATCCAAATCTTAGGTGGTGTTGGAAATTTGGTCAGCGGAAGCACCGAAGAAGATCAAACAATCACCACACAGCCACACAAACAATCAATGCAAAACCAGATGAATTTTACGTGAAAAACTCTTGTGGGAAAAAACCACGGCACAAAGTGACACTTCCACTATGAATTCCAGAAGATTACAAAGCTAATTTACCCTAAGATGAACAAGGCACTCTTAAGATGAACAAGGCACCCTAAGCTAATTTACCCTAAGATGAACAAGGCACCCTAAGCAAATCCCAAAGATGAACAAGGCACTCTTAAACCTCACAATCTCTCCCCAAGTCCTAATCTCGAAATAGGACTCCTTGGTATTGATTAAAATGCATCTAAAAATGGATTAGGAGGTGCTTTTATAGGCCTCCAACCCAAAATAGAAACACGCAACTCGTATTTGCGCAAAATCGTGCGTATACCTGACCGGTGACGACCGATTGGACCTGTGCAAAACAGGTCCAAAGAGTTTTGCCTTAAAAAAAAAAATTCCAGCCTCTGTTCGACTGGTCAAGACCGGTCAAAGTACATGTCCAGCAATCCTTTCAAGTCTCTGTCCAAAAACAAGGATCGGTTGGGACACCCAAATCAGAGATTTTGGAGGCTCTTACAATAGGTGGACCATAACACATGAAATAGAAGTGATTGAATCCACGCATTAAAAACTTCATGGGGCTACTGGAATGTTTATTTTCCATCCAACCTGTTGAAAAAGTCATGAAGACCCTGATGAAGATTGAAGATGCAAACAAAAATCAGCTTGACCAAAACTTTTGTAACCCACGGGAAGGTTTTAATGGTTGAGTACCATTATTTACTGTATTATGATCTACCTGAGATTTGGATCTACTTCGTTTTTTGAATCCTTCTCTAAAATGAGTTTTGAAAATGAATGGACGGCGTGGATTTAATACACACATCACACAGTGGACGGCACGGCAAGGGATCCACCCACTCGGTGGATCTGGGGATCCAGCGCTCTTGGATGCCAACAGAGGATACGGACTCCTTCTCTAATAGGCAGGCTGCGATCTGACCCAGGCATTAAAATTGAAAGTGCAAGAGAAGAGGAGGATATCTTCCAGAGAAAGAGAAGATGTCAGTGGCTCTTGCTCCGGGGTTGTCTCGGAAGCTGAAGAAGGTACTGGAGTCACGTACGGACACACCAGATGTGCTCGCATCGTTGAATACTCTGTCCACCTTCTACGCGGATAACAGCCAGCAGGCACGTAGGAATCTCAGATCCACCATCGAGAAGAGATCTCTCTCCATCAACCATGAATTCCTCCTCGCCTCCGAGACTGCTCAAGAGGTGCATTTTTTCCTTTTGATTTATTATTATTAAATAATGATTTCATTTCTTGCTAATATATTTTCTGTTTTTCCTTAGGCGTTGGATAGAGTGGAGGAAGAAGTCAATGCCTTAGCCGAATGTTGTGATAAGTAAGATTGAGATCCCCTTCCTTCACTTTTTTCTCTTTCTCAACATTAAATTACCAAAATTTAGCCATGTGAGAATAACCTCACGGCGCCCAGATTTTCTTAATGTTTAATAATATTTATTTCGTGATTTTCATTCATGTTCTTCAGCATCAGTGTTCTGAAACCCAGACTGAACTGGAAGGTCAGACTGGAACTGGCCACTCAAAAATCAGTGGAGTCACTATAAACCCTCATCAATTAAGTAGACGAGTAATAAACCATCAAATAATTTAGAGGTTTGGTCATGTGCAACGGAGACAAAAAACCGCTCTGGTTAGGAGTGAGTTGGTATAAATTGAAGTCTCTAAAAGTTCAAGGGGAAGGCCCAAAGGACGTGGATGGAGTTAGCGAGAAAAGACTTGATGACCTAGGGTCTAACTGAAGGTCTGGGCCTTCATTCGAGTGGAATGGTGGAACAGGATTCATGTAGCTGACCCCAATTAATTGGTATAAGGCTTAGATGATGATGCTGTGACAATAAATTAAATAACTGTTAAGCTCAAACCCACGGCTTCTAGTTGAAAATCAAATGTTCTAACCACTATGCTAACAAGAGATTACCTGTCAATTCCTTCTAGTTTTATAATTGTAAGTACAGTTCCAGGTCAAAGCACGCCAGAGCAGGTCTGATTGCCTTGGACCAAACTGCTACAAACTGGGTTGAGGTCCGGTCAGGGTTTTTAGAAATTCTTCAGTGTTATCTGGATTGATTGCAGAGATTAAAGAAGGGAAAATGTTGAGTTATTTGTAGATTCTCCGTGAGCATTTTGCTCATCATCATGTTTAAGGAGGCAGTTGTCATGAGCATCATATTTTGTACTTTGAATTGTTGATACTCTAACCATTCATCCAGCAATTTAAATTCCCTAGAATATGGCATCAAGGAAGCACGCGTTTCTTTCTTGATGTCTATTAAAGGGCTGCAGTTTAGACACCTGAAGTGCATGGACCGGAATACAGTTGATCAGGTTTCCATTTCAAGCAAGAATGCCGTCATTCTCTGTGAAGCTTGCCATTTAATTTTATACCTGTGGTAGCCATACTGAATGCTAACAAATAAAATAAAATAAATAAATACTAAAAAAAAAAAAAAAAGTAAAGGTTTTATCTGAGCACATGCTTTTTCTTTTCCCTTTTTTTTTTCTTTTCTTTTTTTGGTGTAATTCATCGCTGCATCTTGGAGTGGGATGTGGTGAACATACCCAATTAATGGCCAGTGGTTGGGTATTGAGTATTAACTGCTCAGTTATTCCATCATTTAAGTATATAAATATATAATCTTTTAAAGCACTCCTAGGTCCTTTTACTCGATGCTTTGGAAAGTTAGGTGCGTGGTTGTTGACTGGTGAGTCAACCCTCACTACATTTCATCATGGAATTTCTTCATGCTTTTGGCAGTTCATAGCTTCGTCATATGACTGAGACCCAGAACAGATAAATTGGTTGAATTCTACCTACCATGGTTGCATATGCAATTCTACAATCGTCTTCTTCTGTTTATAATATAACTCTATATATCTATATTTTCCCACCTATTTGGGGCCAGCTATACATCTATATATGTGTTTGTGCGAGCGAGCGCATGTGTGCTTAATCATGCCTGTGGGAGTTTCACACTCTCATTGCCAGTCCCAAGCTTGGATAAAGGAGGCGACTTGCGTCAGGTTCAAGGTATTCTGTAACGGTAACAGTGGCTGTAACAGCCGCCACCATTAACTTTACGATATGAGGTGTAATGACCATTATGGGGGCCGTAATTGCTGTTATGCTCTCTGGCTCTCGCTCTCTCACCGTTATGGGGGCTGTAATTGCTGTTATACTCTCTCTCTCTCTCTCTCTCTCTCACACACACACACACACACACACACACACACACACACACACACAACTACCACTGTTACCTTTACGTAATGGCGTTTACAGCCCCGTAATGGCCTTTATGGCACACCATGGTCAGGTTGGCAGCTGGTGTTAAATTTTGGACTTTTTCTCATGAATCCGAACAATGGAAGTACAAGATTCGTGTAGCCAACCCCGATTAGTTGGGATAAGGCGTAGATGACGACGACGATATATTAACATATGTTCTTATGCACTACTGCCTGTATTATAATAAGGCTTTCAGTATTAAGCCTTTGGTGCGCTTGTCTAACACCTTATGTCCATGCCGAAACATCAACACGTCTTTGTTGAAGTTTCATATAGTTGTATGAAAATGTTATGAATTACATCTCCAATTGAAATATCAAAGTGAAACAGTTTCAGGAGTTTATATTGTGATTAAGAGGTAAAAGCTGATCCATTCCAAGGAAGTTTTAAATGAAACTGCAAACTGCAGGTCGCCTGCACAACATTCAAGTACATTGACATTTTCTCTCACTATGGTTGGAGATTAGTGTATCTGTATGACTTTCAAGACCTCATATGCTAAGTTAGTTCGTAACGCACTTTTTTCCTAGGACATTTTTGTGAAGGGAATGGAACTGTCCAATTTCTCCTCGTATATATTAGCATTCAAGGGGATTATAAGCAATTGCTTTTAAATGAGTTCCAACAATGTTTCACCATCTTGTAGGGTGGAGGTGTGCTTACTGTTGAAGCATAATGCTATTCTTCCAGCTATTCCCTTTTTCCATGCTGTTTGCTTTTCAGTTTGATGATAATTCTTGCTGTGCTAACTGGCAGGCAGGAACCCTTTTAAATGTATACAGAGTCTATAACTGCATAAACAAATGATGTTGAAACTTTTGTAAATCCATAGGATTTCCAAGGCATTAAGCAGCTGTACTACAACTACGGGAGATATCATCAGTACCACAGAGAGGCTCAAACAGGAACTCGAGGTTACCACACAACGACAAGAGATTGTATCATGCTTCCTCCGTGATTATCAACTTTCTAATGAGGAGGTAAACATAATACATACATAAATATTCTATATCCCAGTGTTTAGTAATGTCCTCCGATGTGATATGCATCACCCCATACGTATTGGCCTTTTCTTTTGGCCAAGGATAATATACATTTTTTATTTTTATTTATCACTAATAATGCACTGAATTGAACAAAATCACAGTGATTGTATACATCTTTTGACCTGATACCTAATCTTTTTTTTATACATTTTTTATTTTTTTATCACTAATAATGCACTGAATTGAACAAAATCACATTGGTTGTATATATCTTTTGACCTGATACCTAGTCTTCTTTTTTTTTTTTTTTTTGAGCCATCAATATACTCCAACACCTATATTTAAGTTATGTCTATACCCAGTGATTGCAGTGTCGAATCGGCCAATGCTATCGATACCCCACAGTGCGGATACGAAATTGGGCTGCAATTGGAAAACTTTCCAGTGTCGGTTGATATATCGCAATTTATTGATAATATATCAGTAGATTGCGGTATTCTGAAAATATCGCTGTTATAAGCTTCCTGATATCGTCGATACGTTTTGCATTTATCGACGATATCACACTTGCGTTGGTCCCCTTCTGAAAATTTTGGGAAATTCGCCAAAAACCATAAAAGATCCAATTTACTATGAGATTTTTTATTGGGATTACCTTGCTAAGGGGATTTCGACCAATCAGCTTCATTTGTTTGTAGAGAAAAGGGGGTTTGGGTGTGGAAATTGAGATTTCGAGAGCGTGTGGTACTAGAAACCCAATCATGAGTTTTTGTTAATTAATTTATTTTCTCTTGTTTAAATTGCTTGGAATTTGTGGAATGTTGTTAGTAATCCATGATTTTGCATGTTTATATGCTCAATCATGGATTTTGACCTTCGGTTTTCAAACTCGAAAAAAATGGGTGAATTGGGGAAAAATCCAAAATGTCCCCGATTTCACCCATTTAACTTGCATTTAGAGTATGCAAAAATCATGTGAGAGTGCTTTGAGGCTGATCTACAGATTGATAGATTTTTTTTGGAATTTTTGAAAAAACTATTATTATTAATTAGAAATATCGATAAATAAATAATAATTTCTTTTTACATTGACCAGACACTATTTAGATTTATATTTGTATATTATGAGTGTATGCTGATCTTAACATCAGCCACACTCATTTATTTATTTTCAAAAATAAATTTATATTTTTAAAAATTATAGGAAATAATTAGAAAAATATTTTTTTTAAAAATGCACTAGACATTATAGGACAGATTTGACTTTTGAATGCATTGGTTGTGTTTTCATACGTGTCTTCTATGATTTAAATTATATAAACTGATTTTGAATATAGTTGCATCACTTCTATCAGGTGGCGCATGGTTTAGGACCCTATCATGTGTACTTGTTTTTTGTGATCTTTTGAGTTCTAAGTGTGTATTAGTGTCTTTTTTTTAACATCCCCTGAAGTTCCATTGAAAATTCTACTAATTTCCCAACAGTTCCCAATGTTTTCCAAAAATAACAATACATTATTTACAGATACATGTGATGTTTCCCATCGATGCCTGATATGTTTTTGTATCCCAAGGGTGCAATACATGCGTCGATACCGATACTGAAAAAAATTGTCTATGCCATAGTATATAATGCAATTGATTTTATCTTGCTTTTCTCTTTATTTGCCTCATTTGTTTTGGTATTTGCTTGCATTGTCTCTATACTCTTGCCTGTTTTGTTGCAGATAAATGCATTGAGGGAAGAAGAACTGAATGAGAACTTTTTTAAGGCACTTTCACATGTTCAAGAGATTCATGCCAATTGCAAGATATTGCTTAGGACAGCATCACCAGGTATCTCTCTCTAAAATCTGTCCTCACTGTCTACAACACTGCAGCAGATGCTATAGCTTCATTAATGTATGCACTTTCTATTCGATCTTCATTGTATGGCTACATGTAGTAGAGACTTATTTACAAAGTTGAATGAAAATATGAAGCTTTTATGTATATTAAGGGATTCTTTTAAGAGTGATTCCTCAAATCTATTGGGCGTGATGTTCAATACACGCATTGTTTTGATCCTATGCATTGCACAAGCTATCATGCTAATAATTATTTTATGGTGTGATGCTATCCAACTTATGCAGGAAGCTTCAAACCCACAAATCTAGTCATTTATTTTCTAATTATTGCATTTAATTTTTTTGAAAGGTAAAGGCAAATAAATTTTAGTAATTGGACTAAAACATAATATATGGAATGAATTTTAGTAATAATAGGAGTGAAAAAGAGGAATTAGTTAAGATTGCTAACCAAGAAGTTTCCCAAAATAACCACTTTTGATACCTTGAGTCAATAAATCATGGGAGTGGAGAGACTGAAAAGGATGTTGCCATGGTTTATGGAGATTTGCCTCTAGAATTTTATGTGATCATAATGTACCATGCAAACTGAAAAGTAAATATTATAGGATGCTATGAGACCAGCCATGGTTTATGGGAAGAATGATGGGCAGTTAAAGAACATGCCTATGGATGAGTATAGCTGAAATGAGGATGTTGAGATGGATGAGTGGCAAGACGGGAAGGATAGAATTAGAAATGAGTGCATTTGAAGGAATTTAGGACTATCACCAATAGGTAATGAGATGAGGGAAAGTAGACTTAAATGGTTTGGTCATGTGCAATGGGGATGAATAACCATGCCAGTTAGGAGTGAGTTGGTACAAGTTGAAGGTTCTAAGAGGGCAAGGGGAAGGACCAAAAGGACGTGGGTTTCAACATTGAGGTCATGGTTGGTTTTTTAGAACTATTGTGTGTAATGCTTGATACACACAAGGTGCAATGCTCACACAAGGTGTGATGCTAATAATTATTTGACACAGAGATGCTATCCAACTTGTGCCATAAGATCTTAACCAATGAATGTTGTCATTTTTTAAAAAACAAATTTTTTTTGCATTTTTTTTTTCAAGTATGTATTAGCAGTTGAGATTGTGAGCTGATCATAGCCACAATGGTCCTTTTTTAACCCTAACAATCTTGTCTAAAATCCTAGATTTCTAAAAACTCTTCTTTTCTTTCTATGTTTCCTAAAAACCCTTGTTTCTGAGCAAAACCCATCTGTTTTCTTCTCTTCGCATCTTCTCTAAACCCTAGATTTCAAAATCTGTCTCTCAAACCCCATCCCAGAGCCCATCTTCTCCATCTTCCAAAATCCTAAAGCACTATGTATTTACAAGTTGACATATTTACAACTAGATATATGGTACGTGGGAGGATCAGTAAGATGTTAATCAATGAGTATAGACTATAGTTGTGAAAATTCCAAGGAACCAATAACAAAATTGTCAAATCTGGGTTAGTTTCTAGAGTGTGAAGAATATCCAGCTCCTGATTACCTTTTATAGATTCCTTCAGGGAATTCTTTTCAGAAGCTTAGTTGCACGGACCTTCTAACCAGGTGCTGCTCTTGCTTCTATCGCGCTTTGATCTTGCACTCTGACTCCTTTCTAGCTGTTTATACTTAGACACCCCCCTGCTCTTGCACCTAAATCTGTTGTCGCCTCACTTCGCGTCTTGTGCAACTATGCTTCAAACATCTGTAGTGCATGATCATTTCTTTAGGACCATTGCTGTATTCTTTTTGGAAGACTGGACACGAGATCAAAACATAATCCATGACTGAGAAGAACAATCTTTCTTCATTCCTAAAGAATATGAAAAAAGGGTTGTAATGCAGCCAATGCCTAAGAAGTTCTGGATGTCGATGAATCCTCCATAGAAGACATAAGGGAAATATGTGGAAGAATTAAATTAACCCTGAGTTAATTATCTTTAACTCAGTTACTTTAGCTAGGAGTTAAGTTTTGCCACATGTTAAGTTGGATTTAGTTTAGGAATAAAACGGGATTAAATGAATTCCCCTCATGAAATGTTAATTAAAAGAAAATGTGTGGCTGTATGTTAGCTGATACTAAAGGGGTTTAGTGCATGTGAACTCAATCTGTTAAATGCTAGAAAACAGGGCTGTTTTGGGGGATGGCTTGGGTGTCTTCTAGGGAGTTACAGCTAGATGTAAGGATGGAAATCAATCTGGATTGGGGCTGGGATTCCTTTAGGGATTCTTGAGGTATCTATATAAACCCAAAAGACGGATCTTGTAAGGCATTCATATGTTACTTATGTTACTTTGGTTTAAGAAATAGTAAGATCTGTGTTCTTGTTTTCGTAGCCTGAAAACTATGGTTATTCATTTGCTCTTTTTTATTTGCATTTTCTTCCTGAGAATTCTTCTTTCTACACCTCTTTCTGAGACCCTATTTCTACATTAGTCATTGGATCATGTCATTTGAACGTCAAATTTGATCCCATATGCAGATCTAACATTTGGTTTGCATTATATCATTTGGGCATCAAAATTGATCCCATAGCAGGTATTCTCTTTGGTTTGCATCAGTTATAGTTTTGTCTGGAGCAGAGGAACTGCCCAATATGAGATCAAAAATAGCTGCTTGGGTGTTTCATTTGGTGCCCATGTTCTGGTTGCGTAACAATGTTTGTGCTTCAAGGAGACAGCGATAGGTCCACTAGAAAGTGCCAAAAAAGATGAAGAAGAAAAGTTGAGATATGAGGATCTTTTACATTTTTATTGCACTTGGAGTTTGGATTTTCTTCTTTGAGTGATAACAAAAAAGATAATTAAGCAAAAAGGAAAAAGTAATTAGAAGGAGGATGATTAGGCATCATCCACTTTGGTTACAATGGAGAAGAATTTCCCCAAAGTCCTCCAATTACTCGAAAGGACCATCAGCAAATCCTTGGAGACTCTAGCCCATTCAATTACAAGCCGTTTAGCTTTTTGGATGACCACCCCCTGTTGAATGCAACTTATCCCAGAAAAATCTGCTATTGTGCTCAAGCAAAGTCAACCAACTAGACACTAGGAGAGGAAGCCGCATAAAGATCTTCTTTTACTCTCCTTCCTTTCCCCATGCCACGCCCGAAGTGACTCCCTGATTGATCTCGGCGTAACCCATCTTCTTCAATTAGGGATAAGAACTTCCACCATATCTCCTCAGCAAAGGAACAATGCATGAATAGATGATCCATGGTCTTAGCATCTCTGGGGCATGAGATGCATCCATTAATAATTATCATCTTCCTACGCAAGTGAAGACCAAAATACGCAGGGGGACCCCAAAACTCTAAACATGGTGAATGGGGTCCAGAACTCATGAATGAGGAGGAAAAGCAATAGCCGCATAAAACGGCTTGACAGAGAACCGGCCCAAACTTGTAGGCTTCCACACCATTTGTTCCAATCAGACAGCAAAACACCTTGGTCTTGAAGTAGGTTCGCAAGGCAAAGAAAAATTGGGTACTCATCATGACTCAGGGACATTCAACCAACTCACCAAAAGCTCCAACGCTGATGGGGGAGGCACGGAATATCCTTTTATCTCATAGCCCAGGCTAGGCCAGGCCCTAGTTGAGCCCTCCTTCGTGAGCCACCCCACTTCGCATGGGTCCCGCTTCGCACAGCCTGCCCCACCTTGAGTATGCTCTCGCTTCGCACGGGCCGCCCCACTCGAAGTCGGTGTGAAAATGCCCCTGCATTACTCACCCTCGGTAAGGAGTCTCGAACACGAGACCTCCCGCTTTGATACCAATTTGACGCAGGGCATTCGACCAACTCACCAAAAGCTCCAAAGCTAATGGGAGAGGCACAAAATATCCTTTTATCTCATAGCTCAAGCTAGGCTAGGCCTCGGTCGAGCCCTCCTTCGTGAGCCGCCCCACTTCGCACGGTGCAGCCGCTTTGCACGGTTTGCCCCACCATGAGTGTGCTTTCACTTTGTATGGGCCACCCCACTCAAGCCCGGTGTGAAAATGCCCCTACATTACATCATTAATGAAATTCCAACGAAACAGAAGGGGTTCAAACACACAATCACTGACCTTAGAAGCATAATGGGAGACAAGCATCTTCCTCTACTGCAATTCTAAGCAGGTTAGGAAAGGTAGAGCACAGAGGCCTATTTGCACACCATGAGTCCAACCACAAGCAAATGTATCTCAGTGGTATGGTAGATCTTCTCTGCTTACAATGAGTAAAGAAAAACCAATGAAGAATTTATAGACAAATATTTGAGAGACAAGAACTGAGGCACTAGAAGATTTTGACTCCAGCAACAGTGGCATTATGATGAGCAGCTGTGACACTGTCACTACAAGACCTGAGTAACAGTTACCACGGGCATAGATCATCATTTCATATTTGATCTGTGATATGTATTGACCTTTCAACTTTGTTGTCTGTATCATAGTTCTTATCAGATTGCGCAAATTTTGTATTGCGCATATGCCGATGAGTCACGACTCATGTCTAATTGTATGCATGTCTGTATGAATATGTGCGTGACGTTTTCCTTTTTGCTTAAGGGTTTGAACTAGGCACGGAGGTCGTGTATTGGAACGTGTCCTTCTATAAATTATAATTGGTTTTTGGTAATTTCAATTGTAATTTGGTAATGGGAAATTCATAGAAATCAATGAGTTATATAATTTGAACTTTTAACTTGAACTGTATTTCTATGTTTTTGAACAGTTGAACATCTTGGTAACTCACTTGACTTGACCAAGTAGTATTTAATCAGCGAGTCTACCTTTTTTTTTTTTTTTTTTTGAAAGATAACGCAATTTTATTAAGAAAACCAAAAACTACAAAAAAAACTAGCTGGACCGCAGAGATGGCGAACCGACTAAGTGCCGGGAAACATAAAATTACAACCCTTCAAAGAAGCGTCGTTGGAAGCCCATTCGATTACTAAGGATCTGATTGTAATAGATGTGATCTCTGCCATTTTCCTTTCCCCGCAGAAACACCTTCCATTCCTTTCTTCCCATATGCACCACCAAACCGCCATGAGGGCCATTCTCCATAATCTTGTTTTTTGTTTCCCCAACCTCACCCCATGCCAGGCCTTCAACATATCACCAACCGTCGCAGGAAGGGTCTACAGCAATTTGGAAACGGGACAAAATATCTGCCCAAATACAGTCAAGGAACGAACAATGTGCAAACAGAAGGTCTGATGTCTCCTCATTTCTCATGCAGCAAAGGCAGATGTTCGAAATGCACATGCCCCTTTTACGTAGATTCTCTACTGTGAGCACCTTGTTCTTCCCGACCAGCCATACGAATGCAACAATCTTAGGCGGAGCTTTGTACTTCCAAACATGTCCCATCTTAGTCTCTTCCCTCATCAAAAGATCCTTGTTTAAAAACTCATAAAAAGACTTCATAGAGAACATGCTAGGACTTGTCTAGCTTGCAAGAAATGTAATCCCTATCAGATACATTCGGCCAGATCGAATGAATGCAGTTAAGAGGGGCGACATATTCATCCACCTCATCATCTCGAAGGAGTCTTCTACTAGGAAGTTCCCACACAACATCTCCACCGAGAAAACCAAAACAATCAGTTACATAAATATGCAGATTGGGGGCAAGACGATATATACACTGAAAATCGTCTTTCAAGGGAGTATCTCCCTCCCAAATGTCTTCCCAAAACTTAATCTGTTCCCCATTTCCGATTGAGAAGCAAACCCCTTTCATAACCTCCAATTTGACGGAAAGCACATCTCTCCATAGGGCTGAAGATTTATAAAAGGATGACTCTTTAGTCCACCAACCTCCCTCTGAACGACCATACTTGCCTTTGATAATCCTGTTCCACAACGCCCTTCCTCTACTCCCAATCTCCAAATCCACTTCCCTAGAAGTGCCTTATTCATGTTTTTGAGGTCTTTAATACCTGCCCCTCCTTGTTTAACATGTTTGCACACCTCTTTCCATTCCTCCAAATGAAATTTCCTCCTCTTCCATACCCTGCCATGGAAAGTTGCGCCTTAGTTTCTCAAGTGTAGCCAAGATTGACACTGGGCATTTAAAGACTGACATGAAGTATAAAGGAAGATTCGATAAAGCTGCTTTGATAAGGGTAATCCCCCCCCCCATGGATAGATATTTACACTTCCATTCTCGCTAAATACGTCTCAAACCTTTCAATCACTTCGTCCCACATACTCTTCGGCGGCTTTCCGATACATAAAGGAAGGCCCACGAACGACATAGGAAGAGATCCCGCAGCACAACCGAAAGAATCCGCTAGTTCCCACACCTCATCTTCACTCATATTCACCCCAATCAACTTGCTCTTCGCCATATTCACCTTTAATCCCGAGATAGCTTCGAAGCATCGAACTATCAGTTCTCAAATTGTAAAATTTCCCTAGGTCCAGCATCGCTAAACAAAAGAGTGTCATCTACAAAAAGGATATGAGATATGGGGTTATCCATCCCGTTCATTTTGAATCCCTCTATAATACCTTCTTCTTGATCCTTTTTCAACATTCTTGACAAAGCTTCCCCAATTATGATGAAGAGAAAAGGAGAAAGTGGGTCACCTTGTCTCAACCCCCTCGAACTCTTGAAGAAACCTTTAGGAGACCCATTTAGAAGAATAAAAAAGTGTGCCGATCCCACGCATTCTCGTGTCCAATTTCTCCATTTATCTCCAAACCCAAGCCACTGAAGCATGTACTGGAGAAAACCCCAATCGACATGATCATAGGCCTTTTCTAGGTCCAGCTTGCATAAAACACCTTTTGATCTCGATCTATGTCTCGATTCCAAACATTCATGGGCAATAAGCACACTGTCTATAATTTGTCTACTTGGGATAAAAGCGTTGTGATTTTCTGCTATGATATTTCCAATAACACCCTTTAAACGCGTCGCCAACACTTTCGCCAGAATCTTGTACGGCCCGCCAATTAAACCGATCGGCCTAAAATCCTTCAGGCATTCCGCACCCGAAATCTTCAGAAGAAGCACAACAAAGGATGCCCCAAGATCTTTAGACAGGCGACCCCTTTTGAAAAATTCACGCATAAACTCCATCACATCCGCCTTAATTGTATACCAAAAAACCTGAAAGAATACAATCGGAAAGCCGTCCGGTCCAGGAGCCTTTTCTCCTTCTAATTCATCAACCACTCTCTTTACTTTTTCCACCGAAAAGGGCCTTTCTAACGAATTAGCGTCTTCTCTAGATAAGCAATTGAATTGTAAATAATCAAGCTTAGGCCTATCCTAATCTTCCCCTTTAAGAAGGTTGATGAAATAAGAAACAATCTCGTCCAATATTTTTTGTTTGTCTGTGCGAACCCCTTCCCACCTCAATGCTTGTGATCTTATTTTGTCTAGCGCGCAAACTAGCTAAACAATGAAAGAATTTGGAATTTTTATCGCCTTCCTTAATCCATTTGCTCCTCGCCCTCTGTTTCCATTTGATTTCGTATTCCATTACTCTGGCCGAATAATCTTGAATCAGCTGAACTCTCCTACCCAGCTCTTCACGAGTCATCGGCTCTGTCTCTGTCTTCGCATCCAGGGATTTAAGATTATCCAGAAAGTTAGACGTCTCTCTCTCCCTGGTGCTCAGCACATTCAATTCCAGCTCCTAATCTTATCTTTGAGAAGTCTCAGTTTCTGGCAGAGCTTGAAACCAGCAAATCCTTCAACCTCAAACGTATTCCACCATTCTTTAATTAAATCAGCAAGACCTTCGATCTTTATGCAAGCCATCAGCGAGTCTATTTGGTCTGATCATGACTGATTAGGTCACCAATACTGTGCCTTTAAACCTTGTTTTTAGTTATTATAATTATTTTAAATGTAGAAGGAAAAACAAACCCAATGTAATTATTTGTGAAGCTTTCTGTTAAATCCTGTACTCTATTGCTCATAGTCATCGCCAGCATGTGCAGAGTCTGTTGGGAGAGGCTTGGTGCTGTAACTTTTCTCTTTGAAACTTGCAGCTTGAATAACACATCAAGAACAACCAGACCAATTGCAAGTCCTTCTGGAACTTACTCTGAGATTCTTCACAGCGTGCAGGTCTGGAGCTGATGGATATGATGGCTGTATACCAAGAAGGAGCATATGAGCGCCTATGCAGGTGAAACTTCTGATCAGAAGAACGTAACACAAGCATTTACACCTCTACACGTATCATGAGGGGTGATGGACTTCTGATCAAAAGAATTTAAACAAGCATTTACAATATTTCACATATCAAGAGGGAATAATAAAAAATTAATATATCTCATCTATCCTGTCCACCACTTTTCTTTCCTTAAAGTAGATTTCATTATACATTGGCATGTCTGATTACAGGGAACCTAACATTGCACGTATGCTAAAAATTGGTCCTAGTGGTTTTCTATAAGTTTGTAATGTCAAGCCACTCTTCAGGGTACATTTTTGAGCTTTTGATAGTTTCTTTCCAAGAATGCAAACACTAATTCATTCAACCACTAGAACCGTCATTGAATGGATATGTGTTTTTGCTCCTTTGACATTTATGTTATCTTGCTGTATCTGCATGCATGTTGGAGGAAGTTTTGCTTAAAAGTTAGCATCGGTTTGGTATGATGGAGCAATCAAGCAAAAAATTTAATCGTCAACCACTACCTCATCCCGCCATCCCTTACGTTTGAGTTTTTGTTTCAAATTGGTTTCTATGGGGCTGGCTAGTTCACGACACCAACAAAGGGGAGACCTGCTTTCTTGAGGGTGGGTTTGAAATGTATTGGGAATACCCTCTCATGCCTTTAATCATGGACGGAAACTCATTAAATGCTATCAATTGGGCTTGTCAAAAGACTTGGAACCATGGAACTTTTTTTTCAGCAGATGAGATTTGTGACATGTCATTGAGATTAGACATCCTTTCACGACACCCTTATGAAAGCTGACCACATTGAAGATTTCCTAGCTAAAGATGTTGTGGTGTTTTGCTTTCTAGTGGCATATGGTTTCCGCTGGTTTTATTAGTGTTCCTTTTCTTGCTGTTTTTTTTCCAACAAAATGTGTGTTACTTATGATTCAAGAAATCCTAGCTTGTGTGAAATCATAGAATGAACATCAATTGCTCCCTTGAGAGTATCCAGGAAATCCCAACAAAGGAACAAGCGGCAAAAATCACAAGTGTCATTCTTTGATAAGTGAACACGGTGCTTAAAAGAATAGAAGCAGAGAGCGAGAAGAAGACATCACCGGGTAACTTTGTACTTTAATAGTTTGGAGTTCTGATGACATCACCCAGTTAACTTTTAAATATTTTGGTGTTTCTTGTTGTGCTGGGAGTGTGCCCAATGCCGTCTTCTTCTTTTTCTAAGCAGTTTACGTTTGGAACTGGTCACTAAATTCCAACCATTTTACTTTCTGATCAACTTTATTTGTGTAGGACTAGGTGTCATTTTATAGGCATCCACATTTATAATTCTGACTGCAGCGATAGTTTCGGCATACTTATTTTTGTTATCCATGGAAAGAGAGATCAGACATGCATGATTTCCTTGTTCCAGGTGGGTTCAAGCGGAGTGTAGGAGACTTGGTGATACTGATAATCCTGAAGTTAGTGAGCTTTTGAGGATAGCTGTTCGCTGCCTGAAAGAAAGGCCTGTTCTTTTCAAGTACTGTGCAGAAGAGGTAAAATTGTTTGTGAAGTAAACATGTGGCCGACAAATATACTCGCACTTGCAAAGGCATTGCTGAATGATCGTTATGATGTTATGATAGTTAATTATAGCACATCAAATTTCTCATCATTCAGGTGGCAAATATGAGGCACAATGCATTGTTTAGACGGTTTATAAGTGCTCTTACACGTGGAGGACCTGGCGGGATGCCTAGACCCATTGAAGTGCATGCTCATGACCCTTTACGTTATGTAGGCGATATGTTGGGGTGGCTGCATCAGGTCTGAATGCTTGCCTTCTTGCTCGGAATTCATTATTAATTTTATGGCGGTATTGACGTGTCACTGTTATGCTCTTTTGGAAGGCCTTGGCATCTGAAAGAGAACTTGTACTTGTATTACTCGATCCAGACGCAGTGATAAATACTGGACCTACTGCTCGCCGCTTTTCCAAGAACACAGAAAGTGATCTGACAAAACCTGAATCTGACATAACATTTGTTCTCGATAGAATATTTGAAGGGGTGTGCCGGCCATTTAAAGTGAGAGTTGAGCAAGTCCTGCAGTCTCAACCTAGTCTTATAGTTTCATATAAACTCAGTAATACATTGGAGTTCTACAGCTACACTGTGAGTGATGATTGATGCCCTCTCATGTATGTATCTCATTAGTTCAGATTTCATCATTCTAACATGGAAGTGTTTAATCTTTCTCAGATTGCAGACTTGTTGGGAAGAGAAACAGCTCTCTGTAATACAATTTGGTTGCTCAAGGATTCTGCTCAGCAGACTTTCTTTGACATCCTTAAGGCTCGGGGAGACAAGCTTTTAAGATACCCACCCCTGGTTGCAGTTGATCTATCCCCACCACCAGCAGTTAGAGAAGGAATCTCTGTGCTGCTTGAGATAATTGATACCTACAACAGCGTGATGGTTCCCGCTTCAGGAAAGAAGCCCGACTTTGATCCCGTGATTACTGCTTTGTTAGATCCTATTGTTCAGGTATGCATATGCTCATAATTTTCTTTTTATTTCTTTCTTTGGTGTTTTGTTTCGAACACTGATTCTTTTTTTCCTTTATTTCTTTTGCAATCGTTGGGGATATGTCTCACCCCAAATAAGCATGCAGAATACAGGCTAAACAGCTTTTCTCAAGATATTCTCTCATTTCTTCTTTATCAAACCATTGCTTCATTACTTTACTCCTATCTTTAGTAAAACCTCCTATCTCTAGTGCACCGTCAGGAAACACTATTTAGATTTAGAATTGCTGTGTGGCGTCCTTTACAGTCCCTACAGAAATAAATTGTTGGATCGATGTTCCTATAGAAATAAATTTCACTGTGCAACATGGCAGATGTGTGAACGAGCAGCAGAGGCACACAAAGCTAAAGGAGTAATTCACTCATCGAGAAGAAGTAGAATGAGTTCCGACCCGAGCCAACTCAATAGAGATTCTTCATCTGTTGATGCAATTTTGACCAGCAATAGTTCTAGCTCATCCACTCAGGTTAGTTAACAGAAGTTACTCTGTCTATTTATTGTCCGCTCTTCTGAAAATGTCTATATGTTATCTTTACGACATTTGGATCTATTTCATTATTATCTTTATGCTTCTGCTGTTAGCTAGTTATACAAGTTCTTGAATTTGTTTTATGAAACTGATCCTTTGGGGTACCAGAGGGAAATCTCTGTGGTTAGTGGATGACTTTTGTTTGAGATTAGTTATATGCAATGTTGTAAGGACAAAGATGCAAGTGTAAAAATTTGATAGCTGTATGGGGTGTCAGATTTGCCTAACCCCAAAAATAGGATGTGCAGATTTGGAAATATATTTCACTTGATTCAAAAAAAATATTTTATAAATTAAATGTATGAAATAAAAGACCCCTTTTGAGGGGAAGAACATATTCTTTAATTCCTCATTATTAACTTCCCTTCCCCTCTTCCAAGTAAAGACTGACATGATACTTGGGTTATTGGTCATCTACAATTGGACCATAATACCTGTTTTTAAGACATGTAAATTACCCATTTTGAAGTACCTGGGTGTCATAACCCTTTCCTAAAGGGCACCTAGAAATCTGCTGTAAGAAACTTTGTGAAAACCTGGAAATGCCAATGAGAAACCTTCCCTATGTGTTGAGTCACCTTCAAGGTTATGTCATTTTGTGGAACTAGATGTTCTTTGTTATGCTTTCTATCCATTGCCAAGTGATCTCTCTCGTATTGGTATTGGAACTCATTTTGAAGTGACTAATGGCGGCATTCTAAGAGAGGGATACCTGTTGTGAGCAAAGGTTTAAAGTATTGTCCGAAACCGCTACATATCGCCAATATTTACTGGTATCACCCATGAATGATACGGCTGTATCGGCCTGTATTGGCCCTAAATAGCATGATACACAGGCGATACGAGGCTATATTGGTGGTGAATGATACAGTACCCGATACATCAATTTACGAATTTGGTTGTGGGAGGATAACCATTATCAGTGTTAAAAAAAAGTAAAAAAGAATGCTCAAAACCAGTAGCAACCTCGTATTTTTGTGATTGACTTGGTCACATCCATGAAAATTGTCCAAGTTGTCATTGGCTTGACTGAACTTTTGCAAGAGTCCGCCAACCGGAGCCTGATTTGTCCCAGCTTCAGAATAAGCAGTGAACTTCCGAATATGGGAAATATTCTCCTAGGAACCAGTTCTCATGAGAACTCATGAGAACCCTTTGAGAACTCATCCAACATGATGTGCACAAAATCCAAACTGTCCACTAGGTGAGCGACCTCATGAAACCCCTAGGGCTCAGAAATTAGCCTGATCCAAAAATCAAGTGGGGCATAGCAAAGTGGGAGGGAATGCCCACCCTTGACTTTCACAAGGGCCCACCTGAGTTTCAACCTGCATGGTTTTTTGCCTAACTCTTCTTCCAAGCCATATGAAGGGTGCATATACACATCACGTGAAGGGTTCTCATGAGAACCGGTTCCTAGCAGAATCTCTCTCTCTCTCTCTCTCTCTCTCTCTCTCTCTCTCTCTCTCTCTCTATATATATATATATATATATATATATATATATATATATATATATTACTCGAAAGGAAGTCTTATTGGACCCCTTCGGGAATTCATTCTTCTTGGCGGCTATCCGCAGTCGTTTGGGACCGGGGATTCTACTGAAAAAAGGCAAAGAATTTCTATATAAATAAATATATGAGCTATTCATCCCTTCGGCCACCACATTGTTTTGACCAATCCTGGCCTAGGTCTTCTTTTCTGGATCGCCCCCGCGGGGAAGCCCATTCAGTTCTGATAGCAACCGTCCCTGTCCCATTCATAACAAAAAACCACTAAACCACACATATTTGCTTAGCATCCTAAACACCCATGACTTCATCCTATATATAAATTTCATAAATCAAATGATTCATAATAAGAATATTAATACTAATATATATATATATATATATATATATATATATATATATATATATATATATATATATATATATATATATATAGAGAGAGAGAGAGAGAGAGAGAGAGAGAGAGAGAGAGAGAGAGAGAGAGAGATGCTCACCAATGCGCCATTTCAGCTGTGCACCTGAGCACACGTGTCAGGGGCACAAAATCTGTAAAAAAAACTCTGGTGGGCCATGTCCAACAGAAACAGTTTCCTCCCTTGATTTGCCTCTATCTTTGCTATGGCCCACCCAAGTTTTGGATCAGGCCGAAAGTTGGGCCGGGAGGGTTTCAAGTAGGGCTGAAAGTTGGGCGGGTTCAACCCGACTGACCCGTGAATGACCCGACATTGGGTTGGGCTTGGGTTGAGGTCTCGGGTTGCCCGACCCAACCCAAACCCGATCTGTATACAAGTTACTTATAATTTTTATAATTACTTTAGCAAGTGAACTTCTAATATTTGAAATTTGAAATTCTTGAGTGTTAAAGTAGTAGTTATCCTATATTTTAGCTTGTTTGTTTAGAAAAATAAATAACTACATATATAATTAATAAAGTCATAAGTGTTAAAAATAAGACGGTATTGAAACATAATAGTCTAATGTAATAATGAAAATATTAGCATGTATCAACCCGACCGAGCCCGCTTGGGTTGGGCTTGGGTTGAGAATTCCCAACCCGAGGTTAGGTTGGGTTGGGTTAGGGTTAAGGTTAGGGTTAGGGTTAGGGTTGAGGTATAGGAACCTTGGGTTGGGTTAGGGTTGAGCACCAACCCGACCCAACCCGCCCGACTTTCAGCGCGCAGCTGAAATGATGTGCAGGAGAACAGGCCTCTCTCTCCCTCTCTCTCTCTCTCTCTCTCTCTATATATATATATATAGAGGCCTCTCATAGCTTTCAGCTCTTTACCTTCTCTTAGCTCCTCTTTTCTCCTACCCTTCCTTTCGCTAGGGAATATGGTCTGCCCTTATTCGATTCCTCTAAGCTTCAGAGTATGTTGACCAGTTTCTTATTGAAATAAATCAGGTGAAACAGGTTTAAGATACCAAAGGAAATGGCCAAGCATGAAGTAGCTAGATGTCAATTTGGTCGAGTCTGTTGGTCATTAGAAATTTACCAAACTTCTTTGCATGCATATGGGCACAGATTTACACCATGTTACTCCTGTGCCATGCATGCATGCATGCATGTGCACATACATGCATACCTAGTTTTTAGTTTCTGATGTTTGCTAATCTTTTACAGAAAATCCTTGAACAGTGATGGCATGGCACCTGGTTAATTTTCTTCTGATGCTTTACCCCCCTTGTTTTTTGGTGGATGTAGAATACTGAAGCTCCCTCCAAGATATTCCTCATCAACTGCTTATCGGCCATTCAGCAGCCCTTGTTAGGACATGATGTTGCTGCCAAGTACGTGAGTAGCCTTGGATCTATGATCGAGATGCATGTCAACATTCTTGTGGAAAAAGAAGTGGATTCCATTCTAAGAAGATGCGGGTTGTCAAGCAAGATGACATACATTCGCAGGTCAATGAACAAGGAGCAGGCCGATGACATTGGCCCATTGGCAGAGATAGAGGTTATGTCACCGCCCTTGCTTTCAGAGTGCTTAAGAACTTTCTTTGGACTTTTGTCTGGGAATGAAGGTTCCCTCCCAGAATTCGAGCAGATGCAGGACCCTCGGCTGCGCTCTGAGGCCTTCATCCGTCTGTCAAGGGCACTGGCAGAAGCATATGAACTCGTCTACAAAGCCGTCATTGATCCCAAGAATCGTTACCCTGAACCCAGGTCCTTAGTAAGGCATCCTCCGGATCAGATCCGGACCATCTTAGGGATTTGAAACCTTTATTTTTGTCCGCTGCGAATGGAATACCATTTCTGCTCATATTTTTGCTAGCGATCATCATAATCAAGAGAGACCCTCGTGATTTGGCACTTGATTCTTGTTTTACTACTATTGAATATCAGATTTGTGCATCACTACTGCTTTAGTGGTTTTGTATTGATAAAAAAATGCTATGTCATCCATTCCTTTTCTTACCATTGTCATCGTATCTTATTGGGTCACACTGGCATTAATGATGACCGTTGATGTGCTATACAGAGAGTTGTTGATGATGCGAGAGAGTGGCCATAGGCACAGCACTAGACCCGGTGTACATGTTGATCCATTACCACCACAAACCATGGATCGCACTGTAAAAAAGTGACTACCCAACCGCACGACCACTGACCTTGTCATGTAAACCATCCATTTGCAGCCACCAATAGCTGGCCTAGGAAATAGATACTTTCCAGCATCGTGTTTTTTGGGTGAACCTAGGGCTGGTAACGGGTGGGCCTTGGGTAGGTCTGGATGCAGATTGTGGACTGGTTGGGCCAGGCCTATTACAAAAATATTGATTTTGCTAGGCCCAGGTGTGTCCCATTGCCAGCCCTAGGTGAACTGACTAATTATGCTTTATTGAGCAATGCAGCGTACAACTCCTTTATGATCCTAGCTCAATGGGGAAGAATGATCACATAGTTTGAGAAAATGTGAGTTCCAGTATAGTCGATCTTGTGGGGCCCACCCTGATGTGTGGAATCCAGAACATGCATCAGATTACCCCACCTCATGCTCTTGTACAGCCCAAAAATCAGGCTGATCCAAAGCTCAGGTGTACTACACCATAGGGAACAGCGCAAACTTGTGCCTACAGCCTCCAATTTCAGTGTGACCCACTTAACAGAATGTTCTTGTCCCTTCAACCTGATGGTGATCGGACGGCATAATAGGAGGCTGTGCCCCAGATTATTTGGTCTCTATATTAGGTGCCCTCTCACGAGTGCTCCCTGTTGTTCCCTGTGGGGGTGGAGGTGGCACACCTGAGTTTTTGTATTAGGCTGTTTTTTGCAATGGGGACCCTAGTTCAATTACTCAACTGGATGTCCATTCGTGTACGTTTGATTTGAAAACTAGACAGCTACCATACTTGAAGACTCATAGATTCAATCAAATGTTTAGATAGTAACCACTAGTAGTAAAAATAAAATTATAGTTTTAGACAACAAAATATATAAAACAGCTAATCCAAAACACGCATATATTCTACTGCCAGTAACAGTCCTTTGTTTGAAAATTGGTAGGTTTTTTTTTTTTTTTTTAATGAAGAAAACACACACCATAAAAAAATTTAATAAAAATTAAAAAAAAGAAAAAAAAGAAAGAAAAAAGCAACTTTTGCTAGGATTCGCACGAGTCAACTGATTCTGCAAGCAAACTAGCAAAGTTGACTGAGTTTTGTCAAGATGGGACAAAGTCACTCTCGTGAGCAAGTTCCCTAGTAGCCAAGGCTAAAAAAATCCTTGTCGAGTTCTCTCAGTGTATGTTTCAAGATGGAATCTCATTAAATCGAGTCACCAAGTTTTAGAACTGCGCTTTGGCATGGACCTTCTGCCACGTCATGTAAAATCCAGCCATTGTTCCTTAGGTGGGGATAATCAGAGACGTGAATGGGGTTACACTAGTCGTTGGGCAGAAGGTCCATGCCTCTCTGTCTACTGTCCATCTTACTGAAAACCTTTCACATTTGATTTGGGAGTTGATGCTGACTCCACATTGGAATGCTATTTGCAGACCGAACATGCCAACATGGTGTGGCACACTAATATCTGCCCTGCTAATTTCTATGGCCAACAATGAATATACTCAATGCCAGCAGTCTTGTCTGGTAAACATGGGTGGGCCATGCGCATGAGTGCATTTTTGTTTCTTTTCTTTAGGAGGTGTCTACAAGTAGCATTCCTTGATCTGTGGCACCATAGCTTCGTGTAAAGAAATGGACTCAAAGCCTCATTGACCTTCTTCCTCCAAAATAGGTTGGCATGAAACTTGAATGGATGGTTGCTGCTACTTCCCAGATATTTTACTTCAGACGAGTCTTCTGATAAACTACATGAATGGTTATATATTCTACAATTTCCCAGCTGGAATGCAAATTTTAATTTTTTACAAACCCGTCAAAAAATCAAATCAAATACATCATCATAAAGTCAAAAAATTATTTTACACAAAATTGACATGTGGGTGAGTAAGATGACCTGATCACAGGTCAAGCTTCAAAAATCTGTCAAGCTTCTCCGTCTTTTTGATCCCTTTGCCATGTGTATTCGATTTCTCGTGGGTACAGCTCAGCACACTTGGACAGGAATGTGAGGAGACGATGAGATGAGTGCTTCTGGGAAAAATGGGAATCAGTCAATCTCCTTTGCACTCTTAGGTACCTGTCCCCCAGAGTAGTAAGAAGCCCATCAGGTAAAAGCAGGAATTCCATTTTGGTGCATTTTTTTTTTTCATGAATCATGAGAGCCTTGGACCATCAAAGCAATACGCTTAGCACTGTCTGCGCGAAGGTTTTCTCCTTTAAACCCCATCTGGAAGTTGAAATCATATTCAAAATACCTTAACCCCTTTTCTAAAAACAATAGATATAATCACTGAGAACTATGTTGCAATCAAGGTAATGGATTGAATTACATGATCTGGACATGCCGAAAGATTACCTCAATCTGACTGCTATCAGGTGAGAACCACCGCATCAGCACTCCGAGATGTATGACTGTGGGTATCAGCTTGAAAAGCAATGGCGTAGTCACCTGCATAGCCGCTTTAAATGATCTATGGTGAGCATTGGAAAACAAAAATGCTTGCAGGCATGCATGAGGATTGCAGTAATAAAGAGTGAGGACAGCAGATCAATAGATGCAATCAATGTAGCATGGGCACTTCAACCCGCAATGATTAGAGAATTTGGTCCATTGGAGAACTCCAACACAAGAATATTTTTTTTTTTTTGTGAGACCACAATATAAACAAAATCCAATTTTGAAAGCTTCATCATGGAAGTATATTGGCCTATCAGCTCATTTCCACAATGCTGTTCTAGAGATGACCTATTTCTCATAAATAAGAACCAAACAAAAGATGTATGCATACAGTAAGTAACCTGGGAAGCCCGTACAAGTGGTGGGACTTTTGAGTAATACGTGTCTGTTGGATGTAGGCATACACGTAGGGCTGTCAACGGCACGGATCATGATCCGTATCCGATCCGATTTAATCGGATTCGGATCAATAATCGGATCATCGGGTTGGATTCGGATACCCAAAGACGATCCGTTTAATATTCGGGTTGGATTCAAATCAACCTTGATCCGGCCCGTTAACAACCCGATTAAAAAAAAAAAACTCTCATAGGTGAACAGAGCATCTCTCTCTCTCTCTCTCTCTCTCTCTCTCTCTCTCTGGAATATGGATGGCCAGTCGCCAGTCGCCGGTGGGTGCCCTCTCTCCTGTTCTCTCCCGTTTTCCGTTGCCATTTTCCAAAACCCCATGGGCTGTATCATATTCAGATATCGGGTCGGATCATATTCGGATCGGAAACGGGTTTCAAAATATTTAAACAGGTTGGGTTCGGATCATATACTTGTGATTCGAATCGGATTCGGTCGGGTCGGATATATCCTTAATCGGATCAGATATAAATCATCATTGATCTGGCCCGTATCCGATCCGTTGACAGCCCTACATACATGCATGCATGTATTTGTGCTTGAGTGAGCATGGGTGCGTTTGTACTGATCTATCCCAATAACGGTTGGGGTGTCTAGGGTTTGGTACCCTGTACAAATTTGTAGCATATGACATAGCTCAAAATGGATTACTCATTTAGACGTGGTGAGAAAATTACCAGACTAAGAGCCGTTGTGCCAAGCAGCAGCAAATACAGTTTACCCTGTAAAAAAAAATATAACTGGCAATTAACTGTCTATTTCTATTCAAAAGATAATTGATTCCCGTCTTAATCTTCCGCTCATGCATGTGTCGATGTGCAACATGCACACGTTCCGGATATTGACGTAGATTGGCAGCCACTGTAGGGATGAGAGTCTACTTTATAAGCATATGATTTTGAGGAAATTCGCCCTTGGCGTCAAGCTCATATAAAGTCAACACCTAGATGAATTATCAAATCCTGATGCATCAGAACATGACTAGTGTCCTGATGCATCATCATCAGCATCATAACCTTATCCCAACTAATTGGGCTTTATGAATCCATCCCGTTCCACAAATCCACTATACAAAGGACCAAGGACTGTATCGTCACTTAAACCATAGGTCAGTGTCCTGATGCATCATTTTGTCTAACTGGGGCTCATGGTTCTGCCAACCATGCTGCAGGTGGGATTTACCAAAAATCTCACAGATGAGAGGTACCTAGCCCTTGATCATTGGCCCACTTAGACGGATAAGAAGAAATACAGCAATGGTCTAGAAAAAGGCCAAGATTTGACTGCTAGGATCTTCCAATCTGTTGAGTCCAATAAGATCAATGGTCCAGATCAATAAAACACGGGTCCACACGAACGAAACGGCCGCATCAGGACACTAGGCACATTCTAACATATAAGGACTATGACTCCACTTTACACCAATAATTTCAGACCAAGGGACACAGGACCTGATATATCTGGTATATGTTATAGCCCATAGATCACTTGATCATGTGATCAAGGTTGCTTTTCAAGAATGGTGCCCTTTATTTAGTCTAGACATATTGGTTCAAAAGGGAAAAGAACTATTTGAATCAATTCGCACTAACCTCAACCAAATGAAGATTAGAGGCACGACTGAGAAGAACAAAAGCAAATTCTCCTATTTGTGCAAGAGAGATGCCAACCTACAGAGAGAAATAGAACACTATACCGCATCAGGTCACCTTCATCTGCAGCAGTATATGGAAAGCTCAAAAGAAACAGATATGGAAACAGTTGAAATTAAAATCTTACAAGAACTGAAGTCTTATTGGTATAGCCAAATCCCTTGACAACCGAGGTGATCACAATTGTTTTTATAATGACCACCAAAATAACTGCTGCTAGTAAAATATCCACATGGTTCCAAAGGAAATGGACATGGATCAACATTCCAATGCTGGCGAGAAAAAGTGCAGCAAAGAAGTTGCGGATGGGTTCAACCTGCAGAAAGAAGTAACTGTTCACTGGTCCAATTTGTCATGAGTTCAATTAAGATAACTGCAACGAAATGCCTTCCTCGGATCTATACTGTTCTTGTTGAAATTGTTAATGAGTACAAACCATGTGTGGAACATGCCTGTAGGAAAGGACTAATGCCAGTTTGGATGTCTTGCCATTGTGGGTGGGAGAATTGAGTGGCCCTCCACTGTATAAATGCGATGGCAAGTTGTTTCTTGACTGAACAACATTCTGTCACGCAAAGCATGGCTGCTCTCATCCTATAAAACATCCCCTCTAGTTTTATTGGTATGTGACGTTCACATAAAACTCCAGAGGCACATCTCCACTTCATCCACCCAGCTCTAATTCATTGACCAACATCTTCTCAATCTCTCTGCTCTCATGAACTATCAACCCTAGGTATCGAAAATGGTCATTTTGGTGCATTCCTTGGTCAGCAATCTTAACTAATTCCTCATTTCCACTCCTATTGTTACTCAAAATGGAATGCAGGTACTATGTTTCAGTCCGACTGGTGTTGAAACCTTGTGATCCTATATCACCCCTCTGTAGTTCTAGCTTTGCTTTTTCCCCTTCTTCTTGTCAATCAAAACTATGTCCAAGTCCGGGAAGATTTAAACATGAAAAGTCTCATCTGGGTTTCTGCCATGAGTATGGCATAACTAATATATCTAAGAACAGAAACTGGCACAACAATTAATAAATCAAAACTTTTTTTTTTTTACTTCAAGCCAAATTATATTGAGGCAACCAGAATAAATCAACACCTAATCAGAAGATTCCCCAGAATACAGGTACATCAGTAATGCATGAGGCACATGCAACCTCCCAACAGGAGAAGTAAAAGGAAAGAATGAATCTTTACCTGTTCAAGAGTATGTTGTGAAAGATCAGTAGTTGATATCATCACTCCCGCAGCAAATGAGCCCAATTCAAGGCTAAGACCCAACTTGTCACTACACTGAAATGATACCAAGCATCCAAATAAGAAAATTCCATGGCATTGAATACTTGAATGCTGCCTAGAGGAATTCGCACACAATAAAAAGTTCAAGGCTTCCTAAAATCCATGAACATGAGAGACGTCAAACGCCGACCCCAATTAATTGGGATAAGGCTTGCATGACGATGATGACAAGAGACTTCAAACAATTTTGCGACACAGGGTAAGGATCCATTTACAGTCTGATGCCAGGAGAAAGAAGACAATTACTGTTACTTCACCAGTTAAACTTGCATTTTTTTTTTCTTATTTATTAAATAAACATCGAATTGTCTATAAATGGTCCTGTTAATGACTGTTCTAGTGGTAAGTTCAAACTAATGGCTGCCTTCCTTGGCTGAGCTAACTCTGTTTCAGTCTCAAGTACCATATGCATTTTAGAAATCATAAACAACAATACAAACGGTTGCTTATGCACAATCATTCCAAATGTTGATGTCAGAATGGTTTTTTGAAAATTTGGACTGGCAGCGTGAATTTCTTATGCAAGAACATGACCGCCTATCCAGTGATCCAAATACTATACAGAAATATTACAAAATAAGTACTAATCAAAACTGAAATAAAGACATCAATATATTAAGAAGTGATATGGCACAAACCCAAGCAACAACTAAACAAAATGCAACTGCCGCCAGTTGATAAAGTTCATTAGTCTGCACAGACAAAATGGAAGTACGTTAGGAAAATGGGTAACATTTCAGTAGTAAATAATATAATAGAAAAAACAATGCAAACCATATAACTTTGAAAATCCTTTACATATAATATATAATTAAATTAGTAAATAATATAATAGAAAAAACAATGCAAACCATATAACTTTGAAAATCCTTTAAATATAATATATAATTAAATTAAAGAAAACATACCTGTGACGAAAGACTGATCATCAGCTTAAGAAACCGTGGAACGCACGTACGAGATAATATAGACAGAATACCCAAAAATGTACACAGCACAACCATCCTAGCAATGAAAGAAACCTATAGCAATTAGATTCTGTGATTTTTAACATAAAATAAGGTTAAAGGAACTAAACAATCTCAAGCAATGGAACATAAATCTTGATTAATTTAAGTCACAGAACAAACACACAATGAATGATTTAACCGTGGAAAAATTTATCAAATTTCTTTCAGAAGACAGAAATAGACTCTCTTGGGGCAAAAAGTAAAGGCATTCTATCTTTTTCGTTTCTTCACCTAAATGTCCGACATTAAACATATTAACATGTTTAGAGTTAAAGCTGTTTCCAAACGCCCCAGCTTACGCTTCCAAAAGAAAAATGGGTTAAGCCTGCATTGCATTTATTTTCAACAGCGAATCTACAAGGCCTAGTTACATAAGAAAATTTTCTTGCAGACAGGAGGTGGTTAGACGGTTTTCAGTTCTTTATAGAGGATAACTATACATCTTACATGTCCAAAAAAGAAAGGTGAAAGAAAAGTTCTGAATAGAAATTTCAAGGTTTCTTCAGATGTAGAACTAGAAGTGTAATTTATCATTATGAAACCTGGATCTATTGTCAAAACTCAAGAATTACTTCAGACAATGCAACTGATCTTGCTTCTTCCTACATAAACCCACACTTGTAAGACTAAAAGCAAGTTTTGCACGCACAAGCACACACTTGCATGCCAACAAATACACATACATATCGAAGTCTGTTTAGCCCACATGCATGTAAAGCCCTGCCCATCCACATGCAAACACCGATGCCAATATGACACGTGTGTGAGATCCAAGATTTATGGTAGGTAGGCCGTCTAGTCTAGATCTTCGGGTCTAAAAATCAGGCCGTTTTCTTCTTTAGATGGGGAAACAAAATTGTCAAGCCATCCATTTGTTTTGTCTACTATGGCCCACTTAATGAAAGTTTGGATTGGATGTTGCATACGTGCCATATTGGCATGCATGCTTGAATGGGTAAACAAAAATTTCAAGCCACCCACTTGTTTCGTACACTCTAGCCCACCTAATGAAAGCTTGGATGCACACACACCATATTGGCATGCATGCTTGTGCGTTTGTGTGTGTGACCACATTGTCGGCACTAAGATAAGTTTGTCAAGTAAAATGGGGCTGATCGTGATGTGTGTGTGTGTGTGTGAGCAGTGTCTCCATACCATAAGTTATGCTAGTGTCAAGCAAAATGGTGCCGACAATGATGTCTTTGTGTGGGACTAATGTTGACACCAATGTTTTCAGTATTGACGATATCGACCAAGACATCCCACATTATATCTTGTATCCCACTTGTGCAATACGAAACGCACTGGTAGTGCCGATATATCACACCCCTTACATCTGGGGAACATTTTTATTTTCGAGCCTTTTTTTGTTGTAAATCATATTAAATCAGTGTCAAATTGTTATAAAACCATGATTCTTCATGTTTTGCATTAAAAAAAAACATGGATTTGGGGTATAGATTTCAAGATTTTGGGGAGATGGGCCGAGTTACGAAAAATCGAAAATTTTCAATTTCTCACAAATCTATTGCAATCTTTGTGTCCAAACACAAAATCAAACATATATGTAAGCTGATCTAGTGATTCTTGGTAATTTGGGGATTTTTCAGAAAAAAAAATTAATTAAAAATGTTTAGAACTCTTTTTTTTCAAAATTCAACTTCGATCAGCGATCAATTGGCCCCCATTTCGGGGTATTCAAGAGCATTTGATGAAATCATCATCACATACACTCTAGTTTTGGGATTTAGAGGAAGATGGGCCGATTTGCAGAAAATTGGAGAAAATTCAAAATTTCTCCAAATTTTCTTAAATCGGAGAGGATAAATACCAACATTATGTTAGAGAGATCTTCACTGGTATCATTGTACCATGACTTGGGCATAGCATTGTCGGTTTATGGAGCAACAATACTATGCCCAGCCTCGTTCAGATGGAGATAATGATTTTGGGCCAAGCTTTGTGGGTCCAAGCTACAACCACACACATAATTCACAAGTATATTTCTAATTTTCTATTTCTTTTGCTTTTGAATGTATTGCTTGTATTTCTATACATATCTTCTTACATTTATAAATTGCATGAATAGACTTTGAACATATTTGCATCAATTTAGTCAGACAATGCATAAGATTAGAACCCCATACAAAGGAAACCTATCATGTGCACTTGTTTTTTTCTCCTTTTTTTCATTTGTGATTTTTTATTTCTAAGTGTCTTGGTATCTTTCTTAACAATCCCTAAAGTTTCATCGACAAATCCGACGAATTTCCCAATGTTTCCCCATGTTTCCCAACAACAATAATAAATTACACAAAACAACCAATATATCACATGCGATAACCGATATGTATCTATATCCCAGGGGTTCAATACATTACGTGATAATGATACGGAAAACAATGGTTGACACTACCGTAAGTGCCGGTATTGTTGAGCAAAATGGGACTAACCATGATGTATGCATGACATCCACTCCAACCATCAGGTGTGCCCTCCCATATTTGGCCTAGAGCACAAAAATTAGGGCGATCCAATACTCAGTGAGCCACACCATAGAGCACACTTGGGAAGGAACACTCACCCATTAAAACCTTCCAAATTATGTGTCCAGATCACTACAAGATATACGTGCCATCCAATCCATTCATAAGATATGTCCCACCAAGATGATGGGACATACCAAAAATCAAGTCATTTTAAAACTCAAGTGGACCCAGTGTTTGCATTATCTCCGATATTATCAAAATATCCCCGATATTATCTCTATTTCTAGCTCAGCGACACCGATAACACTGGTAGTGATATCGATAACACTGATAGCATTAAAAATTCTTGATATCGGTGATGTATCACTAAATATTGCCCATGTATCGATATCGTCAATATTTTCAAATTGTGTAAATTCCAGGCGTCGTTTGTATTGTCAATACATTGATCCCCTCGGTATATCGCCAATAATTTTTACTGTGTAAATTCCAAGTGTCACTTGTATCGTCAATTTATTTGCAGTATTTCGATAATATTACCAATGTATCGATAATATCACCAAAAATCTATATATTTAAAAAATTCTCATTTCATATTTTTTATGGGTGCATGGTTGTATGCAGTACTCAATTTGTTGATGATAAAATTGATAATATCACAATATTATCATTATCGCAACATGACAATAACGAGATCACAATCTTTAGCTGCTTTTTTAGTTGTTAACGATTTGTTTGGATATTTCATGTGTTGCCGATATTTTGAAATATCAATGGATGTTTGAATAAAAGTTCAGATTTTGGATGGATGAGATGATTTGACTGACTTCTTACTGTAGCACATGCTTTTAGGCCCCCATTAAATAGAAACCTATTATGTATGCATTCTTTATGCAAATTTTTTATTCCCAAATATGTAACTATGTGTATTTTATCAACTCCTGAGGTTTCATTGAAAAATTCCACTGTTTTTCCCATTTTCCCCGCATTTCCGGTTATCAACGATATTATCGGCGATATCGATATTGTTTCTGTATCCCCGACTAGCGAAACTTGTAGCGATACCGAAACTTCGAACACTGAGAGTGGACCATACTATATGAATTTAGACATTTTAGGCATGATTTTACATTGTCCTTATTGTGTGGCCCACATGAGCTTTTGATTGGTATGATTTTTGGGTTCCTAGGTGAACATGGATGGGGTGGATCTCACTAGAGTTGGCAATAGCAGGGCTTGGGCATACTAAATAGGCCCATGGGTTTGGGCCTAGCATAAAAGGCCCTATAAATGTTTTACCTGGACTAGGATTAGGCTTAATTCATTGTAGCCAATGTTTTCAATATTTTGTTATATCACCAATATATACCACGATATATCTATTATCCTAGCCGAGTGGTATGAAACCCAACTTTAATATCCATTTTTCATGGTATCGTGCAATATATCGCACGATATCATGATATATTGTTGATATTGCAATATTGTGCGATATATCTACACTTCCCATTTATAAATTCTTAAGGTATCGTGCGATATATCGATATTAAGTGTGATATCGAAAAGGGATAAAAGAAAACTAACACTATTTTGTCTGAAAAATCTTCAAAATTTCACAAAAAATGTTTTTTTTTTTTTTTTTGCAAAAATAAATTCCTAGTACATTGTAAGGTGATTTGGACCAGTCCACTCTAGTCTATTGGAAGAAAATCTTTGAAATTTCTCCGAAATTGCAATCGAAACTTCTTAGGGTCGGATTCTAAAATTTGTGTATTTTTTACTTCTGATTCATTTTTAAATGTTGTAAATAGTGTCAAATGGTAAAAAATCCATGATTGCTCATGTTTTGCATGAAAATTTATAGATTGGAATCTTCAATTTTGAGATTTAGAGGAGATGGGCCGAGCTGTGGAAAACTATGAAAAAATTCAAAATTTCCTGAAATTTTCGCAAATCGATTGCAATCTTAGTGTCCAAACATGAAATCCAACATGTATATAACCTGATCTATACATTTTTGGCAATTTGGGGATTTTTTGGAAAAAAAATATTTTTTAATTAAAAATAATTTAAAATGTTAAAAATTATTTTTTTTGAAATCCATAGGTATATTTCTAGTTTTCTACTTCCCTTTTGAATGTAATGCTTATGTTTCCATACATGTCTTTTTACATTTATAAATTTTATGAATTGACTTTGAATGTAGTTGCATCAATTCAGTTAGACAATGCATAGATTAGGACCCCCTATCAAAGGAAACCTATTATATGTACTTGTTTTTTATGATTTTTTTTATTTATAAGTGTGAACTGCTGTCTTTTTTAACAATCTCGAGAGTTTCATTGCAAAATTCAACCAATTTCCCAATGTTTCCCCATGTTTCCCAAAAACATTAATAAATTACGCGATATATCCGGGGCAATAACCGATATATATCCGTATTCCAAGGGTGCAATACATTACGCGATAACCATATGGAAAACACTGATTATAGCCTAGCTTGGCCTAGCCCGCAATCAAGGGTGCTTTTGTAATTTTCATAATATATAATGCAACTCCTGTAAAATGTTATATCCCTAATTCTCTTCCACCCCACAACACCCCCTTTCTAAACTCTAATCCACCACAACCCTTTAATGTCAGTGGCCGCCAAAACCCTCCTAACGATGGCAACACATTCAGTTAGCTCTCTCCTAACAAAACTTTTTCAAGCTCAGACCGGGCTCAGCCATGGTCCAAATAGTGTCAGGTTGGGCTGCCCAGGCCTAGCTTGACCCAGCCCGTTGCCAGCCTCTATCTCATACGCTAATCATAGTGCAACCCACACAGCTCAACATTGCCTTAACTTATGGGTATATGTGTGTTGTATTTCTCTTTATTTATAACAACATTCATACATTGGTCATTTACAAATTCCAACATAATCTTGCACTCGTTCATCCTAGAGAACCATGTCTCAATCTTTTCCAATTTTGCACCCATTAGCTGAAGGGAATTCAACATCCTCCTTTTTTTTTTTTGGCTGCTAGCATAGTTTGAAACTTTGAATCCTTACCATTTCTCTAGAATCATTCATCCTTCTGAAACTCAATCACATAGAATAAAACCACACCAAACCCAAGTAAAGTCAGCTGAGTCAACTCAATCTCTATAGTGATTGTGCCAAGTCAACCGCCAAAAGTATACAGTTTTTTTTCCCCCAGAGTCAGAATGAGTTGGAACAGTTCTTTCTTTTCCTCATTTCCAACAATAGCATACTTGCTCGTAAATGTCATCAGAACACAACAACAGCCCTAACTACCAAATGCTCTTCTCTTCTTGTCACCATCCACCGGGCCTCCAAAATACCCAATCTTCTTCCTCTGCCACTATCTGAAGGCCCCACAGCAGATATTATGATCAACAATCGCCCTGACAGGGATGGCGTCTATAATTCCTTAGCCAAGATAAATGGTAGTTTCCCTGCATGGTTATTGTCTGTTTTCTTTTCATTTTATTTTGGGGCGGCTTTTTTTGCTCCTTTGAGCTGTATCTTTTTTCCCTTCTTTTTTCTTAAAATCACTAATTACCCATAAAGAAAGAAGTCCTTGACCCAAGACCAACAGGAACCTTCCATCACAATTCACAGTTACAAAGATGTCCCAACAAGAAACCATTCTATCACTATTCAAATACACAACCAACTTTTTACAACACTACCAACTAGGCTACAGGTGTCTAGTGGCTTAGCTCCTGTCATTTTATTTATTTATGGATGTTACAGGTCAAAGTGGTTGGCAGTTAGACATATTTGGACTGAAGTCAGTGAACCGCTGGTCAGGTTCCGGTTCAGGTTTCAAAACATTGGATGACTGCTACTATTCATGTACAAGACCAGAAGGTTCCAGAGTATCAATGTGGAAACACTGTACTAAGTTCATCATTGACATTAGTTATGCAAAGTAGGAACAAGGATAACTTCGGTTGCTTTTTAACAAAATGTCATCAGAATGAGAGGGGGGAAATGGAGTGCAGATTCTTTACTTACAACTTGGTCATGGATATTACTCCTTGAAGGACACCAGAAGTACCGCCCAGAACTGGAAGCAGTGCAAACAGCAAGCCAACAGCACAATCCTGATAGACAGACAGCTTTATCACCCAAGAGCATTTTGGGCAGAGAAGTTCACATCAAAGAAGCATCCCATTCTTATAATTATACAATGTAGGAGATATATGGCAAAACTCATTTATATGACAATCAATCAGTAGTGAATTGCAGCACGAGGTCCAAATGAAAGGATATATGTCAAGGAATTTAGAACCTGGAGAATAAGGGTGCCAACGGTAACTTGACCATGAAGGGCACTAATACTGTTTCTTTCCATCAAGAACTTCAAAACCTGCATAGGAAACAAAAATGCATAATCATTGAATGTTTCCCAATGGCCATTCCATAAACATTTTTTTTTCTAAACTCAACAACTAGGATGCATACTTAGTATGAACAAAGAAAAACATACAAATACCTCTAAATGAGAGAGAGAGAGAGAGAGAGAGAGAGAGAGAGAGAGAGAGAGAGAGAGAGAGAGAGAGAGAGAGAGAGAGAGAGAGAGAGTTGAAGGAAACTGAAGATTTAAACATCACAAGGCTCTATGGAAGTGGCACAGCCAGGGTTTTTGCATCCCAGAATCCATCGAGGAGCTTGTTAGGCAGCGGCACAGCAGGGGTTTTTACATTGTGAAGAAAAAGGAGTGGAGATTGTATCTCTTAGCAGGGCTGTGGAGTCTTTCGAAGGAAAGAAATTTCAGATGCTTTTGGGACATTTGCAGTAACCCTCTTGGGGTGTTTTGTTCGGCTAGGTCTCTTGTTTTTCAGTGGATGGCATTCCATCCTTAGTTGTTGGCCTGTGGGTGGGAGTTGAGGTTTTCGAGCCTAGTTGTGGGGCTTTGTCGTTCTTTGGTTGTTGTTGTTGATTTTTGTTGGTTTTTCTTTTTCTTTGTATTCTTTTGCCTTCACTGCCTTTTAAACACAGAGTCATACTTCAGGAAAAAAAAAAAAAAAATCATCAAAAGGCTCTTCACCAGCTGGAAGTTGAAAAGGCAAGAAAGGCATAAGGGCATCCCTACAAGCAAAGTGGAAAATGCAGAATGGAGATGGCTACCTTAGAAAAATTGGTGACATGAGGAATGAAGCAAAAGCTCGATGGCATTGATTCATTGAGGATGAAACAAAACGTTAGCCATAAAGCTTGTATTTCCGTAGGAAGGACATGCATAACTAATTTGGAAGGAATGCAAGGAACTAGCAAACTGGGTAAGCTCAACTAGTTACAAGGATCAGTGTTCAAAAATATCGTGGACATTATTGATAATATCGACCACTATTATCTGTATCACACCTCAGTGATACAGATACTGAGTTTAATAACACAATTTACAAGTTGTTGCTGATATCTTACGATATTTTTGACATTACGAGATATCAGCGCCAACCCTTTCAAATAAATGCACCATATCATCGATATATGCAATAATATTGTCAATATTTTCAACAATACCAGCGTTGTATGGGCTGAATTGTTGCATCATCATCCCCCCCCCCCCCCCCCCCCCCCCATAATTTTGTGAGACCTAGGCATGTAATGACGTGTCTTTTAACAACTATAGTTTATTTGAAAATTTCCACCATTTTCCTAATGTTTCCCTCAGACATATGCATTGCCCAGTATCTGCAATACTATTTGACGATATCTATACATATTTCTGTATCCAAAAGGTGCAATACATATAATGATGACGATACAAAAAAAAAAAAAAAAAACCTGGGCAAGAATAACAGTCAAGGATAGGCAGAAAATTCTCCTATTACTGAAATGAGTTCTAATGTTGGGCCACATAAAGTGAACAATGAGGGTTGGACGGATGGTAATGGCCTTTGTAGATGATGGGTCTCTTGACCTTGTTTTTAGGACTTGCTTGTTCATTTTACTTAGCCATGTTTGGATAGGCAGACACCGAGGTGTGGACATGGAAAATGTAATGATTATTTAATGGTGTATGATTATTTGAGTAATTAATTCTAACCGCACTGTTGAAAAATGGATTCCATTTTTAAGTTTCTTGTCTATTTCACGACTGGAAATATCAAATTCAAGTCACAACGGTCACCTTGTATCTTCCGCTAGAGAATGGCACGGATCCCTTTGCAAGCCAAACAATGGAAAACATCAAATAAAGGGAAAATGTCTTCATTTCCCATGGATTCCACCTATCCAAACAGGGCCTTGAACAATGGGCAACAAAAATATAGAAGTCCAAACCAATGCTTTTGTAATAATAACATAGAGAAGGATCCTTATGCAAGATCATGTAAATTAACAGTCATGAAATTTTCATGTTTACCAAATAACTTCTATAACCTTTCAGTAAATAAATTGCATCTTGAACAACTTATTCATCCTACATATAAATGGAATTCCTAAAGAAATAGAAAAGTACCACAGCTGTTGAAGACATTGACAAAAATGCTCCAACAAATACCCCCTCGGAAGGTTTACCACCGCACAACTGCATAAAGCATGCAATGTCATACATATCAGAACAGCAGCAATGAGAATAGGGGGGAAAATAGTTCTTAAGAGTTCAGACATCATGGAAAGAAAACTTCTAACTCATGGAAATAATGAACTTTCCAAGTGCTTGGAGGATTAATAGTAATTATTGAGAATGGCATCAAAATCGTAGGGGGTATTTGTTGGGCAAATACCAAAGCTGAAGAAGACATTGACAAAAATGCTCCAACAAGTACCCCTTTTGAAGGTTTACCACAATATTAACTGCATAAAGCATGCATTAGGATACATAACAGCACTCAGCGAAGAGGAGAGGGGAAGATGGAATGACATAATTCTTCATACATCATGGAAAAGAAAAATTGAAAGCTCTGAGGTTGGACAATATGTACTTCCCAGGTGCTTAGAGCACTAAAAGTAATAACTCCTTAAGACTGGGATCAAAGCTGTAGCCTTGGAATGAGACAAATGAGATGTGTCAAAGGATATGGTGAGAAAGATAAGAACGATTCAATACCATGATGTCGCATGCACACATCTTGCAAAGTTCATTCTTGTTCCAAGACAAATGGGATGAAAAAGAAAATAAGCTGTTGACTTTAATATAGTACGATTGTAGAGCTAAAAGAACACACATAGACACGAGTACATTACTAATATCCAAAAGGAAGCCATCTTAATCACAATCGGATCAGCAAATGCATTATGGATTTAATGTTGGCAGCGTTCTATGCATCGTAGATATATTGGCTGATATTTTCATATCAGTGGTTAGCATTTAGCAATATGATACCTTCCTGGAATTATTACTAATAAAAAAAAAAAACTAATGTATTGATGATAATATCTATGATACATAGCTGATATATTGCAATATCTGCAATATTTCTCCCTTGTATCTTCCACTTAAAGAACCTACTGAAATCAGTTTTCTCCTGATTAATCTTCTCTACTTCACATCTCATCTTCTTTGTATCTTTCAATTATGGAAGTGACTTTTAATCAGGTCTTCCTTAATCACATCTCATCTTCTTTTGCACCATATTCTTCCTTTAAAGTTTTTTTTTTTTCAGTTACCGACAACCGCTCTTAATCTCAGGTCTCTATTGAGCCTTCATCTTTCCTTGATTGCCTTTCATTATTTGAACCAATGGACCATCCAATATACCACATTCTACCCATTCTTTGAGGACCATTTGTTCCATAAGATCCTAAAACTTGTAACCTCGTAGTCTACTATTGTTAAACTAGTATTCATAAGAAGATGCCACTCAAGCTTAGAACAACAACTCTCCTGTGTTAATTTGGCTGTATTCTTCGTGTTTTATTTCTTGTATTCGATGGTACTTGAATGATAAGAACTCAATGTGGACATAGTTGCATTACTTATGACTGACAGGCGATAGTGCATTCTTATGTCACCCAAACAATTGGAAACTATTGTGCTTTTTTCTTTTCTTTTCTTTTGAAAGCTAATGGTCTTTTATAAATATTAAAGAAAGAAAAGCCAAAGAAGGATATCTAAGGCAGATTGCATCAGCAATGACCCAAACACCGAAGAAAGGCTACACTCATCAAGGACCTTTATGATTGAGGCCCTTTGCCCTTTAAAAGGCCTTGGACGCCATCCCACTTCGATTCCAGAAAAACCGATTATTTATACCATGCTAGGAAGAAACCATCAATGGACCTCGACGTCACCCACGATACTTTGAAGGAGTCAAAGAATCTCTCTGACACCTCTTTAGCAGAAGAGCAGTGGATGAATAAGTGATTACATGCACATCACACATTAATCGACTCCGCATTCTACATGCACATCACACGAATATTGGGAACCACCATCATCCTCTCTTGAAGATTATCTATTATGAGTACCCTATTCCTACCCACCAGCCAAGCAAATGCCACTACCTTATGTTGCACGTCATAGTACCAAACATAAGAGGTGTGGCCTTTTCTCTCTCCCAACAATAACCCATGTATCAACACATAGAATGACCAGATTGAAAATCAACCTGACTTTCTTTATTCCACACCATCACATCCCTCTCACTAAAGGAAGGACGGTGACATTGAAGCTGCACCAAGAGCCAAATGAAATCATCCACTTCCCCATCCATCAAGTTCCTCCGACATGGAGGAGACTGACCCACTGCTTCACCAAAAAGAGAGAAACATTGAGCAATGGGAATATTTGCTTCCAGAGGTAATGTTTCCCCAATATTTCCCTTAGATCGTGATATATTACATGATACATGCAATATTTCCTGATGTTTCTCACAATATCACCGTATCCTAAAGGTGCAATACCTAGGGCGATACTGATACTTAGAACGTTCAAGGTCAGAATTGGATACCCTCTTATACATTAACCAACACAAAATTCATTGGTGGAGAAGAGCCAATTCTGAATGATGGGTTGAACCATTGATCCATTTTGTTCTATCCAATTAACTTTAGGCCTATTGATCATATGGTATGAACCATTGATCCATTTTGTTCTATCCAATTAACTTTAGGCCTATTGATCATATGGTATAGTACAAGTACATACCCATGTGAAGATTTTCCGAGAATTCCTTGACATTGCATTGGTGACCAAGCATCATGGATTAAAACATCACAAGAGTCCAACAGTGTATCATACTATCAGTACTAGCCTTCTAGGTTATGAAACTCAATGCATGAATTGTCAACATCAATCAAGCTTATTCTATATTCTCCTCTACATAAAGAGCGAGGTATCCCTGCCACATTATCTTCTCATCAGTGAGAGTGTGGAAAAACTATGCTTGAAACATCTAAACTATTGGTAACAAAGAAGTATTGGCCAGCCCCAAAATAGATGTGCATCGCTGTATTTTTTTGTTGGAAATGTGTCACTATATTGGTGCATGTCGAACACTATAAACCACATTCTCAATTCCAATGCAGGTTTTAACAATCTTAGGGCATGTTTGTTTTTCCAATTACGTCAGTTAATGAAAGGAAATGGGGCAATGATTACAATTTGATTTACTTGTCTGATAATGTTAGCTACATTTGAGCACAATGATGACATGCTTTTATCGTTTATTTTAGTCATGAAACACTGTACGGATTGAGATTTTATAATTTATAATTGTAATAATTACAAATGCACCTCTCCTATTACATATGCATTTGACCATTGATTTATGTGCCCTAATACTTGTTTAAACAAACATTAGAAAATAATAATGATGGCCGACTTACATTACCATGGAATTTGGAAAAACAAACAGGCCCTTGGTGCCACATCAGCAACACATATAGAAAAGGTATTGCATCACTGGGTTGAAGAACCGGTAGGTATAAGCAATAGAAATATAATACATAACAGATGAGGTTTAAAGTATGGTCTGAAAAGGTGTTGGAGCCCTATTCCTCAAGGCAAGGGACTTCCATAACAACGCGAGGAGAACACCTAAAGGAATAGGCACTTGAGGCTCACACAGTTAAACCTCGAGGTGAGGCACTCATAGAACACCCCAGTCCATGCACCTTGAGTAACAAACTTGAGGCTTAGATGGGTGAGCACACTAGAGGCATTCACCTCTTAGACTCATCATGTCACGCACCTTGTCTTTATTGAGAGGTTTATGCCTCTTGATATGTTTTTGTGGGTTCAAACTGTTTTACTTTTCACTTGTCTAACCTTTCAAAAACACATTATTGGCAGGTTGAATTACATGTTTTAGGGGTTTCTTCAACCCTTTTAAAAGGAAATATCATTCTTCTTCTTTTTATTTTTTTGAGAGAAAATATATCATTTTTCATATCCATTTCTTTTACGTAAAGGATGAATGAGCCAGCCATAGTTTCTTTTCTTTTTCCTTTTTTTTTTTGGTTCCTTACTTGACTACCATGTGTACATAACTTTTGTTTCGTTTACTGTTTACTCATGTTTTACTCTTACAATTACTCCTAATGTTCTTTAAATGATTATCTTTAATGCCTCTTTCTTTTAGAGGAAAGATGAATGAGCCCCTAAAGATGTTGATTTCCTTATTTATGCTTCGGTACATCTGTGTTTAAGTAAGAGTTGTTCTGTTTACTGCTAAACTGGTGTTTTATTTGTTTATTAATTAATATGCTTTTGAATAATCATGTGTACTATCTAAAGTTTTAAGTGTACTGCACTGAACATATAAATGCATATAGTATGTAATCATTTCCACTACAAAAGTAAATTGATGTTCTGTGCTGAAATTGTGCACGTTTTTCTATGATCTTCATGTTTTCTAATTTCCATCTTTCAAAAATTCCCTTAGATTATTTTATTAAAAAGGCTTAAGGCCCATGCCTTTGTCTCCCATCCCATGAGCCCATAACCCTCAGCTCGCATCTCTGCTTTTTAAAACACTGCAGAAAACATAGGCCAGCGTAGTAAAGGATGCCATAATATTCTTTATACTTCGACATTTCATACAAAACAGTACTGTATACATGTCCTCTCAGTGATGTTCTTCTCTTCCATTGACTTATCTGTAATTCAATATATACCATAAGACTACACATCAATTAAACACCAATCAATCTTTTAGTTCTTCAGTCCTCCCATTATAATATGAAGGGAAGAAGACTAATAAGGACAAGATAAATTATAAGAATTCTTGTTGCTCATTATGGATTAGCATTCGTGTCAAATTGCTGTTAGGAAGCTGTCTTGTAGTTTTAGATCACATTTCAGATTTAGAAAGTCCAAAATCAACAAGTTAATATCTCAGGACTTGTATTTTCAAGTGCTAAAAAAAGCACTTGCAGTGGTTGGTGGTATTCTAGGACATACCGAGACTGTTATGCCACACAAGCACATAAATAGGAAAATTTGGAGTAGGCCTCCTAGAACAGCAACTGCTCGAACAACTCGAAGCTGCAAATGAAAAGGAATCCAACTCACAGTCAAGCCTTTCTCCTTTTTTGATACTTGAAGCTATATTCTGAATTTAGTAACATTTGCAAGTTTCAAATTTTAGGATGAGGGTGATCACGACCTTTGTTGCAGAGAACTCCAAGCCCAATGCAAAAAGAAGGAATATTACACCAAATTGAGCAACCGTCTCAACCTACACACAAGAAAAACATTGAAAATCTAAAGTAATATGAGATGTTAAAATAACATTTTCAAAACTAGACATTAATGCTAAATCAGACGCTCCACTGATAACGAAATGAGTAAGCCTTTTCTATCATCTTGGATGATAAAAAAATTGCATGAGGGATTTCTTTCCTTTTCATTTCTGAATTTTATCAGCAAAAAATAGGTACAAATACACATTCAGCAAGTTCTGCAACATGCATGAGTGCGTATGCAACATGCATGAGCGCGTATGTGATTGGAGCCATGTCAATTACATATCACTGTAACAATGTGACAATGATTATGTTTGGGTTTTCCAAGTTCTGTCCAAGAACCATGATATAAGTGTGCTGCTTTTTTTGTCAATACAATTTGCTATTCTGCTACGGGTATACTTCATCATGAAGCCACTGGAGAGCTGAATGACAAACACTAAGTTATGGGTAACATAGTTCATCATTCACACCACATGATGCAGATGCCGTGTCCATCAACTACATTCAGCGTCAAGATCAGGGTCATAAGTGTGACTGATAGTCTGGCAGAGTGGTGGACATACTATTTCTGCCAGATTTGCTTTGGATCACCCTGGATGGTGGACATCCAATTTCTGACAGAATGCTGATGACCAAATGCAGTTCTGGACGACGAACATCCAATCTACAACCAGACTAATTTGGTCCAAATCCAATTCTGGACGACAGACAATGCATTGCCACAAAGTGAGTTTTCTTATACTTCATGGGGAGTCTCTTGTTTTAGTTCCTTTTCTTGAACAACAAGTAACAACAAGGGAGTTTAGTAACTTTGCCTTGATTTTAGCAATGTGTGGATAAGATTAGAAGGTAGGAAAAGGATACAAGAGTCCAAATATGCCTGTTAGACAGGCTAGGAAAAAAGACTTTTGTAATGTATGAGAAAGGAACTTTGGAAATCAAAAGTTTGTAATAGAGAGGAAAACAGAGTGGACTCTCCTTCTTCTTCCTTGAATTGGGTAAGGTGTTTGGGCACATGAATCTGCTTCTCCCATCACTTTGTTTTTCAATCTGATTTCCCTTAGTCTCTTTCTATTGTTGTGTTGTGGAAATTAGGTTTGTGTTTGGTCGTTTGAGTGATCTATTCAGCTTCACCACATTAATTAAAGGTGCATTTGAGGCTTTCAGCTAAATGCACCAACAGTTAGATGTATCAGTGTTTTAAATAGCGTTATAGCGTAGCGTGTAGCGTACGCTACGTAGCGTAGCGTACCCAAAACGCTACATAGCGTATGAAAATAGCGTGTTTCCCCTGTTGCGTACGCAACAGGTGCTGTAGCGTATGCAACGCACATGTAGCGTGTAGCGTGTACTCAAAATCGGCATGAATACATAAAAATTTGAAGAAATCGGTACCTGCAAGGGAGGATTTGTTGATCGGAACCGGGATCTGGTGGGCCAAACGTGGATCGATCCACGGTCATTGCCGATCTTTAATACGTAGGGCTGGTGGGCTGTGCATGATGCTGCTACGGCTGCGGTTGAGGATCCACATCCGTTTCTTCTTCTTCTTCTTCTTCTTCTTCTTCTTCCACTGAGACCAAGGTATGCCTTCTACGAATCCCCCCCCCCCCCCCCCCCCCCCCCTCTTTCTCTCTCCCTCCTTTCCGCCTTTTTTTTTTTTCGTTTTTTCCCTCCCTCTGGTCTGAAGACCGATTTTATCATGGAATCGGATTGCGTGCGGAGCTCCGCACGCTCTTACCGTGCGGAGTAAACTCAGTAGTGCCCACCTAGAAAGTATGTGCTCTATCTCTTCCGTCCATATGTTTTTCCAGATCATTTTAGTGGTTGAGCCGAAAATTTAAGCATATCCAAATTTCAAGTGGACCATGCCACGGGAAACAGTGGAAATAATGATTTCCACCGTTGAAACCTTCCCAGGCCCTACAAAGATGTTTATTTGTCATCCAACCTGTTCATAAGATCACATGGATATGGATGTAGTGAAAACACAAATATCAGTTTGATCCAAAACTTCTGTGTCCTCCAAGAATTTTTCAATGGTAGATATTCAGTTCACACTTTTCTTGTGGTGTGGTCCGCTTTAGATTTTGATATGCTTCATTTTTTGGAATCATACCTAAAATTTTCTGTTAAGATGGATGGACGGAGTGGATAAAATACGTAAATCACTGTGGGCCCCACAGAGTTTACTCCGCGGAAGCGGATTGGCTGGTGCACCCTACACCAGCTACGTTGCTGGTGTAGGGACGTGGCGGACGCAGAGCGAGTGCGCAGTCCTCGAGCACTGTGATTGTACGTAAAGCTATGTGGACCCTACGATGATGTATTTCGTATATCCAAACCGTCCATCCATTTCACGAGATCATTTTAGTGCATGATAGTTGGAATGAGTCATATCCAAAACTCAAGTGGACCACACCACTAAAGGCAGTGGGGACAACGATTCTCACCGTTAAAATATACCCAGGGTCCACCATGATGTTTATTTGCCATCCAAACTGTTCATAAGGTCACACGGACCTGGATGAAGGGTAAAAATAAATATCAGACTGATCCAAAACTTCTGGGACCTCCAAGAAGGTTTCAATGGTATACGTTCAATCTCCCACTGCTTTCTGGAGTGTGGTCCACTGGATACTTGGATCTGTCTTAGTTTTTGGCTCAAGCCTTAAAATGATCCCAAAACATGGGCGGACGGTTTGGATATAACAAGTACCTCATGGTGGGACCCACAAAACTTGATGACGACACCAACAACTAGCTGGTGTAGGGTGCACCAGCCAATCCGCTTCCTTACTCCGCACGCTAGCGTGCGGAGTTACTCATTACGCAATACGCAAGAAGTTCCTGCCTGGGAAGGTGGGGCCCACCGTGATGTTTGTGAGAAATCCAACTCGTTCATCTGTTTTCTGAGTTCATTATAGGACATGAGAACAAAAATAAGCTGTATCTAAGGCTTCAGTGGTCCGCAATAATGGAAAAGGTGCGTAGGGAAATTCATACCGTTGAAACCTCCCTGGGTCCACGGTGATGTTTACATGCCATCCATACCGTGCATAAAGTCATTCCTACTGGGATGAACTAAAAACGCAAATATTATCCTGATTCAAAACTTTTGTGGCCCCACGAAAATTTCAACTGTGTACGTTAAATCCTCACTTTTTCAGAGAAACGGATGGACGGTGTGGTCCACTTGAGATTGGATCCGCATAGTTTTCTCCCTAATATGGTCTGGAGAAACGGATGGACGGTGTGGATACATATAAAATCATCAAGGTGGGCCCCACGGTAGGAGTAACACCCACTAAGCTGTTACTCGAGTAACACCAAATCCTTGAGTTACGTGGCTATTTCACAGCCAAGTTAAAAAACCTAATACTCTGGTGGAGTATTTAATTCTAAATACATGCACTGTTTGGTGGGACCCACCTTGATGTATTTGTTGTATATTCATGCCTTTCATCAGTTTCACATGAAGCTGGTATTTGTGATTTCCCTTTCAGTTTCACATGCATTGGAAAGTTTTAATGGTGGGTGTTTAACCGACCACCTTTTGATATGGTGCGGTCCACCTGAGATGTGCATCCACTTCATTTTTGGGACCGTGCCATAAAATGAAATGGCAAAACAGATGTAAGGCATGGATATGCACCACACACATTGAATGGGCCCTATTCTCACGGCCTCGCCCACCTGAGATGGCTAACACTGAAGTGTGACTATCAGGATGAGTGGGACCGGTGGGTGTACTCAAGGAAGCAGATTGCGTAACTCGCTTAGCGTGCAAGTAAACTCTGTGGGGCCCACCGTGATCTACGTATTTTATCTACTCCGTCCATCCATCTTAACAAATAATTTTAAGTATGATGCAAAAAAATGAAACATATCAAAATCCAAAGTGGACCACACCACAGGAAAAGTGTGAACTGAATGTCTACCATTGAAAAATTTTGAGGGACACAGAAGTTTTGGATGAAGCTGATGTTTGTGTTTTCCCTTCATCCATGTCCATGTGATCTTATGAACAGGTTGGATGACAAATAAACATCACTGTGGGGCCTGGGAAGGTTTCAACGGTACTGTTTCCTGTGGCATGGTCCACTTGAGTCTTGGATATGCTTAAATTTTGGGCCCAACCCCTAAAATGAGCTGGAAAAACATACGGACGGAAAAGATCAAGCACATACACTCTAAGTGGGCCCAATAGAGTTTACTCCACACGATAAGAGCGTGCGCGGCACACAATCCGATTCCATACTCGCAGTGGGATGTGTGTACTAACCTTTAAAAAAAAAGATGGTGCAATGTGGGGCCCTTATGATTTATGCATTTTATCCACGCCCTCCATCCATTTTGCCATATTGTTTTTTGTCATGATCAAAAAAATGAGGCAAATCGAAATCTCCGGTGGACCACACCACATGAAACAATGGTGATTGAAATGCCATCAGTTAAAAATTTATTAGATTGAAATGCAAATTGAAATCTTTAGTGGACCACACTATGGGAAATAGTGGTGAATGACCATTAAAAACTGTGGGCCACATGAATACTGTCATTGGATACTATTAGGATGAGATGAAACAGTGGTGAATGACCATGTGACCTTATCAATAGATTGGATGACAAATAAACATCAAGGTGGACCATAAGAAGTTCTAGTGGTGGGTGTTCAATAAACATTGTTTCTAGTGGTGTGGTCCACCTTGGATTTGGTTCTACTTAATTTTTGGGCCCATGCAATTAAATGATCAATCTGTTCCTGGGATTATGGCTTCACTAGAAAGGGCTACTCACATGTATAATTTAATTTAACAAGTTGGATGGTCCACCTTAGATCTGGATCCACTTGAGTCTTGGATATGCTTAGTGTGGTGTGGTCCACCTTAGATCTGGAGATGCTTCGTTTTGTTGTCTTAGGCCTTAAAATGATATGGAAAAATGGGTGGAAATAAAACATTACAACGGGCCGTAGGAAGTTTTTAATGGCCCTATGAGGTTTTTATTGGTAGACATTTAATCACCACTGTTTCCTTTTGTGTGGTCCACTTGACGTGCAGATCTACGTGTTTCATCCACACCATCCATTTGTGTGGTCCTTGTGTGGTCCACTTGATGGGTGTTGGACCATCACAAGATGGGTGTTGGACCACATCACAAGATGGGTGTGGTCCTTGTGTGGTCCACTTGACATGGGATGGTCTTGATGAAACACCCCACCCATATTGGACGCATGATGTATTTGTTTCATCCACACCATCCATCCATTTTTTTCCAAAATCATTTTATGGCATGAGCCAAAAATGAGGTAGATCCAAATCTCAAGTGGACCATATCACAGGAACACACATAAATCAAGGTGGACCACATCAACAGGTTCGATGGCAAAGAAACACTTAAGTGTGCCATAGGAAGATGGCACATAAATATTATAGTGGGCCCTGGGAATTTGGATCCCTTCATTAAGGACCATGGCCTAAAATGAACTGAGAAAACTGATGGACGGCATGGATATACAACACGTAAATCAAGGTGGGCCCCATGCACGTGCGTGTGCACTAATCTGCGTAAGGCGCAGAGTATTTAAAAAAAAAAAAACCGAAGCCCCGTTTCTCGGGCTCGAATTAGGTGTTACCCCCGGGAACAGCTTAGTGGGTGTTACCCCTACCGTATGGCCCACATGGATGATATTTTGTATATCCACTCCGTCCATCCGTTTATTCAGATCATTTCAGGATAAGGTTCCAAAAATCATGCAGATCCAAATCTCAAGTGGACCATACCACTGGAAACAGTGTGATTGAGTGCTCCACCATTAAAAATTCCAAAGAGCCCATAGTAAGGTTTTGGTAATGTTTATTTTCAATCCAAGCTCTTGATAATGTCAATAAGGTCTTGATGAAGGGAAAATACAAATATCAGATTGATCCAAAACGTTTCTGGCCCACAAAACGTTTTTAATGGTTATTAACCACTGTTTCTAGTGGTATGGTCCACCTGAGATTTGGATTTTCTTAAGGTTTTGGATCATATCCTAAAATGATATGAGAAAACAGATAGACGGTATAGATATATAAAAAACACATCAGGATGGGCCCCACACGGTAGCGGTAACACCCACTAAGGTGTTACCAGGGTAACATCTAATTCGCTCCCCCATTTCTCTGCTTTCAAGGGCGAGAACGAGAGGGAAAAAGAGAGAGAGCGGGAGAGCGAGCAGCGGCGCACTGCCGCCGCAACAGCAACCCCGCACCGCCACCGCAGTAGCATCCCCGCACCGCTGCCGTCGCCGCAGTAGCAGCCCCGCACTGCCGCCTTCGTCACCGCAGCAGCAGCAGCCCCGCACTGCCGCCGTCGTCGCCGCAGCAGCAACAGCCCAGCACCGTCGTCGTCGCCGCAGCAGCAGCATCCCCGCACCGCCGCCGTCGCCGCAGCAGCATCCCCGCACCGCCGCCGTCGCCGCAGCAGCATCCCCGCACCGCCGCCGTCGCCGCAGCAGCCCCGCACCGCCGTCGTCGCCGCAGCAGCAGCCCCGCACCGCCGCCGTCGCCGCCGCAGCAGCCGCCCCGCAGGTACCTTCTCTTCTCCCCCACCCCTCCTCCGCCCCTTTTTTTCTTCCCTGTGTGATTTTCCCCGCGAAAGCCTTGCGCAGGAATTTCCTGCGCTGGGAACCACAATGGGGCCCACAGTAATGTTTTTTGATAAATCCACACCGTCCATCCATTTTGGGAGCTCATTTTAGGACGTGGAATATTTGTGGAGCCACAGGAGTTTCGAATCAAGATAATATTTGTTTTTCCAGTTCATCCCAGTAGTAGTGATGTTATGAACGGTATGGATGTCATATGAACATCACTGTGGAACCCAGGGAAGTTTCAACGGTAGTAATTTACCTACCCACCTTTTCCTTTAGTGAGGCCCACTTGAGTCTTGGATCCGGTTCATTTTTGTTTTCATGTCCTAAAATGAGCTCCCAAAACGGATGGACGGGGTGGATTTATAAAAAAACATCACTGTGGGCCCCATTGTGGTTCCTAGCGCAGGAAATTCCTGCGCAAGGCTTTAGCAGGAAATCCGCGCCCTTCTATGCTATGGTCCAGTATAGTAAAATGACTGTGCATTGTGCATTTTTTGTTTCTCAGTAAACTGAAAAGAGGGAGATGTCTGAGGGGAAAGAGAAAGAGAAAGATTTTGCGTGGAAATATGTTAAAGAGGATCTACAAGGACATGTTCGTAGAAATTATGTGTTTTGTAAATTTTGTGGTCAAAGATGTACGGGGGGCGTGACTCGCCTAAAGAATCACTTGGCCGGAACTCACAATGGGATAAAGCCGTGCCCAAAAGTGACAGCAGAAGCAAAAGAGGAGTGCCAAAAGGCTCTAACAGCGTATCATAATGAGAAGGAAAAAAAAATGAGGTGTTTCGTGATATAGGAAGGGCGGGATCAACATATTGTTCTGGTTCTGGTAGTGTTAGCGTGGGTAATGATGCATTTGTGGTTGACAGTGGGTCTTCTGGGACTAGTTGCCAACCTGCAGTGAGAGCGAAAGGTCCCATAGACCAATTTGTTAGCAGCGAAGCACGACAGGCCACTTTGAATTCAAAGTGGAAGAAGGAAGAGAGAAAAGAAGTGTGTAGGGCAATTGGGAGATTTTTTTTTGGAAATGCTTTGTCATTCAACCTTTGTAATAGCCCATACTTTCCAGCTATGTGTGAAGCGATTGGAAAGTTTGGGCCGGGATTGAAGCCACCATCCATGCATGAGATGAGAACATGGATACTAAAGGAGGAGGTTGGTAACATTGAAACTTTGATGAAAGCATATAAGGATTCATGGAAAATTTACGGGTGCTCGATTATGTCCGATGGTTGGACAGATGGTAAGAATAGAAGCATCATCAACTTCTTGATAAATAGTCCGGCCGGAACGATGTTTTATAAATCTGTTGATGCTTCAGATTCAATAAAAGATGGAAATTTGTTGTTGAAATATCTTGATGATGTTGTGGAAGAGATTGGAGAAGAAAATGTGGTTCAGGTTATCACAGATAACCATTCGAGCTATGTGAGTGCCGGTAAGAAATTGATGGATAAGAGAAGAAAGATCTATTGGACTCCATGTGCTGCACACTGCATAGATCTAATGTTGGAGGATATTGGAAAAATGCAAATGTATTCTGAAACAATTGAAAAGGCAAGAACAGTGACCAAGTTTATTTATGGGCATGGAATTGTCCTCAGCATGATGAGAAGCTTCACAAATAATCACGAACTTCTACGACCGGCGGTTACTCGCTTTGCAACGGCGTACCTCACCCTTCGAAGTATTTACAAGCAAAAGAAGGGTCTTACATCCATGTTTGCATCAGAGCAATGGTCTTCATGTTCTTGGGCTAAAAAACCAGAAGGAATAAGGGTGCGGGCCATCATAATGTTTGATCCAAAGTTTTGGCCACATGTTGCGTTATGTGTTAAGAGCACAATGCCTTTGGTAAGTGTTTTGAGAGAGGTGGATTCAGAGGAGAGGCCGGCTATGGGCTTCATTTATGAATTGATGGACTCGGCAAAGGAGAAGATTGCATTGAATTGCAATAATGTAAAGAAGAGATATGCTCCAATTTGGAAGAAGATAGATGAGAGATGGACTCCTCAGCTTCACCGTCCTTTACATGCTGCTGGGTACTATTTGAATCCTCAGATACGGTACTCAGATAAGTTCTCTACACACCCTGAGATAAAAAATGGGTTGATGGAGTGCATGGATAGGATGATCCCCAATATAAATGATCGGTCAGATGCTGATATTCAGTTGGATGAATATGACTTTCGAAGAGGAGATTTTGGCTCTCGGCTAGCAATTACAACTATGATGAAGCGTTCCCCAGGTGATTTATATTTTCATTTTATGGATACTATATTTTTATAATTGGTGAAAGCATTTCATTAATTTCTAATTAATTTGTGTAGCTGATTGGTGGGCACGCTTTGGAGATAGAACACCACAGCTTAAGAAGTTTGCAATCCAAGTTTTAAGCCTTACATGCAGTGCTTCTGGCTGTGAGAGAAATTGGAGTACTTTTGAGCAGGTGGCTCTTCTACTCTTCGATGTTTTAAATTTGTTAATTAACAAATTTTTTATAATTGACATTAATCATCATATGGAATTGGCAGATTCACACGAAGAGGAGAAATCGACTAGAGCAACAGAAGACAAATTCTCTAGTATACGTGATGTATAATATGAAATTAAGGGAAAGGAGTATGAAGAGGGCAACGGCAATGGATCCTATATTGGTTGATCATATTGCCTCAGATGATGAGTGGATTGCTGAAAAAGAAGACCCTCTTCTCCCAACTGATGCATCGTGGCTCGAGGATCAAAGCATGGCATTTGATATTAGTGCTATTACGACTATTTCGGATTCAGATGATCTACCTAGCAACAATCCACCACCACCACCACCACCATCACCACCAGCATCAGCTCCTTGTCCCCCAAATCCTCCCTGTTCCATTAGTAAAACTTATAAAAGAAAGGCTAGCAAGCTAAGTAAGTGCTTCTAGTTATAACTTTCAACTTCCAAGTTCTAAGCTTAAGTTTTTCATTAACATTTTTACAAAAGACCAACGAATTTCTTTCTTTAATGTGAAGGTGGTCCCATGGGACGATTTCTTAGTCCTATAGCAGAGGAAGAAAATGTGGACAAGAATGTTAATGAAGTGAATGATGGAGATGTGGATGCTGATGATGAAAGGCCTAGACCTGGTGATGACATGGATGAGGATGACGATGATGATCTATTAGATGATGATGAAGACCTCTAGAGTCTATAGTCTAGTGCCTAGTAGATTTAGTGCTAAATTTGATAATTAAGAGTTCAAGGAATATAAATTTTGTTTTGTACTTAAACTTCTAAACATGTGGGATTTTGTAATAGTTTATGCTTGCTTGTGAGTTGTGAATGTGGTTTTAAACTTTTTAATTAGACATCATTAATTAAAGTAGTATGCTTAGAAAGTTATTGATGTCATATTTTTTTTTATAGGTATTATTGATGTCATATTGATTTGATGTAGTTTAAATATATGCATTGGCTTGCTCTTATTTGATACATGAAGCATTTGTAGGCATTTTCATTTTTATTTTTTGCATTTTCGCACATTTATTATTATTATTTATCACATATTTTATATTTTTTAATTAAAAAATAGAAGTAGCGTGTAGCTTACGCTACACGCTATAGGGGGTTGAACGCTACGCGATACGCTACGCGCTATTAAAAACACTGGATGTACTTAATGAAAGAAACATTAGAATATATTCAAGAAAAGGTTTTTGTGTGTATCGTCCTCTTCAATATAGCTCTGTTGTTTCAGATTTGTTGTTTTAATAAAATGGGTTATTCATCAAGAAAAGGGGAAGTTTATGCCCTTTTGGGCAAGTGGTGACGGCGGTTTGGAATGGAAAAGGGAGCTTTTTGGAAAGAGGTTTTTGCTAATAAATATGGATACTCGCGTGGAGGCTGGTGGACTAAGGAGAGTTCAAACTATAAGGCTTCAGCGTTGTGGAAAAGCATCTTAAGTACAAAAGCAAAGTTCTTGGAAGGGTTGGCCTTCTCCTTGGGAATGGGGAGACAGTTCATTTCTGGAAAGATGTATGGAGGGGTGATATGCCTCTCCAGGACAGATTCCCGGCTATTGCTAGTCTTGCGCCAGATCAGAGTATCACGATTGATAGGTGCTTTGAGATTCGTGGAGAGACGGTTGGGCTCCACCTTGTCGCCGGCTCCTTCGAGATAGTGAGATCGAGGAGTATATAGCTCTCTTGGAGTGGCTGCATCCTTGTAAATTGTCGATCAAGGAGAGTGACAGTTTGGTGTGACACAAAAGCAAGTCTAGTTGTTTAACGGTCAAATCTTTCTATTTCATGATTCGCAAAAAAGGGGGGAAGTTTTTGGGAAGACCAGTGTGTGGTATTATGGTGCCCCTCCAAAGACTGGGGCTTTCACTTGGCTTGCAGGAAGACAGAATTTTGACAATCGATAACCTCCAGAAGCAGTCTATGATTTATTTATTTTGCCCTATTGCTGCTTTCTTTTGTTTTTTCTGTTTTTGTCTCTGAGCACTATCTCAGCACTTTTTCAATAAAAGTCTTTGTTATCTTTCAAAAAAAAAAAAAATGAAAAGAAAAGAAAAGGCGTGAATTACACACATATAAAAAGCAAAGCATCTTACCTGCACCATTTCCTTGACAAAACTAAAACCCCCAGGTCCAATAACCGAGCCAGCTAGCAAATATCCAGTAATAACCTACAGTCAAGTCAAAATGTGTAAAAGACAACTTTAAGCAATTCCACGGTGATATTGGAACTGGTGTCGAAGACAGGAAGGTAAATTTTAGGGCGTGTTGACATAAATACATAAGTACGATAAAATAATACTTTCTTCAATAATAGCAGTTCATCATGAACAAAACTTAGTGCAGTAATAATATGCAGACCGGTTGTCCCAAACAAGCAAAGGCAATGCCGCCACAAGTTGCAGATACAATGACCACTACAAGATCTGATATCAACCTGCAAAAGAAGTAATTTGAACTCAGTGGAGAACCTGATATATTAATATAACTAATAGCTCTATCGACCATGCAACTAATCAGTAGGCATACCTTAAGTCCAATTGTAGAACTGGATATTTTGATTTGGGTTTTGATATAATAAAAACATTGTCCTGAAAAGACAGTTTGTAGCATGTACACTCTATTTGGTTAGCTTTTGAGGCTGTCAGAGGTAAAAACCAGCAAATATAAAGCAGAAATGCACTTGATTAATTCATAAGGGCATGCAATATCAATTTCAACCCAAAAAAGCTGGGGGCGTAAATACATTTGGTCAACCCTAGACTACACAGCAGACCAGGTCTGATGAGGATCCAGAACTGGACCCTCATTTTTTATTCACAGGGTCAGATTGGGGTCCGGGTCCTAATATCTGATTGCTCATTGGGTCAGTCCTGACTTTGATTCACTTGGATCCAAACTGTTTGCACCTGAAGAGTGTCGACAAGCCAGGCCAACTGGATGACCCACAGCCACAAACCAGGTCCAACTTGGATCCAGATCAGGACCCAGATTTGGGGTCTGCTGGATTCAACTTGGCAAATCTTGGGGTCTGATCAATAATTGGGCCAGATCCAGTTCAACCCTGATTCAACCTGCTTATTGACGGCCCTACAATAGAGGTCTCCAAAAGGAGCTTAAAGAACATACCTTCCGATCTATTAAGGTTGGGGTATCCTCTGCGCGGTTCTCATTATCCAAATTGAAAACATCCTGAAATTGAAATGACCTAAATAACAGCCACAAAGACAGTGACTGAAGTAAAAAATTGGATGAACATAACTGACTTCTAATCAAAATTTAAAGCATGATTCAAGAAAAGCTACTTCCAGTGAAAAACAAGCCAGATCATTAATATGTTTGCATAGTAGAAGCATATACTTCTCCTCTTTGGTATCATTTTTCTTGGACTTGACTCTAGCTACAGTTTCCAGAACAGCCTGATGAACAAAAACACATGAAGAAAATATATTGAACAGAAGATTACATCAAGAAACCACCAAAATATGCAATGAAATATGAAAGCCTAAAATTCAGGATTGCACATGCTTCCCTAGAGAGAAAATAAAAGGCCTTGAAAGGCATAGCTATTTCAGACACCAGAAAACCCTTTATATATTCTTCATCATTCACAATATCTTTTCTTTTCCTCTTTTTTTTTTTTGAATTATTACAATAACATGTTTATCTTGATAGATCAAAAAATAAAATATCAAAGATAAGTAATTTCATATAGGCAGCTCAATGGAGGTGAACATGTTCAGAAGGCAGATGGGAGCAAATATATTGGAGGGGTTTCTAGTAAAAGGAGGTGCTACTAACCAACCACATGGGAACCATAAATCCATAAACATATAATGACTATCATCTATGAAAGTGCTAATAAATAATAAAATCTGCTACACTGTGACATTAGTATTACTTCCGCAATAACACTGACATCCAACCAGTAACAGTGAATGGCAACAGATGGAAGATAATATCTTGCTCAACCATGTTTGGAAGGTTGTGTACCTTGCGGCGTCTTATTGCAACTTTAGACTGCCTATAAACTTGCTAGACATGTTAACCTTGTCACTCAATCCCAAAATCAAATCATCCAACTGTTTCACCTTATTTATTCTTATGAAAGGGCAAGCACTATTGTTTCTAAAGCAAGTTCATTTCATTATGTTAGACCATACTATACAAGTTGGATATGATATGTCAAAGCTCCCCAATGTTGTATCCATTTGGGCCTCCATTTCTGTAGCTGTGTAGACACCCCATTTTGGCATCCTACTGAGTTCAAATGAATATCATTTAAGTATTGCCATTTGTCAAATTTCAACACTGTTGGACCATAATTTTCAATGACTTTCACTACTCAATTGCTTCAGATCTGCCACATACATAAACCCAAATTTTCCATGCATCATTTTAGGCTTGGAAAGGCATCAAGGGAAGTTGCTTTCGAGAGATGACAATCAAGCATGAGGCCAAAGCATTCATTTGTTTTTAGGCCGCCGTGGGTCCATTGGTTCCCAATTCCCAAACCTAGCCATCGGCATCATCATAATGATCAAGGTGGCGGGAGCATTTATCAATAGCCCTTGAAACATATTTAATAATGAAGATAGATCTTTCCAGAAGCTGAACAGTCTTCTTCCAATTTCACAAGAAATTAGATTTGGATGAGAAAGCAATCATGATACTATATTTATCTGACAATCCACACTAAATAACCTTACTATTAAAATTACTGCTTAGAATAAGTGGTTATCAAGATGATTAATTGAAGCCATGGCTTCAAATAGAAGTCATCTAGAACTACACGTTCCACCAAAATTTAAATATTAGTTGGATTGAGTATTCATTCCATTTAGAGCTAATGCATTAACAGTCAAACATAAATCATCAATTGACAACAACTAATTCAACATAAGATCCTATCTTAGTCTAACAATCTTCACTGAATTACAATAGTCACAGGCTAGAATAAAAATCAGTAGTGTGTCAACATGATAAGATGGAAGTTTCTGCTTCAAATAGAAGTCACCTTGAACTACATGTTCCAACAAAACTTAACATTACTTTGATTATGTATTCCCCCCATTTTGAGCCAATCAACAGAAGTGAAGCCTAAATCAGCAAATGACAACTACTAATTCAACATAAAATCCCAATCCTTTCTAATTAGACAAAAGATCATATTCAAGTCATCAAGCTATGCATCTTTTAAGAATAAACAGTCAGCAACTCCCAGAGAACTTAAATAACGAACCTGCTGTCCAGCTACACTGTTGTTAAAACTGCCAGCATCAGTTTCTGCCAAAGAAAGCAGATAAATAGGTGTGTCAGGGGGCTGCACTAGAATTTCAACTTTTTCCTACTTTTGTGGGGCCTACTCTAAACTATTAACAATATCAGGGACACCATGAGAATATAAAAGTATATCTGTGTTTGATGATCGAGATCATATGCCTTCATGGTATGAAATGTCATTATAAGAAAGGTTTGAGTGACAATTAAAACAACATGCAACTACCTTCATGATATGAAAATGTCATTATAAGAAAAGTTTGAGTGACAACTAAAACAACATGCAACTACCATACACTGAAGGGACACTATATACTCCTTGTAAAGCAACATTTACCACGAATGGCAACAGTGCTACAGTAATGTAAGGGAGTTGAATCATTGACTCTGAGGGCATAGGAGGTACCATGCAGCCATGCCTCAATGTCATTGCTGCACATGTGGCATGCATGGATGAGAATGGAACAATACATTGAGTAGGTCCAGCAGTGAACAGGGCATGCGCGGGAGCACCCAAAAAAAAAAAATGGAATCTTTGGATGATTGCAACCCTTCAATCAGTGTGATGCATCGAAATAGCCACATAAGCCGATTGATCAAGATCGAAGAATGTACCCGTTCAAATTGTCTTAATTGATGATCTAGACCAAATTCGTGGTTTGATGATCAATCTGATGGGATCAGTTGTTAGATTAAATTGTAGGGCTGAGAGAATCAATGGTTGATTACATTTGTTTTGGTTAGTTATTAGGGTTTAAGTATTTAATAATTTTCTCCTTTTTGTGTTGTCATCACTTTTTTGTGCCACTTTTGGGGCACCAAAAGATGTTGGAATGATATGAAATTGGTCCTATTTGATAGCCCATTGAATTCCTTTCTAAACAAGCCTAAGATCATGCAATTCGAACTCCATCTGAGAGGTTGTAGCTCATTTATATTAGGCCCATATGGAGGTCATCTTCTATTATCAGGGCTTCTTTACTTGGTTTGAGTCTACATATAGCTATGTTATGGAGGTCTAATGTATTAGTATCATAATTTGAATAAAACTTCTTTGGTTTGTCATTTCTATATTCAGTAGAATATTTGGAGGAGGTTTTTCACGGTCTCTAGAATTCGGCTAGAGGATTGTTGGGTTCTTTCCCACAATCACCTTCTTCTTTTCTTTGATATATTTGCATCCCTTTTTGGGTTTGCATTTAATTGATATCAAAGCAAGTTCTGCTTTTGAGAAACTGAAAGAAGGTAATTTCCTCATTGCAATCATTCCCTTTCATCTTTCTCCTCTTCCTCAATCCTTTATCTGACATTTTTCTTTTCTTTCCGTTTCCCTTTCCTCCCAAATCACCACACCCTAAACCATACCTTTTCCTTTTTTATCAAATCCTTTGAACCCTAATCGTATCAAGTGTAAATAATAAGAATAATAATAATCAAACACAACAAACCCTGACCATACCCATTTCCAACCCTACCAAATCATAATCCCATTCCAACCCATCAATTCCCTTGCTCTTTCTTTCCTTCCCCAAAACCCTTAGATTTATCCACCACATTATTCTTATCCGAGTTACTTTGATGATCAAGATCGGCATTCATATCATCCCAAGTCATACCCATCTTCATGTGTGCCTTATGATGATTCCTTTCAACACCTCTCCCGATATTATGAGCAATGGCAGCTACATGTGGCTATTCAAAAGCATCTTATCTAGAATGTAGTGATGGCTAAGAATGTTCAAGAGACGAAGTAGGAGAATCTGTGGGAACTCAAGATGGAGATTAGAGCAATCAAGAAAGATATTGTAAAAGAATTCAAGTGTTGTGACTCAATCAATTGTCCCTGGGGTTCCTAATGACATGTTTGAAGCAAGTGTTGTGACTCAAGAGGAATCCACTATTGGCTTGCTCAATGGATCCACAAATACACCCACTGATGGATCAACAGCAGCATCGAAGGACACGCCAATGAAAATCGATGATTAACCATCGAATGACATAGTCAAGGAAATTGAAGGGTTAATGAGTATGAATGATTCAAGGTCAAAGAGATGGATAGTTTCACGATCACCATGGTGCCATGTAAATGTTAATCAAGGCCCACAGATCGAAAGTCAACCATGATGAAGGGGCCACAATCACCTTCTAGAATAGGGAATACCACCAAGAAGCGAAAGAAAAGATTGTGCTTATTTTGAATACCATATTCTGCACAAGCTGCCCTTTAGGCATGTAGATCTCTACCATCAACTACCACCAAAGCCAAAGAAGATGCGGTCCAAACAAGGATCTTCATAGAAGATTATGACCACCAATTTAAACTTGAGGACAAATTCTTTCTAAAGTCAGGTGGAATGGATGCAACTAGGGCTGAAAATGGTCGGGTTCGGGCCGGGTTTAGCCAAAACCAGACCCGCCCATTTACTAAACGGGTCTGGGTCCAAATTTTAGACCCGGACCCTTTTACTAAATGGGCGGGTCCGGGTCGGGTCCGAGTCAAACCCATCAGACCCATTTATAAATGGGTCCGGGTCTGGTTGAGGGAGATCCACCCAAACCCGTTTATAAATGGGTCGGGTCTAATGGGTCCGGGTCTGGATCAAGTATGTAAGCATTTTACAAGGCTTAAAACCGGGTCTGGACGGGTTTGAGCTGGACGGGTCCCTTGAAACATAGACCAAACCCGCCCACTTACTAAATGGGTTCGGGTCGGGTTGGGTCGGGCCTAATATAAAGGAAACCAGACCTAGACCCGTTTAGCAACTGGGTCTGTTCTTGGACCCAGACCCGTACCATTAAACAAATGGGTCGAGTCTAAATGGGTTGGGTCCGGGTACCCCATCGGGTCCGCTGACCCATTTATAGCCCTAGATGCAACCAAACGGTCATACAAGCTGATTGATCAAGATTTGAAGAATCCACCCATTCAATTTTTCTTAATTGATGGTCTAGACCAAATTTGAAGTGTGATGATCAATTTGATGGGATCAACGGTCATATTACATTATGGGGTGAGAGGAATGGATGATCATTACATTTCTAGGATTTATTTGTTTTAGTTAGTTATTAGGTTTTAATTTAATATTTAATAATTTCTCCATTTTTTGTATTTTCGTCACATTTTTGGTGGGCCGCTTTTGGGGTACTAAATGATGTTCAAATAATACGAAATTGGCCCCTTTTGATCGTCCATTGAGTTGACTTTCATAAAAGCCCAAGATCATGCAATTCTAACTCTATTTGAGTGCATTATGACCCATTTGTATCAAGTCAATATGGTGGTGACAGGATTTAGGGGTATTTTGGTCATTTTCTGCTATTGGGCCTTCTCTACTTAGTTCGAGTCCATATGTTATGAAGGTGAAATGCATTATCATGATGATTTGAATAAAACTTCTTTGGTTTGTTGTTTGTTTATTTGGTAGAAAATTTGAAGAGAGCATTTTTCAGTCTCTAACATTTTTTTTTTATACTCACGCACTCACACTCCACACACAGCCATGCACTCACACCACTGTGGTCTTTTCACCACAATGGGTACTCAAACCCATGACCTCGTGTTGAAACTCTTGTGAGTCTACCATTGAGGCATGAGTAAGGACCCCAGTCTCTAACATTTGGCTAAAGGATTGTTGGGTTCCTTCCACGATCTCTTACTTCTTTTATTTGATCAATTTGCATTTGGGGTTTGCATTACAATGGCATACAAATGGAACCTAATAGATTAAAAAACACAGCAGTTCACATTGGGTGAGAGAAGAAAAAAAAATATCATTTATTAGATCAGTGAGGATAGTCCAATCAAGGCAACCTGTTGGTTCCTTCCACGATCTCTTCTTTTATTTGATCAATTTGCATTTGGGGTTTGCATTACAATGGCATACAAATGGAATCTAATAGATTAAAAAACACAGCAGCTCACATTAGGTGAGAGAGGGAAAAAAAATATCATTTATTAGATGGTAAGGATAGTCCAATCAAGGCAACGTTTGGTTCGCGGACAATCAGTGGAAGAGCCCACAGGCTGCATGGTTTGGATCATCATAAATGCATGTAATGTATCACATGCAGAGTCCTTTTTTGTTTTTTGGGTTAGTACACACACCCTACTGTTAGTACACCCACCCCCACTATTAGTCACACCACAATGTTAGCCACCCCCACTTGGGCCCTCCACTTGGGAGTCGATACCAAGACCTCAGTGTTGAAACGAGGTTATCTTCACTCAGTCTACCACTTGAGCTATGGATCCGAGTGTCACATGCAGTCTTGTAAACTAATATTTCGCAGTCATAATTTTCAGTTCCCTTAAATGTTAGTGAAGGTTCACTAGCAAGGCTCAATGCTTCTTCTGCACGATGTGGATCATCCAGATCGTTCATCCAGTAAGCTCCTATATTATATTGCCAATGAGCCAATGCAGGAAGAATCTCCTTGATCAGTGATCACCGATTCACCAGCTTTCATGCGAAGCTGATTTAGAAACTACTCGTCTGGCTTTTTGTTCCTAGTCACTTTGCATGTATGATGACATCTCTCATGAGTGAGATTTATTCCCCATGTGAACCACTACTTTTGGAACTTTTTTTTTTTTTTTCGGTCAGTCATGCAACCCACCCACCCAGTCAGTCATGCAACATTATGGATCATCACATGGTGGAGCAGAAGGGTCGAAAGGCCTTGCTATCGACTTTACTCTCACCCTTCATTCAAATACACACAACTTCCGAAGATGGTACTAGATGCGAAAAACTGAATCTGAGTAGAGATCACAAGATCTAAATGCAGCTAATTTGGTGAAGCCCTGGAAAGAATTTGAAATACTGATGCTTAAATTTCTAATACTGATGAAATCTCTTCATTCTGATTGGTCGCAAAAATAACTCCCTGAAAAAAAAAATACATGCAATCAAAGAAAATCTACAGAAATCATCCACGGTAGATCCACGAAAATGACCTTGAAATACAACTATCTTTCACCTAATTCCTTCAAAACCCTAACTCATCCTTCCTCATCACACATTTCCGAAAAGAGATGATTGAGCTGATAAAAAGCTGAAGAGGAGCTAAAGTTCAGATCTTACAGACCTCCATTCTGCTCGTTCTCGGGGAATTCTTTCTCGAGGGCCCGGTCGATCATGTCCGCAAAGCTGTCCTCCTTCGATCCCGAGCCGGATTCAGTGGCATTGATCTGGGCCGTCTGTTCTTGGGGTCCCACGAGAGAGAGGGAGAGAGAGGAGAGGAAAGAGAAGCAGAGAATGAGACAGAAGAGGAAGAAGATTGTGGGAAGAGAGTCGGTGGAAGAGCTCCTCATTTCAGATTCGGAGGGAAATGTGTGGGACGGTGGGTGCAGGATATGAGAAGTGGCGCAGGTTAAGTAGGAGTGCGGATTTGAGGGACTGAATTTCGGAATTTATATTTGGAGAGAGAGAGAGAGGTGTCGCCGTTTCTCAGATGCGGTTGAAAGGACGGAATTTGGAGGGGAAATGGAACCGAAGTACTGTCTCTACTGTATTATGATAGTGACCTCCACCGTACACGTGGCAGTTTAAATGGCAGATTGGGACTGTCCACCTAGTGGGGTCTCCAATTATGGCCAATCGTTTAAAATCTCACGGCTCGGGAAATCCTAGCTATAACTTTCCCTTTTCATTGCTAAATCTCAACCATAAACTAACTTTGGCTTTGACCGTTAATTTGAATACCACGGAATGAACGTGCAGGATCTTCCATTTTGTTTCGAGTTTTTGAATATCGTCCATCCATAGTAAGTTCACTGTATGAACAGTCTGGATCCATCATCTTCCCTGACATGTGAACGAAAGAGAGGTATCTTTATCATATTACGATAGAGCCGTTTCCATCATATCATCTCCTGATTTGAAGTGGTATGGTTCCGTTAAGATAAGAAGTTAGCTACTCTGATAGACTACGACAATCCATACGCAGGCAGAAAGTTACTTTGTGGGTATCCTTATGTTAAAAATATCCCGATGCTACCCAAAAGAAATGGACGGTTCAATTAAAAAAATTCTACTGGTCCAAATTCAATAAACCAATAACTATCGGTAATCTTTAAGGAGCAAGTAGTAAAAGTTATTCTAGGATTGTGATCTATCAAAACTAATAACTACATTTTTAACGGTATAGATTGTGATACATTTGTTCCACGTGTACAGAGGAAGTAGTGCATGCGTATGAATCGTCATACTCATACGGCGCATCAAATGACTCCCATTCCGTTAACAGGCGACGTTCGCCTGAGGTGGGATCGGAATCAGAAAGAGGCTTTGCATGCCTGAAATTTACAGAATGGTCTAATTTAATCAGGGAATGAGTGACGGGCAGCTGTGAGGATCTGATGCAACTGACTGTGAACAGTGTCCTCATGCATCCATTTGACATAAGTGGAGGCCTCACTTCAGTGATCCAAACCGTTGATATTATGAGCCCATGTTCGGATTGAGTACAATCTAATTTTTTCTCAGATTAATGGTTTTACGATCATGGACCATTATTTCGTATGTTGTTGTGTTCTTCTTCAACCATTTAGTTGTTCAAAGGGTTAGAATCATTTTATCAGGGATATTTCGTATGGATTATTCACGCAACGGTCGGGATTTGCGAACCGCTGTCCCAACATGTCCAAAATGGCTCCTCAGGACTATTCATGTTCTCGTGTCGTGCATCAGTACCCATTGGCGGACGGTACTTCTTCTTTTGATTGACGAAACTGCCCTCGCCCTCTGGCGGGGCCACCGAGAGAGAGGCATCAGGCATCATACGGAAGCGTAGTGACTAGTGAGGAGTTCACCACACTATAGCATGGTGTGGATACCATGTAGGGCCCACGTGATGTAAGTCATTTATACACTCCGTCGATTCGTTTTCACAGTTTATTTTAGCAAACGACCTCAAAATTGAAGCATATCGAAATCTAAACTGCCACACCTATTGACGTACACCATTGAGACCTTTCTAGGGCCCATAGTGATGTTTATTTGTCATCCAATCTATTCATAAGGTCACACAAACCTGGATGAAGGGAAAAATAATTATCGAGTTGATCCAAAACTTCTATAGCCCTCAAGATGTTTTCAACGGTAGGCATTTAATTTCCATTATTTTCCATGGTGTGTTCCGCTTAAGCTTTGTATATGCTTTAATTTAAGGTTACCAACCTAACATTATCTGAAAAAGCAGATGGACGGAGTGAATAAAACAGATACATCACAGTGGGCCCCACAGAATATCCCCACTTCCCTATAGCCAGTAAGCTCCTCACTACACCATCCGTGTCCGCGTTATAAACCGCCGGGGAGCGGTTTCGGTAAGGTTGCAATGCTGAGTTCGGTCAGGCGGTAAGCGTGGGGCCACCACCTTGAAGAACATGGTGCATATCCACTCCATCCATCTGTTTTGCCAGCTCATTTTACTCGTACTGCCCAAGATGAAAGTAGATCCGAGTCACAGGTGGACTGAACGACAGGAAGCAGTGGTGATTGAACGCCCACCATTAAAAACTTCCTAGGGCCTACCATAATATTTATTTTTCATCCAACCTGTTGATCAGATCACACAGACCTGGATGAATCGAAATACAGATATCAGCTTGATCCAAAACTTTTGAGACCCACGAGTTTTTAATGGTCAATCACAACTGTTGTTTCCTTTGGTGTGGTCCAGCTGAGATTGAATCTCCTTCATTTTTGGCAGAGTATGATGGATCATGCGCATGCAGTCAGAAATTGCAACATGACACTCTGGTAACTTAAATCACACGGTCTTAATCTTTGGTCCCACGGCAGGTGGGTCCTAAATTTAAAATTAAACTAAAACCATGTCCTTTTCATCCGGTTGGTCGACACGAATGGAACGGTCCGGGTTCAATAATCGACAGTGATACTACTTATTTGGACGGTCCGCTTAAGAGTGACCTTCCACCTGCATAATTGGTAGGTGTGTACGTACCGCTATTATGCTTTGTCGCCCCCTGTCCCGAGCTAGTCACAGACAGTGTCTTTGAGGAGCCACCATCTTATATGGATTCTATCCGCGCCATCCATCCATTTTTCCATATTATTTTTTGATACGAGCTGAAAAATATATATATCCAAGGCTGAAGTGGACTAGAAGGGATTAAACTCCTACTGTTGAAAACTTCTAAGGGGCCGCAGAAGTTTTAAATCAAGCTGATTTTGTATTTTCCCTTCAGCTAGGTCTATGTGACCTTATGAACAGGTTGGATGGCTAATAAACATCACGGTGGGCCCTAGGAAGGTTTTAACAGTAAGCATCATTATCGCCCATGCTTCCTATGATGTGGTCCACTTGAAGGTTCGATCTATCTCATTTTTTGGGATGACACATAAAATCATATGTCAAAATGGATGGAAGGTGTGGATTAAACGCATACATCACGGTGGGCCCGTTACCTGGGCCGAGCGCGGCGGCAGTACCCAACCCGCGTCCTGCTTTGTCGGCGTACCATACCAACCGACTCCCAGTTCCATCGTCGTTTTCCGAGTGGCAAAATATGAAATTCTAAGTATTCGCGCGTCCTCATTAGCTGTCACACGTGCATTAGATCTGGACTGTTCATCGGCTTCCGCAGCGCTTAACGGACTTTTCTCCAGCAGGCTGCAGCAGCTTGCAAGAAATGCCAGAGCGAGTTTTCAAGGGCACTTCCGTCATCAAGGGCTTTTATATTCCAGAATGTTTTAGTCATTGCCGAGTTATTTGATATTGCTTCATTCGCATGCGCTCAGCTTTAGACCTGGCATATTAATCAAAGCCGTCCACATCATGGGACCCACTGAAAGTAGGTCATAACCCAAAATCAGATTAGTTAGCTAACCCGGATTAATGAGCATTTGTTTGTTGAAATTCCACCTTTTTTACTACTTCTGATTTTAGCCCTGCAATAGATGTCAACCAACACGCTCGTCTGGGATCACTAATCGAAACATCTGAAGTGGGGCCCACGATTCGGACGATCTAGTTTGAATTAAATGCATGCACATGTACGATCTTAACGCACTCAATCGCCAGCTCCACGCAGCGTGTGGGATCTAGGCCGTTGAACAGCTGGGTTAAACATGGCCGAAAAAGTCGCAATTAATAGGTGGACCACATGCACGTGCAATGAAGTCCGGTGATCAGCTGATGACGGTATTGGCGTGATTTTCGGGCCAGAAAAAACACGGCCCTTGTGTGCCACTTTCGCACTGGGCCACAAAATACACGGTACTTATAAGTTGTAATTTTCTTTTGCAGCTTTGCTTGTTCTTTACTCAAGAGGTGCACTTAAATGGCAACGGCACGAAACGGGAGAGATTTTTAATGCAATGGCCCTGAGATGCGGCTACTTTTACTAAAAGTTTAATTTCTGGTATGGCTTATCTTTTTTGGCCTTTTGATGAGAAATTGAAAATTTTACAGTCCAAAATGCCCCTTTGACCACCATGTGCTCAAGGGGAATCCACTGTGCCCCAGGGGATCCATAGTGCCCAAGGGAATCGGTCAGAGGGACATTTTCGACTATAAATTTTCAATTTCTTGACAAAAGGTCAAAAAAGATGAACCAAATGAAAAATTAAACTTTTAGTAAAAATTGTCACCCTGCAAGGCTATTGCAATAAAAACCCCCCGACGAGAGTAGATTTGGTGAGACCCCGAAACACTGAGGTGGGTGGGACCCCTGACTGTGGGGCCACTGCAATGTATGTGACTACATCCACATCGTTCATTCGTATTGAAAGTTCATTTTAGAGCATTATCCAAAAAAACAAAGCATTTCAAAATCCTAGATGGGCCATAGTACAAGAAACAATGATGACTGCCCATTAAAAACTTCATGTGGTTTACAAAAGCTTTTGGATCAAGATGATATTTATGTGGTGTCTTTGTCTAGGTGTTGTTAACCTTATCAACAGGTTGGATGGCAAATAAATACTCTGGTGGAATCTATGAAGTTTTTAATGGTAGAGATTCAATCATGACTGTTAATGTGTTGTGGGCCACCTAAGATTTGAGTTCACATCATTTTTAGAATCACAACCTAAAATGAGCTTTTCAAAATGGTTGAACGATATGGATTTAAGACACATACATCACTGTGAGCCTCACTAGTCAAAGTCCCAACCATTTGGGCGGATCCGCTCTCGTCGGGGTTTTTACTACAATACTTGACCTGTGGCTATTTTTACTAAAGTCCAATTTCTCATCTGGCTCATCTTTTTTGGCCTTTTGACGAGAAATTGGAATTTTTACAATCAAGAATGCCCCTTTGACCACCATGTGCTTAGGGGGAATCCACCGTGCCCCAGGGAGAATTCATAGTGCCTAAGGGGAATCGGTTGGAGGAGAATTTTCGACCATAAATTTTCAATTTCTCGTCAAAAGGTCGAAAAAGATAAATCAGACGAGAAATTAGACTTTAGTAAAAATAGCCACAATTTAAGGCTATTGTGGTAAAAATGGCGTCCACATGTAGACTGCACACGAGTCGAGCTTGACAAAGCTTGAGCTTGGCTTAATCAATGGCCTACTGAGCTTGAGCTTGGCTTGATCAGTGGCCCACTGAGCTTGAGCATCGAGCTCAAAACAGTTGCTTGAGCTTAGCTTGCTGGTCGAGTCGATCAAGCTTTGTTTGAGCCAAGCCAATCAAGCTCTATCGAAACAAGCTGAAGCCAAGCCGAGCTTTGTCTTTTCTTTTTCTCTTTTATTTTTTTATAGAGCAGCTAAAGACCCTAATTGACCCAACCTACTGACCCAACCCAACCAACTGACCTAACCCAAATCTTTCAACCCAAAAAACCCTCAAACTAGAGTATTTTCTATTTCAAAAAGGAAAAAAAAAAAAAAAACATAAAAACCTATCTAGTGGTGGTGGATTCTAGAGCGTTCGCTTGAAGGTGCGGTGTGGTGCAATCAGGCGTTTGCTGCCAGGCGTTATCAAGTGAGGTGCAAGGAGGAAGCTGAAATGGAGAGAGAGAGAGAGAGAGAGAGAGAGAGAGAGAGAGAGAGAGAGATTTGAAAGAAATTGAGGGAGAGAAAGAGGAAGAGGGGTAGCCGGGCTGAGTGGAGACAGGTGGAACTTGGGAGTGAAAATGAAAGGTAAAAAAAAGAGTTGAGTGAGGTCTCGGTTAGGGTTAGGGTTAGGGTTTTATATATATATATATATATATATATATATATATATATATATATATATATATATATATATATATAAAGCTTGAGCTGAGTTGAGCTCAAGCAAGCCAAGCTTTATTCGAGCTTCGAGCCAAGCTCCCTCGTGCTTGAGCTTTGCTCGTTTTCAAACGAGCTTCCTAAATTGAGTTTGAGCTTGATTGAACTGGCCTACTAGCCAAGCCAAGCCAAGCCAAGACGAACTTAAACGAGCGAAGCCGAGCAAGCTTTTCGAGCTAGCTTGGCTCATGTGCAACTCTACTCACATGAATTGTGCGATCAAATCCGCCCACCCATTAGGTGTGGACTTTCATTTTAGGCCATAAAACAAGGGTGTGAATTATGTGTTACCTTGGGAAAAGCTTAGTGGGTGTTACCCTAATCGTGTGGGGCCCATCTTGATGTTTTTTTTTATATCAACATTGTTTATCTGTTTTCTCATATCATTTTAGGATGTGATCCAAATCTCAAGGTGGACCATACCACTATAAATAGTGATGAATAACCATTAAAAACGTTTGTGGGCCACAAAAATTTTGGATAAATCCGATATTTATATTTTCCCTTCATAAAGACCTTATTGACATTATCAAGAGCTTGGATTGAAAATAATCATTAAAAAACCTTACGATGGGCTCTTTGAAAATTTTAATGGTGGAGTACTCAGTCACACTGTTTCTAGTGGTATGGTCCACTTGAGATTTAGATCCGCATAAATTTTGGAACGTCATTCTAAAATGGACAGTAGAAAAGGATGGACGGCATGGATATACAAAATATCATCCATGTTGGCCATACGGTAGGGGTAACGGCCACTAAGCTGTTCCCGCGGTAACACATAATTCGCGCCCATAAGACAAGACCCAGCCCGAACAGAAACTCAGGGGCCTCAGGGCCCACCGGATTCTTTATATACGGTCCAATCCGTTCAACAGCCACTCCCGACTTGTGTAAAGGGACACACAAAAAATCAGACAACTTCAAAGCCAAGTTGGGCCACACCAAGTTAGCTGATTTTAAGTTTCAACAGTGAGCATGAGCCGGAGAAAATGATGGACGTGGTACGGAGGTACATAGTCTTAGATTGGGCCGATTTTAGGTTTCAACAGTGATTGAACGTCCACCACTAAAATCTTTCTAGGACCACCAAAATGTTTTTTTGCTACCTAACTTATTGATAAGTTGGATAAAGGAAAAAGACAAAATATAAGCTTGATCTAAAACTTTCGATTGTCAATCACCACTGCTTTATGTGATGTGGTCCCCCTAAGATTTGAATATGCTTCAATTTTGAGCAATGCCCTACAATGAGCTGGCAAGACATTGATGAAACTACTTCTAAATGCATAGTCATTTCTAATGTGTCACGTGGCATAATCAAATCACCAGACTTTGTGTTTGCTCGGCTTTACTGAATCCAACTCCGCACATGAAATTTCATAATTGGAAGCTAAAGGTCTCTGGGGATATCCCTTATGACGCAGCTCTGTGTGGCCCACTGTGAACGAGGCCGTCTATCCATTTTGCCAGCTCAGGCAGATCCAAAGGGAGTGGGATTGTGTCCTTCCTTAGTGGAGGGGCTCACCGTGATGTATCTGTTTATCCACTCTGTCCATTCCGTTTCCACGATCAGGCTGACCACATGAGACCAAGAATGAGGCAGGTCCAACGGTCAAATCGACCACACGAAATTCTGAGCTCAGTGTGGTGGATCTGACTGTTGGACCTGCCTCATTCTTGGTCTCATGTGGTAGGCCTGATCTTATAAACGCCCCTCCACAGCTCGGTTTGCGTCCATACCAAGGAAGGACGCAATACGACTCCAATCCAAAGGTCCAAGGCTCAAGTGGACCACACAGTGGGATAATGACATCTGCCGTTGAAACTTTCCTAGGGCCATCATGATGTTTATTTGCCGTTAAACCTGTTCGTAACGTCATTGAAAAACACAAATATTAGCTTGATCCAAAACTTGTGGCCTCTTGAGAAGTTTTCAACTGTGGGCATTCAATCTCATCTGTTTCCTATCACGTGGTCCACTTGAGATTTAGATCTGCCTCATTTTTTGGACTCATCCCCTAAAATAATCTGGCAAAATGGATTGACGGCGTGCATAAAACACATACATCAGAGTTGCGTCATCAGGGATATCACGTCTCTATGCAATCCACTTCCTTTATGATCTACATGTGGTCGAGCATAGAGTATAAAATAAATAAATCAAATCATCTTATATTTAAATGGCAAGTTGACTCTGGCTGTCTGCATCAGCAGGATTAGAAAGTGGCATTTCTGTCATCCAAGCATGCGACAATCTCTACTTTTATCCATTTTACTTTCCTCGGGGGGATAGGCAAGCTGCGTTTTCAATGATCTTCACCCCAACTCTCCAACTTTCAACATAGCTGTCCTTTTGCAGCATGCGCCAGCCCACATCCAGGTGATCTGATGGGCCCACCATTGATAGTGAATGAGTCTGGATCCTCTGTTGGCTTGCAAGCAGAAAATTCCTGCTCGGAGCCTTTTCATTGGTCCAAATCACAATGCATGTGGTCATGTGACCAAGTTGGATTGAGGATGTGACAAGGTTGCAAACCTACATGATGATGTGGACCAATGAAAAGGCTCCAAGCAGGGATTTCCTGCTTGGAAGCCAACAGAGGATCCGGACTCATACTCCAGACATCCCAGGCTGGAAGATACTGCATGCCAATCACACGAGCAAAGAATGCTTTTTATATTTGAGCTGGATGGAGCATCTCCAGTGTCCTGCTGGGCAGGATCAATTTACAAAGATCCCAACCCTTGGTCGGTGGCCCCTAAAAAAAATTGGTTGAGAAAATACACAGTAATAGCCCTGAGAAAGACCACAGATCAGATGAGTAAGGTCTTCCAAATCAGTAAGATTTATGCGCCCACAGCCGATCAGAACTAGTTGATTGCACTCATCCAGTACAATAAACTATTAGATAGCACTTCATTGTAGTCAAATAATGTAATAGTATATTGCACTGCACTCGAGGGAGTTTTATGTGCAGGCTGGGATAAAGTAGTATCTTGGTGGCAGGCATCAAACTTATGCCATAACTTCTCATCATAGGCACATCAATCAATAAACATCAATCGTTAAGATCAAACTTTGGTCCATCATAACATTCACTACCATATGGTATCATAGCATCCACATCGCCCTGTTCCAGGCCAGTACAAACATGGATGAGATCAATTACGTCAGGTTCATCTCACATGTTACATCACTTCACCTTCAAACTATACACTACTTTTGTCTATAAAACATCTCACCAAATCTCTCTGTTTGGTTCCAAGCAAAGTTCTGTCAGCAAATGTTATGTTTAGTAGAGACCAACACTGGCTACATAGCTCGTCTTTGGTTTGCCCAACTCATTTACGCACAAGATCCTAATAAAAAAATGTTATGTCCTTAAATTATAATCATTTGTAGAGATTGCATGCCATTTTTCTTCACAAAATGGTTGAAAAATTACAAGGATAGCTTGTGCCTACAATTCGCAGCATGTGTGAAACACAATGTTCCATGCACGTGGGTCACATATTCCCAATGTAACACATGCAACCATCCAAGTTCAAGCACCCCATATGCATGTGCCATCTTCAATTTTCAAGCACCTAATATGTGACGTGTAAATGTGCAAATGTAATATACATATTGCATAGGCCACCATCCACATTAAACTCCCCACAGGCCACCCACAGGCCATCCTTACTCCTCATTAGGCCTGTTTGGCAGTTGCTTCTAGCAACAGCAGAATTGATTCTCAATAAACAATACCCTTGAAAGTGTATCTTTGATAAACATGCATAAGAAAATAATTTCCCCACAACGGTTTCAATGGTGATCATTGAATTCCCAATATTTCCTGTGGTGTATCTCACTCAGGTCTTGGATCTACCTCATTTTTTGGAGTCAAACCTAACACGGCAAAATGGATGGATAGAGTGAATGTTCATTGCAGTGCCCCACAGCACTATAGGCGGGGTTTACAGGAAAGTCATGTCCATCCAACTTCTCTAAAGATGAGATTTGCTAAGCCCACAGGTGTGCAGGACAACTCATGTACACACCACATGTTTGCTATCATGGCATGTAGGTCCGAGATCCAATCCATCCATTTGAAAAGCATCTATATTGATGCCCTAGCCCAATAATTAGGTTGACCCACCGGTTAAGGGGGGCACAGTTTGCAAAACAAATACACAACTTTAAAACACTCTCAATAAGTTTTCTAACACATGCACCTGTTTTCAATATTAGGACCCAACTTCTGAGTGGACGAAATTACTTCTGGGAAAATATAGTCGGACCAACCGGTGGATGGATTTGAACTTGGATATTCCAATAACAAAGAGAACCTTTGATTTTATGTGTGCTTTTCCCAAGTTCGTAGAAGTTGAAACAACTGTAGGAAACCAGGCGCAAGGCACTTGGGAAAAAAGCACAAATTTGGAAAACTGTTTTTCTCAATTTTGATTAATTAATTGCCAACCAAACACACTTAAGGCCTAAAAATGTAATTTTCAGAGTCAAAATCACAAAAAGAAAACACTTTTCTAGCAAAGCGAACATGCAATAAGTATATCAGAAATAAAGAATAGAATAACTAGTCCCGACATCATGACCTAGATACCATATGTAGACACAACTTCGCTTGCATCTAAGCAGCCCCATTGAGATAGTTTATACATAATGTTTCAGTTTATTGTTGATACACGTCAATAAGCAGAAAATCTGGTTATTCAATGTTTAGGAGGCGTGGAAGCCTCTCATTGAAGTTTCCATGAGCCATGCCCCTTCAAAAGCACCAGATTAAAAAGGCCCACCAAGTATCAATTTATTTCAAGCAGTCGATAATGAGGTACCAGACAATGCTGGGGCCAAGAGATCATAACATCTGGACTTTCAGTTTCATGCAGGGCCCATTGTTCTATGATACAAATGTTGATGGTTGTACTGTGCACCCCACTGCATATGGTCCATGCACCAAAACCTCCCCAACTGAAAATTTGTTAAACCTTTCAATAGGCCAACAGCAAAGAAACAGTTAAGAAACAAAATACAGAAACGAGACCCACTTGACCAATACAGAGGTCAAACATTCTATAACCAGGATCTTCATATTGGGAGGTTTTTGGTGCATACACCATAAGCAGTGAAGCCCATCACAATAGTACTTGGATCACCAAACCAAAGGCCCCACTTATACAAAAACTGAAACCAGATCCTACTGAACAAACCTTCTGCCGAGCATTACATAATACATCATGGATTATAGCTAGATAGCTGAGAACCAAACCAAAAAACAGCTATGGCATCTGATATGTTGATTCCACTTCATTTACAAGCTAAAAAAATGAAAAACCCAAAGACAATAGCACACTACAAGCATTTTCCGCTAAGTTTGCACTCGTGTGCATTGAGGTCCCATCTACAGCCACAACACCTGCTAATATGGCACATGGAAGATCGAAGAAGCTCATTCAGTCGGACATTGTAGATACTGGCCCAAAAATCAGGGCAGTTTAAATAATCAGATGTTGATATTCTTGCTTTATCATTCCATTTGTTTCATACACCATCCAATCCAATGGGTTGATCTGCCTATTTTTGGGTCAGAAGATCTACAAAGTGACCCATCAAGTGGACCACTAGATGTTGCACGCTAACACCACATTGGCATGTGTGACAGCCAGTAGAAGGCAGGGCTACACATGTAAGCTTTGTGAACATCTATAAGTATTCTTCATATAGCGCAAACAGGCAATTCACCAATGTTGGTGACTTGGGTTTTAGAAATTCTAAGAGAAAAATAACTGAGAAGCAAGGGTACCGCCATTAAAAAGATAACTCATTTCTGCAAGCATAATTCGCCTAGCGTTTCCTCATTTTAGACCTTGCATATCTGAAGAATCCCGGTCAGGAAATAACTGTGTTAGCAGCATTTTTTTGAAAAGCAAGTGTAAAACATAAATTCAAATGATAGGATTTTGATATATATTGGTAGGAAGGATACTCAAGGTGCATGCCACCACGGTCAGATGATGCCAGCAAACTTCCCTGAAGTCCCTTCACGGCTTCTGCGGCATTTTCAACTTCCTGCAAACAATAATATTTCTGGCTCTTTCAAGCAAGCTAACGTAATTCATGCATGCACATGATGATTCAATCCACACAACCAGTGTGCCGTTTGCTGATTCAGACCCAATTGGACCTTTTATTTTCAACAGTAAGTTTAGATTATTATACCCACACAAACATTATTAACCATAAGTTACTGCATCAGATGCATATGCTTGAAAACAGAATTGCTTAAATGTCACTTCAAGAAAAGGGATGCATTAGAGTTAGATAGTTATTGCACAAACAGCAATGTACCTTAAAATCAGCAAAAGCAACTGGCATTCCACCTCTTGCCCGCATCTTAAGCGTATGGAATCCGGTATATCTAACAAAAGCAAGAAGTCCATATCAAACATTTCGAACCAAAATAGTCAAGAAAAGGTTCAGTTCAAAAGATGAATAAACAAAACAAATGTACTAGTTGACAGAGTAAGGTCCCAGCACAAAGCGCTTTATGGGGCAAAATAAACATTTTTAAGGCATCAAAACCATATAAAAGAAAGCCGCTTACTGAGACAAGACTTGCTTGAGCTCTTCTTCGGTGCAATTCGGACCTAGATTTGCAATAAACAAAGTGGAACATGGAGGTATATCTCCCGCTGTAGGCTTTTCCATCTGCTGAAACAGCAAAAGGTACCACGTGAATCATCAAGTTGCATGAATATGCATGCAAATAAATTTAATGCTTAAATATGGCAGTTAGGAAGACAAGAAAAGCAAGGCTGTCTTGACTTATCCAGTTGGATCTGAAAAATTAAATCCCTATTTAAGGATATGTTGGCAAGTTCCCAGATAAGGGAGACAGAGGTGGAGAGGAAGAGAGAAGTTTAGGACAAAAGTATGGTGTTAATCCACATGCATGCACGCATGCACACACATTAACTTGAGAGAAACTTATAATGCTCCACAGGACTAAATGGGTAACACAAACACACATTACATATATTTTCCTACACTCCCCCTCAAGCTGGAGCACTGATATCAATCATCCCCAGCTTGGAACACAAAAAAAAAAGATGATGACAATCAGCTTGGACCACAACTCTCCCTAAAAGACAAGGTGGGTTACAAGATCTTCAATTGTCCCTTGTCTTTAGAATGAGCTTTCATCGTTCATTGCATTTTCTCTTAAATAGTAGGCCAACCAAACTCAACAACCATCGAGCCACCAAACCACCATTCACACACAAAAGTACTCTCAAAGGCACGTGTAACAATGCATGATTGGTGAGTGAACTACACTCACAATGCTTGAGAGGGGGGACTACAACAACGGCATATGAAGATACACAGGCAACACTACATGACATGTGAGTAAACAACCCCCATAATTGATAACAAAGGCCTAATCAAGAAAGAAAAATGAATGGAAAAGCAAAGCTCCAACACTTGCAGAAATCCTCCATTTCAAGTTGGGTTGAGCATTATGTCAAATAGTTTGTGTACATTGTATCTCAAAGCACAGAAAGAGAACTATATAATCACCATCCTCAACATGATTGTACAACTTATTTCACAACATCATATCATGATGAGACAAGAAAATTTCAGCAAAAAGACCCAAACAAGGGCCGTACAACACACACACACACACGCAAAATAAATAAATAATAATAATAAAAAAAATCATAGCGCCCAAATCTCGATGGAATTTCATGATTCTTGTTTCTGGTGATTGCTAATGATCAACCACACCTAATACGTGTGATAGATCTCCACAGAAAACAGTAGGAAAAATAGCCCAAGCAAAAAATACAAACAACACCTTTCAATTTTTTTTGTATTTTGAGTGAACAACCATGAAAACCCACTGAAAATCCTTTAAAATCATCCTATTCCAAATGACTTTCTGCTTCACATGTCCAAATGGTCGGACCCAACCATGGTGTGCCATAACAGCCGTTATGGGGCCGTAAAGGCCGTTATATAAAGGTAGTAGTGGCAACCATTACACGTTACAAGATTGTAATGGCCATTATAGAACCCCCCCCCCCCCCCCCCCCCCCCCAATAAAGGCCGTAATGGCTTTGTAATGGTCCATTATGGGGCCGATACAGGTTTTTCGGTTTTTTTTATTCAATGAAAAAAGAGACCATAACAGCCATTATAAACCGTATCATAAAGGTAACGATGGTGGACGTTACGGCCACTGTTACCATTACGGAATACCTTGGACCCAACTAACGCCATTCGTATGGTCAAATTATGCTAATAGCAAGCCTCACTAGCATAGATTGCGGTGAGTACAAAAACTTGCTCTAATACCAGGTAGAAAGCGGTGATATGGAAAGAGGGAAGAGGGGGGGGGGGGGGGGGGGGGGGGGGGGAGAATCGATAAAAGAGGAGAGGAAGCGAAAAGTTTAGGACAACAAGAGCAGCATTGTGTTAGCCCAGAAGACTAACACAAACATGCATATCATATATAGAGAATGACCAAGCCCAACTGGTTGGACCACAGTTTGCAGTCCACCCAGTGGATAACTTCCAACCCATTTAAGTGTTTATGACATCCAATCCTCTTGCTAGGTCAGCCCCACCATGAGGATCACCTAGTGAAAAAATCAGCCCTATCCACTCATCAAGTGAGCTACACCATAGAAAACAGTATATAGCCATTAATATATAGCAAAATACAAGTGTGGTCCACTTAAATGAGTTGGGGAGAGGGCAATCTATTGAACGGGTTGGATGTCCCATGCACTTCATGAGTTAGAAGTTATCTGCTGGGTGGACCATAACTTGAGGTCCAACCAATTTGACTTGAGACCTCCTCTTGTGTGCGTGTGTGTGTGTGTGTACAAACATAAGAGTGGTTGTCTCTTATGAACCATACCACAGGGGAAGTACAGTCTTAAGTGGTAGATGGCTCAAGTGGGCCCCAACATAATGGTTATGTGAAATCCATCCTGATCACCAGGTGTGCCACCCCACGTTAGTCCCAAGGCCTAAATATCAACCCTATCCGTGATTTAGGTGGGCCACACTAAAGGAAACAATAGGGAGAGAGACATGCTACGTTGATTTTTACAAGGGCCACCATGCTGATTATGTGAAATCTAATAGAACCAGTACATGACACAAAAATTTAAGCAAGGCCCCCAAAAACCAGGCCCATTGGTGATTCACACCAAGGGAAACAGTTTGGAGGGTGAGTGTCGCCCTGTACACCATTTTCAATCATATGGTCCACCTAAATCATGGATGGGGCTGGTTTTTCAGCCCTAGGCCTAAAATTGGGTCACTTAACTAATGTTTGGAGTGGATTTTGAAAACACGTGGTGGGGCTCACCCTAATTGGACCATCCTTTACCAAAATTTTAGGTAAATGGCTTTTACGTGGACCACTGAGAAGCTCACCACCCTTCATCGTGGTGTGAAGACTCTATAGGGTGCACTGCAATGTATGTGTTTTATCCACATCGTCCATCACTTTTTCCAAATCATTTTAGGGTATGAGGCCAAAATTGAAGTACATCCAATGCTCAAATGGACCACACCACAATTTCAACGGTAGGCGTTCAACTCCCATTGTTTCCTATGGTCACTTGAGCGTTGGATATACTTTAGTTTTGGTCGCATGCACTAAAATGATCTACAAAACGAATGGACGTCATGGATAAAACACATACATCATGGTCCCATAGAGTCTTCAAACCACGATGAAGGGTGGTGAGCGCCTCACCTGCACAATCCCCATCCACATAAAAGCCATTTACATAAAAAGGGTCGTCCGGTGTGGGTGGACTCCACCATCATGTATTTTCCAAATCAACTCCAACCATTACATGCCAAACTAAAATTTAGGCCCAGGGCCCAGAAATCAGCCTTATCTGTGATTCAGGTGGGCCACACAAAGGGAAACAGTTTGGAGGGTGGCATCCATGTTCACAATATCTTCACTCGTGTGGCCTGATATGGCTGATTTTTGGGACCTGGGTCTAATACGGGTTGACACATCTGATGTACAGAATGTATTTCACATACACATTATGATGGGGCCCACTTGCTCCAATCAATGCAGGAGACCATAAATTGCTTAGTTACAAGCCAGTGGGCTATATACATATATGTAGATGCATACATACATATATATACACATGTATAAACTTGAAAGCAACATATAATGCTCCAATGGAGTACATGAATAACAAACACAATTACATTGAAGTGACAAAAAAGAAGAAAACAAGGGGATGGAGAGAATTCATCTGATGAGGACATTCGAGCACCATGCCAAAGGAGGGCTGAGCCAGTCTCCTTATGGCTAGACGACCATTACATAGGGCCCACTTGGCCCAATTCACATCCCTAGCCACGTTGAAGATCCCGCGTACATGTTTGTGCATCTTTGAAGACCCCAAACTGGAAAGATACACGTGGGTTGCATATAGGAGCTTGACAAACACATCAGACCTTTGGATCGAGTAGACACGATGATCGAACCATTGGATCATCATCATTGAACATCTTAATTGTGGACCCCCATGGGCCACGAAATAGTTTAGTCGTTTAGTTTGTTTAATGTTTCATTATTTTTGGTAGAGCTCATATTTGTGTTGCAATTAGGGAGTTTGGAACAACTTTTAAGTTCATTAAGTGTCTTTATGATGAGAATCTTATCTAAGAACGCCTTTTTGTAAAAGGTCTTTTCTAAGACTATAAAGGCTTGGATGTCCCCCACCCTAGCCATTATGCATGTTATGAATGAAAGAGATTTCTCTCATTTCGCTTTGAGATTGAGCAAAATTTCATCATGTGATTGGATTGGTGGTGCGAAGCCATGAGAAGCGATTCCCTAGTTATCTTTTCTACTTTTCTCTCTTCTCAACAAGGTATTCTCTTCCTTCTTCTCTTTTCTTTTTTCTTTCTCTACGTTCCCCGATTTCTCTTCTTTGATTTTTCTTGTCTCCCTAGAACCCACATTCAATCAAACCTTTACCCATCCAAATCCTTACCCAACCAAACCCTAATCCACAAACCCTAAATTTCAAAATCCTAATTCTCTACACCTTAATTATCAAAATCCTAAATATCCAATCCCAAAAATCTGAAAATCCCTTGGCCAAATCATAAATCCCTAATTCCCATAACCTAAAACCCATATTCTCAATTCTAGAAACCCTAAACCCTAAATCCTAATTCCCATAACCTAAAACCCATAACCTAAAATTTGAAACCTAACCTGAAACTTAAAACCTCAACTCAAATGCTCCAAACCCTAATATTGTGATAGGCTTTTTGCGAAGGCTTTTAGCGGAGGAAATCAAATAGTGTCAAAGGCCGCAGGTGATCAGGCTCAAGGAGACAAAAACACCAAATTCTTCCAAGGGTAGTCAGCACCCAGGCTCAGTCCGATTGCATTTCCTCCGTTATGATTAATGGTGGAAAGGTTTCTGATAAGGATTCTATATGTGATTCAGTTACTATGTTGTAAGAACCTGTCTCTCCAATACTCGAGTATTGGAGATTCTCACGTGTCACCTGAAAATTTCTTGCTTAAATCTACATATATGCACATGTGATCATCATCATCCGCATTGAAACTAGAAAACTTATACATAAAACCCTATTTCTGAAACCTCAATCTCAATAAAGCTTGACAAGACACTCTGTTAGGTTGAATGAACCATATAAAATCAATTTCGAAATTCGGATCATTAGATCTACCGTTCATTGTGTCCTTAACAGGTGATGGTCAATCCATACTTAAACCATATACTCAAATAAATGAATGCTTAATCAACTGTTAATTTCCGTTTAAGTGTTGTTAAAAACCTATGGGACCATTGATGTCTAATGGAAGTACAGCCCGACAGTCGAATCATCGGAAAACAACAATTTGATGCAAAAATCATTTGGTGTGGCCCAACAGAATTTTTGGATTGGCCTCATCTCTGATCAGGGGTCCTAATGGGACTGTAGAATAGGATGGACAAAGTAGATCTCTTGACATAGCACTGCAAACCCCACCTTTGAGTTGAGCGTGCACCAACGGGTGTACACTCACAGCGCGTAGAACCCGACCGAGTTAAACAGGTGCTGACCTGAAACAATCTGGAAAAAAAAAGAGCTCTCTTTCCTGTTTCCCGCCCGAAACACGTTTGTCTATGTTCATTGATTGTGGCCCACCTTCACTCCCTGTTTAAGTGATCCGAACCGTCCATCTGGTGCAGACAAGGGTTTCGACCAAAACCCAGGTGATCTCGCACATTGGTTCGCATGTGTGTATGCACAGTCTTAGGAGAAAGAAAATCTACGTGCGAGAGAAAAGTTCGAAAAACAGAAATCGTTTCGCTGCCAAGCTGGTGATCCACGTGGGGTTTACTCTCACAATCCTAGCTGCTCATTTCGTTTAACCTCAGCCCTTAAAGTTAGGGTTTTCTCAGCTAATGAAGAGAAGCAACATAATCTTTCTGTTAGAGCATGTGCTTCCCTATAACAGATCATAGCCATCCATCATCCTTTTTAGCAATCTCGTATGTCCAAACAAACCTTAGGAGAGAGCCTAGAAACTTCTCTCACAGCTGCTAGGGTTTCTCTCGCAGCCACGAGATAATCTCGGACACATCGAAAAAATGATCAAGACGGCCCAAAGGCTGGGTCCCACGAGCCTCCTAGGTCTCAGCAAGTCTGACTAGAAGCTTCAGATCGGAGGGAAATCCCATCATTCGAGATCTGCCATGATTGGGCATGTCATCCTCCTTGGTCGATTGAAAACACCCATCATCTGAATGGGGCATGGTTAGCTGATCAACATCATCCAAATGATGGGCCCTAACATCAGATCGACATCCCCGCGATTAGATTCCAATCATGCATCCAATCAAGGGCAGACTATCATATTTTCTTCGATCGAGTCCGAGTTGGTTTAGCTTAATCGCCCATAACTAATCACTGATTAGTTGTTGAATCATTTGGAAATGGAGCCATGGGCTATAAATAACCCCTCCTCCTCGGTTAGTCCTTTCGTTTTCGAGAAATCAAAGAGAGATGGAGAGCTAGAGAGTGAGTTCGGGTATGTTGCTACCGGGTTGCATCATGTCGTCCGAGTCGTCGAAGACCCCTCTCTGTCCAGAACATCTCTGTTAGAGAAGGAAGAAGGAGATGCAAGGGTGTTCGGGCTCGGAACTGAATCCGAGTTGAGTTCATTTTGTTCAACCGTTGCTAGCTAGACTCAGTTAGGCGTTGAGATGTGTTGCGACTCGAGATCTCCTCCATCCAGTAGCTTAAAGGCTGTGAAGTCTGCTTCATCAAAGGTCAGTTAACGTCCGTTATTTGAACTTGTGATTTAGTTGTGTTGGATGTGTTTGCTTGATCCTTAGCCGAGTTAACTCAACTAGAGCTTGAGTTGCAGAGGGTCCCTGGTTGTAGTCGAGTTGGTTTGATGGGTTGTATTCGAACCAGATGAGGGTGGAATTCAACTAATGGATCAGCAACATCCCAGCTTAACCGAGTTCAACACTGTTATACCGAGTTGAGCCGAGTTGAACTGAGTCGAACTGAGTCGTAGTCTAATCGAGTTCACTCATTGTGTTTTGTTGGGTCTTACCTTCGATTTTGGACCTAATCCTAAGCATTTTGATTTCTCGGCTCGAGTTGTGTATAAGTGTTGATTGCTAGCTTCGATTGGACTGAGTTGTCAACTAGGTGAGTTTGCCCTTTTGATTTCATGTCTTCCTGGATCAATTAGAGTTTGGATTGGGGTTTATTAGGGTTTAATTTCAGTTTCTAATCGATTGGTTGCAAGGAAACCTATTTTCCCCAAATTGGATTTTTTTTTCCAACCAATTGTGTTTGAGCCAATCGAGTTGTGCACCATTTGGCGAGTCATTCGATTACGTTAGAGTGTTTGATCTATTGCAATTCATTTGAATCTTAATTTCTTATGTAAATACAAAATTTTGAATGTTCTAGGTGTAGATCTTTTCGTTCAAGAGGTTTAGATCAACTTGGGTTGGATTAGATCCAAGTGTCGCGAATTTGACGTGTGTGCCTCTAAACTTCCATTTGGGACATTAATTAGATCTAATTAATAGTTAACTACGGGCCATTGAATGCACATTGGGTTTGATTAATGTGGGACTTGAGTTTCTACGAAGGGGTCATAGTTGAATGTATCTAGTAGTGTCCAACTTGGACCTAATTCAGTAGCCTTCGTATCAACTCAAGTAGGTGTAGTAATTGACCTCTTAAACCATCTAATTGAGCGTATCTGAGGTTGATTTTCACATTTGAATGTGGGAATTTGGATTTCCCAAATCTTTCCACACTTAGTTTATACTCGATTGTGTGCATTCAAACCTATTCAATCCTAACCCTTCGTATATGATATTTTTGGGTAGATTGGGGAGTTTAGAGATCTTTTGCACTTTCTAGCCAAGCGAGAAGTGAATGCACACCCTAAGGTGAGGATACCCTTCAAGCGTTCCATCATTATGATAGTTTAGTTTAGCTCCAATGATTTCGTAATTGCTTAATAGTATTCATGCCTAATCTATTTGTGGAATGAATGACCAATTTTGGTTATCTATTTCAGTAATATGTATATATGTTTGATGTTTAGGTATCAATTTAAGTATTCTTATATGTTATAAACTATCACATGCTTTAAGATGATCAATCGTGGAATTATTTGCTCTAGTCTAGTTGTGATGAGTACTTACATGTGCATTGTTATTGATGATTTATGTGATTGGAAATGATGGATTATGTGTATTGGAGGTTGGACATGATGTGTGGCTTGGTTTGCCACTTGAAGATTTTGGATTGGTGTTGTGGTTTTGCCACCTTATTGTTGGGTTGTATGAAAATCTAATGCCGGATGTTTGTGGACATGTATATTAGATTTTGTCCTCTAACTAGTGGCCCATTTGGTGTAATGGATTAATTGGGACTTTGTTGTAGACTTACCATCTTGTGGATCATTTGTGCCTATGTGGCTTTTGGGTGACCCCCCTTTTGTTTTGCCCTTGAATGGACTTTTTGCCAATAGGGCTTTTGGGAGGAAACCCCTTTGTTGGACTATTTTGTATAGGCTTGTGATGGTAAGTTCTACTTGTTGAATCATGATAGGCCACTAGTTGTTGAGGTTCTACATAAATGGGTTGTTTGCAAACTGGATTAATAGAGGTTAGACTAATCATGCATTCATGGCATGTGAACTTTCACTTGGTGATTAGTCATAGTTCTCACGTACCTTCGAGTATTTTAGCGGTGACTAATCATCGTATGGCCATCCATTTTGTTTGGGATTTTCACCCGGTGATTAGTCATAGTTCGCACATACTTTCAGGTATTTTAGTTAGGGCGGTAAATGGGTCAGTGGACCCGATGGGGTACCCGGACCCAACCCATTTAGACCCGACCCAGACCCGACCCATTTGTTAAATGGTACGGGTCTGGGTCCAAGAATAGACCCATTTGTTAAACGGGTTTGGGTCCGGTTTCCTTTATATTAGGCCCGACCCGACCCGACCCAAACCCATTTAGTAAGTGGGCGGGTTTGGTCTATGTTACAAGGGACCCGTCTAGCCTAGACCCGTCCAGACCCGATTTTAAGCCTTGTAAAATGCTTGCATACTTGATCCAGACCCGGACCCATTAGACCCGGCCCATTTATAAATGGGTCTGGGTGGATCTCCCTCTACCAGACCCGGACCCATTTATAAATGGGTCTGATGGGCTGACTCGGACCCGACCCGGACCCGCCCATTTAGTAAAAGGGTCTGGGTCTAAAATTTGGACCCAGACCCGTTTAGTAAATGGGCGGGTCTGGTTTTGGCTAAACCCGCCCCGAACCCGACCATTTACAGCCCTAATTTTAGTGGTGATTAATCATTGTATGGTCGTCCCCTTTTTCTTTTTGCATTGTGAATTTCCCCATATTTGCTAGCTGGATGTGCATCCCCAAGTTGAAGAACATGTGCATGCATTCATGCATTTAAACAAGAGTACCATTGTGAATTATTTAATGTGATGTATACTTGTTTTATGAATTTTGCTTTATTATTATGATGGTCATTGTGAATTGGTTATTATAGATTTTCCTAACAAACCATTAGGCCGTTTGGCAGCCAGTATTTGAGTAGATTTGGGAGTATTTGAAATCCAACATGCACCTTTTTGTGTTTGGCAGCGAAACAGGAGAGGAGGATTTGGAATCCAATGCATTCCAAATCTCCCCAAATCCATGATTTGAAATCCTAGCAAACTGCTGAGATTTGAGGCTTATTGTCTCCAACGAGCATCTTTCCCACTGGTGGGAGAATCTCACGACAGGGCTTCTCTCGCCTCAGTGCCACCTGGTATGATGGTAATTAAGAGAGGGAGTAGGGTTAGTAGGTAGGCCCACCATGATGTTTATGTGCAATTCACTGCAGCCACCAGGTGCTTCACCCCATGTTAGGCTCGACAACAAAAAAATCAACCCCATTCTTGATTTAGGTGGACCACGATTGGAATCAATTTACAATAAAATGGGGACCTTCCAAAATGTTTTCCCTGGTATGGCCCACATCAATCACGAACAAGCCTAATTTTTTGCACCCAAGCTTAAAATTTTGCATAGCATCTAATTATTGGAGTGGATTTCACATAATCATCATGGTAGGCCTTGTAATCATCATAGTGGGTCCTAGGAAGTTTTTAACGATAGCTATTCAATCACTACTATTTCCAGAGATGTAGTCCTCTTGAGATTTGAAATTGGCTTACTTTTTGTACCATGACCTAAAACAAGCTTGAAAAATTGATGGATGGCATGGGTATACAACACGTACATTAAATTGGGCATCGTAAAAATCAAGAGTAGACATTTCTCTCCCAACTGCTTTCTTTAGTGGGGCCCACTTGAATTTTTAACCCTAGGTATAACGTTGGATGACCGATTTAATGGTGGGAGTAGCTAGATTTCAGGTACACATCACTAGGGCCCTTACATGATTGTGTTTTGACCTAAAACTTATCCAACCTATTGAAAAGTAAATTTTTGTATTGGCCCACGCAAGGCTTGAAACTACCTCAAGTTTTTCCCAAAATGTATGTCTTCATGGACTTATTCCAATGGCTATCTACAATGTTATACATAAACACCATTTTCAAATATTGTAAATTATTTAGTTAATCAAATTCAACTTCCTTGAATATAATATGAGATTTCAATTCTTTCAAAATACATCCTGCCAAACAAAAACTTCAAATTTCAGTGCATTCCAATTATAGAATGCCAAACATAATTAAGGATTTCAAATACATTGGATTCCAATGTATTTAGGATTTGGAATCCAAATCATTCCAAATACAAGCAACCAAACGAGCCCTATGCTTAACTATTGTGATGTTTTAGTAAATCATAAGGGTGCTATACCTCACTGCAATAGCCGTTGACACTATCGAGCTATATTTAATTGGCACAGGAGATATAAGTGATGGACAGGTTGATGCTCATGTAGAGCATGATGTGGATGTTAGGGACATGTGGCCTTATCCGTCCTAGGAGGAGCTGAATGATCTTGCAGCTCAAGATTGGCTGCATTTTAGATTTCTTTTCATAAATGATTTAGCTCTTTTCTGCACTTGTGTGAGACTTGAGACATTGGTTTGAATAAGCCCTTTGGGTAGCCACTTCGATTTTTTGAGATGTATGTTTTGGACTCTCTCCTTCATGCATGATTTGCTTTTCTTCCGCTGCAATGCTCATTTTTTGGAATAATAATTGAAATATTGTGAAATATGAGCTATCCTTAAAGGTTAACACTTAAGATTTTGCAAAACGAGTATTAAACTCGGGTTACGAAATCCAGGGCGTTATATATGTTTTATTCAGAGTTGCTTTCGGATGAGAGCCTGGAAAGGCCTCTTTTGGACAATCTGGATTTTAAGTCTCTTTATATCAAGGAGGAATTAAATCTGAACGTACTTATTTCTCTTGATGAATTAAAGTAGGTTGTGTGGGATTTAGGCGAGGACAAAGCCTCAAGGTCTAACAGTTTCCGATTGGCTTTTTTCCAATCCAATTGGAAGCTAATTAAATATTTTGGTATTCGTGGAGGATTTTTTTTTTTTTTTTTATTTAGCTTCCCTCCCAAAAGAGTTGGGTGTACCTTTTTTGGACCATTCCTAAGCTTGAAGGTGCGGATTGTCTGAGGAACTTTAGGCCTACCAGTCTCCTTGGTAGTCTGTACAAAATCATTGCTAGAGCATTAAGCTAGCGATTAACGGTTGTGCTCCCCAAAGTCATCTCCTAGTTTCAGAGCACCTTTATTTCTGGTAGGTAGATTATTGAGAGCAATCTTATTGCCACGACTGTTTGGATTCCTGTAACAAATTAGGTAATTAGAGTGTGATTTGCAAATTGGACCTCAAGAAGGCATACAATCATGTGAACTAGTCTTTTCTTGATTATTTATTGGGTCATATGGGTTTTGGGAAGAAATGGAGTTGTTGGATTCAATGTTGTGTCCTTGCATACTTTCTTAGCTCTTATTAATGAGCCCCCTTTTGGTTTTTTAGAGCTTCCCGGGGCCTTAGGCAGGAGGACCCCTCTATCTCCCTTCCTTTTTGTGATTGTTGCGGAAGCCCTCAATAAAATACTACCCAGGGGTCAATCTGTGAGTTCTTTATAGGGGCTTCTTAGTTTAAAAGTTTTGCCCGTCAGTTAGTCAACTTCAATTTGCTAACGACAAAATCCTGTTTTGCGAGGCGACTGACTCTTCCATGTTTAATCCGAAGACCTCGAGCAGACAGTTTGAGGTTGTTTTAGGTTTAAATGTTAATCTATTTGAAGGCGAATTTCTTGGCATTAAAATTCCTGAGGAGGAGATCTCTCGCCTTGGAAAGATTTTTGGTTGTCGAGTTGGGACCTTTCCATCCTCCTTTCTCGACCTCCCTCTGCATCTAGGTAAACAGGCTACCCATCTTTGGGATAAGGTCAGTGTTGTAATGTGCAACCGCACATTCACATATGCGATCGCATATGCGCGCAGTGCCAGGGAAATCGCATATGTGACTATGGCATATGCAATCCCAGCACATATGCGATCGCATATGTCGGGTGTGCGACAATATGCGATCGCATACAGCATACGTGATTGCATATTGGCCCAACGATCAGAAAATGGTCAAAATTCTGACCGTTGGGACTTTATTTATTTATTTATTTTCAAAATCAAGCCTTTTGCCTATAAAAAGGCATTCACATATTGGCCCAACAGTCAGAAAACGGTCAAAATTCTGACCGTTGGGACTTTATTTATTTTCAAAATCAAGCCTTTTTGCCTATAAAAAGGCATTCATACCCCCTCTATTTGCATTCTACATTCACATAAACTCTCTCTCTACTCTCATACACATTTAGAGCTGTACACGAGCCGAGCCGAACTGAGCTTTGTCCAGTTTGGCTCGGTTTGGTCAGCAGGGCGACCTGGGCTAGAGCTTGGCTCGGCTTGGTCCTCGAGCCCAGGTGGTGGGCTTGGCTTGGTTTGGACGAGCTTTCGAGCCGAATTCGAGCCTGTCCGAGCTTCGAGTTTACTTGAATTCGAGCCGAGCTTTCGAGCTGACATCGAACTTGCTTAAAACAATTTAAAACTAATTTACAACAATGTAACAAGAATTTAACAATTTACAATGTATAATTAATTTATAAATCAACAATTTAACAATCTACAGTTAGCAATAATTTACAACAATTTGCCATTTATAATTAATATTTAAAATTAATAAATAATAATTATAAAATACCTTTGGTCCTTTGCTGGTCACCTGGTCGATTCGGTTGTGGGCTTGTGGTTGTTGGACAGGGGCGGGGCTGTCGGCTGGACCTGGACGGACGGATAGACAGCGCACAGTGGTGGTTGTCGGCTGGACAGACAAACGGACAGCACTGGTCGTTGGCTGTCGAACAACGGGAGTCGTCTCCTCGTCGAACAGGAGAGGGAGGTTGGCTGTCGCCCGTCAGACAGCGAGGATCGTTGGACAGGGAAGGTGGTTAACGGACAAGGGGGTCGTCACCCGTCGGACAGGGAAGGTGACGAACAGAGAGTCAAAGAGAGAGAGGGAGGTCGCAGGGAGCGGAGAGCGGGAGAAAAGAGTAGCTCCTTGCCGGACGGCCAGGACGCCAGCCGGAAGCCGACCTAGGGCTAGGGACTTTTAGGGTTTTTGAGAGAAGGGGGCGAGGGCGGGTGCTCGAATTTTTTTTTTTTTTTTGGGGGGGGGGGGGGGGGGGGGGTGGTAACTTTAGGGTTTTTACTTTTTATACTTTTACAGTTTTACCTTTAGCTTTTAATATATATAATATATATTTATTTAATAACATACGAGCCTATACACGAGCCGAGCTTAATCGAGCTTAGGTCAGGCTTGGGCTTGGCTCGAATTCTCAACGAGCCCCAAAAATAGGTTCGGCTTGGTTTGTTAAGCCCTACGAGCCGAGCCAAATCGAGCTTTTTCGAGCCGAGCCGAGCCGAGCAAGCTTTTCGAACTGGTTCGGTTCGTGTACAGCTCTATACACATTTAAAGTCTCAAATCTCTCATTCTCCTCCATATTTCAACTCCCAAGTCTCAAGTTCTCCGAGTCTCCAAGGCTCAAGCAAGCTCCAACCTCTTTCAAGTTTCAACTTTCAATCAAGATTCGAGAAAGTAGAAGTAAGAACAAGAATACAAATTACAATTACATTGAATTCCAAGTCAAGTCTCCCATTTCATTTTCTAGTTTCTGAATTTCCACATCTATCTCAGAATTCTCATTCATTTCATCATTTCCTACATTCTCTAGTTACATTCTAGTCTTCTAGATTCTACATTTAGTTACATAACATATATTCTCTACCTTCCAAGTTACATAACATTCCAATTTCCAAGTCAAGTCTCTCATTCATTTTATTTGTTATATATTATTCATTCTCTAGTTACATAAGTAAATTAAATTCATTGAATTTCATTCATACATTCTCTCTTTCTAGTTTCTTTCTATACTTTCTACATTTCTCTCTCTTTATCTCTAGATTCTCAATTTCTCATTTCTATTCTACAATCTACGTTCATTCATCAATTCATTTTCATTTGTCATTTGCTACAAAGTAGGTACAAATTACAAGTTTACAACTTACAACTACAAGTCTACAAGTACAAATTTGTCATGCACACTAATTTGTCATTTCTACATTTCTCTATCTCTTTCTATCTCTCTCTCTACATTCAAGAGCCAAGAGACCCAAGAGACATTTTTTATTTTTAGTTTGTTACAAACTCTTACAAGAAGTTAAGAAGATATTTAACTTTCAAGAATCAAGCAAGAGTTCAAAGAAGGCAAGAACATTCTACAAGTAACAAGATCAACAAGAGTACAAGACTACAAGTTTACAACTCTACGAGTCTACAACATCTCTCTCTCTCTCTCTCTCTCTCTCTCTCTCTCTCTCTAGCCTTTACTTTAGGTTTTACTTACAAGTTATAACAAGAAGAATCAATAGTTACACCATGTCTTCTTCTCAATCTTCCTCTTTGAAACCCAAGTCGAATGATCCAAGTTGGAAGTATGGGCACTATCGTAGTCTTACAGATAAGACTCACATAGTATGTGAGTTATGTGGGTTTCGGGTATTGCTCGACATAAACAACACCTTGCACATACACTAGGGTTAAATGCAAGATCATGTGACAAAATTACTCCAAAAATCCGAAGAGAGATCATGGAGTATATGGATAAACAATCGAGAAAGATATGGGATAGTGCCCAACGTGAAGAGGAATATATGGAACAAGATGCGTACTAAAATATAAACAACGTAAATGAAGCTACCCCCTTGGTCAACAGGCCAGTCTAGACCACCACCGATCTTGAAAAGAGCTCGTGAGCATGGGCCCATGGATAGATGGTGTAGACCACACCGGCACACCCCGATGATGTGGTCGACCAAAGGAGTAAGGGCAAAGGACCGGCTCAAACAACTTTAGAAAATCGGTATAAACAAAAGATAGGAAAACCACTATTCAATATATTGCTAAGTGGTTTTACCAAACCGATGTTGTTTTTAACGCAGTAAAATCGAGAAGCTTCAAAGTTATGGTTGGGACAATAGGTCAATTTGGACCTAGCAAGGTGTTCCGTATCTGTAACAGTGGGCGTAACGGTGCCCACCGTTTCCTATACGGATACAGGCCGTAACAGCCGATACAGGGGCGTAACGGCCGATACGCCCCCTGTAACGGTCATTTTTTTTTTTTGGTGCTAAAAAAATCAGGTAAAATATCCATTAAATCCAAAAAAATGTAAATATTCTAAATATGCATTCATTTATAATTTTGAACATGTTTATGGTGGTGTAACGGTCCACTCTTTGGTGAGAAAGCTGTGTCGGGCTGTCTGATGAATTTATGAACCTGACAACCTGAAATCGACTCCAAACTTTTAATATCAATATAAATTTATTATAATGAATGTAATACCAAAACATACCATTTGTAGGTTTTACTATTATTTATAATTTGGTGCATTACATACCTCATGACTCGCATATATTTCATTTCAATATACAGGGTCTGGGAATTTTTATGTTATATTATGTAATTTATATACTTAATAATTTGATATCATTTACCCCTAGATCTTAAATTCATGCAATTTATTAACACTTATTCCACTATTGGATTAGTGAACATTTATTGGACAGTGAAAAATGAAAAATATCAAATAGTCTTATTAAAAAAGAAAAGCAGATGTTTGCAAATTAACGGTGAAAATTGTTTAGACAATTAAATTTTGGTATTGTGGCTAAGCAACAATAATCCCAAAAATTTAATTAGTTAATTTTAGTTGGTGGACATTTATTGAAAATTGAAGATGAAAAATATTAAATGGTCCTATTTCAAAAAATAATTGTCTACAAATTAATGGATAAAATCATTCAAACAATCTTACAGCAACAATTGTCTCATAATTAATTGGTTAATTTTGAGTTAATACGTCTTGTGCACATTTTTTATGGTCCCGTACGTGGGGCCCACCTTGATGTATGTATTATATATCCATGTCGTCCATCCATTTTGCCAACTCATTTTAAGACATGGTCCAAAAATAAGGTACATGCAATCTCCGGTGGACCACAGGTGGGTAAGGCCCTAAACATGGGCCACCTTAATGTCTGCCGTCGATCTGTTTTGCCCACTAAGGCATGGTCCAAAAAATAAGCTAGATCCAAATTTTAGGCGGACCACTGGTGGGTGAGGCTTTAAATGTGGAGCCCAAATCTAAATCTCACTTGGACCATAGTGGGTGATGCCTTGAATGTGGGGCCCACCCCAAAATATTTGTTGTATATCCATGCCGTCCATTCTTTTTGCCAACTTATTTTAGGGCATGGTCCAAAAAATGAGGCAAATCTAAATCTCAGGTGGACTACACAGTAAGGATTAATTTCCCACCATTAAAAACTTCTTCGGCCAACAATTTTTTTTTATCGAGCCGCTCACTGTGTTTTCCATTCATCCATCCAGGTCCACGTGACCTCATCAACAACTATGGTGGCAAATAAACATTACAATGGGCCGTATGAAGTTTTTAACTATGGGCATTCAATCCCTACCGTGCGGCCCACTTGAGATTTGGACCTTTTTCATTTGAGGCACAATGGCTTAAAATGATCTGAAAAAACTGATGGACGGCACGGATATACAATACATAAATCAAGGTGGGCCCCATGCATTGAAACAGATGTGCATGCGCATTAACCAGCGTACAATGCAGAGTACTAAAAAACAAAAGGTCTTATGTGCCTTCATTTTTCAAGAGATGAGAGGGAGAATGAGAGGGAAAAAGAAAGAGAGAAAGAGAGGGAAAATGAGAGAGAGATTCACAGCCACGCCTTCCATTCATTTTTCGAGAGCCGAGAGGGAGAATGAGAGGGAAAAAGAAAAGAGAGAAAGAGAGGGAAAATGTGTGTGGTGAGAGAGAGAGAGAGAGAGAGAGAGAGAGGAGAAGAAGAAGCCGCAGCAGCCCCTCCGCGGCAACCTCGCCGCAGCAACCCCGCCGCGGCAGCCCGCAGTAGATGAAGATGAAGAAGATGAAGAAGCAGAAGAAGAAGGAGAAGATGAAGAAGCAAAAGAAGAAGGACAGGTATGTCTTTTTCTTTTTTTTTTTTTTTTTTTTCATTTTCTTTTAGGTTACTGTGCGTAACAGCTGTCACGGGGACTGTAACGGCCGTTATACCCTATAACGGCCGTTACGGCCGTTATGACTCTTTTTTTTTGGGCCTCGCCGATTCGGTCCCGTATCGCGTAACGATAACCGCCGTTACCATTACGTATCGGCCGTTACGGCCGATACGTAACTGATTTGGGACACCTTGGGACCTGGGCTTAAACCTCCTTTATGTCATGAAATGAAGGAGACGTGCCTCAAAGCCAAAATCGAGCATACACGATCCTTTATAGCCGAATATAAGGAATCATGGAAAACGTATGGGTGCTCACTCATGGCTGATGGATGGACCGATAGATCCGATCGGTCTTTCATTAACTTTCTAGTGAATTGTCCAGCTAGGACAATGTTCTTGAAGTCTGTGGATGCATTGGGTCATTCTCATACTGCTAACTACTTATTTAAATTACTAGATAGTGTAGTTGAGGAAATAGGTGAGGAATATGTTGTCCAGGTAATTACATACAACGCAACTTCATATGTAGTCGCTGATCGTCAACTTATGGAAAAGAGGCGCCATTTATTTTGGACCCCTTATGCAACCCATTGTATATATGATGTTAGAAGATATAGAGATGTTATTTTTACAACTGATTGCAATGGCAAGAAGAATCAGTCTTTATGTACAAACATGCACTTCTTCTCAATCGAATGAGAAAACACATTGGAGGTAACCTGCTACGTTCAACAGTCACCCGTTTCGCTACAGCCTTCTTAGCACTACAAAGATTAAATGCAAACAAATTGAAACTTAGAAGCTTTGTAGTGTCAACCGATTTTACAAGTGGACCTTGGCAAAGAAGGCTGAAGGGAAACAGGTTCAACAAACAATCATTTCACAAAAATTTTGGACACAAGTGGTAAAGGCGCTAAAAGCATATGAGCCCTTAGTCACTTTGTTGCGACTGGTGGACGGGATGAGAAGCCGGCAATGGGTTTCATTTATGATGCAATGGAGATAGCAAAAATTAAGATCATGGACCATTTAACTATAGAGAGCATGATTACAAGCCAATTATAGATAAAAGATAGGGCAACCAAATGTCATCTCCATTGTATTCAGTTGCCTACATCCTTAACCCAGCATGTTTATTCTCTTCTTCCGATCCAGTTGTAACACTTGAAGTACATATGGTTGGATTTATTAATGTGTTGGAAAGAATGGTTCCAGATACAAAAAAAAAAAAAAAAAGGACAGGATCTCAGCTTTACTGGACTTTTATACAAAGAGTGATGATATATTCTCAAGGGATATCGTCGTCAGGTATTGAACAATGAAAATGCCCGGTAGGTAGTATGAAAATGTCTCTTACAAATAGTTTTTTACAATCTAGTAATCTATAAAGTAAAGTCTAACCTACTTAAACTGTTTTTCTCAACCGACTGGTGGGCTGCCTATGAAGTGGACTCGAACAAAAATGATCCAGCTCTAAAGAAGCTGACCATGAGGATTCTTGGACTCACGTGTTCTGCCAGCGGTTGCGAGCGCAACTGGAGCACGTTCGAGGCAATAATCTTGAAAATTTGAAAATGTTAATGTGTTAATGTTAGTAACTTAATATGTTTACAGACTTACAATTTGGGATAATTATAAAGCTAATGACAAATGCACTTTCTTTCATGTAGATTCACACTAAGAAAAGAAATCCCCTTGAGCAAAAAAAGCTCAACAACTTGGTCTTCGTCCAATACAATCAGAAATTGTGAGAACGATTCCAAACTAGGAAGGAAAAACCTAATGTCTATGACCCTATCTGCTTGGATGAGCTGGAGGAAGAAAACGAGTGCCTCGTAGAGACGAATGAGCCGATCTTTGCCAGCGAGGACCTGACATGGGCTCAAGTTGAAGGTGCCACATACGGATCGACACCTAGAGCTGGAGAAACTACCGCTCGAAGATAAAGAAGAGGAGGGGCGAGTAATAGCAGTCAACCTATGGTGGAAGAGATTAAAGAGATAGAAATAGGAGGAGATGATGATCAAGTTGAACAACCAATGTTGGATGTTGATGAAGTATTAGTACGTACAGATGATGAAGAAATAGAAGAAGTGTATGTGGAAGATGGAGACGACTCGGATGACGACGATGATTGCGATGGTGGTAGTGATCAATTGCCACAATGGCAAATAGATCAATGTATATAGCATTTACTATTTAGCATTAATGTATTATATTGTTAGTTTTACCTAGTGTCAGTATGAGTCTATGACTTGTAATTTACATTTCCATTTTCTACAATCAATAATAAATCAATAGTATCTTCATTTTGTCTTAGTTTTGTTACTTACTTCTTAGTTTTTACTTATAGTAGACTAGTAGTATTTACTACGTGTATAATTATTAATTAAACACGTATAAATTAGGTTCTCTAAAAAAAAAATAGTTATCTATTAACTTGGGAAAGTTCCCCCTTATTTTCTTTTTCTTTTTTTCATTTTTTCTAAATTTTCCTTATTTTTATGATTTTTTTTAAAAACTTCAACAAAAAAAAAAATGCAACCGCATATGCGATTGTGCGATCACATATGCACACAGGCATATGCAATCGCACATGATCGCATATGCAATTCGATAACATTGGATAAGGTGGTGGAGAGAATGGAGAGAGCTAAGTCCTTGGATGAGCAAGTTGCTCTCCCTAGGGGGTAGGCTAACCCTAATCAAATCATCCCTCTCCGATCTCCCTTTGTATTTTATGTCATTATTCTAGCGCCCTAAGAAGATCATCTTGTGTATTGATTAGTTATGTCGAGATTTCCTTAGGAAGGATGGGGCTTCAAAAGGTAAATTCCACCTCCTAAAGTAGAGTGACGTTTGTCGTCCCTATGATGAGGGGGAAGCTGGGTTCAAGAGGTTAGAGTTTGTCAATTCTACCTTGCTGGTCAAAAGGGCTGGGCGGTTTGGTGTTGAGGGCTCTTGTTTGTGGAAGAAAGTAGTTGAGGGTAAATATGGCTCTTCGCCTCTTCCCCGTGGGGTGGTGGACTGGAGACTCTTCCTTATATCGAGCTTCCTTCCTCTTGCTAGGCGTTTCTCCTTTTTGGACTTTGGAGGGGTTTGGGTTCCCACGTGTAGGAAAGATTTGGATGACTATGAATTCGATGATTTGATTCGCCCGTTGTCTCTTTTGCAAGGGATCATGCTCGCTCCTGGAGTTGAAGATTCTCTGGTCTGGCATTTTCATAGTTCACTTGCTCTACAGGCATCTTTCTCAATCAGATTAAGGGCCAAGTGGTCGTCATACCATGAATGTCTGGACGTATGGGGCTCCTAGAATTTCATCTTTCGGTTGGTATCAAGAATCTCAGCCAATATTTTGTATGGACTACTAGAATTTCATCTTTTGCTTGGTATCAAGAATCTCAGCCAATATTTTGTATGGACCGCCAATTCGGCCGATTGGCCTAAAAAATTCCAAGCGTACAACACTGTCCTTCTTGGGGATGAGTACAAGTCGTTCATATCCTTTGAAATCCTGCCACATTTATAAAATCCAGAATGATCTTCATCAAATCCTCCTTCAGTCTCCCAAAACACTTGGAAGAACGCAAATGGGAAGCCATCGAGCCCAGCCACCCAGTCCCTACATTGATCTGACCAAACTCCAAATTGTCAAGACAGGCCAAGCCATCCCTTGGGGAAAGGAAGAGCCACAAAGCAAGTAAGATATGTTCAGGACCTTCCTGTACATATCACACTAGTGATTTGGGACATAAAAATGCAGGAAAAATGAAAGCCCACTTAATGTAGGTTCAGTGTTCTGCTGCCCCCAATGGAAAACACATTTTTATTGGCTCGGAAATCCAGCCAACCACTATTTGGCTACAACCAAACACGCCATTTAATGCAGTGTTTACTTATTATCCCTGACAGACTATGTATGGATGAGCACATGCAAACAGCGGGAAAGAAAAAGTAGTGCCTTTTTCTTGAAAGATAAGAAAAAGTAGTTCCTTCCGTGCCTCATAACTATAAACTGCATGCCATCCTAAAATTTTGGATTTCTTGAATCTTTTCCAGGATGAGCACACGCAACAAAAAGTAGCCCATATTGCTGCCCTAATTTTGGATTTCTTGAATCTTTTCCAAGATGAGCACAAAACAAAAAGCAGCCCATATTGCTGCCCTAGTAAAACCAGATAGAATAACTAGTTTCACTTCTGTTACTCCATTACAGATAAGGGTTCTAAGCATCTCCCACATCCATAGAGAGGGGAATAGTTTTACCAACAACACAACAGAATATTGAACAAAACAAAAATACAGAATCACACAGAATTATAATAGCCAAGATACATCAAAATCCCAAATCACTTACATTAGATGGAGCATTATCAAGATCACCAGCCATCTCACCACTGAAAATTTAAACAAATAAGATATAGTTAGCAAAATGTAGAAGCAGAAGTGCCCAAAGCAAAAGAAAAAAAGGGGAAAAAGAACTTGCAGATTTCTACGGAGAAGTAGGAACTAATATCTAGTCTGCTATGAACAAATATCTGAAATCCATTAATCTAAGACAATTGTTGTGTGTTCTGAATTGCGTTTGAACCTCTGTGTGGCAGCTAAAGCACCCTTGTTGCTCGAATCGGGATTATCAGTGCCGGATGGTTCATCAGATCCAACATCTCCTGAATGTGCAAATGTGCCAAAACATGTGCCAGTGAGCTTCCAGTGATAGTGTCTCTCTAGTGAAATCTAGGCTGGGAAAATCTCAGCTAAAGGCATATGAAAAGGAGAGAGAGATGCACAATGTTAACAACCATACATCTTGAAAACAATAAAACATATCATATTTGGCATTCAACAGTGCCTCATCAACAGAACAGATCCAACCATAACAAATCAACCAAGAAAAGCCACTATGGTATTTGTCTTCCATTGAAATCCGTGATGTACAGATTTCATTACCGTCATTACTCCCGCTTTCTTGAGTATCATCTGGTACTCTAACTCTCTTATCAATCACTGCATAGGCATCACCCCCTATGTACAAAAAAGACCACATTATTTTGATTTGCTTATGAGATATTCTAGAGATAACAAAATCCACTAGCTATAAAGCTGACCCAGAAATATGATTTTTACTAATTTGAGCAGTGTAGAAATTTCTGAATAAAAAGAGATACTGCTGTACCTCGTGGGCGTTTACTCCGTGAATTTGTTCTGGCCAGCTCAACATGCAGACGAGCTCCGGTCTGGGGGTCAAAAATTACACCCTGAAAAAGGACCGTCAGAAGAGACCAACATCAAGACAACAACATAACCAATGAATACAGTAGCTATGCTTATTAGTCAACATGACCACTAGAACAGAGTTGACAACCATGGTTTTTGCACACAAAGTTGAAGCATCAAACGTAGGTACAGGTATAACACTCGACATGTCAAGGTGACAAATAATGATAGGCACAAACTTCTAATAACTTGAAGTGGATTGTAAGTTCACCATTGGTGGATAGGCTTCATCAAAACAGGATGATCCTAACAATGTGTGAATTTGTGCACAAACAGAAAACAAAGCAAAAATAGAAGGCTAGAAAAATCCCTTCAAAATCTGAAATGAAAAAAACGTGTAGTTCTTAATTAAAGTAATTGACTTTCCTCAAAACAGGAACGTCAAGAGCTGGTAATGGAATTTTATAATTGTCACAAAACAGGTTATTTAAGCATTAAATAGGCAATTTTCCCACAGTTTTTCACATGGCTTCATTCCTAATCCAAAGATGCCCATCCAATAACTAAAAAAAGCTTAAAGATGTTCACACAGTTATATATGCATACCCTTGAACAAGGGAGCAAAATACCCAGGAGCAATTTTTTGGCATAGGACAAATCAAAAGGATGCATGTGGGTTCTTGTCCTTTGTGTTCAAAATACCTTAAAAAGGTACGAAAATCTTTCTTTTGATTGATAACAAAAAATTTATTAAGAGAAAAAGGAAATAGAATTATCCGTTAAGACATTGGATAGGAAGTAGAATGCTTTGACACATGGAGGGAGAACAAGAGCCCCAAGACTTCGCACATGGAGGACTACAGTGGATGATAAGAAGTAGAGATTTGCATAACTCTTTTACCCACAAAAAAGGCCCTCCAAGAGGAGCATGAGCCCAAATTCGCCACTCTACCCTATAAGGTTAACATCATGAAGACCTTGGAGAAGTTCCAACTCCTCAAACTTGAATGCCACAAGTCGCTCTTGAATGGCACACTCTATACCAAATTGCGACCTAAGGAACTTCTCAAACTTGAATGCCATAACAGCCTTTTACTGAGAATGTTTTTTTTTTTTTTGAAAGATAACTTAATTTATGAGAAAGCTCGCAAAGCGAGGAAAAGAATACAAGGCCCGGACCCCAAGAGCGCACAGCTAATGGGGGAAAGCAGCCTGAGCTGCCTTAACAGAAACCGCCCATTCATTGACAAGCCTTACAACATTAGAAATCACCTCTTGCACCCCCACTTCTTGAGTCCGAAAGCATCTCTCATTTCTCGCCCTCTAAACTGCCCAAAGAACGGCCAAAATGAGGAGCCAACATACTTTGAGCTCCTTAGCGACTCCTCCCCCATGCCAAGCCCACAACAACTCTTCAACAGATTTTGGCATAACCCACATCACCTAAAAGGAAGAAATAAAATAGTCCCTAACCATTTTGGCAAAGGAATAGTGTATGAAGAGATGATCGATAGTTTCCTCGTTCCTCATGCACATGAGACAAACATTTGGAAGGACCAACCCTCTCTTTTCCAACCCACCAACCAAACAAAGGCTGCAACACGGGGTGGGGGGGGGAGGAGCCCCATAAAACCAATGTTGGAAGGGATGAGTGGGGATCGAAGAGGTGGGCATCCCAGAGATGAGGGAGTAAAGCGAAGAGACCGTCAACATCCCCGACCTACTGGTGGTCCAGCTGACCATGTCCTCTTTAGTCCGTTCCAGCTTCACCGACTGCAAGAGAGCCATCAAATCCACAAACTCTTTGCACTCAATGTCTCTCAAATTCCTTTGGCAAGGAGAGTTCCACACAATAGACTCTCCGACCCAATAGTAACAATCCTTCACCCGAACGAAGCGATCCGGGGCAAGGCTAGCCATCGCCGGGAAAAGAGTCTGAAGAGGCTGAGATCCACACCAAACATCAACCCAAAACCAGGTACGAGAACCATTGCCAACTTTAAAAGAGCCATTGCTAACCTTTTACTGAGAATGTTCCTCTCTGAAAGAGAGTAAAGACAGGGAATCAACACACTAGATCAACATCCACACCCATAAATCCTCCCAAAACCTTATTATTTCTGTCATTCCAATCTCATAGCTCACCTTTGGAAAGGAACTTCTCAGACTCCTTTCGGCCCATCCTCAAACTTCAAAATGGCCATCCAAATAAAAGCACCCAGCCCCCTTGTAACACTGATTGGAGTCCAACCCCTTTCAATTGTCCATATTGCTAGCAATGACCTTTCTCCAAAGGCTCTGCCATTGGACCTAAACCTCCACCACCATCTCAGGAGAAGGGCTCAATTCTTTTATCTTATTCTTCTTGGCACAATTCCTCCTCCTTCCTTTGACCTCTAAACTCCTTCCCTATTGAAGAATGGGACTTCTCACAGCCCAATTAAAAATATAAAAAAGCATTCAAACAATTTTCCTAATGCATGTGATTGTATATGCAATCACTGTACATGTATTCCAACCATAAACCATTGAATTCGGAAAAAACAGAAAAAAAATTAAAACTGTCGCTATTCATTCCAATTTGTAAAACTGTTCACTATTAATTCCAATATTCAACTAAAATTAAAAGAATTCAATTAAAACTATAAAAAGGTATTCAAACAAGCAATCTAATGCATGTGACTACATGTGTGACCATTCTAAATGTAATCGGACAATAAAAAATCAAAATTGAAAAAATTACCTATTTTATTATTTTCTTTCCCTTTTTTGTAAAAAAAAAAAAACCAGCATATTTACAGGGGGGGGGGGTGCAAATCTGGTGTTGTCATCCTCAATTTCATTGTTTCCAACAATAAATCACAAAAAAAAAAAAAAGGACAGTCACCTTTTTTATCAAATTTTTCCCAAAATGGCCCACTCGAGCTTTGATCCATCCAAACCGCTTCAGTTTCAAGTTTTAATGGCCCAAGAATGCGCACACGCAATCGAAATTGCCTTAACAACAATCTAAGAAATTCAAACCGCCAAGAAATATGGAATTTCAACGCAAAACAACTCCCTTTTTATATATTAAAAAATAAAAATAAAAGTTATTTTGGACCGTTACTGCCAGAATTTCTTGGGGTACCCGTTATGACCCCTGTATCGCATAATAGGCACCACTGTTACCAATAAGTAACGGCCATTGCGGTCTTTACATAACCGTTATGGGATACCTTGACACCACCCCGTATCGGCCAATAGGCCCAATACAGATATACGACCCATGTCAACACTGATACAAAGCGATACATGCCAATACGATTGATACATGCCCATACAGGATACAGCCCTAAAGGTCCCATTTCGATTTTTTTTTTTTTCAGTTCTATTGTTTTTCCACTTTGTTCTTCATTTAAACCACAGAGGAAGCTTAGAAACTTATTTTACTAGATCTAGGCCTATTTTGAGGATCAAAACACGAGATTGGAACTGGTATGGACAAATCTAAGTGGAAGGCACCATTTTGGGAAATAATTTGAAGAGGTAAACAATTACTTCTTACGTTTCTTCATCTTCTTTTTGTTGTGTTTCAATGTAGTGAGCCTCAATCCACAAAATCAAGCTTGATTTATGTTTGATTAGGCCTCTTTGGTTGACATTTGACAGGTGAATCTGACAGACATCATTCTCACTAAAGAATGGCCATGTGAAACCATCAAATAATGTCCAAGACTGTTTTTCTGTATGCAGATACATACCTATGCACGTATGTATTTTGGATCCTCCCTCTTTCTCATCTTTCCAATATTTTTGAAATTTTTTTGACCAAAAAATGCTTGGCCAATAAGGCCCGTAATGTATTGGCCAGAAGTCTTGACGGTAAGGGAGCTGATAGCCTGATACCAGCATTCAAACCTCGCACAACTACTCTTATAGGTAACAGGCTACTACTGAAGAACCTAATAGTTGGGGTTCTCCTAACAGGAACCCCATCGCTACAGTTTCTCAACATCAGGTCAGCCGTATGCTTCACCCACTTTTTTTGTTTTGCTCTACATTGGAGCGCAGTGTCCTCTCAATCAGCGAAGCCTTGCTCAAGTCCCAAGTTCGTTGCTTAGGTGGCATCTTAGGTAAGCAGAGAAAATGGGAAAAATCAAATGCCTATGAAGTTCTTAAGTTGTAAACACTTTACACCTGAAAATAGTTTCAAGTGTGAACTATTTACATGCTATTTTGTTTACGTTTTAACTAGTAATTAGTGAATAAAGTGTTTGCAAGTAAACAGATTGTGGTTGGCTAACTTGTAAAGTGTTTGCTTTAAGTAGGTATTCCCACCAAATAGAGCTTGGGGTGTAAATCCCTCCTAAATATGCAAACCACATTCAAAATGGCTTGGTTTTTTTGGGCCCTAGGGGAGCATCAAAGTATGCACATACTAGATGGATTGAATATCCTACACCCATTACAATGGGCCCCACACACAATCCGGAACTGTTTTTAATGGTGCGTGTCACATCCCAAATGTTCCTTCTTGTGTGGCCCATTTGATGATCAATCTGGCTGTTTTTCGGGGGCCATAGGAGAGCATCAAGGGACACACATGATGGATATATTGGATGTACTACACACTGGGGTGGGTCCCACACCATTAGTGCGTATCAACCATCATGTTCAACTGTGTATAATATAGCTTCAGTCGTAAAGACTTCACCTGTAATCTGAAACAAAGCTTTTTGCCTTGGTAGGCCCTGTAGACCATTTGTAACCAAGGGGTTGTTTGGATGCCTAGAATATTTTAAGTTGTAAACACTTTACACATGAAATGAGTTTCAAGCGTAAAATGTTTACATGCTATTTTGTTTGGCTTTTAAGTGGTAAAGTACTTATAGGTAAACAGATTATGTGTTTGGCTAACTTGTAAAGTGTTTCCAATGTATAAAGTATGTATTCACACCAAATAGAGCTTGAGGCAGTAAATCCCACCAAAGTCTGCAAATCAAATAAAAAGGGCTTATTTTTTGGGGCCCTAGGAGAACATCAAAGTACGCACAGTGGGCCGAATACACAATCTGCAACATTCTTAATGGTCGGTGTCCCATCCCAAATGCTCCCTCTCTTGTGGTCCACTGATGATCCTTCGGGTTGTTTGTTTTCCGGGGCTGTAGGAGAGCATTAAGGGACGTACATTTATGAACAGATTGGATGTACTGTACACATCACGGTGGGCCCCACATATCATGAGTGTGGATCAACCGTTGTGTTCTACTATGTGTAATGTATTATCAGTTGTAAACACTTGTAAGCTGAAAAATGGCATTTTACCTTGAAAAAGAAAAAAAAAAAAAGCGAGTTTGCCTGTTAAGTGTTTACGACCTGAAACAATTTACAGGCAAATTTTCCATCCAAACACTTGCATGTAAAGTTTTTACCCATAACCCCTTTACAATAAGAATTTTACAGGCATCTAAACAAACCATTAATATTATCTACACAGCACAATTTTCAGGTTATGCTCGGTCCACAGTTCGGTCCATGATCTGGATGGTCTGGATTGCTGTACAACCATGCGACGTGTACAGTAGAAGAGTCATCCACCATTTTTTAAAAGGCACAAAACCAACACATGATTCTAGCCTAGCCTTGAAAAAAATATATGCAATGTAATTGGTTTCCAGGCATTCAGCAAAAATGCAGAAAATCTGAAAATATGAAGAAAAACTAAAGAATAAAATTCAGAATCAGTATCGGTTCTGACATCTAATGCACTCATTGCCGCCACAGCCGATTGATGGTTGAAAAACGTAGCAAATGCAACAACCTACAAAAGAGGGGGGCAAAAAAACCAAATAATCAAATCATATTCAAAGAAAAATAGAGGGAAAAAGAAAGAATATTGGAATCCAAAACGACAGAAACCCTAACCCTAACCCTAGAAAATGAGAGACCTGATCGCCTTTGCCGGTGTATTTGAGCTGACAAGAAGAGAAACCCTGGCGCCTGCGAAATAGGTTGTGGATCTCGCGGGGCTTGACATCGTCAGGGAGGCCTGATACGAAGAGGGTGTGGATCTTTTGCTGCTCGGGGTTAATGTAGACCGCCGGAACAGCGGTTTGGTGGGGGTGCGTGTGGTAGTGGAGGGTGTAGGGGTGGTGGATCGCGGTTGTGGGGGAAATGATGGTGTCGGTGGGGACAGGGGGTTGGACAGGGTGGGATGATGGGATGGACGGCTGAGATGGAGGCAGAGGGTGGTGGTGGGGAGGGAACTGTGGCTTCATGTCGAGATGGTGATGGGGAGGTGGGAAGGTCGGTGGCAGGGCCATGGCGTGGGGGTCGTGAGCGTGTGCGTGGGCATCCATGAGAGAGAGAGAGTATCGAAGAGGGGGAGAGGAATGATACGGTAGGCGATCGGCGTCTTTTGCACACGGGGTGGCAATGGGCCGGACTACCCGGCTCTCACTCTGTTGGGGCACGGCTTGGGCCCGTAAACTTGGCCCAAAGGTCGAACCCAGACCTGAAATCCAGCACCGATGCTTGGGCCAGTCTGGGCAATGGCCAATGATGAACGGCCCAACCGGACCCGGATATTCGTGGTCTCTTGTTAATTATTCTCATAAGAACTGAACACGAGCTAAGCTAACACGATTAACTTGCTCGACTCAGCGAATAAGCTCAATCCAATTTGGATTGAAGTTAGGTTCAAGCCGAGCTGACTTATTTTTTTATGCTTGAAATAATTTTGAGCTGAGTTTGAGCTAACTTGAGCTTGACTCAACTCAGTTCGAAGATCAGCTCGAACTTGACTCAGCTCAACTCAGTCAGTTTTAAATACCTTGAATATATACAATATATATAATATCGATCGAATTCAAATGTCCCTAATTTCTACTCTTTTAAAAAAAATTCACTCAAAAACTTTTCTTTTCTTTTTTTTTTCATCCTAGCCGACCTGAACTCGGTTCCGCTGGCTCAAATTACTAACCAAACAGGGCCAAGCTCGCCAGCCATGCTTGAGGACCAAGTTAAGCCAAACTCAAATTGGGGTAGGTTGCTGACCAAACCGAGCCGAGCTGCGCCAAGCTCGACCGGTTCAGCTCATGTATAGCTCTAATCATGATTGCCTGGTAATGCTTCTGGTTGCATGGGCTCCCAAAAGCTTACAGCTAGGTTCATTGAAGGCAGGCCATTGTTGTATTTCTCTCCTTTATATTTGTAGCCACGAGTAGAAAGGCTAGGATTATCCCATGGATGAGATAGGTGCAGTACCATGTATGGATGGCTGCGCAGTCGTGCCTACTCGCAAGGAGAAGAAAACTAATAGTAGGCTGTGCCATCCAAGACTCCTCAATCCTGGTAATAAGTACATTCCATGTTACAGGCTGTAGACGTGGGGACCAATTTCTTGAAGATCTAGACCATTGTAGTTTAGGGCTGGTTTGGATGAAAACTCATTTGAGAAATGGATTTTTTATTTTTTGCTTGAAAATCTTTGGAATGTATTTTCATTTACTTTTGTTTGGGTGAATGGGTTAAGCTGTCCATGAAAATTAATTATTTTCTTAAAATTGTACTGCATGAGCACAGAGTAATTGAGGGTGGCCATGTATGCCAAATTGCACAATTACAGAACTAGTATCCAATTAATAGGAAAGATTTAAAATACCAATGTGCACTCCCTTTAAATCTAACTTGTGTTGGCTGCGTATGGCAGAGTAGGGTTGCAATTTATGAACGTCCTGACAATTTATTCAGGGATTGAACCATCCTAGCAACCAATCTTTGATTGTTCGTGGGGAGTAGGCTGGACTCTTCTAGTGGTGTCTAAAGATCTCTAAAAGGTTCTAAAATTCTTTGGGAACTTTTGTAGATACACTTGTGTAAAATAGTCTAGAATAGAATAGAGGGCCTAATGCCTAATATGGCGAGAGAAAGGAGTGTTACGAAACAAAAGAATAAGTGCTGGACTTACTAGACAGGGGCTCAAGACCTCGACCAGACAAGCTCCTCAATTTGACACCCGCCTGGAAACAGGATGAGAGGGAAAGGGACCAATATAGTGGACATATGTAATTATTGTATTTCATTTTTTTTAATGATTTAAAAAACGGTGCACCATGGCGGGACATGGTGCCCCAATGGTGCGGCCCAACAGGCTAGTGGTCTAGATCACAAAAATGAGGTCCCACTACAAAGATAAGGCGACCTTCCATTCAAATCCAGTACATTGGATGCATTATTGAACTGAATCGCGACAATCATGTCAATAGATACAAAATGATCATATTGTACCTTAGCCTTCAGAACAAGTAGACGTCCTTTCAATTCCAACTAAATTACTAATTGTGATTTTCAGATTAAGCCCTCAATACAAGTACCGATGAAGGTAATTGGAATTTGGCAATTTCCACTTTATCAAATTAACCATTGCAGTTCAATTCAAATGGACATCCAAACGTGTCCTAAATATTCTTGGGTGGGGTAACTTCCACATTTGAAGTTCATGATGGCATTTGGATTGATAATCTTTTCTGGTGCCATCTAATAAATTAAAAAGAAAAAAAGAAAAGAAAAAGAAAGTGATTTTCTTTTTTCTGTCCTTTTTTTTTTTGTTTTTTTTAAGTTTTCATTTCAACAATGAAAAAAAAAAAAAGCAAATGAGAGATGATATGGTGGAGCTGGTAGAACCAGAATATGGTAGAGCCATCTCTCCATGTTACTAGGGGCAAGGTAATTTACTAGTCAACACTGTAAATTTTTAAACAGGGCATATCTATGATAGCTCCTACTTTCTTCATTGTCCAGATCAATTAATCATCTACCATCTGTATGGTGGAGAGATGGCCCTGCCGAATTTTGATTCTACTCGTTCGACCATCTGCCTCTGTTTGAAACCTCCTGCAAGGTGAATACTGTAGAGCTGTGGGACGCGGAATCTGGTAGATATTCTCTCCAATACGCACGCACACGCCCAGGCGCACACAAATATTCAAAATCCAATGTCATTCTTCGATATGATCTTCCATAAACCTGTTATTACTCGAACACCTTGGAGGATTAGAATTCAATACACTCAACCAGGACTGGCTCTATTATTCATATGATCTCTTTCTCAAATCTCATATATATGGGAGGAAAGAAATGCAGCTTCCAATCTACTGGCTCTTTGCTTGCAGCAAGCAGACTTTTAATTTTCCGAATCCTCAAACATGGAAATTCCATTATTTAATTTTCTGTATCATAAGATGGAAAATTCAATTCTGCATCACCACCGACCTATACAACTTCTTCCAATTTGGCTCTAGTATCTTTCAACTTAGTAAAAGGGCCAAAATCTTCAATTCCCATTAAAAAAATGCAATTTACACCATTTGGGTTCCTTTTGAAACTACAATTCCAAATAGTACTTCAAGTTACTTTGCACTTCATCCTTCCTTACCTTCATCAATGCCGCTTTCTCTATCTTCCTTATCCATTCTTTGGTCACATGGAAAAGCCTCCCAATCTCTTCAAGTGACTTGCACCGACCATCTCCAAGCCCATACCTTAGTGCCAGCACTTGCCTCTCTCTTGGGTGCAGGCTGTTCAAGAGCTCATGAATCTCTCTTCTCATGTGCTGCCTCATAACAGTCTCTTCTGGAGTCTTTACTGATGTATCTGGTGTGATTTCCTGCATGTGGCTGACAAAGTGACCATGTTGCGGAGTACATACAAAAATGCTAGCGAACATACATGGCACATTCCAAAGTGAATGCAAGAATGCAGGCATGATGGCTGGCTGATATAAGGATGTTTGATTGTTTTAACCGATTATTAAAAGTTGGATGCTACTATCATGTGTTTACCATGGGTGATGAGACATCTCCATTGTACATGCAGCACTTGCATATGTTGATCACTACTACTGATTTAGTGGGCCACAAGGTGGATGGGCCATTGCCAAAAAGCAAGGGATTGGGCTGTGATAGCCAGCTGACCAATGGCCTGAAAAGGAATGGTTTGCTCAGAACAAGTTCGTGGTAAGAGTTGTCTAATCACTGCAATTTTTGGCCGAAAGCCCATCAAGATGGTGGGCCACCAGATCAACAGTTCCCGATTGTACATGTTTTCCACATGCATGGTGATAGAGGAATTAAATAAAACATGTATGATGTGCAAGGCATAATAGCATTTCACTCACTGAAATGCCCCAAGTTGGGTCTTCTTCAATTGGTTATTTCATAGTTTTGCTTCTTCGGAAGTCAATACAGAGGATCAGATCCAATACAAAGGGCAGTGTGCTAGCATTTGTTTGGATGCAAAACCGAATAGAATCATGAAAATTCAGTTCAGTAAAGAGGAAATGACCGTGTTTCCTAATATTAGGAAATAGCCCTCAAATTGCAGTTTATTACTTTATACTCCAACTTGAAAAAAAAATGTAATTGCAATTTGGAGCCAATTCTCTAAATGAATAGTTCCAATTTGCAGTCTTAGCCATCTCCTTTATCTAATCAGTTACCCACTGTACATACAAAATTAAAGGGTAATAAGTCAAATTGATGTTGTATATGTTTCTTTAGGCACTTGTTTGTAAGTCTCTCAGGTTTTAGCAGTTGGCATATTGCAAGTTAAAATGAAACAATATGTGAGTAAAAATAGTCACACCCAGATCCATAGCTCAAGTGGTAGACCGAGTTAAGATAGCCCTGTCTCAACATTGAGGGCATTGATTCCCAGAGTGGTGGTGGCTAACATTGCGGTGTGACTAACAAGGGGGGTGGGTGTACTAACAGTCGGGTGTGTGTGCTAACCCAAAAAAAAAAATATATATGTTAGCAAAAATAGTCAAATGAAGGTGAAGTTATATTTAATGAGTCGAATTGATGCCATCTACGTTTCTTTAGGCCATGTTTGGGTACCCAGAATTCCATGCCAAACAATGGAAAAGGAAAATGGCTTTCCTTTGATGTGATGATGTGTTGTTTGGATTGCAGAGAAAAGGATGGATGCCACAAAAGAATCATTATACTTTTCCATCATTTGGATTCTTGGCACAAGAATTTAGGTGACGGTTTTGAGAAGAATATGATATTTCCACTTGCTATCATACAAGAAGCCTAAAATTGGAATCCATGTTTTAATAGTGCTCATGGAAATCATCATCATATAAAAAAATAAAAATAAAAATCCTTACTTTTCCTTGGATTCCATATATCCAAACAGGCCCTTAGGCATTTTTTTTTTTGAGTCTCACTGGTTTTAGCATTTGGGATATTATGAATTAAAAAGAAAATAATATTTGCGTAATGATAGTCAAATAAAAGTGAACGTAATTCAAAGAAATGACTCAAGAGTACCATAGTTCGTGTGAATCATACCATTAATTTTACACCGATGCAGTCTCCCACCTTCTGATCAGTTGAACCCATGACTCTTGAGCACTTGTTAGCAAGTCTGACTTTAGTTAATGGCATACCCGTCAACCTGGCTATTTCCTCATCTTGTGGGTATCTTCCGTGGCGGTTATAAAAGGCTCTTCTAGCTTTCTGTGTCTTATTTATTACATTGTTCAATGTAACCTACAAAGACATGGAAAGCACAAAACATCAAATCACTGCTGGGCCTTTACACATGGGAAAACGACACTGAAAGGACCCAGATCTCCAATATCGAGAAAATGTACGTACAGGTATCCGGATCCCTCTGGAATGTCGTGCTATCAGTGTTGACATTGATTTCCTAATCCAGTACTGAACATACGTCGAGAACTGGTATCCCCTCATGTGATCAAACCTTTCCGCACCTTGAAGGACGCCCATATTCCCTGCCTGTGATACATTGGTGCATGGAACTAGAGATGTTGTAAGGATAACAATCGAATTTCAAAAGGCTATGTTTGAATGCACCCTCGAATTTGATTGCAATAGCTAGTTCAGTAGATAAGGCTGATCTTAATTACCTTACTTAGAATTCGTAAAGAGGAAGTAGTGCTCAAGTTGCAGTTACATTCCTTTCAAATACAACTTGAAAGTGACATAGACTGCAACTTCGAGATTAGCCCCTTGATGTAGATATTAAGGTAGATGCAATCTGGCAGTTTTCACTTAATTGAACTAATTACTGCAATTGACATTAATGGTACATCCAAACGCATTGTAATTATTGGATTATGGTGCATTTGATGAACCTGAAGTAGATCTTCCAGGCCTACTCCCCATCCTCGGTAGTTTCTTGCAATGTACAGGACCAATGAACGGGTACTTTTGAGAAGCTGATCTCTGCAGTACCTGCCAAAATGTAAACGCTGCTGCAGCACCTTCACGTCTACTCCAGCTGCGTGGGCCCACCCGGATAAGCTTGCAGCCCGCCCAATTTTCTCTTCTAAACTCATACGTACCTTTTCCAAGTTTGCAATCTCCTACATTTTCTGAACCTCATCAGTTCAATCCTTCTTCAAACATGACAGAGAATGACTCGACTTTACAAGAGAGAATTACCTTAACTCCTCTTGACATTTCTGACTCATTTCGAGCAATTGAATGCCGTCTGCTTCTTGAGTTCAACGGATTTGTTGGCAACTGTTGAACATCACGAATTGCTTTTGAGGATAGTGACAAAGCTGACATCTTTGCAGCTCTTTCTGTAACTCTTTCTCTCCTTGATTTCCTCTCCCTCTTCTTTCTGGACTGGACGGTTATGTTATTCATGTGGTCATCGACAGGCGTGTCCTCAGGGCTATTTTTGGAAGTTTCTGTTAGTGGGAAGGCCTGTTCAGGAGCATCTGGTGCCTTAATGGTCCTGGATAGACACGCGTGGAATATTTTAAGAGCTCCCAGCCTTCCTATTTGTATTAGAATCTCTCTTTCCAGCCTTACTGCATCCGAATCGTCAAAGATCTCTTCTATTTTCTCAAGGTTTTCCATTAACAGACCAAAATGTGATGTGCTATCCACTTGTAAACTCGCAAGACATGCAGAAGCATCCTGTAAAATTGGCACGTTGGCATTGCTTAACATAGTACGAGAAGCTGTATCGTCCTCTCTCTTGCCGATGACCATCTGGCACTACAAATAACCATGTTAAAAGCTTTTCCATTTTTAAGTCCAGAAACTGCAAATGCTTTAGGAAATTACAAACAGAAGAAATGGAGACACATGATGGCTACTGGCAAGAGTAAGATTCCAAATCCTACTCCACATGCCAATGTGGCATATGTGTTTGAGATCTAAGTCATTCATCAGCTGGGCCACCTGTGCATGAAAGATGTACAGTTTAAACATGACCAGTGAGCCAAATTCTAAGAACACATATGGCCCACCTGACAGTAACAAAACATCTGATCACTAGAGTTACTAAACAAACAATATTGATCAACAAGAATGAAATACTGTGATAAGTTCTAAAGATGCCGACTTCTTTGGGAAATTCAATGAGGTAAAATCCAAGCTTCCTTCATAGAAATTTAGCAATGCCATAGCACTGACCTTCATCTCTTTTGTTGCTGCATGAACATTTTCAAAGCTTTGCAGTGCTCCAAAAGAACATGTGTAGGGCATGTGAGAATCTTTACATCGAATTTCATTTTCCTCGAGAATGACAGAGACAGCAGATGCTCTTGCCAATTCAAATGAAGCCTCCCTGCCTCTCACTGTACTATACATAGGATAAAGCAGTAAGTGCTGGCCATATTTGCAGTAAAAATCTCCTGTTCATGTATGTAGTGTTTTGCTAATTCAACACAAATGTCTTTCTAGTCCCTCTAGATGCTGCCACATGCATGTGCTGGACCCAAGCTGTTCATCAGTTGGATCCACTGTATATGTAGCACGCAACTTGGCTCAAGAAACAGACTCAAGGTGGGCCACAATGTATGAAGCCAATGGACAGCCAAAAACAGCTAGCCAAGTATTTTAAGCAGCCCATTTATTTCATGCACTGCAGCCCACCTGATGAATGGACCAGACTGATTCTTCGGACAGGACAGCATGACAGATCGCATCTGATGGACCATGGATGGCTTAAATGTGACACGATGGATCCCAATTTGCCAGCATATCAATGTCTACCTCTTATAAGTTTAATGAATTGGATCAACAATAGTCGACTAATTCATTTCATGGTATGTTTTCCGATATGACATGGGAAAATGAAATATACCATTTGGGATTTTATTAAAAAAAATAATCTAATTTTACAAGCTACTAATTTCCAAATGATTTAATTACTCATTTTAGCTCCAAATTTCTTTTGGATATCAAACTGCGAAATGGATAGGAAACATTGCAACACGTTTGATAGTCTGAATTACTGATAGTCTCTTTGATTCGAACCTTCACTTCTCCAAATCTGATCATCAACCAGATGCAACATAAACTACCATGGACAATTTGCTACTGACTACAAAACATGCATCTGAATTTCAAAGGAATGACTACCTTTAACTTTTCAAAATAAAAAAGAAAAAGAAGGGGGGGGGGGAAGGGGGGGGGGTGCAGTTCTCGAATTTTTTCTGAAGACCCACAGATCATATGTTCATAAGATGCGAAAAATACGACAAACGTAAGGAAAACCCATATTTTCATTACTCATTGTATTATTTGTCAAATCGCCACTTGCTCTAAAAGCTCGAGCTGTTAGAGGATGGCATATCAATGTATATCGAGGGACTTTAATACTCCAACACTCCCCTGCACGTGCGGGGTGGAACTCCACAAGGGAACATACTGGGCAAGGGTGGAGGGACACACAACTCACACCTAGGTGGATGGACAGTCACAACTCACACCATAAAAGTCCCCCGTGGGAGAATATATTCCGGTGGCATAATTGCTACTTCTGGGATTCAAACACTTAGCCTTCCGCTCTGATACCATGGGAAGAAAACAAGGTGAGAGATGAATTCCGAATTTCTCATTAATCTCCATAAAGAGAATTACATATATATAGATTCTTTTAGAAGAGGTAGAAGTAGTTGTATTGACTATAACTATTACAAGAGATAGGAGAGAGAGAGAGTCCTAGAGAAATAGTGAAACATAGATAAGAGTACTAGAGATATTCTTCAACATTCTTGTGTAATCAAGATCAAGAAAAAAAGGGGGGGATTCTGCTTCATAGAGACAAATACTGTATCTAAAAGAACAACCCAGTTGAAATGTGGGAAAAAAAAAATAGTAAAGAGGCTATAGCCAAAGTGCAATGGTGTTTCCTAATATTAAATGTAAGGAAGCAGCCCTCAAGCTGCAATTAAATTCATTTCAAACTCAACTTGAAAGTAACGTAATTACAATTTGGTGCTAGTCCCTAAACATGAATAACTAAGGTAATTACAATTTGGCTATCTCCTCATCAAGCTTAATTACTATATACAATTCAATAGTGCATCTGAATGCAGCCTAAGGTGGCTGCTGGGGTTTGGGCTTTCGTTTGGAAAGTGTGGATATGCCAATCCATCAACCAGCTTGAAATGGCAAGTGGGTTCAATGCGGCTAGCGCTGAATTGAGCACAATGCCCATTTCAGCCAATGGACGCACCACTCAATGCAAATGTAGTAACTTCCAAATGCACCCTAGAAGTGAAAATTCGATTACAAAATCACACTCCCTGTACATACTAGGGGAATCATAGGGTGCTGTGTATTACACCAAACATCTGTAACTCCAGCTCTGGGCGGATTCCCCCCTTTGTACAGGTGGCACGTGCAGCGAATCCAAACCACCCTAATAGTGGGACTCAACATCGATCTGCTACATCCCCAAAATCAGATAGATAAATACGAATCCAACATCCGATTAATGTGCACTCAATTGTCGAATTTAAACCATTTTCACTAGCTTCTGTTTTTACCATTCATTTGACACCCACCAATTGGACAGTTAGGACCATACTTTCAGTGTAATTATTGGGTTACGATCCATCCACAGTGTGTCCCACCATTTGGGCGGTTTGAATTCGAGGTAAATTCCACGTGTACAGTAATGAATTCCTCCCTGCACCATAGTTGTGGTACAATGATCAGCACCCCATCATTCCCCATTTTGAGACTAGTAGACTACCCATGGAAGGATCACAAGAATAGAACATTATACAACTAATAAAACATCAAACCATATATATTCAGAAAAAGATAACTGTAACAATAGAACATGGGAATGAAAGTATGATAATTGAACTGACATGAAGAAAAGTGGGGCCTGGTTGATGCAGAGGAGAGGAGAGAAGATTGGATTGAGACAGCCCATTTCCAGTCCAGCATAAAACCATACCCCATTGCTTGCTTGAGCCAAGGAAAAGAACCATGTTCTTCAGACACTCATGGAGGAATTTCAAAAAATTAAAAAGGAAAGGAAAAAGAAAAGAAAGAAAAAGTGGCGTGTTTGGTGGTGAGAGAGATTACAAAATGGATAATATGAAAGTTTCCACCACCAGTTTCCAATCCCCAAACAGGACCCTCCCTTTTCTTCATTCCATCCAACGTACAAAATATCTCCATGCCGAGTCGCCTTGAAGAGTTCGCTTTGCCTCTGTTGCGACTCATAATCCAGCGTGTGTCGCCGTGGGCCCTCATTCTGAGTGTTCCGATGACCATAACCGTCCATTTTGTTGAATATATGCTATGCGGGAAGTGGATTGCGTACTGAAACGTACTGAGTAAACTCTGCGGGGTTCACCATGATTTATGTATTTCATCCCCTCCGTTCATCCATTTTAACAGATAACTTTATGGCTTGAGAAAAAAAAATGAAGCATATAAAAAGCTTGAGTGGACCACACCCCAGGAAACAATGTGAATTGAACCTGTACCGTTGAAAATTTCTTGGAGGCCGGAAGTTTTGGATCAAGCTGATATTTGTTTTCTTCCCTTCATCAATGACTGTGTGATCTTGTGAACAGGTTGGATGACAAATAAACATCACTGAGGGCCCTTAGAAAGGTTTCAACGGTGGAAAACATTATACCCACTGTTTCTTGTGGTATGGTCCACCTGAGTTTTGGATATGCTTCAATTTTGGTTTCAACCCCTTAAATGATCTGGAAAAGCGAATAGACGGTGTAGATAAACTACATACATTTATAGTGGGCCCGACTGAGTTTACTCAGTACGATAAGAGCGTACTGACTACTCAGTACGCAATCAGATTTCAGCTATGCGGGACATCATATGACACACACGTTGACTCAAGTGCCTGTAGATGGATTTACGGTTTTTTTTTTCAATGGCTCACATTAAATTCCAAACATCAAAGATCCGGATCATCACTGAAGAGCGATTCCGAGGAAAATAGCTTATTTACGGTAGCACGTAGAATATGGACGGTTTGAATCATTGGACCATCTCATGTGGGCCCAGTGGGTGGCAACACATGCTGGATCTTTCGAGCTTGATACACAGGCATTGAAAAATTATACATGTGATGTGACATATTTTCAATCAAATTATACTAGATAATAAATTGCAAGTCCACTGTAGATAACTTGTAATCCGAAACTGAAATTTGCGATTGTTTGGCTGGAAATCCCTACATGCGTATGCTCTGCCAGGTGCCTGAGCCTCATGAGGCATAATCCAAACCAAGTGGCTTTGACCCCGATAGCTGAAATAGACTCAGAGACTCAAAATCTAATGACCAGAAGAACAAAATTTGCTAAGGAGAGGATTGTCCTTCTAATGAGATTATTTTTTTTAACCTTTTAGTTGAAAGAACTTTCTCAGGATAGCATTAATCAATCACTTATCAATTTAGTATGAGAATGATCAACATTAAAGAAATTGTATTTATTAAAGATAAATATTTGTAAATTAAAGATAAATTTTCAACCAATAAAATAAAATTATATTTATCAAGATAAACACTTATAAATTAAAGAGAAATCTTTGACAATTCAACGACTGTAGCATAGATGGTGAGGTTTTAACACTAAGGTTGTCATTGGTCTTTCGACTTGGGCATAAACATAGATGTAGACGTCATAGTAATGTAAATACATTAGATTACACTGTACCTAAGTTAAAGCCAGTCTAGCTTAAGAGTATAGACAGACTGGATTACACTAAGAGTTAAGCTAAAAGCTAAAATAAGATAAAACATTGTTATCCTACAAAGTTATGTTGTATTGGGTTGGTAAGGGTGTAGGGCTTTTCGATCTTCTTCCTATTTATAGAATTTCTAGGTAGCTGTTGAATAGAGATATTTGTAGCCACTCGTCATATTTGCAGATGTGTACATAATTGCATGGGCCCATAAAACAAGTGTAGCCTACTATGTAACACCCCATATATTGGTTGTTTGTCGTGGGCTAGCCATTGGTTGTGCACTCATCTGCTATTTACTATGTGAGCGGGACTTCTTCATAAGATATCATGTGTAGACAAATCGTTATCCTTCATTTTGCTTCGATGTGTGTTGTGTGCTGTAACATTAGCCAACTTTACATTGTTGTTACATCATTTCATAGTTATTCGGCAGTGATTTTGATTATAAGGGTACTGCATCAGTCTAATATGTCATTAGCTATTATTGTATTCTGATTGTTACTCATTATCAATTGTGAAGCTGTCAAGGTGAGTGGTAGACTCTCTCAAGTAAGCATTCCACTACACTAATCAACTGAGCTTACCCTTTTTTAGCTACTCATGACTTCTTAGATCTTGATCAAATTTAGTAGTTGAAGTAATTGAAAGATATTTCATTTCTCTTATTAGAATTTGGCTACCACATGGCATTATTTGTATTGCTAGATTTGACATGATCAAATCAAGCGTAAATAATAGTGCAATTATAAACCTTGTTAGTGGAAACTTATTTCTTGAAATAAGACAGTTAGAATTTCATTTCAAACTATCTAATAAAATGTCCACAAATTCGGTATTTAGATAATTGAATAACCATAAATTACATGTAGACTGCGAAGTAAAGTTGGGCAATTTAATTTGAATTGATTGCTTGGCACGCGTAATTTCCGGTGATTTTTAAGCGTCTACCCATCATCCATCTCATTCTTTAAGGGTATCAAAGATGTTTTCTGTAGCGTGACTTGGGTGTTGCTCCCATAACCAGAGATATGGGTGGTACCCTGACCGCGGGACCCATTTAGATGTATGCGTTCTATATGTATGTTGTTCATATGTTTTTGGCTAGTCATTTAATTGCACTAGCCGCCCCAAAATGAAGCAGATATTTGTGTGGACCACACCACATGAATGGTAATGATTATTAAAATCTTTTTGTGGGTTGATATTTGTGTTTTCCCTTCATCCATATCCATGTGACCTTATCAACCGGTTGGATGGCAAATAAACATTACAGTGGGCCCTAGGAAGTTTTTAATGGTGGGCATTCAATGGCCACTGTTTCATGTGGTGTGGTCCTCTTGAGATTTTTATCAACTTCATTTTTTTTGCTCATGCCATTGGCAAAATGAATGACTGGCATGGACATATAACACATACATTCAGGTGGGGCCATGGTTAAGCTACCACCTACATTGGTGGATCTCGAGTACCAGTGTCTTCCACAAGGAAGAAATTTTTAATACGACGGCCTCTAGGTATGACGTAAGCAAGGCTTTGACCGCTCATTTAGTAAACTCATCTTTTTTTAGCCATGAGGAGACTTCGCTTTTTTTAGGATGAAATTACAAGCTAGCTCGAAAAGCTCGCTTAGCTTGGCTCGTAGGCCAATTTGACCAAGCTCAAGCTCGATTTAGAAACCTTGTTTGAAAACAAGCAAAGCTTTAGCACGAGAGAGCTTGGCTCGAAGCTTGTAGCTCGAAAAAAGCTCGATCAGCTTGAGCTCATTTAATATATATATATATATATATATATAAATTATAATTATAATAAACTCAAAATCCTACCTAACATCTAACGGTCCCGACTTCACTTTTCATTTCCTTCTCTTTCAAAAAGATAAAAACCCCCAGCTCGTTGCGCCCCCTACCGGTTGCCCATTCGGAGTCCGGCCCTCCCTCTCTCTCTCTCTCTCTCTCTCTCTCTCTCTCTCTGGCTTCCTTCCTCCACCCTCCAACGGGCAGCGAACGCCCGAGTCATGAGACTCATGGCCCGTATGGCCGGACGACACCCGACATTTGACCCCTCGAGTCCAGACTCTCGACCCAGCAGCAAACGCCCCAGCGAGGCAGCGAGCGACTAGGTAGGCTTCTTTTAAATTTTTTTTCCCTTATTTAGGTTTTATTTTTTTTGAAATGGAGAATGGCATTGGAGTTTTTTTTTTTTTGTCAAGCCGTCGAATTGGGGTAACCGTCGGGGTCAGCTGGTTGGGTTGGGTAGGGATTGGGTTGAGTGGGTTGGGTTGGGTTGGGTAGGGTAGGGTAGCTGGGTTGGGTTGAGTCAATGGGTCGGGTAGGGTTGGGTCAGTGGCTTGACACATATAAAAAAATAAAAAAAAAGAGACAAAGCTCGGCTTGGTTTGGCTTGGCTCAATGATTTCGATCGGCTTGGCTTGAACAAAGCTCGATCAGCTCGACCAGCAAGCCAAGCTCAAGCTCATTGGGCCATTGATCAAACCGAGCTCAAGCATCGACTTGTGTGCAGCTCTAGAAATTACCCTTCTGCTTATATGTCGTTAGCTTTGTAAATGCCCTTTCAAAGAGGGGATTATGGGTCCCACAAAACCATAAATGGGCCCACTCCTTCGGAGATTTGATTCGTTCATTCGTTTCGGGGCATGCTAGGACATCGGAGGGCGTTGATTTCATCTTCATCTAAGGCCTCTATGGCCTGTTGGAGGGGAGTAGATTAGGTATGGCTTCGGTGTCACAGATTAGGTGTGGCCTCGCCTCACCGAAGACGGCATGGCCCTCACCATGAGGCCTACCTTGATGTATGTATTCCAAATCCATGTTGTCGGTCCATTTTTTTTTAATTTTATTTTATATATATCATATTAGAGCATGATCCAAAAAATTAGCAGATCTAATTCTCAAGGGATCATACCTTAGGAAATAAAGGTAGTTGACCATTAATAGGGCTACAAAAGTTTTTGATCAAGCTGATATTTTTTTCCAGTTATGTTTTTGTAAGGTTATCAATGGGTTAGATGGAAAGTAAATATAACTGAAACATTAAGGTAGGCTCTAAGAAGTTTTTAATGGTAAAACGTTCAACTGACATGGCTTCCTATGGTACAGTTTATGTGAGACTTTGATCTTCTTTATTTTTGGGTCAAGCCCTAACATGATCTTTAAAACAAAAGAGATAAATGGAGTGGATATAAACTAAATACATAAAGGTGGGCTCCACTGTAAGGGCCTAACTTGGGTGAGGCTGGGGTCTCACCTAATCCACTCTGGGCCTCACCCCAAGTAGGAATGGACAGGGGCAGGCCGAAAATGAAGGTAGTTCCAAGGCTTAAGTGGCCCACATAATTTGGATTAAACACCTACCGTTGATTTTATTTTTTTAAGGTAATAGAAGTTTTGGATCAAGCTGATATTTGTGTTTTTCCTTCATCCATGTCTATGTGACCTTATGAATAGGTTAGATGATAGGAAATTAACCATCAGGATAAGCCCTAGGAAGGTTTCAACAGTGAGTGTCATTATCAGTACTGCTTCTTATAGTGTGGTCTATTTGAGCATTGGATCTACCTCCTTAAAATGATATGGCAAAATTGATGGACGGTGTGGATAAAATTCACACCTCATGGTGTCCCTGTCCTTCCTAACTAGGAACGGGCTGGAGTCGTACCCAATCGGCGGTCGTTATCCGCCAGCCAGCCAGAATGTTCACACGCAGCAGATCTTCTGCGCCAAACAGGGAGCGGACTAGGCGTAACCCTTACACAGTGTGCGGCTCCACTTAATGGTTTGTTGTTTTTTGTTTTCATATCCACGCAGTCCATCCATTTTCGCATATAATTTTAGTAGGTGATCCCAAAAATTAAGCAGATCCAAATCTCAGGTGGACTACAAAACTGAAAACACTGGTGAATGACCATTAAAAGCATTTTGTGGGCTTCAAAAGTTTTGTAATAAGCTAAACTTTATATTTCCCTTCATCTAGATCTGTTTGACCTTATCAAAGGGTTAGATGGAAAGGAAATATCACGATAGGCATTACTCTGGGCCTTAGGAAGTTTTTAATGGTGGATGTCCCATCAACACTGTTTCCTGCAGTATGGTCCACCTAACATTTGAATGTACTTAATTTTTTGGAATACCTCCTTAACTGGGCTGGAGAAACGGATGGACGGTGTGGATATATAACACATCATTAAGGTGGGCCTCACGGTAAGGGTAACACCCAGTGAGGAGTTAACCGTGGTAACAACTAATCCGCTCCCCGCCAAATACTAAGAATCGGAGTCAGTGCCGCGTCAGATTCTTTGAATACTATACCATTTACTAATTTTATTTAGACAAGAAATAAACGCTGGATAAATACGACAGCCTGTAATTTAAAGCTGGTGTATTATCCATACCTTGACAATTGCAAGAATGCCACCCCCGTAAAGACTACGAGTCTACGCATATCTAGCATCTACTCATAAATGGAAATCTTCCATGCTGTTATTTTATTTTATTTTTATTTTTATTTTTTTTATACCCACATACACTACATGGGTGCTCGAATCCGTGCTGTTAGATACTCCGTAGATAGTGATTGAACGTATGCGGGCCTTCAAGTTGTATATGTTTTATCCATGTATTACTCAAATGCCACTTCAAATACTGGGGCCCACCGTATATGGCTCAGATCCGCAACAAACCAAATGATTGAAAAATCGTTAACTTAGATTGGTAGACATATGTTGGATTTGTTTTGGAAATCGTTTTGTCTTTGCTGTTAGGAGCAATGGTCTAAGATTGACAGTTTAATACGAGAAATAGTCAATGGTCTAAGATCAACATAAAAGTTTTCATTAGTAAGTAAATCAATGATCCATAGTGGGACCATTATTTGGACGGTCTGGATAGATGTGTGTATGCCACGTGGAAAGCCCTCCATGTAATAGGAAAGATAAAACTTCTAGACACCAGCAGAGTAACCATCCACACTTAAATAGTGAGCATCACTATAGATTGATTATAATTAAAAAAAAAATACCATAAATATCTCTATATATGTCCAATTGGTGGCCAAAAAATGGACTGTCGCATGACAAAAATCCAACAGTCCAAATTCAATAAAACAAACATGGATAAAGAAGAGCTCAAATAATTTGGTTTGAATATTTTGGGAGTATTAGATGTAAGGGACACGATTTTAGACGGTTCAGATTGCAGCACTTATATGACACGTGTCCAGTGGTAGTGTGCATATGCATGAATACCTAAACCTGCCATTGTACCAAAAAGAATAACATTTTTGTAATTTCACAGAAAGCCAGGTGCTCTTTGAATGTGTACTCAGTATAAAACGGGCACCCATTGCTTGTGTCCCTCTCGTTGCGGCCTCTCTCTTTCACATCTCTTTCTCTCTCTCTCACCATGACTGTGATCGTTCCAGTTATTATTTTTTCATTGGTTATTGATATTAACACCCACCCTGATTGATTTTGGACACACCCATTTGCATTTAGGCCATTGAAATAGTACAGATCGGTGCTACTTCTGGTCTTTGAAATTCCACTCTCTCGTTTTTTTTTTTTTTTTTTTCCTTTTTTTATTAATTACCTCTTGTTAATATCTACATTTTTATATATTTCTGGTCTGTTTATGTACAGAGCCGGTTCTTTCTGAGAGCAACAGCTCTAACAAAGATAACGTCTGTGATGATGGAAATGACGGTTCGTTGAAGCTTGATGGTGGTTTTGTCGTCCCTGACAACAATTCTTTTGGCCACTCCTTCAGGTCCCTCTATCCACCATCTTTCTTTTTGATGGGGCCCACGATTTGGATGGTTTAGATCTCTCGTATTTTTGTGTTTAGAAAGCTTACATTTACAATTACACTGATTCGACGATCTTTTACGTCTTATTTCTTTTCTGGAATGGGCCAGACGAATTGAATTCATGATGTATGCCACGTGTATGGTTGATGTGAATTGAGGAAGTCGTTTTTTCGTGTGTAGGGATTACGAGAAGGAGAGCGAAAGAAAAGCGAGTGTGGAGGAATTCCGCAGACAAAATCATATTCATCAAACGTATGAGTTCGTAAGCATTTCTTAAAACTGCAAGAAACTGGGAGTATTGGTATGGACCCCCGGCGCATGTTAGATTCCGGCCTTTTCTAACATGCTGCCTGTTAATCCCATCTGTCGAACACTCGCATGGAAGCAGCCAGGAAACCCAGTTTTGAATGATTTTATTTATTTAACGTCTTATTACTGTCGACTGGGGCCGTACACATGCACTTGCAGGCACGTGTACAATATGAGACACGTATGTGATATCTTAGACGGTTGAAATAATGCTTATATCTTCCACCTAAAAAAATCGCTTTCTATATAAGGAACACTTACATGTAAGGCTGTAAATGAGTCAGGATACCTAAACACAACCCATTTAGACCCGACGCAGACCAGACCCATTTGCTAAACGGGTTTGGGTCTAATTTCCTTTATATTTGACCCGACCTGACCCGACCAAACCTATTTAGTAAGTGAGTGGGTTTGGTCTATGTTTCAAGGGACCCATTTAGCTTAGACCCATCTAAAATCGATTTTAAGCCTTATAAAAATGCTTGCATGCTAGATCTAGACTTGACCCATTTATAAATAGGTCCGGGTGAATCTCCATCTACTAGACCCAAGCCCAGACCCATTTATAAATGGGTACCCAAACCCATTTATAATGGGTTGACTTGTACCGACTTAGACCCTCCCATTTAGTACACAAGTTTAGTTTTAAAATTTAGACCCAAACTCATTTATTAAATAAGTGGTTTTATTTTGGCTAAATCTGCCCTGAGCCCGATCATTTACAGCCCTACTTACCTGCACTTGGGGCCGTTAATTTTCGTTGATCTTCTGTCCCACGTGTGCCGTTAAATGTCCTAATTCTTATTGCAGAAGATCTAAAGAGTGTAGCTCATGTGATGAAAACCTTAGATCTCCCACACTTTTTACATTATGACACATGCACCTTACTTGCGGATGTGAAGTGCTCCCACGCGTATGGAATTAATTAGCAAACTGCAAATCTTCGGGAGTTGATATTTAAGACCAAAATTCAAGTGGGCCGCATGATAAAAAACGGTGAGTATTGAAAGTCCATCCTTGAAACATTCACGGGGCACAAGATTTTTTTTTATTAGGCTAATATATGTGTTTTTAGCTCATATCAGTAGGAATGACCTTATGAACGGTATGGATAGCATATAAACATCAGTCAAGGAGGTTTCAACAGTGGAAATTTCCATACACACTTTTTCAATATTGTGCAGCCCACTTGAGTTTTGTATTTGCTTCACTTTTAGGAAGATGCTCTAACATGATCCGAGAAAACGGATTAACCGGGTGGAATTCTCTCAGACATCATGTATGCCCACCTACCTTCCCTTCGCAGGGAAGCCAGCATCCCACGTTTGCGTAATTCGGTTAGTGTGCATGCAAGTCGCGGAAGCGGATTGCGTACTGAGTAACTCCGCACGCTAATCGTGCGGAGTAAACTCTGTGGGGCCCACCGTAATTTACCTATTTTATCCACTCCGTTCATCCATTTTAACAGATAATTTTAACTATGGTACCAAAAAACAAAACATATCAGAATCTAAAGTGCACCACACGACAGGAAAAGTGTGAAATGAATTTCTACCATTGAAAAATTCTTGGGGGACACAGAAGTTTTGGATCAAGCTGATATTTGTGTTTTCCATTCATCCATATCCATGTGATCTTATGAACAGGTTGGATGACAAATAAACATCACTGTAGGGCCTGGGAAGGTTTCAACGGTGGAAATAATTATTCCACTGTTTCCCGGGGCATGGTCCACTTGAGATTTGGATATGCTTAAATTTTGGGTTCAACTATTAAAATGAGCTGGAAAAACATATAGACGGAATAGATAAAGCAAATACATTTTAGGTGGGCCCAACTGAGTTTACTCCGCACGATAAGAGCGTGCGGAGTTACTCCGCATGCAATCCGATTCCGCAAGTCGCGTGTACCTTGGCTGACTGAATTTAGTTTTGTGTGCATGTTGGTAGACGGTACATGATGACGGGTAGCAAACACGTGTTAGTCTATTCATGTGGGTGTAACACGTACGCGGCCTCTGGATTAGGAAAGGACAATGCAAGCCCCAAAATTAGCAGAAAATCACTTAATTTCTAACTAACGGCCAAGAGTAGCTCTCCAGTTTGTTGTGGAAAAGGACCAGTAAACAACACCTTGCCGGGCGCGACTTGGGTGAGACCCCGTAACCAGCGATGTGGTGGGACCCTAAGCCTATGGCCCACCCGGATGTATTCATTGTATATCCATGCCGTCCATCTCTTTATTTAGGTTATTTTAGGTTGCTGTTCCAAACATTAAGCAGATGCAAATTTTAGGTGGACCACACCACGGGAAATGGTGCTCACTAAACACCTACCATTAAAAACTTCCTGACGTCCATGGTAATGTTTATTGACCATCCACTCTGTTAATAAAGTCACGCAGACCAGGATGAAGGGAAAAAACAAACATAAGGTTCATAAAAAAACTTTTGTGGCCTACAAAAGGCTTTTAATGGTCATTAACCAATGTTTCTTATGTTGTGGTCCACCCGAAATTTTGATCTGCCTCATTTTTGGTATCATGGCATCAAATAAGCCGGAAAAGCATATGAACAGAATGGATATATAATTCATGCATCGAGGTGGGCTCCTACGGTCGGGGTCCCACCCACATAGCTGGTTATAGGGTTCGCTGCCGTTCTCCGAGAGGATTAGGTGCGGCCTCTGCATCAGCCAAGACAGTGCGGCCCTTACCGTGGGGCTCATCGTATCCTATATCCACACCATCCTTCCATTTTTACTTACCATTTTATGGCATGAACCTAAAAATGAAGGAGACTCGAATCTCAGGTGGACAATACTATAGGAAACAGTGGTGATTGGACACCCTACCATTAAAACCTTCCTAGGGCCACTATAAAAGTTTATTTTCCATCCAACTTGTTTATAAGGTCACATAAACCTGGATAAAGGGGTAAAAAACTATCAGCCTGATCCAAAAATTATGCGCCCATTAATGATCAATCAACACTGTTTCTTATGGAATGGTCCACATGAGGGCTAATGCTCTAAAATGATATGGAAAAATGGATGGATGGAGTGGATATAATAGGCATGCATCAAGGTGGGCCCTACGGTGAGCGCTGCACCTTTTTCTTTTTGCTAGTACCCCTCTTGGTACACCCAATCCCTGCTAGTCACATGGCAATGTTAGCTACTCCTTGAGAGTCGATACCAAGACTTACGGCTATCAATGGGCCGTGCTGGTCTTATGGGCTTTGGGGCTTGGACTAGAATATCAAGCCCCTAAGTTGGGTTTGGGTTTAAAGTAAGCCACTTTTTCAGATAGGTTGGACTTGGACTAAGCTATTCAAAACATGTAAGCCTGGCCTGACCCAAATATGTTTTTTAAAATTTAAAATTTAAATTAAAATATTTTCCTTTCTTTCACAATTTAAATTTTATACAAATTTTTTTTAAAAAAAATCTATCTACCTCCTAAGTTCTTTTATTTTCTACAAAGTTGTTAATTTTTTCATATATGGAAAATTGTGGAAACAAAGGACAGTTTTTCTCTCTATTTGAAAGGCCGGGCCCGGGCTAGACCCTGCATTTGTATCTTGGGCCGGGCTCGGGCCAGACTATTGTGGCCTATGACGGGCCCAGACCTGGTTTGGACATATGTTGAGAGAGGCAGGCCGGGCTTGACCCGGCCCTAACCCGGCTCATTGACACCCAAGACTCAGTCTCCCGCTCCCGCTGCTGTGCACTACACGTGTGTATATGATCGGTTATGTAGACACATTAGCTTGTGGGCCCTATTATGGATGGCCCATGGTGTAGAAATCACGTCTTGGACATGTCTTGATTAGACTTTTCCCTACCGTCCATCTGTGCATGTTTATGGATCTCCACGCTCTCTTGGAGCATCGTTGTGGCTTGGAAGGCGACCATTAGCCTATTTCTAATTTTTAGAAAAGAGAAATTCTCCATGTCTAGAAGGGTTATAATTCAATCACTTAGACAATCCAATCCATCAATCTATACTAATCCATTCGGTTCAAAACAGATTTCTTAGGATACTATGCATACATCTCACCAATCCAATTATCACAACAATATGATCAGTGGACTTTAATACGGACGGTCAATGTCATTTGCACAAAAATAGGTCCAATCAACAGTTTGATCAATTAGTTGTTGGGACCATCATAGATTGCTTATGATTTTATAGAGTTACATTTGTTAAGCAATCCTAGCCATCACATTCATGGCTCAAGAATGGGGGATGGCTACAAATCATGAATGGATCGGTTCATTGATTAATGTGATTTCTGCATAGTAGCCCACAAAATGGCACTGGGCTCAAAGAAATCAACTAGATTCCCAAACCATTCTTACTTGTAGAAAGATTACAAGCAAACGCTCTATAAATAATTGTTTGAACTGCCAAATTTCTTGTACAGTGTTTACAAGTTGTAAATACTTTAATTTTGAACTTTCTTTTAGTAACAAATAATGTTTCAGATTACAAGTTTTTACCATTGAAAAGATATCAGATACAATACTACACCACGATTAATATATATTCATGATTTGTAGGGCCCACTATGATGTGTACTGCACATTCAATTTCTCCATCATGTGTGTCCTCGATTCTCTCTTATGCCCTAAAGACCTAGTGTGATTGATCATTAGACGGGCCATGCGAGAGGAATACTTAGGATGAAATGCCCACCGTTGATTAAAAACTTCAATATCGTGTGTGAGAAAAACCCTTCAAAGTGTTTTTTTTTTTCCACATGCACTTGCACATCCCACACATGCCTGTGTGCACTCACTCCACAATGGGTGCTCGAACCCATGATCTCATGTTGAAACTTTTATAGTCTGCAAAGGCAATCCAATCCATCCAGGTTATGTAGTAAAGACTTTTCAGATTGTGAACAAAATCTACTATAATATGTGTAAAGGGCTATTTCCATTATTATTTTAACAAGATTTGCAGCCCAAACTATCATGTGGTGTAATTATTTTGTAGACAATGAACTTTACATGTTGGACAATGTAAATCAATCAATTAGACCATCCAAGTGCCTCTAAAGTGTTTGAGCAAGGGAATGTCTATCTTTTAAAAATAGGATGGAGTGAAATAAAAACATCCAGGGGCTGTTTGGGCAGTGGTATCCCATAAGATGGGATTATAGCATTTATTACATGCTAAGTAATACCATGAGATTAGCCTAATTCATTGCCATGTTTGGGATCAAATCCTTCCCTTGGCAAATACAATATATCATGTGAATTCCACATTTAGTGGACCATGGGATTACAATCAATGGACCACATTTTATAACTGATTTTGGTCGCCCGTGCGCATATGTAGCTTGAATGACTATTGTAAAAGGCATGTGTAGATGAACAACGTTGATAAAATACACAGATCAATGTGGGGCCCACAACTATGGTGGATTTGAAATCCAACAAAAATATAGCGGAATCCACCGTTAACATTGTAATATGTGATTTTAGGATTAATCTAAATCTTCCCTTGGTTATCAAACAAAGGTTGGAATTGGCACGGGACCAAATGCAATTCCATACCACCTAATCCCATCCATACCACCTATAATCTCAGAGAGCACGGAGTTCGGAGTTCCAAAAACAAGTAGAACCAAACAAATTATAGGTGTGTGCGCACGCATGTTGGTCTCACAATAGGTACTATGAAGCCCTCAAATCTAATCAACTAAACACCTTACCACTGATTAGTTGTTTGTTGAATTTGATTCATTTATTTTCATACCAACTGTCCATTTGATGGCTACAAATCAAACCGAAACGTCCCTTCAGCATGATGCTGGGGTTGTGACCCCGATCTATTGTGGCCACAAGAACGGTCTCGATTGGGTTATCCGTACGGGCAGTGTCTGTGTTATCATACTTTGCTACAGGTCATCCTGATAAAGATATATATTTCATCGTGCATGGATTGTATTGTACTAAAGATATTTCACAACATGCATATTAGGCAAAGAAGAAGAAAGAGGAGTACGGGAAGCTAGATAAGGCAGAGATGAGCATATGGGAATGCTGCGAACTCCTCAACGAATATGTGGATGAAAGCGATCCTGACCTTGATGAGCCCCAGATCGAACTCCTCCTCCAAACAGCTGAAGCCATCCGCAGGGATTATCCTGATGAAGATTGGCTGCATCTCACTGCACTCATCCATATGGTAATCTTCCCCCATATATGTATACATTTACATTTTAGTATGTGTTGTCTGCCTAAGTATATATAGGTACACGCGCCTATCTTCCCATATGCACGGGTGTTTTTAATGCGCACACACATATAAATATTCATTTACGAATTTTATGATAAAAATAAGATATTAATTACAAATCATTCTATTAGTAAAATAAGGAGAATACAAGATATAAAGAATGTAATACTCAAATGTAATGAATATGTATGAAACATCTTTTATCTCTTCTCATCATTAGTCAAGAAAATATGTGGAAAAGCCATCCCATCTTTCTTTCCACGTTAACAATACATGAATAGAAGTTCTTAAAGAAAATTTTCACGCTGAAGGTAATATTTTCTTTTTCTTCTTTCCATTTTACTAACATATTTTTCTTGGTTCTAAAGAGAAAATATTTTTTTTTAATTTTTATAATATTATCATAACGCTTCTTAACTACTGACCATGTTACCCTTGGAAAAATGCTCCTTAACCATTGCCTTCACAGGCCATTGTATATCCTATAACGACGCTTCAGTGATAATCCAAATCGTCATCAATTTATGAAGTTTAATGTAATTTAATGCTGTTCTTTATTGTTTTAAATTTATCCATACGATTCATCTATTCAGGGAATGTTATCTAGGATGGCCCTAATAATACCCAGTGCAAAACAAGGATTTGACCATCTTAGAGTATCAATCGGCATATGGTGACAACTTACTAATATTGCTGGCAATTTTAAGCCACAGGAAGGCAAGACAAAACTCATTTTTATAAAATATAATAGATGTTGCCCATTGTGAATGATGGCTCTTACTCCAATTTTATAATGGCCTGAGAAGATAAAATAATCGCTGTTAATTAATCAGTAAGACAAGGCAGCAGCAACACAACACTAGTGGGAACATGACATGGTGGTGGCCATTCTTAGTGTACAAGCCATAAAACAAATTAGCCGCCATTCCTGCTGCAATGATTGTTACGGACTTTCGCAAACTTTGTCAAAGAGAGACTTGGATACTCTGATAGAGTGTGATGGATGATATGCAAGCACTTATAAATTACATACATGACATACAAATAATTCAAATTAGACTTTTAAAAATATGGGTCACAGTGTTGATGCATTGGATTAAAAAATTGCACTTATTTGAATACCTTGATATTGGATTGATGGACATTTATTGGACCAGTGAAAATGAAAAGTATCCACACCTATTTCAACAAACAAATGTCCACAAATCAGAGGTTAGGATGTCTTAACCAATTTGATTTTGAGGTTCCAAATTAAGGCACTTTTATTATAGTTAATGCGTGTCATGTGTTACAATTTCTGAAGTACAGAGTGCCATACTCTGCTCAAATGATTCATTTTGTTTGAACACCTCATATATGTAAATGGTGGTCCTAACCTTTGTTATTTGAATGAATAGATCTGGGGAAGGTTTTGTTGCACCCTTCTTTTGGTGCAGAGCCTCAGTGGTGTGTTGTAGGTGAGTTTTATTCTTTTTTTATATTTCATTTTATTTTTTGTCCTCAATTAAAATTTTTGAATCTCATCTACCAACTTACATTATATAGGCAGGTGAGTTTGGACCGTCCACATTGCAAGCCCCATCGAGGCATGTGGCTCAGCCTGAAGTTCATACCGATTAGACGATCACAACTATTTGAATTTGCCTATTACATTTGGGATCCGAATCATTTTTTTCAATTACCATCCATTTGACAATGACAGATTTGAAGCTTGCCATCGACTAATCAATGCAATTTTTTTGCACCATACTCCATCCACATTGGGTCCTCATATCCGGGTGAACCGGATGATAAATGGTTGATGTTTTAGTCGTAATTTACTTTCCCTTGTTCAGGTGATACATTCCCCCCTTGGATGCAAATTCCACGAATCCATTGTCCATTACCAGAGGAAAACCTAGATTCACAAAACCCAGTTTTCCAAACGAAGCTCGGGATCTACTCAGAGAACTGCGGACTCGACAAAGTGACCATGTCGTGGGGCCACGACGAGTACATGTACCTGGTATGCCACGTCATCTATTCAGAGCTTAGCGTTGTAATGGGTCTATCTGGTCCTGCTGCATAGTGGAGCTTGGGCCTAGTCTTTAAGTCCAACAGATATATGGGCCTAGCCAGGGTCTTGTCTTGGACTCTTGGACATTAGCTGATCATGGGCCCGGGCATGACTTGGTCTACAGCAGGGTTGTCAATGGGCCGAGCCCAGCCTGCAATGTTAAACCCAGATCTGACCCTGACCTGGACCCAACGGTGATGATTCTGCATGGACAGGGCCAGAGTCTGGCCCAAGACAAAGCCTGACACTCTTGTGCAAGATCTAACCATTTATTACGTGTGTCTAATCATCTATGTGTTGAAAAAATTTCCCTTGAACATTAAACGTTTGGGCCTGGCTGACAGGGCTCTTGGAAGTTTGGAAGCAGCCAGGCCAAACTGATTAATAAATGCGCTTAAATTCTAGGTCCAGTATGTCCTCGGACCTAGTATTTCAGTCTAGGCCCGGCAAAAAGCGAGCCATGCCCAAATGCCCATGGACCAGTGTTAGTCTAAGGTTGGGTGTTGGTCTGAATTTCAGTCCCTATAGATGGAGAGGTATAAAGAGACAGACGGGGTTACGTAGTCTCTGCCGGCAGCTGACGTTGTAAAAGCACTTTTTTTTAATATATAAAACATTTAAAAAATAATTTAAAATTTATTATAATTTTACAATTTTACTCTCCTAACCGTGTATTTCTCTAATTTGTATCGCTGATATGGCATACACAGGTAGCGAAAGAAAACAAGACAACACTTCCACCAGCGGCACTCTTCACCATCAGATTCCATTCGTTTTAACGTTAAGTCTCACAACCTTTGCTGACTAGATATCATTGTATCTTATGGGGTTTTTCCTCCTCAAAGCCAGAGGAGAGATGTGAAACTTGGTGAGGTCGGGCGCTCGGACTATATTCTGGTCGGGCGACCGAAATTCCACCAGATGGAGCAGTTTTACTGCTGGACTGTCGGGTGCCCGAAGGGTTAGGTGACCGGGCGCCCGATATTCGAGATTTTTCCTCTGAAGCTGTTGGACAGTTTTTGGCTTGGGCGGGCGCCCGACGGTCTCGTGACTGGGCGCCCAACCCTGTGCGGACTGCTTATGCGCAGTTTCCTATTTGGGTTATAATTCCTTCGGTTTCCTGCTTAAGGGGTTCCAAATCGAGATTAGGGTATCCTATTGAGTTGTTTGCACGTCCAAGGTGAGAGAGAGAGAAAAAGAAAAGAGAGAGAGATGAAGCTTATAGAAGGGAGAAGTTGCTTAAAGAGGAGTTCTTCTGTGCAACCATCGTCTTAGTGCTTCTATGTCCTCGTGATCGGTGAGATCCTCTTACTTTCCTAGTTCTCTTGTTGTTTATCCATCCCTGCGTGGGTGAAGAAGGTTTGATCCAAGTGGTAGGTGCTTGTGATCGGTTGTAACAGTTCTTTGAGATAGTGGATTGTTGATCTGGACTAGGTCCCGTGGTTTTTACCTCTTTCGAGGGTTTTCCACATAAAAACTCCTTGTGTCGTGTGGTTGATGTTTCACTCTTGATTATTGTATTTTCATAGTCCATAATTCTACTGTATTGGGGGGCGAGATCCTAAGGCTCGTGTGAAACACACCCAACAAAGTGGTATCAGAGAGTTCAGGTTGATTGAACGGAGTGGGATCGGTTCTGAATTATGGAAGGTGGCTCATCAAGGATGATCAGCCTCAATGGTTCCAACTGAACCATATGGAAAGCTAAGATGGAGAACTTGCTCTATTGCAAGGACCTATATGCTCCGATCTTAGGCATATCAGCGTAGATCAAGGATATGCCTGGCGGTGGGGTTTATTAGACAATGGTTGATGATTCCGTATTTCACCATGTATCTATGGAAACCTCAGCCGCTAGCCTATGGCAGAAATTGCAAGGTTTGTATGAGAGGAAGACAGCCGGCAATAAGATATTCCTAATAAGACGACTTGTGAATCTTAAGTTCAAATATGGTAGTTCTGTGGCTGAATACATGAATGAGGTTAGCAACATAGTGAACCAGCTCTCCATCATGAAGATAGTCTTGGATGATGAACTTCAGGTTTTGTTACTGCTTAGCTCATTGCCTGACAGTTGGGAGACATTGGTGGTGTCTTTGAGTAACTCAGCTCTAGACAGAAAGGTATTCATGGAACAGGCTAACAAGCTGTCTCTTCAATGAGAAGACAATGAGGAAGTCTCTGGGGCCTGCTCAACAAGATGCTCTTTTGAACAAGATCGGGGGAGAGAAAAGAACAGAAATGGTGGAAAGGCCCGAGATAAATCAAGAGACAAGTCGGTTGCTAGGAAAGATGTTGAATGCTGGAATTGTGGCAAGAAGGGCGACTATAAGCATGAATATCACAAGAAGAAGGGTAAATGAAAGGAGAAGGAAGATGAATCGGACTCTACTGCGGTTGCCTCAGATGTTGACGTTGTTGTTATTCTTTCGGCAGATCAAGATGTTTGTCTCACGGCTTTGAGTCAGGACACCGAGTGAGTGATAGATTCGGAAGCCTAGTTTCATGCGACTCCATGTAAGAATTTCTTCACAAGCTACAAGTCAGGTGACTATGAGACAGCAAAAATGAAAAATTCTGGTGTTTCGAAGATCATAGGGGTCGGTGATATTTGTGTGAAGACTGATGTGGGTTGCACATTGGTCCTTAGGGATGTGAGACACATTCCAGACCTTCGCCTCAACTTGATGTTGACGGGAAGGTTGGATGATGATGGTTATGAAAGCCGATTTGTTGGTGGGCGCTGGAAGCTCATCAAGGGTTCGATGATCGCAGTCAGAGGAAAGAAGTGTTGCACCCTTTACAAGGCTAGTGTCAGTGTGTGCAAGGGTGGGTTGAACGCAGCGGAAGATTAAGCTACTGACGTGTGGCACAGGCATTTAGGCCACATGAGTGAAAAGGGGCTTCAGCTACTAGCGAAGAAGCGGTTCTTTCCAGACGTGACAGGTATACCTCTCAAAACTTGTATTAACGGTTTCTCTGGAAAACAACATAGAGTTTTTTTTTGTTAAAACTGCTTCTCATATTAATAAAGTACATGCATTAGACTTGGTTTATTTTGATGTTTGTGGTCCTATGAGGACAAAAACTTTAGGTGGGGCATTGTATTTTGTTACTTTTATAGATGATGCATCTAGGAGGGTTTGGGTGTATACTTTGAAATCCAAGGACGAGGTCTTTGGTGTGTTTAAATTATTTCATGCTATGGTCGAGAGAGAGACAGGTAGATCATTGAAGTGTATCCGCACTGACAATGGTAGTGAATACATAGGTGACTTCCACGAGTACTGTAAGTCATTGGGTATACGGCATAAACAGACAGTTCCCAAGACCCCCCCAGCATAATGGTGTGGCTGAGTGAATGGATCACACTGTTGTAAAGAGAATCAGATGCATGTTATCCCATGCAAAGTTGCCCAAGACGTTCTGGGGAGAAGCAATGCACACGGCGGTGTATTTGATAAACAGGTCTCCATCAGCCCTGTTGAATGGAGAAGTACATGAGAATGTGTGGACTGGACGAGATCCGTCATACAATCATCTCAGGGTGTCTGGATGCAGGACATTCATTGTCTGGAGAGGTCCAAACTCGATATGAAGATCAGGCAGTGTGTGTTCATAGGGTACGGTGATGAAAAGTTCGGTTACATGTTGTGGGATCCGACTGAGAAGAAGCTCGTCAGGAGCAGAGATGTGGTTTTCATTGAAGATCAGTGTATAGAAGACATTCAAAAGCCAGAGAAGACCCAACCCAGTTCAGGTGAACTGGAAGACATGGATCCGATTACTCCTCCCGTGGTGCCTAATGACGGGGGAGTACAGCAAGGTGCAGATGATGATGCAGTCCCTACAGAAGATGGACAGGGGGAGCAGCCCCCACCTGATCCACCTGTTGAGCTACAGGTGAGGAGGACATCAAAGGATAGACATCCATCCAAGAAGTACTCGCCGCGTGAGTATATTATGCTCACTGATGGGGGAGAGACAGAAAACTATTATGAGGCCCTAGCCGACAAGTATAAGGGGGAGTGGTTGAAAGTTATGCGAGAGGAGATGGAATCCTTGCATAAGAACCACACCTATGATATGGTGAAATTGCATAAAGGCAAGAAAGCTCTGAGCAATAAGTGGGTGTTCGGAAAGAAGAATGAGCAGAATAATTCACAAACGAGGTTCAAGGCCAAACTTGTGGTGAAATGGTTTGGTCAGAGGAAATAAATAGACTTCGAGGAGATATTCTCACCAGTGGTGAAGATGACATCCATACAGGTGTTGCTCGGGTTGGCGGTTAGCATGGATCTGAAGATAGAGCAGTTAGATGTCAAAACTGCCTTTTTCCATGGTGACCCGGAAGAAGAGATCTACATACGCCAACCAGAGGGGTTCAAAGTCAAGGGCAAAGAGCATATAGTGTGTAGGCTTAGGAAGATCTTGTATGGGCTGAAACAAGCTCTTAGGCAATGGTACAAGAAGTTCGACTCGTTCATGTTAAAGCATGGATATGACAAAACGGAGTCGGACTACTGTGTGTTCACTCGTAGGTTCTCGATGGTGATTTCTTAGTTATGCTATTGTACGTTGATGACATGCTCATCATGAGAAAAGATATCAAGAAGATTGATAGGCTGAAACAGGAGTTAGGCAAGTCATTTGCGATGAAAGACTTGGGCCCGGCAAAACAGATCATAGGAATGGAGATAACTATGACAGAAGCAGTAAGAAGCTTTGGTTGTCACAAGAGCGGTATATTGAGAAAGTCCTAGAGCAGTTCAACATGAATGCAGCGAAGCCGATCAGTACTCCACTGGATGGTCACTTCAAATTGAGCGATAAGCAGTATCCCAAGGCAAAGGCAGAAGTGGAAGAGATGCAAAAGATACCCTATGCTTCAACGGTAGGAAGTTTGATGTATGCTATGGTGTGTACGCGCCCAGACATAGCATATGCGGTTGGGGTTGTCAGTTGGTATCTTGCCAATCTTGGCAAAGAACATTGGGCAGTGGTGAAGTAGATACTACGGTATCTGAGAGGCTCATCCAGGTTAAGCCTATGCTATGGTGACGAAAAACCTGTGTTAGAAGGCTACACAGATGCAGATATGGTAGGTGACATAGACTCCAGAAAGTCTACATCGAGGTTCATGTTTACGTTTGCAGGGGGGTGGTCTCTTGGCAGAGCAAGCTATAGAAAGTCATAGCATTGTCGACGACAGAGGCCGAGTGCATTGCGGTCATAGAGGCATGCAAAGAGATGCTTTGGATGAAGAGGTTCCTAGTGGAACTCAGCCTGAAGCAGAAGGAACACGTGGTCTATTGCGATAGCTAAAGTGATATACACTTGAGTAAGAATCCAAGTCAACACTCCAAGTCAAAGCACATAGAGATTCGGTACCACTGGATCAAGGATACTTTGGAACAGAAGGTGCTACAGCTTGAGAAGGTCCACATGGACGATAATGGGTCAAATATGATGACCAAGGCTTTGCTCAAGGGCAAGTTTGAGGTTTGTAGAAACCTGACTAGCTTGAAGAAGGCGAATTTCTCCTGAGTCGGAAAGGGAGAGATTTGATGGGGTTTTTCCTCCTCAAAGCTAGAGGAGAGATGTGAAACTTGGTGAGGTCGGGCGCCCGGACCATATTCTGGTCGGGCAACCGAAATTCCACCAGATGGAGCAGTTTTACTGCTGGACTATTTTTCAACAGTCGGGCGCTCGACGGGTTTGGTGACCGGGCACTTGATGTTCGAGATTTTTCCTCTGAAGCCACTGGATAGTTTTTGGCTTGAGTAAGCGCCAGACCCTATACGGACTGCCTATATGTAGTTTCTTATTTGGGTTATAATTCCTCCGGTTTCCTACTTAAGGGGTTCCAAATCAAGATTAGGGTATCCCATTGAGTTGTTTGCACGTCCAAGGTGAGAGAGAGAGAGAGAGAAAAAAAGAGGAAGAGAGAAAGAGAAAAGGGAGAGAGGAAGCTTGTAGAAGGGAGAAGTTGTTTGAAGAGTTCTTCTGCGCAACCATCGTCTCAGCGCTTCTATGTCCTCGTGATCCGTGAGATCCTCCTACTTTTTTAGTTCTCTTGTTGTTTATCCATCCTTGCGTGGGTGAAGAAGGTTTGATCCAAGCGGTGTGTGCTTGTGATCGGTTGTAATAGTTCTCTGAGATAGTGGATTGTTGATTTGGACTAGGTCCCGTGATTTTTACCTCTTTCGAAGGTTTTCCACGTAAAAACTCTGTGTCGTGTGGTTGATGTTTCACTCTTGATTATTGTATTTTCATAGTCCATAATTGTAGTGTATTGGAGGGCGAGATCCTAAGGCTTGTGTGAAACGCACCCAACAGTATCTTGCCATGTTATAGTTGTTTTGCTGACATGAGCATTTTTTTTTTCCAGCTCTGTTCCGATGTGGAGCTTATACGTATCTCATGAATGACGAGGACAAGGATGACGAGGACAAGGAGATGCTGAAGTGGCTCTACGTGTTCAAGTAACTACTTTTTCCACATTTGAATAATATAAGAGCATTTTCACACCGGGCTTGTGTGACAACTTGTGTGAGGCAGGACCCATGTGAGGTGGTCCCATGAAGGAGGATTCGACCGAGAGCCTAACCTAGGCAAAGAAATAAAGGGATTAATTCTCAGCTGGCCTGGTTTAACCATTTCAAAATCTTGGCTTAATCCAATTTGAGGCTCGGGACAGACCTACGGATTTAGGATCCAAGCCACCAATCTTGGGCCTATCTTCATTTGTGCATGGGCCACTAGTGTATTTCTTTTCATGGCCATCTATTTGCAGGCTGCACATCGAAATGTTAGTGTTTTCTCGTCGGTAGAATTTTCGGGCATGACCCATTCACGGTTATGGCTCAATTAAGATTGTACAGTGATGGCAGCGTGGCCCCATTGAGATAAGATCCAGCTGTCGATCATATTCCTTTTCATGATTTTAGTGTCAACTAAATGTCATTTTGATAGAAAAGATCATTTTACTTTTATTTACTAATTAAAATGATATAAATTTCTTTTTTTTCACAATCAGCAAGTACGATCTCTATAGCAAGAGCAAGGTGAGGATTAATCAGGAGGATGTGAAGCCATACTATCTTTCACTCATTGAAAAGGTACTCACCTGATTCTATGTTTGCTTTTGCTTTCCTTTGGCATTTTTCTTGAACTTTCTTTCCATTAGTAAGATCTTGTTTGTGTTTTTTTCTTTCTTCGTGGCTGCAGTATTTCCCGGAGAAGCTTCGATGGTGAAAATATACAGCGATCATAGCCGTCAATCTATCTGCGTATCTTTTCTGCATTATCTTTAGTAGTCTGTTTGTTAGTCGAACTTTGTTGTCCTTATTTCCTTCGTCAGTCCTTGTTAATAATAAAACAATGAACAATATAAATGCAATGAATCATGGGTGTCTTTAATTAATATCTATTGACAAGTACTCAGATTCTTTGGAGCTGTGTGGGACCCACCTTGATGTATAGGTGGAGTCCTATCCGTTTATTAAATGCAACACCTAATATTTTAGACCTAGATCCCAAAACCAAGTCTGATCCATAACTAAGGTGGACAATAACCAAAGGAGAAATAAAACTCAGGTGGGCCACAACAAAGGTTGAAATGGGAGAAATCGGGAGGGTGATCACAATGCACAAAATAGGAACTTTTTTTTATTATGAAATGTGGGGTCCACCGTGTTTCTTAAATCCACCCAACCCATTTGCTAATTTCGAAACAAAAGGATGAAGGGACCCACCAAAATTCATGCCATTCCAAGTGGGCCGAATCACGTGAAATTAATATAGGTTTAAGAGCAATTGTACATTGATTCCCATGGTGTGTCCCACCTGACTTTTGGATCAGGGATATTCTTTGGATGTATAGTGAACATAGGAGATCACAACAGATGATTGGTTGAGATTCCACCCAAGCACTGCAGATGCGTTCCTAAGTTCACGAACATATTGTAAATTCCCGTGTGCTTTCAAGCACATGTGATGTACAAAGGAAGAAAAGCAGTCTCGCCTTCTACTACGCCCTATTCACGTCTGCAACTGGATACTTTTGCCAACAAAGAAGGCATGCAAGAGCACATCCAGGACGTGCATCTTGTGATCCCTTCCATGTTCGTAGCTGGGCTCAAAATCAGGCCACTCCACTCATCAGTTAGGCCACACTTGTTCATTGCATTTTGGCTCATCTATTCATCCTTTCGTGGCCCACCTTATGACCTGAAATGCCCAGTCCAGGTTATTAATTGTAGCAATGGGCCAGGTTTGCCCAGTCTAGTCTATTCTTAAATGGTGCTGACAAATGGAACCCTTAAATGGTGCTGACAATTCTTTAATGGTGCTGACAAACCGACCCCTTAAATGGTGCCGACAATTCTATCCCGTTTTAAGCGTCATCAGTATTTAAGCCTTCATCTAAGGCAAGGCTCAGAAATGGGATCAACATAGGGAGTATTAATTTGTGTGTAAATACATACAAATAAGTAATAATTAATTACCAATATAATTCTTTTGCTTTTTTTTTTTTTTTTTCCATGAGGACAATGATCATTTACTTTTTGGACACTAAAATTTAAGATTGTGCAAATTTCATGTGGGGCCTATTGTGATATATGTGGCTTATCCACACCGTCCATCCATTTTGCGGGCTGATTTTAAGGCATGAACTTAAAATTGATGCATATCCAAAGCTAAAGTAGCCACACTATACAAAACAGTGGGTTGAGCACCTAACCTTAAAATTTTTTTTATGACCATGATTTCCTATGTTGTGAACCACTTGAGCTTCAGATCTGCCTCACTTTTGGGTTCATGTCCTAAAATGTTCTACTAAAATGGATGGATGGTATGGATATGTCACAATCCTTATACTAGGGTCCACAAATTTAAGTCTATTTTCAAACGGCATTTCAAGAAGAAAATACTTATGCCGGGCAATCATATGTAAATGGTAATTATTACCCAATTACCTTCATTTACTGAATGGAATTGAAAAACAAACACCTCCAAGGTAATGACATAATAGAGATTGGATTGGAAGATATGCTTTAAATACACTTTGAATATCTTCTTTTCTTGGGATTGGGCCGTTGCTTAAAATTAAAGCAAAACCCAGGATCAGGCTTGACTTAACCTGCCTGCACCCGACCCATATTGGGACAAGACCTGGTCCATTTCCATCCCTGCAAGTTAAGCATGCAGGAGGACAATGAAATGCTTCGCAGGCGCCATATTCATACATGCGCTCATCTATATATATATATATATATATATATATATATATATATATATATATATATATATATATATATAGGGAAATGGTACTATGAGGTCGACCTCATGGGAAGTTACCATGAGGTCGAGCTGTGTGGTCCCCACCGTGATTTCGATCGGACATCAACACCGTGCATTTGATGGGTACCCTTTACTTCATGAGATATACCAAAAATCATCCGTACATGGAACTCAGGTGGGCCATAACATCTAAAACCATGTAAAGACATACCTAAAACATCTAAAAGCGCCTGGTGGGGCCCACCTGAGTTTTGGATGCAGCTGAAAGTTGGTATGACCCCTCGTCTAAGTGGAGCACACACAATGGATGGTCTGGATTTGTGAATAACATGTTGGTGGGCCCAATAAACGATCATGAAGGTTTTAATGGGCGAATCACCTTTGTCAACTGTTATATGTGGTGTGGCCTACCTAAGTCATGGATTGACCTGATTTTTAAGACCTTCGCCCATCACGTAATGGTGCATCTGACCGATGGAGTAGATGTCCGATCAACATCACAGTGGGGCCCAAACAGCTCGACCTCATGGTAACTTCCCATGAGGTCGACCTCATAGTACCATTTCCCCCACACACACACACACACACACACACACACACACATGCATTCACACCCCCACACACCCACCCACTAACGCCACAATGGTTTTTCACCACAATGGGTACTCGAACCTGTAACCTTGTGTTGCAACTCTTGTGAATCTATCACCAAGGCATGAGTAAGGACCCAATGGCGTATGGCCTATAGACTTGCATACTGGCCACAGCTCTCAAAATTGGTGACTCAGCTGGCAACTCATTCAACTCGGCTTGATGTTTGAGCTCACTAGGGGATTCATCGCATACATATGAATGTATGGCACTTATTCGAGCTTTGCCGGGCCGACATAACATATGAGTGGTCTAACCCATCCATTAGATTCGCTCCTACGTTTGGTCTTAATCCCAAAATCCAGCATGATCCAATAAGAGGGCACAAATAAAGGAGCGATAGGAAACACTGGGAAAGGGACACCCCACTATGGAAACTTCTGGTATCCATCATTTTCTGTATGTTTCATCCAAGCCGGTCATCAGGTGCCCCCCTGCGAGGCTGAAAGGTCACGCAAAAATTCAAGTAATTCCAATATTTATGTGGGCCACAAAAAGTTAAGAAATAGGCTTTTGTCATGATCATACCTTGCTTCCTGTTGTGTCCTAAAAGAGTTTTAGATATGCCAAACGCTAATGTCACTTTCTTAACGGCGATATTAGCAAAGAGAGATCGATGCACCTAGTTGTTTTTAGGCTCGTTGCTGTCCATATCATCTATCTGGACCATCCATTAGGTCCCGTTTATAGGCTGCCTTGAAAAAAAAATCGTACTGCTTGGATGGTCTGCACGCTCCTCGCAGTAAGTCCACGTCGAGTGAAAAAACATAGATGGACAAAATTCTCCATAGAAGACAGGTCCGTCCACAGATGTTTATGACCATCCAACTGCAGTGGCTTTTGCACATTAAAGAAAGAAAAGGGAATCGGACCTAACGGATGGTCCTGATTAGTGATGTGGATGCCTAAGAATCCTAATGCAATTAGGTGCATTGAAAGGTTTCAATACACTTCAGTCCACTAGTTCATTTCTTGTTAGCAAACGGTAATGGATCCACATGTTTTAAAAGTGACACGTGGCACTCATCTGAATGGTCCATTAATCTAATTAATGAGGGCAATCTGTGGTGTACAAATCATTAGATCCAAACCCTCTAATACTCGGTTGGGAGCTTATATCTGGAATGCAATGGAATCCAAATCACCAAATCACAATTAAGCTGATTCATGGTGATTCCAAATTTAAATTTGTGTTTGGCAAGTTTGTAATTAAAATGTATTCGGATCCAATAATTGGAATGCACTGAAATTTTGTAGTGTATTTACTTAAATTTGAATGTTAAATAAATTTTAATATCTCAAATTAGTGTAAAGAATAACCGTAGTAAGTCCATTAAAATATGTACATCAGCCAAAAATGATGAAATCCGAGCTTAGGATCAGTGACAGGTAAAGGGATCAGAAACAAATGTTTTTTGACCGCCGATGTACATGACTGATGTTTGGAAAGTTCAAGACATTATATTGATGTGATTTTAGTAGTGGTGAGGTTTCATATTGTAGATACGGTAAAGTAGTGTAGTTTGGGGCATTATCAACAAAATGGTAAGATTTCAAAATACATCAATGTCTTTCATTTATTTTCACTTGGAAATTCAATCTACCAAATGACTTTTGGAAACTAAATGCACTCAAGTACATTTAAAATAGTGTTGCCAAACGACCGCTTATCTCCAAAACCATAAAATTTACTTCTGAAAACTGAGTGCGCTCAAATACACCCAAAGCCGTGTTGCTGAAAAACCACTTAGAATTATCAAACCAAAGTGCTTCGCTGTATATAGCATTATCTTTCAAAACAATTATTGCACATATATTGTTCTTTGTTTAATCTGGACGGTCCGTTTTCATGCTATTGGTAGGGTGTATTGAATGACTTGCCCTTAATAATATGATTAAATGGATTATTTAGATCAGTGACTGACCATACCAGGTGTCACTAAAAGGCTTGTGAATATTGGAGGAGTCCAACAAAGGTGGAAATGGTAGCATTTCTCTTTCATTATCCCTTGCAGTAAGGGATAATTATAATCACCTTCTCTCTATTTTGTTATAATTGCAAGCTCTTTGATTTGGATTATTGCAAGAACCCCACTCTCCTAGAATCATTGGAGGAATCTGAACCAAATGGTAAAATCACACCCTTGCCTATGGAGTTCATTTTCTTACGTGTGGGGCTCACTGCTACGTATAAATGTATCTAAATAATCCTTGGGTCCTGTCCACTATAAATATTGTATGCCTAAAATAGGCTAATTAATCTGATCATCTGGTGATCTACACACAACTAAAAACACTCAAATTTAGGTGAAGGGCCACTTGATGGGTGGATCAACCTAATTTTTGAAAATTTTCATTTTCATGGTGGTGTGATAACGCTAAGTAGATTGAATGACATACACTGACAATGGTGGGCTCATTTGCCTGATGAGGGTAAAATGATTAATTTCTCAAAGATAACGGTTGCATAGAACCTATGGGGAGGAACTTGCAATGAACCAAACCAAAAGGGAGGTGTTTGCAACTGTTGGAAACCAGAGGGGAGGTTTTTGACAATTATCCCTTAATTTAATTACTAATACTAAATAATGAGTTGACTCAGATAAAAACTCGATTGAATAGTGCCAGTTTTATTTTTAGTTTTAGTTTTGAGTAGAGGTGGGCAACGATCCGGGCCGAGCCGAGTTAGCCCTAGTTTGATTTGGTTTGTTTTTGGACCACAGCAATTTGTGGATCGGTTTGGTTTGAGTTTCGGGTCAACCCATGCGGCCTGAGTTTGGTTTGCTCCAGAAAAATCTGGTTCGAGCCGGGATTGGCTTGGTTGAAAATTTCGAACCGAGCCGAGCCAAGTACAGTGGTCTTTTTTTCCTTATTCACTTAAATAGAAAAGAATTTAAAAAGTTAGAAAAAAAAAGTACACACATATCTTACTATATGATGTTTAACATCCTCCAAAAGAGTGCACCTTCAAAATAGACATGTAAGAGTATTTTCCAAACAAAAGTACACAAGCATAATTTTACAAGTGCAAGGAAAAAGTGTGCATTCATGCATATGTATGATGTATTATCCATGTCATCATGTATATGTATTATGTATTATCCATGTCATCCATCTGTTTTACATATCATTTTAGGACATGATCCCAAAATGGAATCATATCCAAAGCTCAAGTGGATCACACCACAGGAAACAGTGTGCTTATAATTTACGAGCCGAATCAAACTGAGCTGAATCAAATCGAGCTTCGAGCCGAGTCGATCCGAAACTGCCCTCGTTTGAGTTTGGTTTGTTTTTTCAAACGAGCTTGACTCGGAGGCTTGGTTTGGTTTGAACTTCCATTCGAACCAATCCAAGCCGAGCTTTTTCGAACCAATCCGAGCTGAGCTTTCGAGCTGGCTTGGTTTGTGCCCACCTCTAGTTTTAAGCCTTTGGAGTATGATGTGGGTTTTTTTTTTTTTGGTCAGTCATGCAACCCACCCACCCAGTCAATCATGCAACATACCCATTGGTGCGGTCGGCAGCATGAAATTTCACCACTGATGGATTTTGAGACTGAGACCCCTTGTTGAAACTCCGCAGAGTCTACCAATGAAGCAAGATGCAGGTTAAACTAAGGAAATATCTTTTTAAAGGTGCCAGTAAGATTACTTGAAGAAAAAAAAGGATCTCGAATGGGAAAGAATGGGCCTTCCACAACCGTCGAATTAAGACGAGAACGACATTCCTGGAGGTGACTACCCTCACTTAATTGCTTTTTGATTTGGCTGTCATTGTATTTACATTTCACATCATCCATCAATTGAATCGTGTGAAGTCTTCCACTGATTAAAGAATACAAATCTTTTAATTGTTTTGTCTGTGGCGCCAATTCCATGGTGGGCCCCACGGGTTGTACATGTTTGTTCAATCTACGGCAAGTCTGTCCATGGCTTATTGATCGGAGCCGTTGATACGAATACGGTTGATGTAGACCGTCTACCAAAGAGCTTTGCCAAGCCCACATTTGCATACAAGGCAGTTCATCTACACGCCATACATGTGCCAGCATTGCACGTATGTGTTGCATCCGATCCATTCATCAGAATTATCCACCAGGCAGAGGGGGTACACAGTTCACAGAGCAAATGGTCATTAGACCAAATGGAGGGTTGAAATGGAAGTTGGCCCAGTTTTTTAAATCGATCACCTTTTTCTAAAACGTGGTCCACCTACTTAGTGGACCAGCTTTATTTTTAAATAAGAGCTCTTAAATAGTTGGACCCACCTGATTGACGGCTTGGATTATGGTGGCATGTGGTCTTATGCCTTGTATATCCGTGAGGCTAAGCAGAGCTCTAGACATAAAACTGCCACGTTTTACGTCCTAATGTCTCACGTGTAGGACATCGGAGATATGCAAGAGGTGGGCCCACCATCACGTATGAAAACAATGGACGGTTTACATCGGACCTGTTAGCAGTTTGAGTCAATGTACACGTGTGGCCGCTATGAATGTGCCAGGTAAGCAGCATGGTGGGTCCCATCATACCAACGGTTGGATGAACCAACCATGACACGTATACAACGTTAGATATGCACCACAAAGCTTGCATGGTTTAATGATCTAGCCACACATCTGTCGGAAACTGCAATGGATATGCCATGATCTAAGAATCATGCCAATCGATGGTTCTTACCGTCTAATTAACGCCATCCAGAAGGATGATTGAAAATAGTAAATAGTCCATACATTACGGGAAAAAAATAAAATCCATTGGTTGACTGACTATTATGTCCAATCAGCATTAGCTTTGATCCGTGGCCCCTTCACCTTAGTATCCACCAGATGAACCATTTGGATCATCTGACCATGAACATGCAAGGATGTCCACCAGACGGGTCCAGGCAGGGACAGCCAAAGCCCACTAAGGGGTACATGCCGATGAGCCCAACTTACCTTAGTAGGCGCAAGCCCACCGTGGCTTGATTTCCAATTTGATGGCCTGTTTTAATTCATGAAAGTGAAGGAATGGAAACATTGTATCCTATAAAACTCAATCTGTTATTATTTTTTTTTCAAGCTTTTCTATGTCTGAATTTGTGGGAAACATTGTTTTCCACTTTATATCTTAAGGTTGAAAACAGATAAATTTATTTTTCCACCTCTCCTTTCAAGAAAGACATTTTCCAACATTATAAATTATAATGGAAATGAATTTCTCATGAGTTAAGCTCAAATGTGCCATTATCTATCTTCAATTACCCTCATGTGTCACTTGTGTCCATATGCCTTGCATGTGTAATATGCCACATGTCGCACCATTCATCTTCTCTTGCACACCACATGTGCAAAATGTCTCACCTCTTAATGTGCCACATTTAGGCTAATGTGTCATGTGTACTACTATTTTAATTCTCTTGCACCCCTGGTGTAAAGTACTTCACATTTACCATCATCCATCTTCAATTGCTCCAAATATGCCACGTGTGCCAATGAGCATAAGTGCGGGTATCCACCTTTAGTGCTCAGTGTCAAATGTGTCAATGCATGTCTTGTGCCAAATGCTATTGTAAAACTTCAAGCAAGTAACATATATCATGTCTACCACAATTCAACTTCAAGAACACACATATGCCTGCATGTAGTACTTCGTTTTCGAGCATCTTACATGTAGCTCATGTGCTAATTTGGCATATGCTAGCAACTGCCTAAAATTCTTTTTCTTTGGGCAATTTTTTATTTAAGCAAACAACAAAAAATTACAAATAGATATTAAATTTTGAGGATTTTCATTTTTTTTTAAAAAAGCAAATGAGGAAAACAATGTTTCTTTTTTTCATTGTTTCGTGGAATTAAGGTTTCTCAAGAAACATCCTATGCTTTCCATTAATCCAAACAAGCCTTAAGGGAATTAATCACTTGTGTTATTTATTTGCTTTTTCCATTGTTTCATGGAATTAATTAAGGCTTCTCAAGAAACATCTTATGCTTTCCATTAATCCAAACAAGCCTTAAGGGATTTAATCACTTGGCATTATTTATTTATTTATTTATTTATTTATTATTTATTTAATTAATCACCTTGCATACATTCATGCACTCACGCCACAGTGGAATTTCACCACAATAGGTATTCAAACCCATGATCTCGTGTTGAGACTCTTATAAGTTTACCATTGAGGCATGAGTAAAGACCCAAAAATATACTCAAGAGCTCTAAGATTAATCACTTCTTCTTTTTCTTGTCACACCACAATGTTGGCCACCCAACTTGGGCCCTCCACTTGGGAGTCGATACCAATCTACCAGGCAGTCACGCAATAAGTGATGGTGGTCACCTCCGAGAACGTCCTTCTCGTCTTAATTAGACGTTTGTGGAAGGCCAAATCTTTCCTGGTCTAGATCCTTTTTTTACTCAAGCAATCTCACTGGTACCTTTAAAAGGATATTTTGCTTAGCTTAACACCCATCATACATTAAAAAAAACTCAAAAATAAAAATAAAACTGGCCCTACTCAATCGAGTTTTTATCTGAGTCAACTCATTATTTAGTATTAGTGATTAAATTGAGGGATAATTGTAAGAAAATTTCCCCTCAAGTTTCTGACAGTTGCAAACACCTCCCTTTTGGTTTGTCTAAGATTAATCACTCGCATTCCAATCAATGGAAATTACCATATGCTCAAGCTATGTGGGGCCTATCCTTGATTTATACGTAGAATCCAAACAAAGCATATTTCAAAATCATCCCTGGCAAAAACTCAGGTAAGACCACATGGAATAATGTGCATGCGCGCACACGCGCATAAACTTGTTGTGGCCTAGGCAAGTTTTGGAATGCCTTGAATTTTAGCTCGTCCCTTTATCCTTGTGGCGTGCACTTGATGATGGGTTAGATTATATATATACAGCACGGTGAACATTGCATTCCATTTTGAAATATCTATGGTGGGTGTTTCCCTCCCAAATGTACCTCATTAATTTCTTTTGGTTAACTTAGGCCGGTTGGGAGAAAGAATATCCTTCTGGACTATATATACAAAATAATATCAAAATTAAAAGAAATAAAAGAAAAATTCCTTTTCAGTATGGTCACTCATTCACACCAATCCATTATGCTTAAATCAGCAGCTCTTAATACAATACATGCACAGTCCCCCTCCCCCCTTCTCTCTCTGCACTACATCTCTGATGATCAAGCTCCACAGCCTAGCAAGGCCTGTGTGGAGCATTTAATGGATGGATGGGATGCCACTCAAACATCACAGTGGGCCCCACACAATATAATGATTCCCCATGGATGACTAGGATTTTGTTTCACAATAACTTAGACCTAAGTTTGGTATCCTGAATATTGTGTGGCCGGGTCCGTTGCAAGCACTCACCTACAAATGCGACGCACCAGCACCCATGGTTGCCCAATGGACATACGTGTAGCCGTTCATCAACAGCACTATAGGCTATGTTCCCGGGCCAAAAGTCAGGCCAGTTCAAAATTTGGGTGTCACGCATGGATGAAATGATGGGCAGGTAAAAGTATATAACCAACAGTCCATATTCAACACACGTGCTTGGCCCAGTTCATAGATTGTCTAGGCTGATTTTTATGCCTAGGTAGATCCATGATGGCCCTCCCGTGATCAAGAGACCAGATCTCACACGTACCACTCACATGAGTGGAGCAAAAGTTGTTGGTCCACCGTTTCTACATGCATGGCTGTTTTACAGTGAATGAATTATTTTCAATTGCCGTACGTCACAGGGGTATCGTCGTGTCCTGCAGATCACGGCAGGTGGACCTTTTCAAAGACCCAAGAAAGTTGAAGAGAGTCATGTCCAACCAGTTGGACCGGTAATATTTATCATCCAACTAATAGATAATCTCCCTCCTGTGGGTGAAATCCAACCCATCCAAAAGGTTCATCCTACCATGAGAATCAACTTAGGCAAAAGTCAGCCTAATCCACTTGATAGTGGGCCACACATTTATTTTTGTTATATCAGTAGCAATCCATTATTTCTATGTAGTGGATCAGACTAACTTTTCAACAAGGTAATCCACATAATGGGGCAAAGCTATTGGACGGGTTGGATTTCACACATACAAGAGAGGTTAGAATATAAGCACTAGTTAAACGGTGGAATATCCTACAAGCAGTTGGACATCAAATCTACCGTCCAACTAATGGATAATTTCCATCATGTAACGTACTTGTGACATCCAACCCGTTCGAGAAGGTTGACCCCTCCATGAGAATGACCTTATGCTAAGGTCAGACCGATCCATTTGTTAGTGGGCCACACCTATTTTTCTTTTTATTAGTTCAGTGGCAATCCATTTTTTTTCTATCGTGTGGCTCACGAGATGAGTTGACCAAACTGGTTTTTCCACAAGAGGATCCATAAGAAATTCTATGACAGAAGCAGTCGTATGGCAAAATGAGATATGCTAGCAGAAGCACACACTGGAGTGAAAGTGCACTCACCTTACATAGGGAGATCAGAGCACATGTGAAACATTGGAGCCACTAATCAGGAGATCAGCACTGCGTACATGTTGCATCTAAAACGATGATCATGATAAAATCTCAAGTGGGCCATTGTTGTACACAGAATTTTAGCCATTGGTCAATTTTCATTAACCGTTTCTTTTATTGATACCCATGTGGACAGCTTGGTGATCATACGACCCTTAATTTTGAGACATGGCATCTATCTGGTGGGGATGGCCTAATGAGCGGCTGTGATCTCACTCACGTAACTGGTACTTAGCATTTCTCATGCAAAATCCTCAAAAGGAAATGGGGGGTAATAAACAACTTCCCCTCTACTTCACGACGACAACTTCGTTTTCCATGTCTACGTATATAAGAACATCATTGGGAATAAAGTAGTAAAAAATAGGAAGAATTTCCGGAGTGACCATAGACTTTACCTAACTATATTAGAATAGAATACTTAAAACCTCTGCCACTGCCATGAGGAAACTTAGGAAGTAAGTATTTCCTTTCCTTAGTCCACCTACTGAAAGTGGTCCAATCCATGGTTTGATTAATCCAACGTCTCATATTGCGTGGTTTCCATTAATTGATGATCTTTCATGAGCTTTTTTCCCTCCTTTTTTTAGAAGGTAATGCCATATATGAGGTATTGGACGTTGGATTACTCACACATGCTGCACTATTTCTACCAACTCATCTAATGAGTAAGAGATACTAGATGCACGCTGGTGGACCCACCTTGATGACCTGTGGTGGTTGATTTTTGGGGCCAGGGAGAATAAACACTGGGGCCCACCAGATGAACGATCTAGAACTCTGATTCATACCACATTGAGACGTGGGCTAGGGATGCCTGGGTACGCTTTTTGGATCCTCTACATCTCTTATTGGTGCGCAGTGATTTTTTCAGCTATGAAAAATCATTTTTTTGTTAATTTTACTTTTTGTAAATGCACTCTACCAATAGTACAATGCGGACGCGGATGGATGGGGATTTCCTGCGAAGTTCGTGCACTGGGAAGCTATGTGGGCCCCACCGTGATGTTTTTGGATAATCCAACACATTCGCCAGTTTTGAAAGATCATGTTAGGAGATGGGCCTAAAAATGATCCAAATTCAAAACTCAAGTAGGTTGCATGTCAGGAAAATGTGTGCAGGTAAATTCCTAATGTTGAAACCTCCTTAGGGTCTATCATGCTGTTTATGTACCATCCATAGAGTTCATGAGGTCATTTCTATTAGGATGAACTGAAAAAACAAAAAATAGCTTGATTCAAAACTTCTTTTGCCCCAGGCATATTTCAATGGTGGACATTTCAATGGTGGACATTCAATCGTCTGTCGTATCGGACACTTGAGTTTTGGATTTGAGTCAGTTTTGGCCCATATCCCAAAAAATGAAAAAATGAATGAAGGGAATGAATTTCTCACAAACATGATGGTAGCTACGCCTAGATTCCCATTGCAGAAAGTTCTGTCAGCCTTTCACGGAAAATCTGCGTCGTACAATGCAGACCTTGAGGCGATGGTTCTCCTTTATACTGTGTATGATGCCCTCGCAATTAGCCTCCAAAATGAAGGTGGAGCGATTTGTAAATTTGAACTAAAAATGTAGTTTGTTGGTAAGATATGGTTGAGATTTCAGTGCATAATAGGCGCCTTGGCTTTAACCTGCATCAGACACTTCTTTTAATAGCCTGCAGCCATTTCTCTTTCCGCATGTGACCACATGAAGATGAGATCGTACAATTCTATGTGAGGTCCACCTACGCATACAGATAAAATCCACTTGGTCCATCAAGTGAAAATCAAAACTGCAGGTAGAAAGGATCAACCCAATAAAAAAAAAAAAAAAAAAACTCATGTGGACCACACAAACAGTACCCATGTAAAATTGCTCCCAAAACTTTTATGTTCATAAGTTGAGGCTCACTTGGGATTTTTATGAGGGCTGATATTTGTATCTCTTCTTTTTCGTGGTGTGTTAGACCTGACTGATGGATTTTACTAAAGATGCATGACATGATAGCCACCGCGCAAGGGTGGATTTTGCACTTAAAACATGATACGTAATGTATTAGGAGAGTATTTTACACAGTGCAAGTATTGTAGAGGACACCATGGCTTCACCCAACACTCAAGCGGCGAGATTTGATTGGGCTATGTGTTGCTGTAAGAGACAAGTTCATTTGTATCTGCATGTTTGAAAGTTGTTAGCTTGAGTGATACTCCATTGATATCACAGAGCTGTCCCAATCAAATCTCGCCATGATAAGGCCATACCAAGTTGATCGAGGCCGCTCCCATTCCATAGAGACCTCTCACCTTTCTTTTCTCTCCTCCTTCCAAAATTCTCTCCCCTTAATATTTTTATCCCACCCATGCTCCCCAATGGTGGGAACATGTTAGTATGAACCCATGATTAGAACCGTCTACGTTTAGGTCTATGATAATACAATAATTAAACTATAAGGGCCTGTTTGGTTGCAAAATCTATATTATAGAGAAAATTCAAATTCCAATGTTGAAATCTAAAATTATAAAAACTGAATTGAAAATCAAATTTCATCTGGAACTTCTGTTTGGTTGAAAACTATATAATCCAACCATTCACTTGGGATTAGGATCCACCTGAGAACTTGACCCAAGCCTATAATCGTCCCGCAAGACCGATGGGCGGGTTGGATAGCAAATAAACATTACAGTGGGCCTTAGTAAGTTTTTAATTGTGGACGTTCAATCAACACTGTTTTGTGTGGTGTGGTTCACTTCAGATTTAGATAATTGGTGTGTTGAGTTGAATGAAATCCATTGAAAAATTCTATTCCAATGATCCAAATTAAGATATTTGAACAGTACTATGATCTTTTTATTGTAAGTTCCTTGCTGTAGTACATCTGCGGTAGCATCTAGAACGTGGACGGTTTTGATCATGTGCAATTCTTTAGTGGGACCCACGTTGATGATTCTCCCTTTCCACCTAGGCCAAAACGAACTCATTAGATGCTCCGACGATAGCTTACCATCATCTAGAAAATAGTGATGTCTTTTTTATATATGGTACACGTGAAATAGTTGTAAGATAATCTAGATTGTCCAAATCTCTGACACGCTTTTGCACGGAGCATAATCAGAAATTACAAACTTTTAACCATCCATTTGATAAGCGGTTGAGAATTTTCCATTTACATTGTATCCCACAGTTTGGATGGTGTAGATATGTGAGATGGATGAGTCACCACCACTTTAAATTTGTGGTGAGCTGTCACAATTGTCTTACCCCTTGGACAGGTCAAAAGACAAGATTTATAGGATCCACACGCAATGCTTTGCAGTGTAGTCAGCTTTCATGGTTCGAAAAGTAGAGCCCACGGATCACTAGTCTACATCATACTTTGTTGCCCACCGTCACGGGTGGATCATGTACCAAATATTCACCCATGTTGGAAGATCCACTCATCAGTATGGACCTTCTTCTAGTTTAATTGTAGCCATCAATCAAATTTTTGTGGCATGGTCCACCCAAGGTAGTAATGATGGATGCAGTCGTAAGAGGCAGTTGGATTCAAAGGCTTTGAAAATTTCAGTTCTTAATTTTAACATAATCAAACTCTAAATCAGTATATTGGATACTATCAAATAAGTAGCCTTTTAAACTTATGTAAGCTAATAAGTTATCTTTTTAATTAAGTTAATTTGGTTATTAAACTTAAATAAGTAGCTTTCAAGAAAAAGTAATTTCTTTCCGTCGTTTATATATATATATATATATATATATATATATATATATATATATATATATTACTTTTCAACTTTCAAAATTAACCTATTTTCTTCATTTTGATGGGTGACACAACTTGGGAAATTTTTTTAAGAGAATATGCTCTCTATGGCCATGAATCCCTCCATGAGATTGAACCATTCATCCAATAGATAGGTAGATGATCGCGTGGGTATATGACATGGTCGGACTAATTATTGCCTACAAGGATGGTAAGGTCAAAAAGGTCATCAGATCGTATGATCAATGCAAATTTTAACTATCTAGTGGGATACACAAGATCATCCGACCTATGAAAATTGTGCCATTTGAAATGTAAGGGCCAATTGAGAGTTTGTATGTAAAAATTTCCATGAGCATCATGAGTTTCACAAATTGCCAACCGTAAAATCTTCTATACATGTGGCGCATGCATGAGCTAACTAGGACCATTTATCTAGAGGGCCATCACATGGATGTGCTACGGGCCCAAAATAAAGGCAATCGAACTATGATAGTTGTCCAACCGGTGGGGACTGTAATTGGATAGTTGACATAGTTTGAGCTTAAAAAAAAAAAAACAGAGCAATAATCAAGAACCAACATAAAAAAATACACACCAATGGGCACTACAACATATCCACATAGGGCTCATTAGATTAATGGCCAAAAACAAAGTTGATACTTTCATTGAGTAGCCCACACATGTGCATTGATGTGGGCAATGGACCAGCTTGATCTTTTGGATTAGGGCGCATGATGGGCCTGCTTGATAAATGGTGAGGATCTTGCACATCAGAGTTGAGTCCCACAAAATGTCCAGATAGATGAATTGATGGGATCTCTACTTGTGACATATTGGCACTTTATCACATTGTAGATTCACATTAACAAAGCCATTGATACAAATGATGAATGGCCTACATCCAAGGTGGGCCCCGCATTATGGATGGTGCGCATCGAAGGTGGGCCCCACATGACGGACAATAACATTGATGGTGGCCCCCACATGATGGATGGACAACATTTAAGGTTGGCCTCACATAATGGATGATACACATTAAAGGCCAATCTGTAATGATGAATGGCCCAAAACCAAGGTGAGGCCTGCATGATGGACGGCCCACATCAAAGGTGGGGCCCAACAATGAATGGTCCACAGCAAAGCGTGACCCACATGATGGACAATGGATGTAAGTGAGATTAATCATACTTGAGGGATAAATACTTATGATGTTGGAAACCATATATGCTTTTTTGCTTATTGGTTGATAAGTACATTGTTTACCAAACACACTTATCTCCTTAATAACTAAGGAGAAACCAAAATAAGTTACTTGTGGCATAAGTAGCTTATCTAAGGTAACTTATGATCCAAACACCCCCTAAGGGGACATCTGGTTGGCAAGTTACTTTGTAGAATCTACTTAGGCTTCAAGTTACTCATCTTGGCTTCCACTTATTTAAGAGGTAAGTACGTATGATAAATAACATACCTATCATCCAAAAAGTAGAAAAGCATGTTTGATTTCCAACATCTTAAGAGTATTTATCCCTCAAGTTTGTTCGGTCCACCATTTGTATCCACTGTCCATCATGTGGGTCCAACCTTTGATGTAGACCATTCATTATGCTGGGCCCACCTTAGCCATGTCTTCAATGTGAATTGTCCAATGTGTGGGGCCTACCTTCAATATGGACAATCCACCTTGCAAGTCCTACCCTCAATATGGACAATCCACCTTGCAAGGCCTACCCTCAATGTTATCCATCATGCAGGACCTAACTTGGATGTGCATCGTTCATCATGTGGGCCTATCTTTAATGTAGACAATCAATCATGCGGGGCCCAACTTCAAAGTGGGTTAATGGTCATCGATACCACCTTGGATGTGGGTTATTCATCATTAGTGGCCGACCTTCAATGTGAATCGTCCTCATGTGGGGCCACCTTGATATGGGTCATCTATCATGTGGGGTCCACCTTTAATATCCATCGCCCATCATGTGGAGCCCACCTTTGATGTGGACCGTCCATCATGTAGGGCCCACCTTAGATTTGGGCCATGCATCATCAACACCTTTGATGTGGACCGCACATTATGTGGGGCCCACCATCATATATAATAAATTGTCCATCATGTGGGGCCAACCTTCAATGTCCACCACCCATCATATGGAGCTCACCTTCGATGTGGACCGTCCATCATTTGGGCCCCACCTTTGATGTGGGCCATCATCATGTGGGACCCACCTTGGATATGGGCTATTCATCATTAGGGGCTCACCTTTGATGTGGATGGTCCATTATGTGGGGCCCACCTTGATGTCCCACCTTTGATATATGGACCATCCATCATGTGGGCCTCATCTTTAATGTTGGTCATCCATCATGTGGGGCTTGCTTTGGATGTGGGCTCACTTTGATGTGGGTCATTCATAATGTGGGGCCCACTTTTGATGTGAACTGTCCATTATATGGGCCCCACCTTTGATGTAGACCGCATATCATGTGGGGCCTCCTTTGATATTGGACATGAAGCACATGGAGTGAGAGAGAGAGGTAGAAAAGTTAGAAGTGAAAAAGCATGGAAATAACCAATTATAAGCATAAGTGAACAGAAACAAAAAAGAGTCTTTAGCATGAGTTAACCCTCTGCTGAAGTCACTACACCAAGTTTTGATAGACCCCACGATGATATATGTATTGTATCTACATTGTCCATTAATCTTTAGAGAACATTTCAGGGCATGAGCTGAAGAATGAGTAGATCCAAAGCTCAAGTGGGCCCTACCACAAAAAAGTGGGGGTTATTTAAACCTTTACAAGGGCCACTATGTTGTTTATTTGAGATCCAACCTGTTCATAAGTTAACACAAATATGAACAAAGCGAAAACACAAATATTAGCTCGTCCGAAAACTTCTGAAGTCACCAAGAAATTTTTAATGGTAGGAGTTTAATCCCCACTGTTTTTAGTGGTGGATCTACTTGAGCTTTGGATATGCCTCATTCTTCTTCGACTCATACGCTAAAATGATCTCTCCAAATGGATAAACGGTGCAGATACAAAGCATACATCATGGAACTCGGTGACATCACTTCAGCAGCAATATAGTCCGGCGCACTCATTTTAGCTTAGAAACCTAATTAGAGGCAACGTTGGCCAAGAGAGATTTGTTTTTTAAACACGTACGACAAAATATGTGCGAATGTTAAACCGTCCGATCGACAACAATAGTCGAGTGTACCCACCTGATCTTCAGATACGCAAAAAGTGGGCCTGACACAGTCAATCATTTGCTCTTACTCAAATATGGATGAGAATCACCCATTATACTCTTCCCATGTGTGTACTGTCACAATCAATCCCCATTAACAACGGACAACCTATTTTGTCGGCACCACTAATTAGATGATATGGTGGGCCCGTATGTATCAATTTGGTCCACCTATCTGCTAGGGAACGGATTAGGTGAGACTTCGGCCTTACCCAAGACGGTGCCCCATTACTGTGGGGCCCACCTTGATGTGTGAATTCTAGATCATTTTCGGGTATTATCGAAAAAAAGGAAAAAAGAAGCAGATCTAATTATCAAGTAGACATACTATAGGAAACAGCAGTGACTGGCTGTGCCACAAAAGTTTTGGATCAAGCTGATATTTGTTTTTCCCCTCATCCAACTTTATGTGACGTTATCAATGGATTGGATGAAAAATAAACACTACAAAAACATTAAGGTGCGCCTTGAGAAGTTTTTATGGTAGGATGTTCAATTGCCACTGTTTCTTAGAGCAATGTCCACCTGATAATTGGATCTTCTTCATTTTTGCGATTATGCTCTAAAATGATACCTGGGAAATTGGATGGATGGGGTGGATACAGAATAAGCACATTAATGTGGGCCCCAAGTAAGTGCCGCACCATCTTGCGTAAGGCCCGGGTTCTCACCAAATCCGCCCCCAATCTGCTAACCCTATCACCGGTGGTGTATCTTTCAAAAATCACACTCATTAGACATCCCATCACTCCCACTTTCCCACTGAATATTTGATTGTTAATCACTTTCATTTCATACCATTGATTTGAGGGTCATTGATTAAATGGCTACGATAATAAGATATATGTGCATTTTGAACCATTTCCGTTGAATTGTACGGATAACAAGATGGACTGTTGGATATATATACATTGCCCCACCATGTGTGCTCGCCCATCACTTTACTCTCATTCTTCAGGTCCTACCAAAATATCAACTAAATGATATTATTATCATGATCTTACCATCTATTTTTGTCTTTTTATGATTTTATCAGGAAATTTACCTGATATTAATGTGAAAATTATTTAAAATGTAAACTAATTCATTTTACATATTTAAAATTTCAAAATTACTTATTAGTTTATGTTATAGTTTTTATTTTTTAAAAAACATTTAGGGAGATTTTTCTAATAATATAGTAAGAAAAACCTTAAAATTCCAAAAATCTCCCGGGAGGGAAATGAGATTTGTCAGTACCACTCTGTCATCCCTCCTGGTGGACGCGGTTTGGCTAGTGATCCCAACACCGGTCAGCTAGCTTGTGTCAAAGCTCTAATATGAGCCCCACCACGATGTATGTGTTTTATCCACAGTGTTTATACATTTTTATAGATCATATATTTCAGTGCTTGAGCCCCAAAATAAGGCAGATTCAAATCTCCGGTGGACTGCGTATGAAATAGTAGGAAATGAACGCTTACCGTTGAAAACTATTTTAGGCTATACAGAAGTTTTGGATTGAGCTTATATTTGTATTTTCCCTCCATCCACATCTGTTTGACTTAATTAATAGGTTGGATGGAAAGTAAACATTATAGTGGACCCTAGTAAGTTTTTGTAATTGTGGTCGTTCAATGATCAACATTGTTTGCTTGTGGTATGGTCTACCTCTGATTTGTATTGCCTCATTTTTTGGCTTATGCCCAAAATAAACATTACGGTGGGCCCTAGTAATTTAATTTTTTTATTTTAATTGTGGATGTTCAATCAACACTATTTTCTTGCATTGTCGTCTACCTATGATTTGTATGTCTCGTTTTTAGCTCGAGGCTGGTTCTACTACAATCGCATGTAGGATATGCTACATTGCAAATGGGGCATTAGGGTCTTTTTACTGGAAAAAAACATACTCACAACAATGCAAGTGTACTCATGTCATTGAGAGTATACTCCGTCTCACATTGCCCCTCACCACCCCATTTATTATAGCTATAACCTTTAATTTACAAAACGCCTATTGAAGCGTGAAATGGGACCAACTTTCAACAATTTCATTGATCAGAACCATCCATCCTAATGCTCATGTTCTCTTTCATAACTAGAGAAAAAATGAGGGTGAAATGACCAGTAGTCTGGTTATTTTTTTACCATTAAACGAATAGGTTAAAAATTGATGCTATTATGGTCCACATGATCAATATAAATGTCCAATTTTTTTATGAATATAATATTTTATTCATTTCAGTTTAATGGACAGAATAGATCATCAGAAAAACACTTGTGGGCCATACATGCATCAATGTCAGTGAGTTGCTAGGTTACTCTGTCTGACATTGCCCCTCACCATCCTGTTTATTACAACTATACCCTTCAATTTACAAAACGAAGCATGAAATGGGGCTCACTTTCAACAATTTCATCGATCAGAATTATTCATCCTAATGCTCATGTCCTCTTTCATAACGAAAGAAAAAATGAGGGTGAAATGACCAGTAGTCTAGTCATTTTTTTTACCATTAATTGAATAGGTTAAAAATTCATGCTATTGTGGTCCACATGATCATTATAAATGTCCCTTTTTTTTATAAATATAATATTTTAATCGTTTCAATTGAATGGACAGAATAGATCATCAGAAAAAAACTTGTGGGCCATACATGCATCAATGTCAATGAGTTGCTAGGTTACACTGAGTCCAGTGTTACCCGGGTAACACCGCAATTTGTGTTCCCCTCACCGTGTGAGGTCATTCATGATGTATTTTTTTGTAAATCTAAACCATCCGTCCATTTTTGCATCTCATTTAAGTACTTATTAGGAAATATTAAGTTGATCAGTATCTTTGGTGGACCATAGCGTTAGAAACGGTTGTTAATGGCCATTTAAAGGTGGGTGTGACCTGAAATTCATGGGGCCCGCAGTGATGTTTATTTGTCATCCAACCTGTTCACAAGATCACACAGGCATTGATGAAGGGAAAAAACAAATGTCAGCTTGATCCAAATCTTCCGTAGCCCCCAAGAATTTTTCAATGGTACGAGTTCGATTCACATTATTTCGTATGGTGTGGTCCACTTTAGCTTTTTATATGCTTCATCTTTTGTCTCAAGCCATATAATTATCTGTTAAAATGGATGAACGGAGTAGGATAAAATGCATATATCACAATGGACCCGGCCGAGTTTACTTAGTACGCTTAGGGCTTGTTTGGGCAGCGGTAATAGATGGTATTAAGTGGTATGGTATGGAATTGCATTTGGTCCCGTACTAATTCCATCCTTTGTTTGATGACAAAAGAATCACGTCTTCCAATGCCAATGGTGGATTCGGCTGGATTTTTGATGGATTTCAAATCTACCATAGTTGTGGGCCCCGCATTGATGTGTGTATTTGATCAATGCCATCCACTCACACATGCCTTTTACAATAGTCATTCAAGCTGCACATGAGTACCAGCGATCAAAATCAGTTATAAAATGTGGTCTATTGATCGTAATTCCATGGTCAACCAAACGTGGTAATCACATGAGCAAATAAATGAGCAATAAATGCTAATCCCATGGTATTGCCAAGCATGTAATAAATGAGCAATAAATGCTATAATCCCATCTAATACCATTCCATCCTATTGGATACCATTGCCCAAACAGACCCTTAGTGTATTGAGACTGAGTTACTCAGTACGCAATCCGCTTCTCACCCAGACGGGCGGGGCTTAGGTGGATCCCCAGATCCATGGAGGTGGGTGGATCCCTGACCATAAGGTCCACTGTGATGCATTTTCCTTGTATCCATGCCGTCCATCCATTTTTAAAACTTATTTTAGGGCATCCTACAAAAAATGAAACAGATCCAAATCTTAGGTGGACCATAACAAAGAAAATAGTGGGAATTGACCATTAAAAACTTCTCGTGGGCCACAATAGTTTTGGATCAAGTTGATATTTTTATAGTCTCTTCATCCCGGTCGTTTTGACCTTATCAACAGGTTGGATGGCAAATAAACATTCCACTGGCACCATGAAGTTTTTAATGGTGGAGATTCAATCATGATTGTTTTTTGTAGTGTGGTTCACTTAAGATTTGGATCTTCTTAATTTTTGGGATCATGCCTAAAATGAGCTTTCAAAATGGATGTACAATGTGGATGTAAGGCACATACATCACAGTGGGACCCATAGTTAGGGTGATCCACCCAATCCGCTCCCCACGCGGACGCAGGATTAGGTACTGACAGGTTGAGTAGCGACACTCGCTACTGAAGTGACGTCACCATGTTTTGTGGGACCCACCATGATGTATGTATTGTATCCACACCGTCCATCCATTTGGAGAGATAATTCTAGGGCACGGGCCAAAGAATGAGTCAGATCCAAAGTTGGAGTGGACCCCACTACAGAAAAGAGTGGAGATTTAACGCCTATCATTAAAACCTTCTAAGGCCACAAAAGTTTTAGATCAAGTTGATATTTGTTTTTTCCCTTCATTAGTCTTCTTTTAGCTTCTGAACAGGTTGGATGTCAAATAAACATCATGGTGAACCCTAAACTTCTATGGCTCCCAAAAAAATTTCAACAATGGACGTTTAATCCCCACTGTTTTCCTTTGGTGTGGTCCTACCTGAAATTTTTGTGTGTTCAATTTTTGGTCTAGTATCTTAAAATCATATGGAGAAATAGATGGATGGCGTGGATAAAACACATATATCATGTTGGGGCCCACGGAGATTTGAAACCAGCCCTTGTGCTAGTCCCACTGAGACTAGCCGATCCGCCCCCGTTGGGAGGTGGATTAGCTACTGACAAGTTGATGTTTGTGGCCCCACCATGATATGTATGTGGTGTATCCACACCGTTCATCCAATTGGAGATATCATTTTAGGGCATCATTTAAATAATGAACCAAATCCAAATCTGGAGTGGAGCCCACCACAGAACAAAGTGGAGATTGAATGCTACCATTTAAAACTTCTATGGGCCCAGAAGTTTTCATTCAAGCAGATATTCATGTTTTCCATTCGTTCGTGTTTGTGTTAAGTTATGAACAAGTTAGAGAAAACCACATATATTCATAGTTGGCCCAATAGTGGGGCTCACTCTGATAGTGTGTTGTAAATCCACAAATTCTGACGCTCGAGTGCAAAATGTGGAATAGGATCCTAATGGATTCAAAAGTTTTTTGAAGATGACTATCAAATCCTCAGGATGCTCCATGTCGGTTTCGAGCAGAATCAGTCCCCGAAAAGAGCACTTCTTAAGTGTTTAGGTGGCTTTTAAAAGATTGCTACGAAACTTCAAAACCACGAGTAGGCGCGGGTTTCGACGCAGGTGGAGTTTGAAATTTTCCTCGACAATAAGAGTCTCCACATCAGTTTTGAGATGAACCGGACCCCGATAAAGTCGTTCCGAGGCCCTCAGGCCACTTTTGGAGCTGAGAGGCCCTAATGGTCAGATCAGGACATAGTTGTACTTATCGATCTCAGTGGAGTCCAAAATTTTGTGTGGACATTTATCGTGGATAACATATGGTCCATGTTAGTTTTGAGCCCAATCAGTCGCAGATAGACACTCTTTTAAAGTGTTTAGGTGTCTTTTAGAAGATTGGTATGAAACTCTGAAACTGCGAGTAAGTACGGATTCTGAGGTAGGTAGAATCTAAATTTTCACTCGACGGCAGGTACAGGATGGGAGACTCTCCACGTCGGTTTCTAAATGGACCGGACCCCGATAAAGTCATTCCGAGGCCCTTAGGCTACTTTTGGAGCTGAGAGACCCTGATTGCCGGATCAGGCAATAGTTGCACATGCAAATCTCGATAGAGTTTAAAATTTTGTGTGAACGTTTATTACGGACAACATACAGTCCATGTCAATTTTGAGCAGAATCGGTCGCAGATCAAGCCACTTTTCAAGTGTTTGGGTGTCTTTCAAAAGATTAGTATGAAACTCCAAAATAGTTAGTAAGCACAGATTCCGACACAGGTGGAGTCTGAAATTTCCCTCGGCGGCACTTCCATGATGGGAGAGTCTCCATGTCGGTTTTGAGATGGATTGGACTCTGATAAAGATGTTCCGAGTCTATCGAGCCACTTTCCTTACAAGGAGGTCCTGATTGCCAGATCGGGCAATAGTTGTGCTTATGGATCTCGATGGAATTCAAAATTTTACATGGATGTCTATCGCGGAGAACATACAGTCCACGTCAATTTTCAGTGGAATCGATCGCAGAGAGAACCTCGTTTAAAGTGTTTAGGTGTCTAAAGATTGGTACAAAACTCTGAAACCACAAGTAAGCGGGAATTTCGACTTAGGTGGAGTCTGAAATTTCCCTCGGAGGCTCCTCCATGACTGGAGAGTCCACGTCGGTTTCGAGATGGATTGTACTCCGATAAAGATGTTCCGAAGCCATCGGGCCACTTTCTTTACCGAGAGGCCCTGATTGCTGGATCGGGTAATAGTTGTGCTTATGGATCTCGATGGAGTCCAAAATTTTATGTGGACGTCTGTCGCGGACAACATACAGTCCATGTCAATTTTCAGCGGAATTGGTCGCAGATTGAGCCACTTTTGAAGTGTTTAGGTATCGTTGGGAAGATCGGTACGAAACTTCGAAACTGCAAGTAAGCATAGATTTCGACGCAAGTGTAGTCCGAAATTTCCCTCGGTGGCACATCCAGGACGGGAGTCTCCATGTTGGTTTCAAAATGGACTAGACTCAGATAAAGATGTTCCAAGGCAATCAGGCTACTTTCCTTACCGAGAGGCCTCGATTGTCGGATCAGGCAATAATTGTACTTATGGATCTCGATGGAGTCCAAAGTTTTGCATGGATGTCTGTCGCGGACAACATACAGTCTAAGTCAATTTTGAGCGGAATCAGGTCATAGATCAAACCTCTTTTGAAGTGTTTAGGTATCTTTCGGAAGATTAGTTCGAAACTCTGAAATTGCAAGTAAGCACAAATTCCAATGCAGGTGGAGTTCAAATTTCCCTCGACGTCTCCTCCATGACCGGAGAGTCTCCATGTCCGTTTTGAGATTGACTGTACTCCTATAAAGACATTCTAAGGCTATCGGGCCACTTTCCTTATCGAGAGGCCCTAATTGTCAGATCGAGCAATAGTTGTGCTTATGGATCTCGATGAAGTTCAAAATTTCTCGTGGATGTCTGTCGCGGACAACATATAGTCCACGTCAATTTTAAGCGTAATCGGTCATAGATCGAACTTCTTTTGAAGTGTTTAGGTACCTTTCAGGAAGATAGGTTCGAAACTCCGAAATCATAAGTAAGCGTGGATTTTGACACAGGTGGAGTTCAAAATTTCCCTTGGTAGCTTGTTCATGACTAGAGAGTCTCCTCATCGGTTTCGAGATAGACTGAACTCCAATAAAGATGTTTCGAGGCCATCGAGCCACTTTCCTTACAAAGAGGCCCTGATTGTCGAATTAGGCAATAGTTGTTCTTATGGATCTCGATGGAGTCCAAAATTTCGCATGGAAGTCTATCGCGGACAACATATAGTCCACATCAATTTTGAGCAGAATCGATGATATATCGTACATTTTTTGAAGTGTTTTGGTGTCTTTTGGAAGATTGGTTCGAAACTCCAAAATCGCAAATAAGCGCGGATTACGATGTAGGTGGAGTCCAAAATTTCCCTCGGCGGCTCATCCATGACTAGAGAGTCTCCACGTCAGTTTCGAGATGGTCTGGACTCTGATAAAGATGTTCTAAGGCTATCGGGCCACTTTCTTTACCAAGAGGCCCTGATTGCCGGATCGGGTAATAGTTGTTCTTATGGATCTCGATGGAGTCCAAAATTTCACGTGGACGTCTGTCGTAGACAACATACAGTCCACGTCAATTTTCAGCGGAATCGGTCGCAGATCGAGTCACTTTTGAAGTGTTTAGGTATCTTTCGAAAGATCGATACGAAACTCCGAAATCGCAAGTAAGCGCGAATTCTGAAGAAGGTGTAGTCCAAAACTGCAAGTAAGCTTTTAAGAAAAAGTGATTTCTTCCCGTCGTTTTTCTTTATATATATATATATATATATTACTTTTCAAGTTTCAAAATTAACTTATTTTCTTCATTTTGGTTGGTGACACAACAGCTTAGGAAAGTTTTTAAGAGAATATGCTCTCGATGACCATGAATCCCTCCATGAGTTGTAACCATTCATCCAATGGATAGGTAGAGATGATCGCGTGGGTATATGATATGGTGGGACTAATCATTGCCTGCAAGGATGGTAAGGCCAAAAGGGTCACAAATCATATGATCAATGCAAATTTTAACTTCTTAGTGGGACACACAAGATCATCCCATTTAAGAAAATTGTGCCAATCGTGAGTTTTAATGTAAAAATTTCCATGAGCATCATGAGTTTCACAAATTGCCAACCATAAAATCTTCTATACATGTGGCACATGCATGAGCTAACTAGGACCATATTTTATCTAGAGGGCCATCACGTGGATGTGCTATGGACCCAAAATAAAGGCAATCGAACTATGATGGCTGTCCAACCGGTGGGGACTGTAATTAGACAGTTGACACAGTTTGAGCAAAAAAAGCAGAGCAATAATCAAGAACCAACATAAAAAATAAACACCAATGGGCACTACAACCTATCCTCATAGGACTCATTAGATTAACGGCCCAAAACAAAGTTGATACTTTCGTTGAGTAGCCCACACGTGTGCATTGATGTGGGCAATGGACCAGCTTGATCTTTTGAATTAGTGGCACATGATGGGCCTGCTTGATAAATGGTGAGGATCTTGCACATCAGAGTTGACGTCCCACCAAAAGTCCAGATAGATGAATTGATGGGATCTCTACTAGTGACATATTGGCACTTTGTCACATTGTAGATTCACATTGACAAATCCATTGATACAAACTGATGAATGGCCTACATCCAAGGTGGGCCCTGCATTATGGATGGCGCGCATCGAAGGTGGGCCCCACATGATGGACAATAACATTGATGGTGGGCCCCACATGATGGATAGACAACATCTAAGGTTGGCCTAACATAATTGACAATACACATTAAAGGCCAAGCCCTAATGATGAATGGCCCACATCCAAGGTGGGGCTCGCATGATGGACGACCCACATCAAAGGTGAGGCCCAACAATGAATGGTCCACAGCAAAGGGTGACCCCACATGATGGACAGTGGATGTAAGTGGGACTGATCATACTTGAGGGATAAATACTTATGATGTTGGAAACCATATATGCTTTTCTGCTTATTGGTTGATAAGTACATTATTTACCAAGCACACTTATCTCCTTAATAACTAACGAGAAACCAAAATAAGTTACTTGTGGCATAAGTAGCTTATCTAAGGTAACTTACGATTAGGGCTCTCAATGGAGCGGGTCAGATCCGAGATCCGATTCGCTCCGAATCCATATAATGCGGATTTGGATCTTAAAATAGGTCCGATTAGTAAATGGGCCGGATTTGGATCATAAAATAGGTCCGATTACTTAAATGGAGCGGATATGGATTCGCATGAACATATCCGAGTTCGATCCGAATCCGATTAAGATCCGACTCATTGTCACCTTACTATATATGTTATATTCATGTTGGCCATCCGTTTTACAAATTATTTTAGGCCATGTCGACCAAACCATAGTAAATAGTGGGATTTGCATCATTTTTCTACTAAATTAAATATATTATGTTATATATTTTATATCATATATTTTTTAAGATTTGTAATAGGGTGGATTCGGACCTAGATCCGACCCGAATGCGATGGTTATATGGATTTTGGATCGGAAATGGATCTAACAATTTATAAATGGATCGGATATGGATATCACCTTTTGGATCTGAATCCGATCCGAATCCGTCTACACATATACGGACTTGGAGCCGGATCCAACTGGATCCGATCCAGATCCGATCCATTGAGAGCCCTACTTACGATCCAAACACTCCCTAAGGGGGCGTCTGGTTGGTAGGTTACTTTGTAGAAGCTACTTATGCTTCAAGTTACTCATCTTGGTTTCCACTTATTTAAGAGGTAAGTATGTATGATAAATAACATACTTATCATCCAAAAAGTAGAAAAGTATGTTTGATTTCCCACATCTCAAAGTACTTATCCCTCAAGTTTGTTCGGTCCACCATTAGTACCCACTGCCCATCATGTGGGCCCAACCTTTGATGTAGACCATTCATTATGTTGGGCCCACCTTAGCCCTGTCTTCAATGTGAATTGTCCAGTGTGTGGGGCCAACCTTCAATATGGACAATCCACCTTGCAAGGCCTACCCTCAATGTTATCCATCATGCAGGGCCCGACTTGGATGTGCACCGTTCATCATGTGGGCCTATCTTTAATGCAGACAGTCAATCATGCGGGGCTAAACTTCAAAGTGGGTCATCGATACTACCTTGGATGTAGGTTATTCATCATTAGGGTTATTAAAACCTTTATAGGGCCACTATGCTGTTTATTTCAGATCCAACCTGTTCATAAGTTAGCAAAGATATGAACAAAGGGAAAATACAAATATTAGCTTCATTGAAAACTTCTAAAGTCCCCTAGAAAATTTTTAATGGTAGGAGTTCAATCCCCACTTTTTTAGTGGATCTACTTGAACTTTGGATATGCTCTTTCGCTAAACATGTATCACAGAACTTGATGACATCACTTCAGCAGCAAGATGGTCCCGCACACTCATGCGAGCTTAGAAACCTAATTAGAGGCAAAATTAGCCAATAGAGGTTTGTTTTTAAACACGTATGACAAAATACGTGCGAATGTGAAACCGTCCGATCGACAATAATAATCGAATGTACCCACCTGATCTTCAGATACGCCAAAGGTTGGCCTGAGGCATAGTCAATCATTTGCTCTTCCTCAAATATGGATGAGAATCTCCCATCAAACTCTTCCCATGCGTGTACTGTCACAATCAATACCATTAACAACGGACAACCTATTTTGTCGGCAACAGTAATAAGATGATACGGTGGGGCCGTACGTATCAATTTGGTTCACCTATCTGCTAGGGAACGGATTAGGTGAGACTCCGGCCTCACCCAAGACGGTGCCACAAAAGTTTTGGATCAAGCTGATATTTGTTTTTCCCCACATCCAAGTTTATGTGACCTTATCAATGGATTGGATGGAAAATAAACAGCACAAAAACATTAAGGTGAGTCCAGAGAAGTTTTTATGGTTGGATTTCAATTGCCACTTGTTTCTTAAAGCATGGTCCACCTGATAGATCTTCTTCATTTTTGGGATTATGCTCTAAAATGATACCTGGGAAATTGGATGGACAGGGTGGATACAGAATAAACACATCAATGTGGGCCCCAAGGCAAGGGCCACACCATCTTGAGTGAGGCCAGGGTCTCACCAAATCCGCTCCCCATCTGCTAACCCTATCACCGGTGGCGTATCTTTCAAAAATCACACTCATTGGCATCCCATCACTCCAACTTTCCCACTGAACATTTCATACCATTGATTTGAGGGTCATTAATTAAATGGCTACAATAATAAGATATATGTGCATTTTGAACCATTTCCCTTGAATTGTACGGATAACAAGATGGACTGTTGGATATATATACATCGCCCCCACCATGGGTGCTCGCCCATCGCTTTACTCTCATTCTTCAGGCTCTATCAAATTATCAACTAAATGATATTATTATCATAATCTTAACGGAGATTGGCTATTTTGTCTTTTTATGATTTTATTAAGAAATTTACCTGATATTAATGTGAAAGTTATTTAAAATGTAAACTAATTTATTTTACGTATTTAAAACTTCAAAGGTACTTACTAGTTTATGTTATAGATTTTATTTTATTTTAAAATTAGGGAGATTTTTCTAATAATAACTTAAAAATTCAAAAAATCTCTAGGGAGGAAAATGAGATTTGTCAGTACCTCTCTGTAATCCCCCTGGTGGACGCGGTTGGGCGTTTGGCTAGTGATCCCAACACCGGTCAGCTAGCTTGTGTCAAAGCTCTAATATGCGCCCCACCATTATATGTGTTTTATCCACACCGTTCATATATTTTTATAGATCATATATTTTAGTACTTGAGACTAAAAATAGGGCAGATTCAAATCTCTAGTGGACTACACCATAGGAACTAGTGGGGAATAGACGCTTACCATTGAAAACTCTTTTAGGCTATGAAAGTTTTGGATTGAGCTGATGTTTGTATTTTCCCTCCATCCACATCTGTTTGACCTAATCAACAGGTTGGATGGAAAGTAAACATTATAGTAGACCTAGTAAGTTTTTGTAATTGTGGTCGTTCAATGATCAACATTGTTTGCTTGTGGTATGGTCCACCTGGGATTTGTATTGCCTCAGTTATTACCGTGGGCCTTAGTAATTAAAAAAAAATTAATTGTGGATGTTCAATCAACACTATTTTCTTGCATTGTGGTCTACCTATTATTTTTATGTCTCATTTTTGGCTCATACCCAAAATGAACATTACAGTGGGCCTAGTAAGTTTTTTAATTGTCGACGTTCAATTAACACTATGTTCTTGCGGTGTGGTTTACCTGTGATTTTTATCTGCCTCAATTTTGGGCTCAGCCCTAAAATAAGCTGGTAAAATAGATAGGCATCGTAGATAAAACACATATATCATAGTGGGGCCATAAAGCTTTGACACCAGCTAGCTTGTTATTGTTAGGGTCACCAGGAAGCGGATTGGCTGGTGTAAGATGTTGCTGGTGTGGGCACGTGGCAAGCATAGATGAGCGCATTCCTCCTCAAGCACCGTGAATGTGCGAATGGTCTAAAAAAGATTAAGGTTATGTGGACCCCCACAATGATATATTTAGTATGTCCACACCATCCATCCATTCTGTGAGATCATTTTAGGGCATGATACCCAAAATGTACCCTAAAATGAGTCATGTCCAAAGCTCACATGGACCACACCAGAAAAGGCGGTGGGGACAATGATGTTTATTTGCCATCCAAACTGTTCATAAGATCACACTGACATGGAGGAAGGGTATAAACAAATATCAGATTGATTCAAAACTTCTGTAACCCCAAGAAAGTTTCTATGGTAGATGTTCACTCTCCACTGCTTTCTGGAACATGGTCCATATTTGAACTTTGGATCCATGTCATTTTTTGTATAAAGCAAAATGAACAGATGGTTTGGATATAACACATACCTCTTGGTGGGGCCCACAGAACTTGCTGACGTCAATACACCAGCCAAGTTGGTGGTGTGTGGTACACCACCCAATTCTCTTCCGGGTCACTAGCCAAACCACACACCCATGGCAATCATTTACCACCAAACGAAAGCGGATTAGATGTTTCAGGGTAACACTTTAGTGGGTGTTGCCCTTACCGTGGGGCCCACCGTGATGATGCTTTACATATCCATGCTGTCCATCTGTTTCTCCAGCCAATTTTAGTATATGAACTACAAAATAAAGTAGATCCAAATGTCTGGTGGGCCACATCACAGGAAAAAAATGTGATTTGAGTGCTTACCATTAAAAATTCCAAATGACCCATCATAAGGTATCCATAATGTTTATTTTCCATCCAACCTGTTGATAATGTCAAGAAGATCTGGATAAAGGGAAAATACAAATATCAGCTTGATCCAAAACTTGTGACCCACAAAAAGTTTTTAATGTTCATTCATCAGTTTTTCAGTGGTATGGTACACCTGAGATTTGGATCTTCTTAATGTTTGGGACCGCACCCTAAAATGAGAAGGAAAAACATGTGCACGGTGTGGATATACAAAAAATACATCAAGGTGGGCCCCACAATGTTAGGGTAACACCCACCCACTAATCCGCTCCCCTACCAAACAAACCAAGGCCCACCCAAAAGTAACTCACGTGGCACAGTGGCACCATTGTGTCCAAAAGATCATATTGATTTGACAATCCTAGTATTCCGCTAAAGCATTTTCCTGTAGATTGATGACTTTTGCTTACACTGTTTTATTTTTTTATTTTATTTTTTTATAATCATCCCCGTTCAACTGCGGGTCCCTCAAGCTAGACTCAGCCATTCGGATCCGTCGCCCAGGCATGGGCTGAGTCGCAGGTGAGTCAGCCCGACTCAATTTGTCTTGCCAAACAAGATCAGATCCAACCAAATCCGAGTCAACTCAAACAAGCTGCACGGGATAAATTTGAGTCTTAAAACCGGGAGCAGATTAGGTGCGGCCGCGCCTCACCCACGACGGTGTGGTACTTAACATGGGGCCCACCTTGTTGTATTAGTTCTACATCCACACCGTCCATCTATTTTGCTAGATCATTTTAGGGCACGACCCCAAAACTGAAGATTCCATTCTTAGGTGACCATATAGTAGAAAACAATGGTGATTGACCATTAAATGAGCCACATAAAGCTTTGGATCAATCTTATATATGTATATATTTTTTTTTACCTTTTGTCCAGTTTTTTATGACCTTATCAACAAGTTGAATGACAAATAACCATTATGCAAACATTATGGTGGGCCCTAAGAGGTGTGACATTCTATCAACACTTTTTTTCTCATAGTATGGCCCAGATTCGATATTTGAATTTGCTTCATCTTTGAATTTTTGCCCTAAAGTACACTTTTTCTATAGGCCACTTGATATTTGGATTTGCTTCATTTTTGTACTCATGCCATAATATGATTTGGAAAGTAGATGGACAGTACGGAAGATGTGAGGTTGGAAAATGCTTTGATCTTCTAACATAAAATATTGGACATATTGGACATTTCGCTCTAGCATGTGGGCCACATCCTACCATCTTAACTGACTATTATTGTTGGTTTTCATAGGTTGTAGCCCATTTGAGGAGTAAAATAACCTGATTTTTGTGCCCCGAGATCTAGAAAACAACCTACAAGCTTAGCTGAGTATTATGGTTGGTTTTCATAGGTTGTAGCCCATTTGAGGTCTAAAATAGCCTGAATTTTGTGCCAGAAAATCTAGAAAACAATTCAACTCACCTGTTATTAAAGCTTAGCTCTCACACGTGTAATATTATGATAGATGAGCAGCGTGTAGACACGTAGAGCCTTTACGCACGTGTGGAATTAGCAACCGTTCCTATTGAATCCTATTCAATTATTAATAGGCCAAAATTTTGGGGCCACCAGAGTGTTTATTTGCTGTCCAACATGTCGATGAGGTCGATGAAGGGACCACACAAATATCAGCTTGATACAAAACTTTTGTGACCCATTAGAAGTTTTTAATGGCGGGTATTCATTCCCCTTTCCTATGGTGTGGTCCATCTCAGAATTGGATCTGCTTCATTTTTTGGATCAAGCCTTAAAATGAGCTGTCAAAACCGATGGACTGCGTGGATGTAAGACACATACATTCCCCATGGTCAAGGATCTATCCACCCTACTGGATCGGGGATCCACCGAAGCCGCGCCCGGGGTAGGATGCAATCTGCTTCCACTGATGCATGGGCTTGGTCCAGGTAAGGGTTCTGTGTGGCCTATCATGATGCTTGAGTTTTATCCAAGCCGTCCATCCATTTTGAAAGATCATTTTAGGATTGATCGCAAAAATTAAGTAGATATAAGGCACAACTGGACGACACCACAGGAAGTAGCGGTGATAACGCCCACCGTGATATTTATTTGCTATCCAACCTGTTTTATAAGGTCACATGGACCTGGATGAAGGGAAAAAATAAATATCAGTTTAATCAAAACTTCCGCAGCTCCCAAGAAGTTTTTAACGGTGGAAGTTAAACCTCCACTGTGTGGGGTACCTTGGTTCTGCCTTATTTTTTAAAGCTCATGACATAATATGATCATTTATGAAAAAGAAAAAAATCAATGGACGGCGTGGATGAAATCCATACATCACGGTGGGCCATACAGTGCCCCGGGCTGGACCGAGTCCGTCCAGGTGGGGCAGGACGCAATCCGCTTCCGCCGATAAGGAGCGTATCGGGCGACACATTTTACTTTCGAGCCTTTTACCAGTTCTCACCTTTCGCTTTCACCTTAATACGCCGCTAGATTCCTAAAATCCCGGTACGTTGACACCCCAAAGGGTAACATGCGCGGCCCGAGGCTCCACACAAAACAATCGGTCTTTTTAGTTCTGGCAAAGTGATTCATGGTTCGATGATCCAGTCCATTGGTCTCATGAGTCCCATCAGGGTGGGCCATATTCACAAATCTTTGAGATTGGTACGTCCATCCGTCCATCCTTGGACTTGTACATTTGAATGGAATGTTGCTGTACTTCTTTTCTGGACCATCTATTAGTTGGCCACAAACAAGAAATGCACCCGATAAGGAAATTTTGTGCATGGTCCATCCCTGCAGTGGTCTCAGATTACTAGATAATGGGTCTCACTTAGCAGAATGGAAGCTCCTGGCATCTGAGGCAGGGACGCGGATTGCGTCAGATCAGTTTTGGGACCCACCATGATGTATCCGTTTATCCACACCGTCCATCCCTTTTAGAAGATCATAGTAGGATATTATCCCAAAAACGAGGAAGATCCAACGTTCAAGTGGGCCACACCAAATATTATTGGAACCTGATGATGTCATCACAACAATAGCGCGTTAATGTAGTGATGACGTCATCAGGTTCCGTCAATATTTGGTGTGGCCCACTTGAACGTTGGATCTTCATCACTTTTATGATCATATCTTAAAATAATCTTAGAAAATGGATGGACGGCTTTGATAAATGGATAAACCATGGTGGGTCCCACACTGATCTGGTCGGACGCTTAAAGGTCCGACCAGTGGTCGGACGCAATCCGCATACGGCAGGGAGATACGCGGTCGTGTATCAGGGTTGTTATTTGATACTCTAGAAGCGCATGATGTTTGATACACCGGCACTCCAAAATTGTACGCGTGGCGTACATTTATTTCAAATAAACTGAGTAAATTCCCTTAAATTACTGTTCCAAATTCAGAGTGGTCAGAAAATCGTAACCTCATGTTCGTAGACACTGGTCGAAACAAGACCAACGTTTATTTTAGATTTTAAACCGCACAATCTGATCGTCAGATGATCAAATAAGTGAAATTATTTTTCCGGGACCCATCTAAAATGGACATATAATTTGGAAATTTTATGTCAACTTGCTTATGTACCAAAGTATGCAATTTCAAAGTGCCTGTGTATCATCCATTCAACTTTTCCAGAGTATAAATGTTTCTCTCCATCATATATATATTCCTCCACAGAGTCACATCTCATGGGCTACCTGAAATGCCCTAACTAGCAAACAACTAATAATTTACCCAAATGTCAGCCGTCAATCACTCCCTTTTATGCACCTGTCGATAGATTAATCGCTACCCGTTGATCCTACACGCACCCGCGCGTCTCCATAAAAAAGCCGAAACAAAAGGTCCCACACGTACCAAAGTAGCACACATGTGCAAGATCCGGGATGTTCATCACCGGTGGAAAAGGACCAGGTCTAAAAGTCAGAATTATCCATTTTCTAGTGAAGCCTACTCGTGCAGATTGATTTGGTACCGTTGGTTACCGTATACTGATATGAGGTGTATTTACAGTCTGTTTCATGTATAAAGTTAAAAGAGATATTTTTCTCTAGAAATGGGCCATTTAATTAATGATTCAGATCTTTCACATGTGTGTCATTGTAGTACGTGTATGGACATTGTTATAGGCGCTTGATGATAGGCAGCTGATATTTCGGGATTTTGTAACCCGTCAAAACCCAAATGAGAAAAAAGAAAAGAAAATGCGTCACTTTCACGCGACTCTCGAGACACGAACCCATTGAATGAGACACATGTAAGAAAAACGGAGGAGAGGAGTCATGACAGGCATGCCTCACCACTAAATGAGAAAAGGACGCTATCCACGTGTGCGGTCTAGAATTCGTAGCTGTCTCTACCTTGTTAAATTACGACACGTGTCCATCACCGTACAGAGTTGCATTCGTTGCGTCGATCTTCTCGTACGGGTTTTTTTTTTTTTGGCTTGTCTGAAAAGCGGGTCTTGCGAGGGATGGATAAGCCGTGTGTGTCACGCCCCTCTCACGTGACCAAGCTGCTTAGTGGCACAGTGAGGAGTTGTCGGCTCGGCTCGTTGTGGATAGCCGAGCGGGAGAACAGCTAGAGAACGTATTCAAGACTCCTTTCTGTACCTGCTCCCAAACAAGCTAAGCCTCCGGCGGCAAATAAATATTATGGCGGACCTTAATGGTGGGCATTCCATCACCACAATTTCCTATAGTGTGTGGTCCACTTATACTTTGTACCTACTTCATTTTTAGGCAAATGCAAGAAAAAGGATGGACGGGGTGGATATACAACATATACATCAAGGTGGGGTCTACAGTGACTGCCTGAACAAGCTTAGTGTTACGTCTACCAATTTGCTCCCTCTTGTCGCAGGGTGTGATTTGATGGTCTCGAACGCTGTGATGGTGCGTACGAATTCACCACAAATTCTACATTTGGCATACATGTAATTTAAAGTATGATGGTATAGTTGAATTCCCATTGTTGATAGATAACAAAAGGGCTTTCTTGCATATGTACACCACTATATTGCAGGGGTGCTAAAACCACTTTTCAAAATATTACTGTTTCTGGTACACTGACTATATTTTTTTCTGGACCATTTTGTCTCTTGGTGTTATTTTCAAACTTTTGTGTAATGTTTTTTATTTTTTTTTATTTTGCCATTGGTTTCTGACAAACTGCCCTACTTATATGTAGTTTACTGAGTTTATTTATTTATTTATTATTTTTTTAATCTTTTATGCATTTCATAAAAAAAAAAAAAACAGATTAGGGGCACCCAAGACTGTCTAACCCTTATTGTGGGACCCACTTTAATACATGGATTCTATATCACTGTTCATTCATTTTTCCATATCATTTTAGGGCATAAGCTTAAAAAATAAAGAAGATCTAAATCTCAAGTGGACCATGCTATACAAAATAGTGAAGATTAACCATTAACAACTTATAATGGGTTGCAAAAGTTTTGGAATAAGCTGATATTTGTGTCTTCCCTTTATCTAGGTTTATGTTGCCTTATAAATAGGTTGGATGACAAATAAACATTACAGAAACATTATGATGGGCCATAAGAAGTTTTAATGGTGGGATGTTCAATCACCACTATTTCTTAAAGTATGGTCCACATAAGATTTAGATATTCTTCATTTTTTAGCATGTACCTTAAAATGATATGGAAAAATGGATGCAGGGCGTAGATATAAAACAACTACATCAAAGTAGCCCCTATGATAAGATGTGCATTACTTGGGGTGAAGTTGGGGCTGTATCTAATCCACTCCCCTCATAAAATGAGTTCTACATCTTCTTTCTTTATCCTTTTTTTTTTTTTTTTTGGCATAAATAGATCTTTTGTTAAGAAGCAGATAAAATAAAAGAAAAAGATAGCTAAAAAATAAGAGCCTCAAAATCCCTCAATAATAACGAATCCCATCCAACCCAACGTTGTGTACCTTAGTTTAGGTCTTCCATCGCTCATTATCCGTGGACAGTAAGGATAGTCTTAGTTTCAGCTCGTCCCTGCAAATACGCCAGATTGGTTGTTAGCTGTAACCCGTAGCTGTAATTCCTTTCCATTTGTGCCTGCATACCAGATTTGAAGGAAGACCTTAGTTATAGGAGACATCTGCCTACAATCATACGCTGATCTGACTAGTAGTTGTAATTTTCAGCATCTCTTTCACTTTGCTCTTCAACACGTTGCTCCAGTAAGAAGCTTGTTGCTCTCAGCCAGGTGGGTGATCCTGCTTTTAGTGGCAAGTTACGCCCTCTTTTTGCATCCATCCTCTCGACCAACTTTCCGTTCCACCATACGACTTTTTTTTTACACACACACCCCCACACTAACTCCAGCACACGCGCTCACGCCGTAGTGGGCTTCCACCACCCATAGGACTTGAACCCTTAACCTTGTGTTGGAACTCCTTACATTGTTTCAACCATACGACTTTGCACCTTTGAAAGTCCTTGGTTTCTAAAGCAAAAAAAAAAAGCTCATTGGAGAAAGAGGCATAACCTCTGCCAATCGCCCGATTAATGCTTGCACCATTGGTTTCTTACATTGCTCGACCAAGCACCGCTCTATCTCAACGCTAGGGGTCAAAGGTGATAACAATTTGAATCGAACCCAATCAATTCTAGCATGCTCTTATAGCAGCCCAAGTACCTTGCATGGCCAAAAATCACACCAACAGTCATGCATATCAGCCAACCCTTTTTTTTATTAGCCAACCTATAGTTTAATGACACTTAGGTATTTTGTACGTGGCATTAGTAATCTGGTGATCTAAACCATCAATTTGATGGGCTACATTGTGGATGAGAGATGACTTAGAAACAATGTAGGTTAAAAGATCCTAACCCTTCAATATCATGATGGCTAGAAATAGTTTGTTAATGAGAGTAAAATACAACCGCAACTTTCAATCAATAATAAAATGACCAATAGTGTGAAGGGTTATGATCATGACCCAAGTTGATTTTAGTGGTATAACCCATACACTTGGGTCAAACCTGATAAACGGTTTGGATTGCTGAAGAATGGCCTTACCATATGGTGAAATTGTATGCTTGTAATTAGCTGAGCCATGCCTCTGTTGGCCTCCTATCCTCAGTCGAAGTTTACGGTTCCTGATAGCTTGGCACCCGAGGGAGGGTTGAGGATGATATTCCGTGTTTTTAAGTTCCTTAAGTTTCTTATCTTGGGATTGCTTGTATGAGCCTTGCTAAGCCCACGCGTGAGTGGAATAAAGTTAATGTACACACCTCATGTATGCTAGCATGGCATGGTATGACAGCACCACTATGTTGATTCCCTAGGCCAAGAATCAGATCGATCCACTGATCAGGTGGCACAGCTTTAAAAAACTTGGCTAAAGTTTCCCAACCCATCCACCTGTTTCCACTATTGGGGATTACATGCTGGACTAGATTTCCAACACATATAAGGTCAGACCAACCAACCTAATGGATGGATTGGATCTGACATCTATCTACCATGTTGGCACGTGTGGTGTGCACATTAGCTTTAATGGACATCTGTGTGTACTTAGCAAAGCTCTGCAATTGCATTTAAGCTTCTTTTTTTTTCTTTTTTTTCTTTTTAATATGTTCCTTTTTAAGTTTGTAATTGGGCTTAGCTCCTCTTGATCGATGCTAAATTGTCTTGTTACCTTTTAAAAGGAAAGGAAAAAAGAAACGAAAAGAAATCCACGGACATAAAAGACTCTTAGCAAGATGGTATTTTAAAGGGGATGAGATTGTATGTGACCTGTCACCAACCACGTCCATGAGAACCTGCTGTTGCCAGATTTGATTGAACTGCGTGCTACTATTAGAGATAGGCATGTCCAGTACATACCATACCTAACAACTTTCAAACCTTATTTGGTATGCTCTAGCATATGGCCCAACAAAATCCTGCCACATCAAATCACTGCGGACATCCGTGATGCAGGGTTATCATGCAATCTGATCCATATAAAGTATCCTTGGACCATCATTCCATACAATTGGGACCATCCTTCATTATTCAATACCACTGATTTGATGAGCTCCACCGCCGATGTTTAAAAAAAAAAAAAAAAAAAAAAAAAAAAAAAAAAAAAAACTGAATAAGAGAATCCTGACCATCCATTAATAGGCAGTCAAGGAAAAAAAAAAGTGCATCACTTATCTGTAGAAAGAACAAATATTGGATGTCTGAGATCTTCTAATAAGAGCGTTTTTATTTATAACATCGTCTATCCATATCCAAGACCATCCGGTCAACCGTTTGGATAACCAAAGGATTGCCCAACAATTGAGAATTTTACTCATTCAAATGATACTATGGGTTTTTGTGGATTCTAATATGCCCTTTCATAGGTAACCCAGATCTCATTTCCACGCGATGTTGCCTTGAATCTGTCCTAATCATCAGCTGATCATAAAATTATTGAAAATCTCTAATGCTCCCCAAAAGATTTGCCTGATCGAATTGCATGAGGTGAATGGCACACATGTGTAAGCCCCAACCAACATTGTCCTAAATTTCCTGACTTGTTCGATCATTAAGTTAGCTATTATAAGAATTAACAATTTAAACCAAGTGGGATGTAACTCATTTGAGTTACTGTACGACAATTAACCATTTGCTCTAAAAACTCGAACTGATAGAGCATGGCAAATCAATCCCTTTATCTCATAGTAGGTCAAGCCCTCGCTTGAACTCTCATTGTGGGCCTCACTTCACATGGGTCACGCCTCACACAAGCCCCTCACTTCACGTGGGCGCCTCCACTTCACACAAGGCACCCCACTCGAGCCCGATGTGAAAAGAATAGAATCCAATTTAGCACATCATGAGTTGGGATGGAGAATTGAGGGTGCCTTGCCCTGACTCAATTGAATCACCCTCACTCAATTCAAGTGACTGAGCCGAGCAAGTTATGGGCATGGATAATAATTTTCTCTCTTAACCTACCATTTTCCTCAGATGAATGTGCTCCGCAATTGCGTGGATTTGCCCAACTAGATTTTTTGGCCACGAAAGGTTGGTCATTGGTCACATAAAATGTGGCCTTTATTTTACACGTATGCCATGCTAGCATGTGTTATGTCATGCACCTATTTGAAAGTCCATGCGCATGCAGCCACCCACCGTGGCGTGCATGCTAAGTTGAAATGTATAACTGTAAACATCATTATTTGTCGCTGAACTTCAAACAATGATAATAAAAAATTCTTCCATCATTATTTGTAGATGAACATTAAACAATGAAAAGAAATTTGTGGATGGCTAGGTATCACCTCTAAAACTCAAAAGTTAGTATCATTAATGAAATATGATATTGGTACCATCGATTATTCAACAGTAACAAGAGCTCAAACACTTCCATTCTTGGATCAATGTAGCAAGTAGGCTGCAACGGGTGGCAAAACAGCCTAGATCCTTAAACCGTGATAGAGGCAAAATGATCAAGGGTTTCATGTGTTGGGGAACTACGGAAGGAAGCATCGAATCAAATCAAACAAGCAATAATCAAATGCAAATAAGCAATATAGAGAACATATGATTTTATGTGAAAAAATTCTTACGAAAAAAAACCATGGTACAAAGCGATAAGCAATCCACTATGAAAATGAAAGTACAAGAGATAGAATCACTTACAATCAATACTTAGTGTAGAAAATCCTAAATCCCCCTTCTCAAAATCCTAGATACCTTTTGGCTCTCCTTGATTACTCTAATTCATAATTAGAGATGTACTTATATAACCTCTACATGAAATTAGAAACAAATTGTGCAAAACCGCACAACTTATGCAATCTGTCTATTTATCACTTGATCGATCGAGTGTCAATAACGATTTCATCGATTGATCAAGGTCACATGTTCAATCAATCGAGCATGCCCAAAAGTGTCCAGCGAGTTAACTTGAGAAAATCCAAAATTCTCGATCAATCAAGCTAGGAGTTCGGACGATCAAACTTCTGTATTCTAGCATTGATTAAAGACACCCAATTCCAACACCATGGTCCTTCCCTCAAGGAGATGTGTAGTTCCTCAGGTCAAATGATTTAGACAGTTGATCAGATGGGTCCCATTAGTGATGGAATTCCCTGAAGAAGATCATCAATGGGATGCCTTCTATCTTTCAATTGATGGTGTAGATATAGATGGTTATGAAAAGAGAAAGAAAAAAAGAACAAAGAAAAAAGAAAAAAGAAAAAAGAACGGTTGGATGCCTGGGATATTCTGTACTAGAATTTCATTGGGCATAATGCATCCATTGGTGGGCCTATTAAATCAACAGCCCGGACGGCTGAAACCCAAGGACGATGCGAATGTCCACGGGTGGACGATTAAATACAGGGAATTACGCTATGGCTGCTGCGTCTTATGCTTGAGATGCCACTGGGGTAGTCTGATAACCAAATAAACATAATTTATGGTCCATGTCATATCTAACTGGGACCCATGTTTGTGCAGTCTAGTTTGAATTATTTACCTTCGCAAGTGTTTTCTAAGTAATTATGAGTGCCTGTCATATCGTCTATAACACTCTGCCAGAGTAGTAATGTTCTGTCCTCCTACATTAATCCTTCGTGACTCTCCTCAACCATATGTATTTTGGCCATTTATTGATCATACATGTCGGTAGCAACTAGGCTGGTGGCTCCCATTGTACCTGGTTAGCTACCGTGTTTTCTTAGCCGTGAAAATAATGGGACCCACTCATGTAAGTCCTATCAGGTGCAATTTTACCCTGTGGGACGTTGCGGCCTAAGGTCTGTAGGGCCCGCTGTAAAATATGTATTTTATCTAGATTGTCCATCCATTTTGCCACCCCTATTTTAAGGCATGAGCCTAAAAATGATGCAGAATCACAGCTCAAGTGGATTACATGATAGAATGAGGGGAAAGCACAAATTTGAGCTTGATCTGAAACTTTTGTGGCCTCATGAAGTTTTCAGCTGTGGGCATCCATCTCCATTGTTTTCTATGGTGTGGTCCACTTAAGCTTTTGATCTGCATCATTTTTTAGTTCAGGCCTAAAATGAGATGTAAAAATGGATGGAAGGGATGAATAAAACACATAAATCAACTTAGGCCACTTGGTGCTTGTATCCTTATGGGGGGTGCTGCAGGCAGTCCACTTCCACTGCCATGTCTAGCCTATATACACCATTTCTACCAAGGGGGGTGGACTAGGTGCACTCGGTCTCACTCAAGATGGTGAGACCCTTATCATGGAGCCCACTTTAATGTATGTATTCTGTATCCACACTATCCATCCATTTTTTTCAGATCTTTTTAGGACATGAGCCCAAAAAGGAAGCAGATCCAAATCTCAGGTGGACCATACTAATAAGGGAAACAGTAGTGAATGAAAGCTCCACTATTAAAAACTTTGTAGGGTCCACCATAATGTTTCTATAATGTTTATTTGCCATACGACATGTTGATCAGGTCACACAAACCTGGATGGAGGGAAAAAAACAAATATCAGCTTGATCCAAAACATTTGTAGCTCACAAGAAGTTTTTTAATCACCTCTGTTTCTTATGGTATGGTCCACTTGAGATTTGGATCTGTTTCATTTTTTGGATCATACCCTAAAATGATATGCTAAAACAGATGAATGGCATGGATATAGAATAAATACATCAAGTTGGGCTCCACAATAAGGGCAACACCATCTTGGGTAAGGCTAGGCCGCACTTAATCCGCTCCCTTTACCAACTCCTGTTAGATGTTAGCCAGAAAATTAGGTAGATAGAAAACTTAAGTAGGTTACAGAAGTTTCCTATATGCTGACATATTATATCATATGAACAAAGTTGGATAACATGTAGCGGTCGTATGTGGATTAGTTGCGACCTGGGGATCCAGTTATGAGGGTGCGGTCCTAACCGTGGAGCTCATCTCAATGCATGTGTTGTGTAATCATGCTGTCCACCAGTTTTGCTAGCTCGTTTTAGGGCATGCCCCGAAAAATCAAGTAGTTACAAATCTTGGGTGGATGACACAATAGGGATTGAATTTCTACTGTTAGAGCTTTTAGGGGAGACACAAGTTTTGAATTAAGCTACTATTTGTGTTTCCCCTTCATCCAGGTCTGTGTGACCTTATCAGCAGGTCAGACGGGCAAATAGACATTATGGTGGGCGTTAGGGAGTTTTTAATGGTGGGTGGTGATTGGGAGTTTTTAAAGGTCGGCGTCCAATCACCACGGTTTCATGTGATATGGTCCACCTGAGATTTGTATATGCTTCATTTTTAAGACCATGCCCTAAAATGAGCTAGGAAATAATGGATGGCATGGATGTACAAGATATGCATTAAGGTAGGCCTCACGGTCTGATCTGCACCCAGCTTGATGGATCTGTTGCCGCACTTGATCTGCATTTGTAAATGTCACTTAAGCTTAAGAGGCTTTCAGTGGTGGGCATTTACTCTCCTTTTCTTGTGGTTCTCGTTTAATTTTGGATTTTTCTTATTTTTGAGCTCTATCTCCTAGCATAAGTTGTCAAAAAGAAAACTGAGAATGCCACGTCACAATCACACCAGCCCTTGGAGCTTAGGATTAAATGGTTTTAGGAAACCTACTCCATACACTTTATAGAGGCAGATTGCTTCCCGACATGGTCCTCCGGTGATATACCTGGTGACCAGACTCTGTGGATACCTCCATGATTTATGTATTTTATCCATGTAATTCATCCGTTCTGCTAGCTCTATTTAGGGCATGAGCACAAAAAATGAGGCAGTTCTAGAGCCCCTGTGAACCACACTAAATGAAACAGTGGTGATATTGACACCTACTGTTGAAACCTTTCTAAAACATACTATGATGTTTGTTTGCCATCCAACCTGTTCATAAGGTCACATAGGCTTGGATGAAGGCATGCTCCAAACTTTTGTAGCCCTCAAGAAGTTATCGAAATGGTAGACATTCAACCCATTTGTTTCCTGTGGTGTAGTCAGCTTAAGCTTTGGATTTGCCTCATGCTCTGAAATGAGCTGACAAAATGGATGAACGGCATAGATAAAACTCATACATCACAATGGGCTTCCTAGAGACCTGGTCTCCAAGCAATCTACTCTCCCTCCGTATGCCATGGATGCAGATGAGGTGGCGACCCTAGCACCACACAGCCATTCCATGTTGGGTGTTGTGGGGCCTAAACTGATGTATGTGTTTTATCAACGCTGTCCATTCATTTTGTAAGATCATTTTAGGGTATGAGCCCAAAAAATGAAGCAGATTAAAGCTCGATCAAGTAAAACGCAACATAAGTAACAGTGTTAGTTGAATACTCATTGCTAAGAACTTGTTGACACAAAAGTTTTGGATCAAGATGATATTTGTGTTTTCCTTCATTGAGATTTGTGTGACCTTGTATATAGGTTTGATGGCAAACAAACATTATAATCCTGTCTGGAAAGGTTTCAATGGCAGGGTCATTTGTTGGTTCTAATAAAGAGATTAAACAGAAAATACAATTATAATAAATAAGAAATAATGAATGGGTAATTTGGAGAGTTGAGGCACATTACAGTCATTGTCTAAAATATAGATTTACCTCATTATAAGGAAGAACCTCGATGCACTAGGTGTCAACAACTCTACCCCTGGGTTACAACAGTTCTTCGCCATGATAAATGACTTCAATCAGGTGTACACCCACTCTTGGTCACACGAACCCAAGCTTGCTCGTACTAATTTGTTCAGAAGAAGATTTAAAAGAAAATTCAGAGAAAGAAAAAAGCCAGAGAAGAAAGATTGATTTTTTCTAGTCTAGAACTTGGAGAAAATGAGTCGTTTTTATAGAAATTCAAGAAATGACCATTGGACTCTAGGTGCATGTGAGTGGTGCAACAAATGCATGTTGGTGCATACCGAATTATTAAATGTTGCCTTTATACATGACGATTCTCAGTGCATATGTAGGGCTGTCAACGGCACGGATCTTGATTCGTATCCGATCCGATTTAATCGGATTCGGATCAATAATCGGGTAATCGGGTCGGATACGGATACCCAAAGATGATCCATTTAATATTCGGGTCGGATTCGGATCGACCGTGATCTGGCCCGTTAAAGACTCGATCCGATTAAATATAGTATATAAAATAATAAAAGTAGGTTTCAATGGGCCGAGCGGGCCTGAAAATCAGAATTTACATAGGGTTTCAATGGGCTGGGCAGGCCTGAAAATCATAATATTCGGATATCGGATCATATTCGGATATCGGGTCAGATCATATTTGGATCGGATACGGATTTCAAAAATATCTAAACGGGTCGGGTTCGGATCATACACTTGTGATCCGAATCGGATTCGGGTCGGATATATCCTTAATCGGATCGGATACGGATCATCACTGATCCGGCCCGTATCCAACCCGTTGACAGCCCTATGCATATGTACATGATCATGACATCATTCATGTAAAGAAAATAAAAAAGTTTGATCAAAGCCTCGCCTCGCCTCAACTCACCACACTACACCGCACTGCCTCGCGCCACACTTCGCCTCAGCCTTGCCTTGCCTCGCCACACCACGACCAAGACTAAGGCTGCAACCCCTGTGCGCACATGCAAGGTTAGACCCAATACATACTCTTGATTCCCAATACAAATAGTAAGTGAATGATTCTAATATAAATACTTGAAATTCTCATCTACTTTTCAATGTAGGATTAAACCTAACAAAAGAAAAAAATTAAAACCACATATTACAAGGAAAACATTTTTATTTAATTTTAAAATATATTTTTATCTAAAAATCTTCCATAATTTAAAAATTAGGAAAGATGGTGAAGCTGGATTAAGAAAAAATCAGTTTAGAAAAAATAATGAAACGAAGTGCATCGACAAAGGTATCTTAATGATTTAAACCTCGCCTAATATAAACATGTCTACTTTGTCGGGTCATAATAACATAAAGTTTGAAACTAACCCCCACAATGACAACCCAAACACATTACACACAACATTTTGGAGTAACTTAAAATTTTCAAACTAGCACATTACAATCATGTGTTGAATCCCAATTTCATGAATGCTCTAGAGAATGTCTCAATTCTCATATGAAGCGGCCTTACTTCTACATTCATATAGGTGAATCCATCAGAGATATACCTTTAGCTAGACATCCCACTGTATTAAAGCTATATAATTGATTAAGGACATAGTCCAACCTCCTTTGCTGCCACGTCATAGGAATGAAGTTCTCAATTTATACATATATATGTCAATGTCTAATGGCTCAAAGCAACTTGTTATTACCCATTGAACCTAGTTCTTGGGATCTCTAGTAATCTATGTTGGGTTTCCACTGCCGATGATTTATCTAAGTAGGACTCAACCCCATTTCCCTTGATGTCCTCATTACTAACTTTCTAGCTAGCGCTTTAGTTAGTGGATTAGCTAATTTTTTTACCTTATAAAGTCAATTCCAATTATCATATCTCAAATTAATTGCCTGACTAAGTTATGTCTCAGACATAGATATCTAAGCTTTCCATTATAGGTTCTATTGTTTGCCTTAATTATAAGATTTTAGTTATTACAATGCAACGCAATTATTGACACGGGTTTACCCTACATGAATATATCTGAAAGCATATTTTTCAACCATTCTGCCTCTTCTCCTGCAATTATAAAGACAACGAATTTAGATTTCATCGTGGAACGAGAAATACAAGTCTACTTCTTAAACTTCTGGGATATTATGGACTCCTCCAAAAGTAAACATGTAGCCACTCATGGACTTAGATTCCATTAAATCTGATATTCGATTTGCGTCACTATACCTCTTTAGTACAACTGGATATCAAGTATACTTAAGACCATAGCTGCAAGCCTTTTTGAAATATCTTAGACCTGATATTACATATGCAATTAGTAAACTAATATTATAATGCAATTGGTAAACTGAGTAAATACACCAGTAATCCTGGAAAGATGATTGGAATGTTGTAAATGCCCAATAACACTAGAATACTCAAGTTGTAATATATCATGACTCTCATTTTTTTTACATAATTTTATATGAGGATCAAAGGGAGTGCATGTGGGTGTACAATTTAAAATTTTATATTTTTTAAGGATTTTCTCCTTATAGTATGATTGAGATAAAGTGATTGCACTGAGATTTTTCACAATTTTGATTCTAAGAATCGCATTGGCCTCTCTTAGGTTCATATCAATGGTAGTACTAAAGATTAATATGTCATTCACATTAAAATATATGATCACACTTGCATTTTCAAACAACTTAATGTACACACATTCATCCAACTCATTAATTTGAAAATCCTTTGATAATAACACTTTGTCAAATTTCTTATTCCATTGCTTCAGAGCTTGCTTAAGCCCATAAAGGGATTAATTAATTTGCATACTTTTTTTCATTATTTTTATAAAAAAAATCTCTTGGGTTGGTTCATGTAAATCTCTTCTTCTACTTCTTTATTTAGAAAGAGGATTTTTACATCTATTTGGTGAATCCCAAGGTTGTGGATGGAAGCAATAATTATTAATACTTGTATGGTTGTGACTTTGGTAACAAATGAATATATATATCAAAGAAATTAATATCTTCCTGTTGGGGCCTAAAAAGTGATTTACATATAGTCCATCTATGAGTCCATTGCTCGGTGATTCCTGCACTGCTTAACCCATAAATTCCATCTATTTAACTCAATCATGAATCCGTCTAACTGTGCGTTTTACCGTTTGTATAGCAAAAACAACTATACTAATTTTATCTCATGTTGCGTGATTCTTCTATCTTTTATGATTTGCAGGAATACGAGGTGTTTTATCTTATTATCACAAGACTCAGCACAAGATCATTTATTGTCGGTGTATCAGTATATATATATATACACATTCTGAAAAGTATAAGAATAAGTATTATACACATTCTGAAAAGTACAAGAATAAGTATCAGTAAAGAGTTTACATCAAGTCACAAGATGACTAGACAAGTAATATTCGTTCAAAGAAAATAAGACTAGACAAGTAATATTCGTTCGAAAAAAATAATATATCGTTGGAAAGCTTATCAAGTCACGATTCTAATGAGCCCAAAATCATCCCATTCCAAGTTGTAATGAAGAAGGTACGTGCCATTTACTAAAGATTACACGTCGTTGATAACATCGGACACTTGGGGCCTACTTTTAAAGAGGTATATAGTATTTAAATTTGATCATTATAGGTTCATTACATAGAGCATCGAAATAACTTTTCAACGAGTATAAGATCGCCTCAATCAAAGTTATAACTAAGAAGTTACAACTAATTTTATAAAATAGCCAATAAGGCGCATGTGTAAAATGATATGTACGAGACAATTAAGGCATGCATATGATAAATAGGGTATACGCATGACCCTGTAAGGCATTTGTAAGACGTAATAAGGCATGTGCATGATGTTTCAAAGAAACTCGAAGTTTTGGACATCTCACACGCACTCGTAAGGCTTGCGCGAGAGGCCATAAAGCATGTGCAAGAGGTCCTAATGGCAATTAAGTATGTGCAAGTGTTTGAAAGACATCCACATAAGTTTTATAGTGTGCGCATAAGCTAGATTCACAATTTGCATGTGAGTTTGAAAGGCATGCGCAAGGGCTTGTAAGGTATGCATGAGACTGTTAAGGCATGTGTATCGCTGTTAAGGCATGTGCACGACAAATGTCTTTGATTTCTCTGCCTATAAATACCCCATTATGTCTCTATGACTAGAGAGACCGTTTTGACTAGAAGCCCCTCACCGTTCTATGACGAGAGTAGTCAAGACATTCGCAAAGCCCTCGCTAGAACCCCGCCGAAACCCAAAACCAATCTCCGAAGCTACGTCATTCCAACGTACTAGGTGAGGCTTCCCGCGCATGTTACTCAAAGACCAAATGTAACAACTTTTTGAACTAAGTCCGGATAACCCATTGCGCAAACCTATAATGCTTTGTGCACACTTTTCAAGAGAAAATTAGTAAAAGTATTGCTTGCGGACATCCAAACAACAACCAAACTAGCTTTGGTCACATGCGCATGCCTCGCACGCCTTAAAACCCCTTGCGCAGGCCTTAAACATGCCAAACATATAAAAAAATAACAATTATGTAGCCAAAGGTCACTTACACATACCCTAATGCCAGTTACAGGCATGTGCACGACCCTTAAGGCATGCACAAGACACAAAAAGGCATGCGCTGGACTCTTTAGGTGGACTCTTTAGGCATGCGCATGACATGTTTTGGCCTCCATTATATGTTATTTACCTATTTTTCTTATTTTATGGCTTTATTTTCTTACTTCTGCACATGTGCGTGTTGGAGAACTGGTCAGCGGAAGCACCGAAGAAGATCAAACAATCACCACAAAGCCACACAAGCACTCAACGCAAAAGCAAACGAATTTTACGTGGAAAACCCTTGCGAGAAAAAACCACGGCACAAAGCGATAACTTCCACTATGAATTCAGATGATTACAGAGCTAGAACTACCCGAGTAGATCCTAAAGATGAACAAAAGCACACAACCACTCAATCCTCTTTCCCAATAACCCTAATCTTGTTTAGAACAACTAGGTATTGCTTAGGATTAAGTCTAGCACGATTAGGAAACATTTATATAAGAGGAAACCCGAAAATAGAAACAAGTAGCGCGAAAACCGCGCAACACTACAATCTCCTGCAGACCGTAAACCGGTCGCACTGACCGGTCGTGACCAGTCCAGAGAGGTGTGCCGGATGCTGCCTCAACTCAGACCTGTCCTCAGACCGGTCTGAGCAACCTGCGACCGGTCTGGCGACCGGTTTAAGATCTCCACGACCGGTCTCAAAATGGCCAAAATCGTCCAGAGAGTTTTGGACTCAAAACTGCATATCCTGTCCACTGGCTGACTGATCGTGCGACCGGTCGGTGGACTCTGTTCATGCACAGTAATGAAGCCTTCACAACAAACTCCACCAAGGCATCATTACACTTTGAACCATCTCTTCTACTCTTCAAAGAACCAACTCATCACCAGCCATAGTAGCCGCCTCTCATGCATCACTGCATCTTCGTTAAGCCTTCGCCAATCCTAGAGAAGTTACGCAGACCTTGAACTTCTCTGTAAGGACCACCTTGGTCAGCATATCAGCCGGATTCACGCTGGTGTGAATCTTGTCCAGAGTCACATCTCCTTCCTCAAGCACCTGTCGAATAAAATGGTGACGCACATCAATATGTTTAGTACGTGAGTGATAAACAGAATTTTTAGCCAAATTTATAGCACTTGAGCTATCACAATTAACATGCACAGCTTCCTGCTGAAGCCCCAACTGATTTATCATCCCTTTCAACCAAACAGCTTCCTTGAAACCTTCTGTCACTACCATATACTCAGCTTCAATAAAGAGCCACCACCGACTGAAGCTTAGACATCCAACTAATCGATCCACCTGCTAATATAAACGAGTACCCTAAAGTCGATCTCCTATTGTCCACACTACCTGCGTAGTCAGAATCAACATAACCAATCAACTTGTCCTTTGACTTCTCAAACGTCAAGACATAGTCCTGCGTACCCCGAATGTATCGAAGTAGCCATTTTACAGCTTCCCAATGTTGTTTGCCCGGGTTAGACATGAATCGGCTTACAACACCCATAGCCTGTAAAATATCTGGTCTTGTACAGACCATGGCATACATTAAACTACCCACAACACTTGAATAGGGCACATGAGACATAACATGCTTTTCTTCATCCGTTATGGGACAATGTTCAGAAGAAAGCTTGAAGTGAGCCGCGTGGGGAACGCTAACCGGTTTGGACTTGTCCATCTCGTACTTTTTCAATACCTTCTCAAGGTATTCTTCCTGAGATAACCACAACCTGCTCCTCTTCCTGTCTCTATGAATATCTATGCCAAGAACCCTCTTTGCAGCCCCCAGATCATTCATCTCGAATGTCCTTGAAAGTTGAGTCTTCAACACATCGATGTCAGACATGCTATGACTGGCAATAAGCATGTCATCGACGTACAACACCATTATGAGAAACTTCTCATCATTCAGTGTCTTGTAATAGACACAATGATCGTACTTGCTCCTAGCAAAGCCCTGACTCATCATGAAGGAATCAAATTTCTTGTACCACTGCCTAGGCGACTGTTTGAGACCATACAACGATCTCCTCAACCTGCAAACCTTGTTTTCGGCCCCTTGCACTGTATAACCTTCTGATTGCAACATGTATATCTGCTCTTCCAATTCCCCATGCAAGAAAGCGGTCTTCACATCCATCTGTTCCAGCTGTAGGTCGTATTGGGCAACCAGCGCCAACACGAACCTGATAGATACTTGTTTCACAACTGGTGCAAAAATCTCACTAAAGTCTACGCCTTCACGCTGAGCATAGCCTTTTGCTACCAACCTTGCCTTGTATCTATCATGTTTCTTCAAAAAAATCCACTTACACCCTATCACTTTTCGACCCACTAGAAACTCCACAAGCTCCCAAGTCTCATTCTTGTATAAGGAGTCCATCTCGTCTTACATTGCCATCTTCACTTCTCAGCATCTACATCGTATAGTGCTTCCTCAAAGTTAGACGGATCCTCCTCATCTGTAATGAGAGCGAATGCAACATTCGAGTCATCCCTGTACCTTGCCGGTAACCTGCGATCCCTGGGTGAATTTCTTCGCATAGGTGGCTGCTCCACCTGATCATGTACCTCTGTCTGTGCCTCAGAATTGGCCCGTGTCCCATCTCTGTCCTCATGAGTATCAACCTATTCTAATGTTTCTGGTTCCTTTGTAGCATCCTTATGGAACAAAGACCCCTCATCAAACTTGACATCACGGCTCAGGGTGATCTTTCGTGTGACAGGGTCATATATGCGATATCTCTTCACACTATCACTATAGCCAACAAAGATCCCTTTTATGGCCCTATGGTCTAGCTTATCTCTCTCAATTGACGGTACATGAGAGTAAGCCTTACAACCAAAAACTCGTAGGTATGAGTAGTCTAGCGTACGACCACTCCACACATCCTCGAGGATTTTACATTCAATTGCCATAAAGGTTGACCGATTTATCAAGTAACAAGCCGTGTTAACGGCCTCAGTCCATAGCTCTTTGCCCAACCCAGCATTACTAATCATGGATCGAGCTCTCTCCAAGAGAGTCTGATTCATCCGCTCTACCACACCATTCTGCTCTGGTGTGTGGCGCACTGTGTTGTGCCTCACGATCCCCTCTTCTTTACAATACGTGTTAAATTCCCTAGAAGTGAATTCCCACCATTATCGGTTCTCAAAATTTTCAATTTCTGCCCTGACTGATTCTCCACCATCGCCTTCCAATACTTGAAGGTCGTGAAAACATCGGATTTATTTTTCAGAAAATAAATCCAAACCTTCCTGCTATAGTCATCGATAAACGACACGAACCACGATGACCCACCAACAGAAATAACGGGCGATGCCCCCCATACATCGGAATGGACAAATCAAGCACCCTTTTACATACATGTTTCCCCCCTTTAAAAGATAATCTAGACTGTTTTCCATACATGCAGTGTTCACATATACTAAAGTCTACAGATTTAAAGGAAGGAATCAAAGATCGTTCAGAGAGTACCTTCATGCCCCGCTCGCTCATGTGGCTTAAGCGTGCATGCCACATACGTGCAGACGTGGAATCCGCTACAGTCGCTGCAGCTCCACCTATTAAAGTGCTCCCAATCAGCCTGTAAATGTTTCCATGCCTCTGTCCCTTCATAATTACAAAGGCACCCTTTGAAACTTTACAGAATCGGTCAAAACCGGTGAACCTGCACCCCAATGCTTCGAGTGCACCAAGGGAGAGCAGATTCTTCCTCAACCTTGGAACGTGCCTTACTTCCGTCAAGGTCCGTTCGATCCCATCGAACATCTTGATGCGCACTATACCAATCCCCACAACCTTACAGGCGTAGTCATCGCCTAGAAATACCGAGCCTCCCTCATACTCCCTGTAGGAAGTAAAGACGCTCCTATCTTGGCACATGTGATATGAGGCCCCAGAGTCCATGATCCACTCATCACAGAGAGGTCTAGCCTTTGACACCGTCAAGACTTTACACACATCACTACCACCTTCCTCGGCTTCAGCGGTATTGATTTCCCTAGAAGAATCACCTGACTTCTCCTTCTTATACTTAGGACTCTTGCAGTCCTTCTTCATATTCCCAACTTGGCCACATCCCCAACACTTCAACTTGCCTTTGCCCTTGCCCTTCGATTTGGATCGAGAACGCGACGATCCTTCACCTCGCTCAGAATTCCTTCCTCTCATAAACAATGCTTCGGAGGAGGAATTAGTATCACCGCTCTTCTGTCTCATGGCCTTCGATTGAAGGGCTGAGACAACGGTCTCAACACTAATAGTGTCCCTACCCGCGCACGAGTCCCTGAGTGACTCATATGAACTAGGAAGTGAGTTCAACAAGATCAAGGCTTGATACTCGTTCTTCATCTGCTCACCAAAATCGAACAACCTGCAAATCAACTTGTTGAATGTGCTAATGTGGTCCTCCACATCTGTCCCCTCCGCCATCTTCAAAGTGAAGAGTTGCATCATTAGATACATGCGATTTTCTAGAGACTTCTTCGCATAGATGTTCTCTAGCTTGGTCCATGTTTCTACAGCGGTCTTCTCCTTCATGACGTTATAGAGGACGTCATCAACAAGGCACAATTGGAATAAGGCCATTGCCTTCTCATCCATCTTCGTCCACTGTAACGCCCCCACAAACACTGTACAGATATTGTCCGCTCTGGGCACGCACGCGCGCCCGCACGGTTTTGGTCCCGAGGTTTCCCCCAAAACGCGTCTGTACAGGGAAGGTGAGAACCGCACATATAGCCCAGAATTAGGGCGCTCATCCTTCCGATGTGGGACTAACCTCACCCAGGCCCTACCAACTGGAGCGCTATTTTCGAAGCCCGACCAGTCCCCAACGGGGACCCGGATGCAACCCACGCTCGGACCACAGCCAGGCTGCACTGGGGCGCTAGATCCACTCATCATCTTTCATCTCGGCAGGGCGCTTTCCAAGGGCGTTCACGACCCCTTGCTGAGTTAAGACGGCACGCATCTTCACCTTCCATAACTCGAAGTTATTTTTGCCTGAGAACTTCTCAACGTCGAACTTGGTACTTGAAGCCATGAGATTATTTCAGAAAACTTCTTCTTCAACTCTCCAACGATAGCTCTGATACCACTTGTTGGAAAATCGGTCAGCGGAAGCATCGAAGAAGATCAAACAATCACCACAAAGCCACACAAGCACTTTTACGTGCAAAACCCTTGCGGAAAAAAACCACGGCACAAAGCAACAACTTCCACTATAAATTCAGATGATTACAGAGCTAGAACTACCCGAGTAGATCCCAAAGATGAACAAAAGCACACAACCACTCAATCCTCTTTCCCAATAACCCTAATCCTGTTTAGAACAGCTAGGTATTGCTTAGGATTAAGTCTAGCACGATTAGGAAACATATATATAAGAGGAAACCCGAAAATAGAAACAAGTAGCGCGAAAACCGCGCAATACTACAATCTCCGCAGACCGCAAACCGGTCACACGACCGGTCGTGACCAGTCCAGAGAGGTGTGCCGGATGCTGCCTCAACTCAGACTTGTCCTCAGACCGGTCTGAGCAACCTGCGACCGATCTGGCGACCGGTCTGAGATCTCCACGACCGGTCTGGCGACCAGTCTCAAAATGGCCAAAATCGTCCAGAGAGTTTTGGACTCAAAACTGCATATCCTGTCCACTGGCCAACCGGTCGTGCGACCGGTTGGTGGACTCTGTTCATGCACAGTAATGAGGCCTTCACAACAGTGCGAGTATCCATGAGCAACAATAAGCATCAAAATCAGCAATAAACAGCGGAATGAAGCACAGAATATCCTCAAAGACGAGTTATCAGACAACAGAATAGCACAATAAGTAATTTGAACAACTATGTAACTATCTATTTACTGAACAATAACCTAGAGTGAGGCTTTGACTAGTCAAAATGGATTTTGGTCACCACTGAAAACCGCAATCAATGAGTTCAAATCACATTCAACACATTGTTATGAACTGTTATCTCAAAACTAGTCGATATACTACCCATTACCAATGACACCTGCTGATTGAGCTAATCAAGTACATGGTCATAGTCGGTCTTCCTGCGGTCACCCATCCACAGTGACAGTCACTGGCTCTACGATGCACCACTCGATTGAAACAATAATTGTCTCTCAACTCGAACATTTAAAAGAACATGGGACCTATACATTCGACCTGTTCAAAAGATGGCTTAGTCCATACCAAAACAATAACTGGTTTCTACAACCACAAACTCAAAGATTATAGTCCCCGATGACTTAGTTTTTTGCCCCCCGTTAACTGAATTTTTTCAAATACTCTCTCTTATACAATTGTTATTCATAGTAGAGCATTGTTGCTTTATGCCGTGGTTTTCTCTCGTAAGGGTTTCCACGTAAAAACTTTGTGTTCTTTGCAGTATGCTTTATTTTATGTTCATACTTCCTTATTTGCTTTACTTGATTTAACTTTGATAATGCATAAGTACATTTGCTTTGTTTTTAATAAAGGATTATCAGTCATTTGATGTAATTAAGGGCTTGTGTCAGATCACAGCTTGAAATGTACAAGATCTCAGAATCTCTGAAATAAAATTTGTCTTATGATATCTTCTCTTGTGTATACTTTTGTATATGTTTATGATTGTCTATGAATATTCCATTACTCAGAAATTCCGAGCAACAATATATAAAAAATTTCCTTTAGCATTTTCAGTTCTAACACTTCCTTTTTGTTGTACCTCTTAGCCATAAGCCCTGCCTTCAATTTCTCAATAGACCATTTAGTCTAAGTTTAATCTTAAAAACTTATTTACAATCCATGGGTTTACTACTTGGAGATAGGTCTATTAATTTAAGTGTTATTATGCAATTATATTCAATTTCACCATGGATAACTTCTTTTTAAAAAAATTGCATTAGGAAAGCTCATAACTTCGTCATGTAAGGATTGGTTATCCTCTATAAGGAAATTATAGAAGTTAGGTCTGAAGCTAGTCTCAACTCTTGTCCTCTTACTTCTTATAGGCTTCAAGGGCTCTACCATTGTGTTATTATATATTTCAGTCATTGTAACTGAATCTACCACTTCCATGGAAGTAGACTTAAATTTACCTAAAATATATATTTTTAAAGAAATCAACATTTAGGATGTAATACCCTGAAAATTTACAAGCTTGGGTAGGTACACAAGTGCGCATCCTAGTGTGCGTCCCAATTTGGATATGTACCTTTAAAATAATAACACTTGGACTTAAGCTCATGAATGCACACAATCAGACCCACTTATGCCTTGCAACAACTTTCGAGACCTGACACACCCTCGTATACTCGATCAACCATCTAACTAACCGTTAAAGATACTCTCCATTGTTAAACTAGATATTAGACTATATACTTCATTATCAGAAAATCGATCATCGTAAACAAATTCGGGTAATGAATTTCGGGGCATGACAGATTGGTATTAGAGCCCAAGTTTAGAATTAAATTGAGGACCTATGATAGTTTTCAAATTAGAAACCTAAACTTGAGACTCTTTCATTTTTTTATATAGAATTTGACATTATCTAAGCTATACGTTAAATTAACAACTTGAATTGAGATCCTATAGAAGGATTTCAAGATTTGGCTCCCTGCATTTTGCTAGGCAATAATGGACAACAGAAAATTCCTAAACAAGTTTAGTTTCATAGAAAAATAAAAGAAAAATATAAATCCAAACCCTTCTAGTACCGATTTTAGGATATTGTAAAACTGGTCAGAAATCGTCTATTTCTTAGCAACATTTATTGTCAGATTTTTAGAAATTTTTTTAAAATTCGTAATGAAGTAAAATTTTGTTAAATGTTATTAAGCTTATAGTTACACCATTAGAAAAAATTTGAAACTTTTCAAACATATGAAAATATCTAAAATGTCAGTGGGAATAGCACATTCAAAACCTGAAATTTTCTACACTCAATCTCAATGTATATTTCAATGTAGTTTCTCTGAAATTTTCATGTATACCCCTTCCAATCTACTTGAGCTTATTTGCATCCTAGAGAATCATCAAACGTACTTTGATATTTCATTTATCAATCATAGATACGATGCACCTTTGTGATGAAGGTTGTTATTGTTGTATTATGATTGTTCATTTTGTTGTTATGTTGCTTGTACTTGATTGGTTGTTTTGCTTATGATATTATTGTTAGCCTACTTCTACGTTAGTATGTTTGTTTGGTGCTTTCTTTTAGTGGTGCATGCCTAAATGCATCAGAATGCGTAGCGGAAGTGTAGCTATGGGTGCGTTTGAATTTTAAGGATGAAATTCTCTAACGGGATAGGAATGTAACAACCTGAAATTTTAGTATGTATGTGTACATTTACACGCATTCATCAAAGCATCCACTCATTCATGCATCAATGTATACATTCATCTACCATTCTATGTAAGTGGTGATAATTGATATGTGGTTATTTGTTTAGTATGAACCTTTAATGTACGTGATTATAATTATATTACTTTGGTGTCTATATATATGTATAAGTATGTGCTCTTGTACTCTTGATATTTATATTCGTTAAGCCATCTAATTCTAACAAAGTTTTAAGTAGATTAAACTTTGAAAATAAAATCTTTGTTAAGGTGGGTGGAATGTAATATCCTAAAAAATTTTGTGCTTGGGTAGGTACATGAGTGCGTATTTTAATGTGTGTCCCAATTTGAATATATATCTTTAAAAGAATAATACTTGGACTTAAACTCACGAACACACACACTTAGACTCACTTATGCCTTGTAATAACTTTCAAGATCCAACACACCCTTATATACTCAATCAACCTATTTAACTAACCGTTGAAGACACTATCCACTACTAAACTAGACATTCAGTTGTCTAATTCACCATCGAACTGCCCTATCATTGTAAACCAAGCTTAGGTACCAAATTTTTGGGGCGTGACATAAGGATTCAATGATAAAATTGACATCAATAAGATTATGTGACCTCAATAAAAAATCTATAATCATTACTATTTTATGCATAACTCATGAATGCACAATTAATGATTTTATCTCCTAATTTCGTTTCCTTGAGTAAAGGTAGCTCTACTTACCCTTACACTTTAAGATACTTTAAAATTTGATCATTGTTCTTTCATAATTCTTAAGGCGTTTTATTAGAATGTTTATATGATACGCGATTTAAAATATGACATGCAGTAAGGAGGGCTTCTCCCCATATATTAAGGGTAAACTAGAAGTAAAAAGTATAGCATTTTCCATGTTCGTTAGAGTTCTATTTTTCTTTTTAGCGATTCCAATTTGTTAAGATGAACATGGTGCAGTTACCCTATTCTTCATGTCTAATCCCTTTTAATTCATAGTATGATACGAAATCATAATAAAGATATTCTTTACCTCGATCAAATCTGAAACCTTCACAGTTATTTCTAATTGATTCTTCAGATTATTCACAAAAGCCATGAACCTATTATTTGTTTAATCTTTATTCCTAATTAGATATACTTTTGCATATCTGAAGTAATCATTTATGAAGATTACAAAATATTTCTTCTCCCACGAGTTTCAATATTTTTTACGTCGCATATATTGTTATGAATTAAATCTATGACTTAATCGGTCATTTTTCCTGAAATGCTTGAATTGTATACAGATTTCACATTTGTTTTGGTTTTTTTCTACTCTAGGAATAAGTCTCATATTAATTATGTTTTTAAGATAATGGTAATTCACATATCCTAGTCTAGCATGCCACGTATCAGAAGACTTAATCAAGTGGAAGAACTAACACCATTATCATTCATAATATTAATTTTGAACAAACCATCAGATACATAATCTTTCCCAACAAATACACATTTTTTAGAAATAATATATTTTTCAGATTAAAAAAACTAACTTAGACCCATTCTTGTTAAGTGTAGAGTTAAAGACAAGATTCTTCCGGAGGTCCAATACGTGCAGTGTATTCAAAAAAGTCGAAACTTTTTTAAACTAAAGCTTCAAGCTCAAATTTTTCTAGCCAACAACCTTTGCTTTGGACAAATTTTTTTATGAAAATGTCCATCGCATCCTCTATTTTCTCGTATGAGGAAAATGCATCTCAGTCATAGCTAAGGTGCTTGGTGGCCCTGAATCAATTCACCACTCATTTGAGCCATAAGCAATGAGTGCTTTGGTGATGACAACATTTGTATGTTATTCTTCCTTATGGTACTTTTGTAAAATCTATATTCCTTAGCAATATAACCATTTTTTTCACACACATAACATCATTCATTCTTTTTATTATTCTTATTAATTTTCTTGTTCTTTGGATATGTGGGTGTTTTTTCTTTGGTGATCCAGACCTTTGGTACCCTTCCGGTTATTCTCAACAAGGTGTGCCTTAGTTATAGATTCTAATTATAGAGAATTTCTATCACGGTTCATTGTCTCATCTTCAATATATATGTGAAGAGTGATATCATCCAATTTTATGTCATCTCTTATGCTTCAGAGAATTTTTATATTCTTTCCATGATAACGAGAGCTTTTCGATTATTACAACAACTTAAAAAGCCTCATCAATCACCATATTTTCAAATGAGATTTAATGAGTTATCTTCTTTAAACCATGCACCTGATCTACTACAAACTTGTCATTAAACATCTTAAAATCAATATAATGAATAATTATATATTTCTTCATTCCAGCATCCTCCTTTTTAAATTTCTCTTCAAGATAATCTCACATATTTTTTACAGTTGAGAGATGACAATAGATATCATAGTTTTCATTTGTCATCGCATTGAGAATGTAATTTTAGCACGAATAATCATAATTCTTTCATCTCAATTGTTCAAAAAATGTCGTTGGTTCATTTATCTTAAGTGATGGGGCAAAATCTTTAATAACGTAAATCAACCTGAGGGTAGTGAGATAGAAGTCCATTTTTTGCTGTCATTTCTTGAAGTTCTTCCCATAAAAAATTTCGATTTAAAAAATAGTTGTCATAATGTTGAGATTTTTTAGAGAGAAATTTGTCTTTATATTGTGGTTCTAATGAAGGGATTAAGCAGAAAATTCAACTATAATAAGTAAGAAATAATGGAGTAATTGATGTAGGGGAAGAACCCCATGATCGAGGGCGTAGATCACACACCTTCCTACGGAAGATGAATAGGAAGAAAAACAAGAAGAAACTAAGGAATTTCCTATTTTGGAGTTTTAACCAAAATAGGAAATTGTTATCCCATTTTTGGATTTTGGCCCAACTCGTGGGGCCCATGTTAATCATTTATGATTATCCGTTTCGTCCATTTCGTAGAGCTGCTCGACGCCGAGAAAACCCAACAAGTTTCACATCGATCCAAGTTACGGATTGATCGTGGCGTCGAAAATTGTACGAACTGTCCAGAAAGTTCTGAATTCCGCCCACTAAATCTGGAGATGGTTCAAGTGGCCCACTACTAGTGATATGGAGAATCTGAGCCAACCATTTTGAAGAGTACGTCGATATCAGAAAAACCATAAAGTTTCGTGGCAATCAGATATGTGGATTGTTCGTATCAGCGGAAGGAAGACGGCATTGACGTTATACAGTTTGCGCAGATTTTTCAATTTCTTTTCTAATTGTATTAGGATTCTTTTCTTCATTTGCAAGTTAGTGTTAAGTACGAATTTAGGGTTTAGTTTATTATTTAAAGCAAAGTAATTATGTTTATTTAATTATTCATTTAATTATCAAAAAATAATTATTTGGAATTAATTTCCTCTTTTATCTTTTATTTCTTCTCGTGGATTCGAGAAAACACTTGGTTAGGGAGACAGTGATTGACCTACCACATCCTTCCTGCGTTATTGGTATCAGAGAGAGGTTTCTTCCTCAGGACGATGACCTCTAATGAAGGGTTGGATCCTCATCCTAAGGATGGTGCTCCAAGGGATTATGTCACGGCGGCAGCTTTCGATGAAGCACAACGAGAAAATCAGTTGATCCTGCAAGGTATACATGCAACCCTCAACCGCATTGTAGTGGCATTGAATCTGCCCCAAGCCCAAGACAACAGTCAACAACTACATGTGCTCGCTGTACGGAATAACCCCATGTTCCGTAGAGCACCCCAGGTGGTGTAAGACCCGTACCCTGAATTGCCCTCCGTAGGTTTAGTTTCCGGTACCGGTACGTCCCGGACGGACCAGATTCTAGAGCCTTGATCGCGACCCTGATTTAGTACCGCAACGACCCAAGACTTGTACCCTTGCGACCGCGCGAGCGCCACGATTCCAACGCCGCGCGGCACGCCCCATTGCGATACCCGGTGTGTAAGAGGCATACGTTCGTGCAATTCGAGGTGGGCCACGCAACGCGCGTGTGGCGTGGGCCCCATTTGCACAATTCCCAACAATATGTCAAATCAATCAACATCACCCTTACCCATACCCCTATCATTACCCTAACCTACACACACCAACTCCAACCCATACCTCTCTCCCAAAGTCAACTCCAACCCATTCCTCCCATCCCATCATGACATCATGCACCCCCCCCCGCAAGATTGCAAGATTTGAGAGAGAGAGAGAGAGAGGGAGAGAGAGAGAGAGAGAAGTAGAGAGATTTGAGAGATTGAGTGAGTTTAGAGAGAGATTTAGAGGGAGATCAAGAGAGAAAGAGAGAGATTGAAGGTGAAGATCAAGTTTGGAGGACCCCGATCATCATCCGGACCGTCCGATCGGCAATCCAACCGTCCAACCATCATTGTGAGTGCAATCTTTCCCCCTTTTTCTGGTTTACCTTTCTTTTTATTTCCTTGGGCCCACCTTATGATGGGCAATGAGATGGATGGGCTGGATCATCCATGAATGGGTCCCACATACCTGTATAATAATAATAATGATAATAAAATAAAAAAAGAAAAAAAAGAAAAGAGTGAAGGAGAAGGCCGCTGGATAGCCAGCGTCCAGAGGACGCTGCTGCCCAGCAGTGCTGGGGCTTTGGGCGTTGACCGTGGGTCCCCACTCGTGGGACCCACTTGATGTATGTATGTGATCCAAGCAGATCCAGATCGCAGGTGGACCACACCATAGGAAAACAGTAGAGATAATGATGTGGACTGTTGGACTTCCGTGGCCCACCGTGATGTTTGCAGGCGGAATCATCTGCCCAATATTGGGCTTATTAGGTCCCCAACGAGCTGGGAAACCTGATGAGCGGAGTGGATCGTCTCCAAGTGGACCCCACTTGATATAAACAAAGAAAAAAAAAAGAGAGGAAAAACAAAAAAAAAATATGAGAACGTCCAGACGCTGGACGTTCACAGCGTCTGGGACGCTGGAACCGTCCAGCGTCAGGACGGTTGGAATGGGTCCCCACTCGTGGGACCCACCTCGATGTTTGTGTTCCATCCACGCCGTCCATCGGTTTTCCCATATCATTTTAGGGCTAAGGCCCAAATATGAAGCAGATTCAAATCTTAAGTGGGCCGCACCGCATGAAACAGTGGGGTGAATGATGTCCACTGTCAAAGCTTCCTCGGCCTACATTGACGTTTGTAAACAAATTCAACCACCCAATATGGGGCTCTACGGATCCCCCACGAGCTGGGGAATATGACGAGCGGAGTGGATTGCTCTTATGTGGGCCCCACTGGGCGAAAACCATTGAAAAACAAAAAAAAAAGAAAAAAAAAGAAAAGAAAGAAAGAGAGGAGGAGGCGTCTCTGACGCGCTGGAAGAACCCAGCGTCCGTGGACGCTGGGGTCGTGGGGTGCCAGCAGGTGGGCCACCCTGTGGGTCCCACCGTGTTGTATGTATTATATCCGCACCGTCCATCCATTTGGGGAGATCATTTTAGGGCATGACCCCAAGAAGGAGACAGATCCAAATCTCCAGTGGGCCCCACTTGGAAGAAAACAGTGAGGGCAGTGACAGACCGTTGAAACCTACCTATGGCCCACCATGATGTTTATTTGAGATCCAACCTGGTCATAGGCTCTCACGTGTGTTAGCTGGGCTGCCCAGCAGGTGGTCCACTAGTGGGACCCACCTAAAATGTATACGCTTTATCTATTCCGCCCACATGTTTTTCCAGCTCATTTTAGTGGCTGAGCCCAAAATCTAAGTATATCCAAATGTCAAGTGGACCATGCCACGGAAACAGTGGGAATTATGATCTCCACCGTTGAAACCTTCCCAGGCTCTACAGTGATGCTTATTTGTCATTTAACCTGTTCATAAGATCACATGGATATGGGTGAAGGGGGAAACAAAAATATTAGTTTGCTTCAAAATGCTTGGGGCCCATTTGGGTGCTACGCTCTATGGGTCCCACCACGATGTATCTGTTTAACGTATGCCGCCCATCTGTTTTTCCATATTATTTTAGGGCCGTGGGCCCTCATAATGAGGTAAATACAAGCCTCAAGTGGACCACATTGTAGGGAAACCGTGGCCATTGATGCCCACCTTTGAAACCTTCCTTAGGGCCATTGTAATGTTTATTTTTCCATCTAACCAAAGGTGATGGGGCCCAACTTTGGGTCCCACCTTGATGAATCTTGAGTATATCGTGTCGTTCTTCTTGGCAGGGGTGTGGGCCCAGTTTTAGGTGGGCCACACGTAGAAAATAAGGGTCATTGAATGCCTACCATTGGAAACTTTACAGGACCCATCTGTTATGTTTATTTGCCATCCTTCCTGTTCATAAGTCACCCAGCCATGGGTGGGGTTCCACACGTGTGGTGTGCGGGCCCCACCATGGTGTTTGTTTGCCATCTCACTTGATTAGTGGGGAAAGCACAAATATCGGGTTGATCCCAAACTGTTGGGGCTCATTGATGTATGTGGCTTCCCCACTCCTTTGTGCGGTTATACCCAACCATGGGTCCACCTTGTTATGCATGTGTTCTATCCACGTCAGCTATTGGCCTCCATGGTGCGATATGTATGTCGGCCATCCATAAGGACCGCCTTAATTTTGTGCTTAATCCAAACCATCCAAATGAATGAACCCTAGCATGTTATGTACAGGATGACCCTTTTGGGACCACCTTAGTGTGTGTGTTCGAATGACCGCGTTGTCCATCCCGTGGATCCACCTTGATGATTAGTTGTGTAAACCCTTATTGAAAGGTCATCCTTAGAGTTTGCTTGATCCAAGTCACAGGACTACCTTCTTAAACTCACCCTGTGGAACCGTCTTGTCAATTCACCTTGTTAACTCACCATGTTGACCCGCCTTGTTGACCCGCCTTGTTGACTCACCTTGTTGACTCAGCATGTTGATTGATCTTGGTAACTCAGCTTGTATACTCATATGACTCACCCCTTCTACCCTTGTACCCAACTATTAAAGACCACCATATCATGTATATCTCATCCACACCGTCCGTTTACCCTTAGGACGAGTGTTGGGCTCATCCTCGACGTTCGTATGTCATCTAGGCCATCCATTATATGGAGCCTATCTTGTAGTATGAGGTTAGACCTGTTGTCCCTTTTTGGACCTCATTGTATTGACCATCTATCGTAGATTACCCTACCATTTATAATCCTCTGTCATGACATGTCAATCTTGCAACCCCTTCTATGACATTCCTTTTACGGACCATTATTGTGTTCATCTCTACTGTACTACAGGATTATGGGTCTCGGCATGATTTTGAGTATTCCACTCTTGCCGCTCAAGTATGTTCTACCTTTGATGTGTCGGTAGTGTATTCAATTATTTTATTTCCATTTGGGTCATTTGAATGTTGGAGGTTAATCCACACTGTTCAGTTGTTGGTCCGTCTGTGTTGTTGTATACCATCCACTTAGAGTCTTATCTCTTTATGTTTGCTTGTATTATAAGTGAATTATCTTTTTATGCTATTTTTAGTTTGTCTGTTGCCACACGTAGTGTTGTTGGAATACTCATATGTGATCTTTATACTATATGCTTCGACGACCACCATGCATGTGTAATAAGTATGCATCCCGAATCACCATTGTTAGTTGGAGAACACTAGGGCATAAACGCATTCATAAAGCATTCGAGATGTAGTCGCGCAAATGTAATTCATGTGCTCTCTATCGCAAACCTCTCCAATAGGTATGGGACTATTCGAGGACAGGAATCTATCATCCTGACTTACACTGTATGGTAGGAATAGCTTAGCATACCTTGTAGCCCTTGGTGCGAGATTCCCTGGCTAGCGACATCCCGCACTATGACTCGATCATTCATATGTGTCCCCTCATCTTAAGCATATCTCAAATAGGTTGGACTTGATTGATTTATTGCCATCGTGGTAGATGGACTACTTGTTGCCACTCATACTGTATACTTGACTCATGCATCATGAATGCTTGGCTCATCTGATTGTCTTGTATCAACCGGCCATATCGGTCGTGATTGTCGTGCAATTCATTACCAGCTGACGGTGACATTGTGTTTGAGACCTTATAGTTTTATGTGCTCTTTGGAGACTTGCACGGGCATGTCGTCCCACGTTTGTATGCATGGTTGCATTTCGCACCGTCTGCTTGTGCCGCATATAGCATGGTTACTACGTTGCAACCACAGAACACCGGAAATATGTGATCTTTAAACAGGATGTCATAGATGTCCCTGGGTGAAAGTCCCTGAACCCGTTGGTACCAAGGTGGGTGCTCCATTCAAGGACCGGGTGGTTTAATCATACACCAGTATGCCGAATACCAAACGGCGGTGTTTTCCACTGCACGTGGTCAGTTTGGAAGGAGGTCTGACCTAACCTGCCGGAAGAGTGTTGGCAAAGGGGGTTGAGTTTGACCAGCTATGAGTAGGTCCGCTATTGCACCAGATAGGCTTTAGCATTCTACTGGTGAGTAGTGAGGTCTGTGAGACCCCGGTGATGTTCCGTTTCAGAGATGGTATTGGTATCAGTGATGTGACTGATGTTCTGTATGGTGTGGGACGGTCCTGATGTGGGCGGGTGTGATGTGGGCGGGGCTGTAAGCCTGGGCGAGCTACCACACTGGGCGAGCTACCAGTTCCGAGTCCTGCATTGCTTACGTGACTGCGTTATGACTGTTCGTATCTGGACCACTGTACTGAGAGGTGGTGATTTGCATACATGCATTGGATCATTGTATGTGACATTAGGCCCTGTAGGCCATTGCATAGTATGAGTTTATAGCCTTGGTAGGCTGGTTACCTGTATTGCACGCTTGCATAGCCATGGTAGGCTAGTTATATGTATTGCATGCTTGCATAGCCGTGGTAGGCTGGTTATTCATATCATATGATCATGTAGCCTAATTAGGCTAAGTCTTGGTTTAAAGTTCTCGTCATGCTTTACTGCTTACTCTGATATTTATCATGCTTGTCATACGCATTGTGCACGCACACACGCACTCACGAAGCTTCGTTCGAAGCTTATGCGCGTTTGTTACGCTGCAGGTTCTACCAGAGTATATCAGCAACGTTGAGTTGGAGTTTGTAGTGCAGTAGCAGGAGGTGCCGAAGTGTGCACAGTTTTTATATTTACGCATTGTATATTTACTTTCCAGTACTGTATATAAACGAAAAGATTTAGTAGAAATATTGTGTTTGTCTTTGATGGTACTCATATGGTGATGCTCATGTTAAAAAAAAAAATTTAGACCCTAAAATCCTCCTTGTGGTATCCCAGGATCGGAACCTGGCGTGTGGGGTTAGGATCCGAGATCGGGGTACTACGGAGGCTGCCACCTCTGAATTCGGGTTATAGCGAATGGACGTCGAGAACCGAATTTGGGGCGTGACAGGTGGCCTATCGTAGGGCTACCCCAGACGATTCAAAACACAGCGATAAAGAGGTCGAAGACATCATCGTACGACGGCCTACGTGTGGTAATGATCGTGGGGATTATGTTGAAAGAGATTTTCGAGGTAATGCAACTTCGGATCTGATCGTTGAAGTACAACCCACGGATGTTCAAAATTCTGCGGAGGTGGAGGAAATCGATACATTAGTCTTAGAGGATGGGCAAGGAGAGTCTAAAGTTATTCCAGACATTATGGAGTCAGTTTTCATAGAATCCATGAGCATCCCAAAAAGTGTCACACCAACAATGCAGGAAATTGAGGCAATTATAGTTGCTGAAGTTCCTGATGAATTGTTCATTGTGAAGGAAATTGTCCATTCTCAGAAAAGGCCAACTTTTGATGTGCCAGAGAGGATTGCAATTATTCATGTTGGCGTGGAGAAGAAGTCGGAGAAATTTGTTGCTGCATTCCAGGATAAGGCCAGCAAGCATAAACTTCCGAAGTTAAAAGCAAATCATGGTCCTAACCTAAAGCGAAACTCGAGGACGAGTTTTTTTCAAGTGGGGAAGAATGATGTAGGAGAAGAACCCCATGATCGAGGGCGTAGATCACACACCTTCCTGCGGGAGATGAATAGGAAGAAAAACAAGAAGAAACTAAGGAATTTCCTATTTTGGAGTTTTAACCAAAATAGGAAATTGTTATTCCCGTTTTTGAATTTTGGCCCAACTCGTGGGGCCCATCTTGATCATTTATGATGATCCGTTTCATCCATTTCGTAGAGCTGCTCGGCGCCGAGAAAACCCAATAAGTTTCACGTCGATCCAAGTTACGAATTGATCGTGGCGTCGAAAATGGTACGAACTGTCCAGAAAGTTCTGAATTCCGCCCACTAAATCTGGAGATGGTCCAGGTGGCCCACTACTAGTGATATGGAGAATGTGAGCCTACCATCTTGAAGAGTACGTTGATATCAGAAAAATCATAAAGTTTCGTAGCAATCAGATATGTGGATTGTTCGTATCAGCGGAAGGAAGACGGAGTTGACGTTATACAATTTGCGCAGATTTTTCAGTTTCTTTTCTAATTGTATTAGGATTCTTTTCTTCCTTTGCAAGTTAGTGTTAAATACGAATTTAGGATTTAGTTTATTATTTAAAGCAAAGTAATTATGTTTATTTAATTAGTCATTCAATTATCAAAAAATAATTATTCGGAATTAATTTCCTCTTTTATCTTTTATTTCTTCTCGTGGATTCGAGAAAACACTCGGTTAGGGAGATAGTGATTGACCTACCACTTCCTCCCTGCGTCAGTAATATGGAGCTAAGGCAACTTATAGTTGCAATCTTAAAAATAGATTTGCCCCTACAAGGAAGAACCTCAATGCACTGAGTCTCAGCAAGTCGTCCATGGGATACAACAACCCTTCTCTATGATGAAAGGCTTCGATCAGTATACGCACAATCTCTGCCATATAAACCCAAGCTTACTCGTACTAGTTTATCTAAGAGAAGATATGAAAGAAAATCGAGAGAGAAAAAAGCCGAGAATGAAAATTGATTTTTTTCAGTATAAAACTTAGAGAAAACGAGTTGTTTCAATAGAGATTCAACATATTACTGTTGGGCTCTAGGCGTATATGGGCGGTGCAATAAATGCATGCCGGCTCATTAAATGTTGTCTCGGTACCTGATAACTTTCTGTCCATATGTACATGATCATGATATCATTCATACAGAGAAAATAAAACAATTCAATCAAAGACTTTCAACATTATACTGGCCAAACCTTGCTACGCCTACAGCCATGAACACCCCATCTATGTGCGAGGTTAGACCCAAGGTATACTCTTAATTCCCAATACAATAATAAGTGGAGGATTCTAATATAAAGGCTTAAAATTCTTATGTACTTTTAAATTAACATGAGATTAAACTCAAATAATAATAATAATAATAATAATAATACCAAAACCATATACTGCAAGGAGAACAATTTTTCTTAATTTCTAAATCTATTTTTATCTAACATCATTATCCCCTATTACGGTGGTGCGATCCACTTGAGCTTCAGGTCTACTTATGTTTTGAATTCTTGTCCTATAATGAGTTGGCAAAATGGGAGGTTGGTATGTAATAAAAAATACATACATCATAGTGGGTCTTGTGGCGACCAACTAAAATTGCTTTAGATAGTCTAACACGACACCCTACACTATATGCGTGGAAGCTTAAAGCTAGCAGAGCTATTAGAATTATGGCCAAGTCCTGGAGGGAGAAGGGTGATTAGGACATTTTGAAAACTTTTGCTTAATTAAAACTAATTGGCATTCTAAACTAATTAAGCAATGCAACACTTAATTTCCAAGCTTAAGTGGGTCCAATCACAAAGGTTATTAATGATGAAACAATTAATCAACTAGCCTAAGCACATAAATTAGATATTATACAACTATTTGAACAACTAATCTATGTGTAATGTCTAGACTACAAATGATATCACTAATCAAGTAACTAGTCTAGAAAGCAAAACTTCAAAATATGTATGTGAATCTACCTGCCAAGTGCATAGCATATATTCCATTCAAACATTCATATAATTAACAATTAAACTAACAATGTGATCAAATCAATCACAAATACAAGCATGCATAGTGGTTCAACTACTTGTCTACTCCACTCCCGGTTGGTGTTTCTAACCCACGAGAACATCGAATTTCACTATAATGGAGGTTTTAAATCAAGTTCACCTCTCAACCTGAATAGAGATTCTTAGGTTCATCTCTCAACCTAGGTGTTTCAACTGGTTCCACCTAACCCAGGAGTTTGAAGATTCCTCCCAGCTCTTCAGTTCTAATTCAGAAACATACAATAGTTGTTCAGATTAACCAACATGTATACACTTGTGTCGGTGCCTCCCCTTGAAGACTTGATCAAGTTTGAAATCAAACTCTTATACTCAATCATCCATGAGAAAGGAGTATGCCCTGAGGTCAGCATGTAATAAAAAATGCATACATCTTGGTGGGTCTTGTGGCGGCCAACTGAAATTGCTTTGGATAGTCTAACACAACACCCTACATTATACGCGCAAAAGCTTAAGCTTGCAGAGCTATTAGAACTACGGTTAAGTCCTGAAAGGAGGATGGGTGATTAGTACCTTTTGAAAACTCTTGCCTAATTAAAACTAAAAGCAATGTAACACTTAGCTTGCAAGCTTAAGTAGATCCAATCACAAAGGTTACGGATAATGAAATAATCAATCAACTAACTTCAACATATAGATTATAGATGATACAACTATCTGAGCAACTAATCTATATGCAATATCTAGACTACAAAATATATCACTAACCAAGCAACTAGTCTAGAAAGTAAAACTACAAGATGTGTATGTGAATCTACCTATCAAGTGTACATCATATATTCTATTCAAATATCCATATAATTAACAATTAAACTAACAATGCTAGAATAACAATGTGCTCAAATCAATCACAAATACAAGTATGTATATTGGTTCGACTACTTGTCTAGTGTACTCTTAGTTGGCATTTCTAACCCACGAGAACATCAAATTTCACTATAACAAATATTTTAAATCAGGTTCACCTCTCGACCTTTTACCAGAGTTTTTACACATAGGTTCACCTCTCAACCTGAATAGAGATTTTTTAGGTTCATCTCTCAATCTACGTGTTTAAATTGGTTCCACCCAACCAAAGTGTCTAACGGATTCCACCTAACCCAAGAGTTTGAAGGTTCTTCCTAACTCTTCAGTTCCAATTCAGGAACTTACAATGGTTTCTCAACTTAACCAATAACCTACACGTACACACCCTTGTCGGTGCCTCCCCTTGAAAGCTTGATTAAGTTTGGAATCAAACTCTCATACTCAATCCTCCATAAGAAATGAGTATGCCGTGGACTCTTAAACTTGATACTTATTAGATTGTATCCCTTTCGTAGTGCCACTTTGAGTTCATTCTTCTCGTTAGCTCTCCCGTGCTCGAATCACCTCCTCATGCTTCACCGATCTTGTTGCCGATGCTTTGCCAAGTCTTCAGCTCCAATGATTAATCACCTTGCATTTGATCTTCTTAAGATGACCAAGGTGATAAGAGGTGATGAATTCTTTACAACTAATGGAAAAGTTGTTGCCTAGAGGAATTCATCTATTAGGATCTCTAGAGAGGTTTAGACAAATGATGGGTTTTTGTGCCTAAACATCTAGAGATCAAGATGAAACAAGTTCATCTTCATTTGAGGTTTGAATGCTCCAACTTATGATGAATCATAAGGAAGATGACTTGGGTAGCTTAGGATTATAGCCTAGTAATGGTTGCTAGAATGGTGGCTTTCAATACGGTAAATTTCCTCTGTAAATGCCCAAAACTCGAGCTCCATGTATATAACGTTTGAGCTGTAACGGATAAAAACAGGGCATAATGACTACTTGTCGATCGGTTAGCCTGAGCTGTTGGTCAGTCGATATTGAGCTTCGACTGGTCTAATTACCTCAGTGGCTTGTTGTCTTGTTCAACCACTTTATGATTCGTCGATCATGTCTGCCGGCAAGGACCGTCAACTGGTCTAATTAAGGCCTAAACATATGTTCAGTTTCCATCCAATCTTAGCCATTATCGGTTGGTCGACCATTGCTATCAGTCAGTCATCAAACTAGTCGATAGCACCATGAGTTCTGTTGTTTATGGTGTATTTTCATAGCAACTCATGAACCTCTTAGGCCTTACTTTGGGTGGTCTTTTAGAACATCTAAGGCCATTCTAAGATGACTAAAAAAATACATATTTGGGTCCAAGTCATCAAGATGTTTCAGTTGTTTTGGTCCTAAGGTTTGGGGTCACCAAGGTATCTCATTTACCTATTTCATCTTCCTTGATACTTCTTGTCCACTTGAATCTTCGGTCTTTAACTTGCCAATGCTCAACCGACATTACAACTAGAGGTGTTAATGGGCTGGGCTCGAGCCTGAAAAATCAAAATTTTACATAAGGTTGGTCCGTTGTAGTGCAAACTCCAGGCCGAGACCTACCCTAGGCCCGGCCTATTGACGTTCTTAATTATGATATATAGACGTATGTAATTGACAAATAAGATACACTAATATGCTATATAAAAAAAAGTGTACTAACACCAACATGTGTTAACCAACATCAACATGTCCTAGGTAGATGACGTTGGGGTCCAAACGGCTTCTGTATATTACCTGTGGGTCTTGTGCTGGACATATATTTCATCCGAAGGCCTTTTTCTGTGCAAAATTAATATGTGCTTGGCATTGTGATGTAAACGTGACATCCACTCCATTCGTTTTCAACAATTTCTGTCAAGCGATTCAAAAAGTCAGGCCAATTCAAAGCTTAAGCGGACCATACAACAGGAATAATAGAGATGGAGATGCCCATAACTGAAAACTTCCAAGGGCCCACCGAGATGTTGGCATCCTACCCGTTGATAAGGCGACTAACACCAGAATGAAGGCAAAAACCAGATACCAATATCATCCAGAGCTTTGGTAAGGCGCTAGTAAGGTATCAATGTTCGGCGTCCCCTCCATACTTATAGGCATGGAGTGGCCTACATGTGTCTTGGATTAATTGATCTCATTTTTGGGATTAGGGTACATTATTGATAGAGTGGATCTGACACACACATCAAAGTAGCCCAAGAAGCTTTTTAGCACCGCCTAATGTACATTGAAGGACTCCTCCGACACGCATTCTCAATATTGGATTGAGTAATGAGTTACTCTGTATGCTTTTATCATTATGAGTAAACTTCGATGGGCCCACTGTAGATGTATGTGGTTTATGCGTACAATTAATTCAGTTTTTCAACTCATTTCAGGGTTTGAACCTGAAATTGAAGTATATCCAAAGCCCAAGTAGATCATAAACCGTGGAAATAATGATTTCTACCATTGAAACCTTGTTAGAGCCCACGATGATGTTTGTTTGTCATCCAAGCTGTTTATTAGATCACGTAGATATGTACAAAGGGAAAACACAAATATCAGTTTGATCTTTTGTGGCCCTAAGAATATTTTAACTGTACACGTTCAATTCACATTATTTCCTGCAGTGTAGTTAAAATTTTGGATATGTTTTTTTTTTTTTTTTCCCTATAAGCCGGAAAATTATCTGAAAATGGACAGATGAAGTGAGGTTAAATACAGAAATCATGGTGGACCCATACACTTTAATCGACACGCTTCTCACGTCCGATTCGGTTGTATTGGGAAGCGGAATGCGTCCTGCAAACGGACCGGGTAGGGCTACGTGGGCCTACTGTCATGTTTCCATTTTATCTCCGCCGTGCATCCATTTAATCATCGGATCATTTTAGGTCATGAACTAAAAAGTAAGTAGATCTCGTATTGCGTATGGATGCAAAGTATCCAAACCGAGCTGCTGAGGGGCCCACCGTGATGTATCTGTTTATCCACTCCATCCATTCCGTTTATAAGATAACGCCTACCACCAAGAATGAGGCAGGTCCAACGGTCAGGTCTACCACAGTAGAAATGACTCTTGCATTTAATGCTTGTTGCATAATGCATCCCGAGCTAAGTATTTGGTGTGGTGGAACTGACTCATTCTTGGTCTAATGTGATCTTCCTGTACTTAGAAACGGAATGGACAGAGTGGATAAACAGATACATCACTTTGGGCCCCTCCACAGCTCGGTTTGGACGCAGACATGCTGTGGAAGGACGCAATCCGCTTCCGTAGGTGTAAAGCTCAAGCGGACCACGTAGTGAGGATAAAAGCCGACCGTTGAAAAGTTCATAGGGACACACAGGTTTTGGATTATTTCATCCTGCTCTCCATGACATTGTGGACAGGTTGGATGGTAAATAAACAATCACGATGGCTTAGAAATGTTTTAATGGTGGGTGTCATTGTCACCACTGCTTCCTTTGGTCTAATTTCACACCTTAAATTCACAGGAAAAAATGGATAGACGGCATGGATAGAAACCCATACATCACGGTGGGCCCCACAGCGCCTTGTGTGGACGGATTATGGTCAGGCAGGGGCAGGACGCAATCCACTTCGATTTTTTTGTAGTGGCCCACTCACCAAGTATCTGGATCAACGCACCTAGCATGTCAAAGTGGCATATGTGAGGTGCATGGGCTGATCGGTGCCGATCAACCTTCCTGACCACAAACATCGGGTCGGTCGACTTTGGTCCATTTAACAGGTTCGCCGCATACGCCCAAAGAAACGGACGGCTTAGAAAATGATGTTCGTGCCGATGAACGTTACAGATCCCATGCAAATATGACATTTGTGGTCTAGAAAAGACGAAAGAGTACGTTTTTAAGCATACAGACACGACCACGAAACGAGTCGACTCGGCTCCCGCCGAGCGAGATTGCTGACGTACACCGTCTCTGTATGTAGCAGGTCAGGCAGCGCCAGATGTACGGAGGAGCAGCGCGAGCGAGTTGCTTCAAAATCAGCGAGGCATGAATACGTGTCCTCGATGCATGTTCTGGTGGCAGAGTGGATGTGTATTGCTGACATCTGCTCTCTCTTCGCCACGTGTTCCCTTTGCAATACCCTTCCATCTCCACCCTCCGAAAAGTCCCGAATTTTAAAAAGAGATATATAAAATAAAAGAGAGGTCCATGTTCCGCGCGTTCGGACGCTGATTTAAAATCCAACAGCCGTTTGTTCCTCATTTTTATGACATACAACCTATCCAGAGGTTAGGATCCACATTGAAAATTAAATTGACGAAAAATCACTCTGATACACTAATTATATGGGCCATACCTTTATACTCACATTACATTACGGTTTAATATTTTATTCAAATTCCGGCCTATATTTTGTATTTATTATCCTAATTTTTACATAGATAATGCTCATTGTGTGGAAAATAATTTGTATGGTTTGGATTCCACACATATATGGCAGGATGAAGTTATTATCTCGTTGGACGTAACAAACCGTCCAACAGGTTGGTCATTAGACTTTCTCAAAATGATAAACCGGTCATGTCGAGACCTTCTCAAAATGATAAAAGCCTAGTTATTTGATACTCTGGCAGCTTACAAATCTTAATACACAGGCGCTCAGAAACTATACTCGTGTAATAAATTTACTCAGATTAAACTGACCAAACTGTGGAACCTAATATCTGTAAGTTATAATCCAAAAATAAAATTTGATAAATAATTATAATCTATGATTCATGCATACTTGTTGATTGAAATAAGACCATTGAATATTTTCACTTTTAATCGTCCAATAAATGTTTCCATAGTCCGACGATCAATTAAGTACAATTTTTAGTTCATGATAAAGATATGCTGGTAAATAACTGGGACAGTTTAATTCGAATTATTTTTATAATATCTACGCACCTGCATGTCATCCATCACCCTCTGCCAGAGTATAAAAGCCTTTCTCAGGATTTATAAATAAAAAAAAAAAAACCATTACCGCCAGTATATTATAAGTTTATCTCGCCCTCGATACACACTTACCATTTCCGCAATTTTTCGGGAAATACTCGTCGAGTCTAGATTTCCTTCTCGTGACTTCATAGTTTCCTACGCGCCATATTCAAGCGCTGAAAGCTGTCGCAGCGCGGGTGCCGACGTGGCACAAGTGCGAAGGATTTTGCCTCGAGAGGGGATCAGGTGTTACCATTACCGTGTGAGGCCCACCTTGATGAATTTGTTGTATATCCATGCTGTCCATCCGTTTTTCCAGCTCATTTTAGGACGTGATCCCAAAACGCAGATCAAAATATTAGGTGGACCACCCCACGGGAAACAGTGGCGAATGAACATTAAAAGCTTTTTGTGCGCCACAAAAAGTTTTGGGTCAATCTGATCTTGGTAGTCTGATTGACCTTATCAACAGGTTGGAGGGCAAATAAACATTATGTTGGTCCTTACGAAGTTTTTAATGGTGGACATTCAATCAAAACCATTTCCTATGGTGTGGTCCAGATGTGACTTGGATTTGCTTGATTTTTGGGACAACTCCCTAAAATGGTCTGGGAAAACAAATGGACGGAGTGGATATACAGAAAATCATCAAGGTGGGCCCCACAGTGAGGTTAACTCCTAATCCGCTCCCATCATCAGCTGGTCCATCACCGTCAGTGAATCATTTCTGAGAACGGATTTCCTGCATCTGGATGCACGGCATTTTCTTGCTCCCCAGATCATGTACCACATACATGGAAAATGTGTATGATGATCTGAACCATACATCGTGTAGACAGCCGTTGATTGACCACTAACCAATATTTTAATTAGATTATCTTAACAATATAGTATATTGGCCTTTCTCACTTAATAGGAGCCGTTGCTTGTCTTCGTCTCTTGGTGTTAATTTCTTTACTACCAATAACAGCGCTAGACTGTAATTTCTTAGGCCATGGCCCAGTCATTGTTGAAATCATGAAATGGACGGTTTCAACCTGATTCATGAGTGCCATGTATTTATGGAGGCCAAATGGATGAAATCTACTGTCTTAATCCTAACCCATAAAATATGTGTCCTAATTTTCAGGTGACCAATGCATCCAACTTGGATGTGGACCGGTGTATTGTAACTGGTCATTTCTTCCTGCAATTAAGCGTGGACCACTTGTCAAATGGAATTACCGGAATTTTAGCTAAGGAACATTGACCATGAGAATATGCACCAGTGAATGTTCAGGTCTTCCAAATTTGCCTAAGTATCTAATGCATGTGGTAGGAAAGACTACTGAAACTATGGTCATTAGGAAACATTGATTTTGCATGTATTTGAGCGCATTTGGTTTCCAGAAGATGTTTCACAGCGTTAATTTGGGAGTTAATTAAGGTAAATGATATTTGGAGTGTGTTATGGTGAAAGTAAATGTAGGTAAATGAAATAAAATAGAAGTAAATGTGCATGTAAATCAAATCCTCTCTATGAGAGAAGATGTGGATGTAAATGGGTGAAATGCTTTTTTGAGCAACCTTGAAGAGGTGCATAAGCAAAGTTGTCACTATGCATATGTCCACCATACATGGGTCACACTAAGGTACTCCTCAATAATCCAAATATCGATTATATCACTAAAATCAAACTAGAGGAATGATCCAAACCATCCAAAGGATGGCCATCTAAATGACGGTTAAAAAGTATTCGCAAGTTACTTGTTTGCGATCCTTACATGTGTGGCCTACTTGAGGCTCGAGATTTCCTCATTTTTTGCGGAAGAATGCATTCCAATGGGCTTATTACAATCATTCTATTAAATATTGCATATGTATACTACTAAGTTAGGATATTAAAGCTAATTTTAAATATTACATATATTCTTGTGAATATACTAAAAAATGAGACAATGCCATATAGGAGCCTATATTTTGATTAATTCCACACAAAAAAAGTTACTTTTAAACTCTTTCCTAAAACCCGCCTAATGTTTTCAAATACGGCCAAAATACCCCTAACTAGGACTTTGACTAAACGACATTGATGTAATTCCATTTGTTCTATTTGAAAAAGATCGTTATGCCCTTGTTTGTTGCACAAAGGTCATCGATTCCACTTCAACAGTGGACAGTGGACTACGTCATGGGCCTCATAAGGATATGTTTGTTTAATCTCTGCCATCTATCCTTTATGGATCATGATTTGAGAGCATGAGCCTAAAAAAGAAAAAGATCCAAATCTCAAATGGACCCCACAAGAATTAACAGTGGCAATTAAATTCTACCATTAAAAAATGTTAGGGCCCACTATAATATTCTTTTTTTTCCATCCAATCTGTTCATTAAATGACGTGGACCTAAACTAAGAGCCCTACTAAAATTCTAATTTGCCATCGAACGTGTTTGGCTCTAAATAAGTTAATTATCAAGGGTAGGTATTCATTTCTCCCGTTTCCTATGATATAGTCCACTTGAGAATTGGATTTGCTCATATTTGGTTACATGTCCTAAAATGAGCCTGCAAAGCAAGTAGACGAGGTGGATTACTCAAAGACATCAAGATGGGCCCCACCTACTTCCCAGCACAAAAACTTCATGCCAAAGGTTTTCAATGAAAAACTGACTTCCAAAACTAGCTGATTACGACTCGTACGCTTTTATCATAATGAGTATACTTTGTTGGGCCCATTGTGAATGTATGCGGTTCATCCATGCCGTCCATCCATTTTCCTCTCATTTTAAGGGTTAAACCCAAATTTATAGCATATCCAAATCTCAAGTGGACCACACTACAAGAAACAATGGGAATAATGATTTCCACCGTTAAAACCTTCTTCGGACCCACAATGATGTTTACTTGTGTAGACACCCCACCTTCGGCTACACTATTGGTAGAGATAGCTGGATGAATGGAGGACCATACCCCCAAATCCCATATCCAAACTCAGCTAAACTCACCCTTATAAGCCCCAATCTATAGCCTAACTCAAGCCTGAACCCAGTCAACTCGTCCCTAAACATTAGCCTGAAAAACCCCCCATAAGAAAAATCAGTCAAAAAATCATAAAAAAATCAAACTCACTAAGTCAACCCGCTGAGTCAAATCACCGAGTCAACCTGCCGAGTCAACCCGCCGAGTCAAAACACCGAGTCAAATCACCGAGTCAACCCACCGAGTCAAAACACTGAGTCAACCCACTGAGTCGACCCACCAAGTCAACTCACTGAGTTTCAAGCAGCAGCCCCGAAGCATGTTCGTATTGCCCGTGGGATCCCGAGAACGTCCGTACGGGCGGCCCCCTGGGTGCCACCCAAACTTATTTACGGGAACTGCCATTACCCGCTGCTATAAATACCCCCCGCCCCTTCTCATTTCAACAAGCCTTTAGCCCAAGTGCGATCTAGTCGTTCCGAGTTCATCTCCACCCTTTAGCCCATTTTTCCACCAAGGAGAGCCCGAGTGAGGAGAGCCTAGCCCTGGTCCAGCCCAGCGTGACCACTGGTCCAAGTCTCCTAAGCCATCCAAGTCTTGATCCAGCCACTCGAAGCAAACCTTGCGACACCTCCGTTCATCTAGCCACTCTTTCACTAGCATCATCTCATTCGCATCTAGCATAAGTGCAACATTTACTTTTCTTCCAACCCCCATGCTTCACTACAAGCACTTTGATTTTTCAAACACACAGCATGCATTCTGCATAAAGCACCTGTCAGTTCGAGCGTATGCTCCGGGCTTGCCTGTTAGTGGAACTTGCCCATCAGAAACTTTTATTGTTCAGACCTGCATTCATGCATCAGTCACTACAAGCACCTTGATTATTCAAACACACTGCATGCATCTCGCATAAAGCACCTGTCAGTTCGAGCGTATGCTCTGGGCTTGCCTGTTAATGGAACCTACCCATCAGAAACTCTTACTGTTCAGACCTGCATTCATGCATCATGTCATCTATGAGAATGTACGAGGAATAAGACAGACTTTCAAGTATTAGTTCGATTCTGTGAAGTGGAGACCGTACTCCGGTACGGGCAGTGTGTGGGGTGCTTAACCTCTTCCCACCCTGTAACCGTGATCACTTACCTCGAATCTCTGGCCGCAGATCAAAAGGAGTCATTTTAGAGAAATGAATCTTCGGATCCCCTTCTCTAACGTTTCTACAGGATCTAGCCGACTGTAGATTCGAAGTAACTAACTAGTGGGTACTCTGGTCTTATATAAACTCATCCAAACACATCCAGCCTAACACGACTACCGAACAAAGCCCTCGAGAACGAGGCAAGCCAGTGGCACAAACGGCGATTCGTGCACACGCATCCCTTCTTCTTTTTCCGAAAGGAAAAGGAGAACGTCGTGGGAACGTAGAACGATGAGGGTCCACAACTTGTCATCTAAGCTATTCATAAGATCCCACAGAGATGGATGAAGAGAAAACACTTATATCAACTTAATCCAAAACTTTTGTGGCCTTTAAAATTTTTTCAATGTTAGACATTCAATTCACATTGTTTGTTGTGATGTGGTCCACTTGAGCTATGGATATACTTCATTTTTAAGCTCAAGCTATAAAATTATATGGTAAAATGGATGGACAGAGTGGATAAAATACATAAATAATGGTGGGCCCCATAGAGTTGACTGTGTACGCTTAGAGTACCGAGTTACTCAGTACGCAATCCCTTCCGGAAGGGAGCGGATTAGCTATTGCCCTAGTAAGAACTTAGTGGGTGTTACCCTCACCGTTTGGGGCCACCTTGATATATTTTTGTATATCCACACAATCCATCGCTTTTTTCATCTCATTTTAAGACGTGATCTCAAATCATAAGAATATCCAAATCTCATGTGGACCACGCCAATAGAAACAATGATAAATAACAGTTAAAAACTTTTTAGGGAGCTACATAAGGTTTGGATCAATCTGATATTTTTAGTTTCCCTTCATTTAGGTATTCTTGAAATTATCAACAGGTTGGATTGCAAATAAACATTACCAAAACCTTACAATGGGACCTTTGGAATTTTTAATGGCGAGACACTAAATTAGCATTGTTTCCTATGGTGTGGTCCACTTGATATTTAGATATTCATAATTTGTGGTATCCTATCCTAAAATGGACTGGAGAAACACATGAACGGTGTGGATATACAAAACATCATCAACATGGGCCGACGATAGGGGTAACACCCACTAAGTTGTTACCCGGGTAACACCTAATCCGCTCCCCCTTTCGGAACCCGTGTGGATTCGGTACTACCCACGAACGTAGCAAGAGATGGACAGTCCTATTAGGGGCTTTGTGTGGCCCACCACGATATATATGTTTTATCCACACTGTTCATCAATTTTGATGGATCATTTTAGGGGACGAGCTAAGAAAATAGGCAAATTAAATGCTTAAGGGGACCATACTACAGGAAGTAGCGGGATTGAAAACTTCCTTGGCGGCATAAAAGTTTTGGATCAAGCTGATTATTTATGCTTTTCCTTTGTACAGTTCTATGTAACCTTATGAACATGTTGGATGGCAAATAAACATCACAATGGGCCTTAGAAAGTTTTCAACTGTAGGAATTCAATCCTCACGGCTTCTTGTGTTGTGGTCCACTTGGGCCTTCAATTTGCCTCCTTTTTGGCGCATGCCTTAAAATGATCTGTCAAAATGGATAAACGGCGTGGATAAATTAAATATCTACATCATGGTGGGCCCAACAAATCCCTTGACAAGACCTTCAATCTCTAGCTAGGTCCTGGTTGAGTAAAACCCAATCAGCGTGCTTTCGAATCAGCAGATGGGTGATGGTGTAGCCATAGGAAGGTTTCAATGGTGAGTGTCATTATCCCTATTTTTTGCAGTAGGCTAAGTGAGAGGGTTTGCCAGTAAGCTTGGTGCATTAGGGTATGGGAGGTGGTTTTTTAAGATTTTTTCAAGAGTAAAAATGTCTTTAAAAAAAATACTATATCCCATAGATACCGGTATAAGACAACATACATTTTTTTGGTTAACTGTGGAAACCTTAGGCGGGTTTAAGGAAAGAGTTTAAAAGCACGGCTTTTTTTTTTTTTGTTTTTTGAAATTCAACCAAAATATAAGCGTCTGGATGGCATTGTCTCTTAAAAAATTCAAATGAATTCCAATTCCACTCATTTACTCCAATTGAAATAGAATATTTTGATTTCAAATGCATTTAATTTACTCTTGTCCAAACACAACCGCGTAAAGCCATTTACTTCCATTGCATTTACCTCCAAATCCATTCCCCATTTACTTCCTTGTACAAGCTCCCAAATATATAATTTTCCAAAAGATATTTCTCATGCAAAATTAGAATAAATAAAATACATAATTTTGATGAGTTTTTAAATATGACACTATGTTATGATTTTAGCCCAATTGGAGCAAGATCCCTTTCTTAGCTCTCTTTCAAAAGGTAGGATAGTCACACCTTTTATAAAGTTGTCACTAGCGTTTGGATCTTAAGTTACTTAAAAATAAAAAAGTTACTTGTAAACGATTATAAACAAAACTAACTTATCTCAAATAAATTACTTATCTATTGCTATAAGTAGAAAAAAAAAAATAACTTATTTGGTGGTATCCAAATGAGCCCTAACTTACTAATCTATTGTACCAATGGCATGTTGATGATACCAAAATAAATTAGCTAGCGACTACATTACTGAAGTTGAGTCAATAGAATATTTGAATAGTCCAAACATTGGTCAGACTGTTTAGTTTATGGTATTAAATGGTATGGAAATGCATTTGATGGAATTAACATCATTATTGCACAGTGATTGCATGTCTAGAAATATCATGGTAGTTTGCCCATCCAATACCGACGCTTGGGATTAAAGCCTTCCTTTGAGAAAAGTACGGTATTGAGCAAAACTCACCTTTGATGGACTATGGATTTGTAATCAACAGCCCAGATCCATCGCTAATGTTGGTTATTGTACATGTATTGTATATAACTTGAATGTCACATGTAAAGGTGCATATGGATGGACAACGTGGATAAAAAACATGCATCAATGTGGGGCTCGAGAATGTAATGGATTTCAAAATCTAACAAAAATCTTATATGGGACCTAATGCAAATTCAACCCATATAATCTCAATCCTTCTTGTTGTCTCCATTCCATCTTACCTTATTTTCCTAAGTCCCCGTACCAAACAGGTTAAAGAGCGTTGATGAGTTGCTTGTCCATGATCCTTGTATGATGGAATGGAGACAACAAGAAGGATTGAGACAACAAGAATTTAATTACTAAATCATTTTTAATACATTAAACAGTGTAGATATGTAATATTTGACAAAATTATTGTAATAAGTTAATTGAAATAATACATTGACCAAAATTAATGAAGCTCAAAACTTCATTAATTTTGGTCAATGTATTATTTCAATTAACTTATTACAATAATTTTGTCAAATATTACATATCTACTGCTGTTTAATGTATTAAAAATGATTTAGTAATTAAATTTAAGTTTGAAAAATATAGTACAAAATGTTTTAACTGCATGCCACTAAATACAGTTAAAGATTTAAAATCACTTTGATTCAAGTGTAGAGTATATTTCAAATTAAGCTTCCAGATGAGCCTTTAAGACGGTCATACTCATTTCGAGTGTAATCATAAAGCCAGAAGTTACATTACACATGCACAGCGGCTAATGCAAGTTGTCTTCCTGCTGCTGCCGATCTCGACCCTCTGTTGCAGCAAGAAGGCCCTTAAATGATCTCAATCGTCCATTTGTGGTTGAGTGAACGATTGGTAAAAATGTAAAAGTGAGCAATTTTCACGTTTTGCGTGAGAAGCTCCACTGATCGTAGAGATAAGGTTTGATTTTGCACAAATGCTACTTCATGTCAAGGTCACATCGTGATTGATTTTGACTTGAAGCCTTTTTGTTAGATGTACAAGATCATTCTATCAATAATATATTTAATTATGATCACCCACTAGGATTTTTACTGGATGAATGGTGCCGATCACGATCATGTGATCCAGTTACTGCTGTGGGACCCGAAGACCATATTCGAAGGTGGTTGCGCGGGCTACTAAACTGGCTCCCTTTTTTTTTTTTTTTTTTTTTTTCAGTATCTCGTGCTTACAATATCACGCTACGATATCATCGAGACCCTTTCATTTCAAACTCTCGTGCGATACATTGAAAATTACCGCAGGCATTGGTTCCCGTGCATGATCCAACCCTCCACCGCCACAAGACCCAAGGAACAAGCTTTACTAAGCCCACTGGCGTATAGAACCTCTCATGCATGAGCCACCACAAGAAAGAGCTTTGAATATAGATCCAATCCACACATCATGATGGCCCAACTACATTTATCTACTTTGCCAGAAATAAGATTGGCCCACTCATCGGTTGGTCATGAAAATAACTTTTAGACCATCTGGGCCCACCTGAAAATTTAACTATTTAGAGATTAAATCTAATGATTCACATCATTGACGGCTTGGATATTGCATATTCATGCCTCTCTGGCACAGAGATGGTGTCGAACGGTGCGCTTTGTACACGCGTATGGCGATCGTACTCCTGTAGAGAACAGTCAGTTTTAAATTATTCTAAAAGAAATATTTGATACTCTCTGTAAGCGTGGTAGATGATACTCAGGCAGCTAGATATTACTCAGAAATTTCTTAATTGGCATAGAAATAATTCAAATCAAACTGTCCACATTATGGAAATTAGTCGAGATGCATCACGAAAAAAAGGATTTCTTTCATTTGGTAATCCATACAACAGATATCTCTATATTTATTGGACAGTCAGAAATGAAAATATCTATTGGCATTATTTTCAAAACATGTGTCCACGAATCAGAAGTTACAATTATTAAACCAACCAATAATTTAAAATTTAAGTTAAATAAAGTGAGTGATACAATTTTAACGGTTTAATTTGTGTAAAGTTACGCCATGTGTACTATTTCGAAGTGCCTGCGTATCAAGTGTCGTACGCAGCTGGAGTATCAAATAACTCCCCTTATTTTAACCGCAGTTGATCGTATATCTTTAACTCAATCACAGTTACTTTAACCCAACCATAGTTAAACAGAGCAGTTTATATTCACGCCATCTCCCTCATGCCTTCTGATGTCGGAAGAGCAGCACCGCCCGAAACCATGATGCTCGGAGAAGGGACCCAACCAAATCCAACCGTCCATGTTCCACCGTGGGCCCTCATGGACGGTTCAACGCCCGGAATGCACTCTCCCATGCCCATAAGCGGCGTCTCCGTCAACGCGAACGGAGGAGATTACTCCCCTTTCCTGATAGGCGAAGCATTAACGGCGTTCCAACGGTTCCTCCCGTCGAACGAGACTGGTCTAGATGACTCCGACTCGGAGGTAGTGGGTCGTGAGTCGGACTTCCCGGTCGACGCGTACTCGTGCGACGAGTTCCGGATGTACGAGTTCAAGGTGCGCCGGTGCGCTCGCGGGCGAGCGCACGACTGGACCGAGTGTCCGTACGCCCATCCTGGAGAGAAGGCAAGGAGGCGGGACCCGAGGAAGTTCCACTACTCGGGTACGGCGTGCCCCGACTTTCGGAAGGGGAGTTGCAAGCGAGGGGACTCGTGCGAGTTTGCTCACGGCGTGTTTGAGTGCTGGCTCCACCCGGCTCGCTACCGGACTCAGCCATGTAAGGACGGCACGAGTTGCCGCCGTCGGGTCTGCTTCTTTGCTCACACGCCGGAGCAGCTCCGCATACTCTCGCCGTCGTCGCATCCGCACAGCCCGAGAACCCCGATCGCCGCTGCTGATTCCTTCGATGGCGGGTCTTACGATGGGTCCCCGCTCCGCCACGTCCTTGATTCGGCTGGACCTCACTTGCAGAAATCGCTGTTTTTGCCGTCGCCCACCTCGACCCTGATGTCGCCACCGTTGTCTCCGCCATCGGATTCGCCCCCGATGTCGCCCATCCGCCGTCCGATGCTGTCCAGTTCTGTAAATGAGGTGCTCGCTTCGCTGCGGCAGTTGCAGCTTAGCAAGGTGAAATCGATGCCGCGGACTAGGTGGGGGCCCCACATGTCGCCGGTGGGGTCGTGCCTGAGTCCGGTGTTTAGTAGCTTGCCGTCTACGCCAACTGCTAGCCGAGGATGGATGGATGGTTGGGATGGCGGGTGCCTCGATGTGGAGCCAATGGAGAGGGTGGAATCTGGTCGGGAGCTGCGGTCAAAGATCTATGAGAAATTGAGCAAGGAGAATTCTTTGGAGACGACTGGGGCAGGCACCACCTCGGTGCCGGATGTTGGGTGGGTTTCAGAGCTGGTGAAGTAAGTTTCTGGAATCCTCTTGAATTGGGATATCTTTCTATTGTTTTGGGTTTTTGGGTGGGGTTCTAATTTCTCTCTGATTGTGAAAAAATGAAAATGGAGGAGATTAGAATTGGATGATTATTGTATATAAGACATGATAATGATGATGATGATGATGGGCTCTGTTTTGGGGTATGAATGAGAAATGAAGAGGGGATTTTGTATATATAGTAGAAAGTAGGTGTAGGTTTTGGCAAGAAAATGAATCTCAAATGGTAGTATTTTGTTTTTTCTTTTTCTAATTTCTGAAGTTGGATCTGAAATTTGAGGAGAGAGATTCCTGTATTCAAATTTCAAGCTATTATTGTAATTTCTTTGAGTTCCTCAAGGAATATTATTAGAAATTTCTAATTTCTTTCGACTCTTTTGTACTTCCCTTTTTTTATTATGTATTTTTGGTTTGTGGAAACGAGATCGTTTTAAATGATGTTCTGCCTGGTGTGTCGACTCCGACCTGGACGGATCCGATCCTGTTCTATGCCACGAGTCAAGTGGCAACTCAGACTGGACTGTACGAGTTAGTCTCTGTCTGTCTGAGTCACTGAGTCTTTTAACCATGTTGGTTCCATCCTAACCGGATCTGCAATTTGTTGAAAATCTTGAATCGGGTAAGGAAATCCTGTATTGGAATCTGATTTTCAGCCCAAGCTTTCAGCAAATATGTAATTCCTTTGATTTACACGTTTCTAAGCATTGTATGATTCCTATGTCTGGAATTCGGACTGTTGTTTCTCATTTTTAGTGGGCTATTAGAGATGGTTGGATCCTCCTCTTTCAAGATGAGGCAAAGGACTTTAATGGTCTGGATTGCCGTGCACGTTTGTTATGTATGCTTTTTTTCCATTTTGGAAGGCCCGTGTCAAAGGCTCTTCCGTTGGTTTAGACATAACAGAGCTTATTCTGACAATCTGATCCCTTATTGTAAAGTAGGAAAATGCTATGGGATAAGTAGATATGAATATATATAGAGAGACGATCTGACATGTCGATATGGATACGATGGCATATATTAATCGGGTAAGATCTTTTTATAGGTAAAAAGTCTCATATTCAAATTCGAAATGTTGGGTGAGTGGACGTTATTTTCAGCTCCAGTCCCACGTGTTATGCATAGGTGGTTCCATGATCTAGACCTTCCATGTTCTTGTTGCTACCACTTGGAAGTGGCACGCGTGAAGAAGACGAGAGAAAATAGAAAAGGTGGGAAATGAGGAGAATGGGAGAAATTGTAGGAAATGTGCTTTTTTTTTTTTTTTTAATTGACAGAACCGCACCACACGCTAACCCACTACTATTGTGTGGGGGGCTACATTCAAAAGAGGAGCTGTAAGCAAAGACAGCAAGTACTTCTGTTGTGGGTAAAATCAACTGGTAGTAGTTTTGTTGTGGGTAAAATCTTTTACTCTCTTTAAACTTATTTACAGGTGAAGATTTGCACTATAAGATCACATGACAATTACGTTTTTAAATTTTTAGAAAAGACCATTACTTTGGTTTCAAAATCTAAAGACTGTTTGAAGGCTTATTTTGGGAGCGAAAATTCATTTTTCAATTCTTAGAAAAGACAAAAATACTTGGGTAAAAATCGAAGCTGAATTTTCAATTCTTAGAAAAGACAAAAATACTGGGGTAAAATCTATAAGCTGTTTGAAAGCGCTTTGTGAGTGAAATTCCATTTTTATTTCTCAGAAAAGACAACACTTTTGTTGCATGTGAGTGAAATTTGAATTTTACCTCGGATAATAATCATGTCTTCTTAATTTTCAAGATGCTCTTGACTTGATTTAAGATGTGGCTTTTCATGTTCTCTGGATAATCAAAGCTTCTCACCCAGCACCACACACGCCCCTGCTCACTTAGCAATGTTGAATCATGTTGATCAGATGATCCAAACCCTTAAATAACTCTCGAATTGTTAAATCAAAAGTGCAACTTTAGAATCATATGAAATTTAAACTAGGACATGTCTACTGGATGTTTGAGGATGGTGATTCGAACCATTTTGTTTTCTCAGTTAATCTTGGCTTTTCCTATTTCATGCTATTTTGATCATAGTAGGCTCCAGGATCACCTGATTGTGTGGATGATTGACATGATTCTTGCACCCCGGCTTGCTCTTATTTTCTACAAATGAATGAACGGTATCGACACTAAGTCACCCTGTATATCCTTCAGAAGGGTTCAGGAAAGCTGCTAACATCCCCATGAAGGTGGGGATGTGGGATGTGTTAGCAAAACCCCATGAGTGAGTGAGTGAGTGAGTGAGTGAGGAGAGAGAGAGAGAGAGAGAGAGAGAGAGGCTTACACACTAATTGTGTCCAACTAGGTGGTGTGTAGGGCCAACCATGGTGTTCATAAGAAGGTTGTTCCACCGTAAAAATGGGATGCGCCAACTGCTAACCTTTGGTTTTAGAGTTGAATTTCCTTCCATTGTTGTAGATTTCAGTTTCATGGCCCTCTGCATTGTGGGGCAACCATGCCATGTACATTGAAGAGTCAACTGTCACTTTTCAATGGTATAGATATAAACATATATAGCAGTTGAATGGCTCTATTCCATTATAGAAAAAATGCCGTTCTCGTGATTCAGGAAGTAGCTCCTCTCGTGAGCGGGTGGAATACAGCAAATTCCACAAGAGTTCGTCACCTTCCCTGGGGGTCGTATACATTGCAGGCGAGCCGTGGATCATGTGGGCCCACATCAGGTTACAAGCAAAAAACGTTTCTAGAAATCCAGCAGCCCAAATTCAATGTGCACGCTTGCTCCTCTTTTAAGTATGAGCCAACATTAGGCAATTGGAAATAAAAATACGTGAGCAACTTTCTTACCGTTCATCAGGTAGCTGTATGTGGGCCATATGATGAAATTTAGCTATCTGCATATCAGTACCATCCATAAAGACTTGGAACTGTTTTTGGGGACTAGTAGTTCCCAACGCTAGAAATTTGGCTGGGGCGGAGAAAATGGTTTGTTTTCCACTGGCAATCTAATTTAGGACCTCATAAATGAACGGTGTCGATCATCCCCACCTGCCAAAGTACTCGCAAGGTAGGCACCCTCGTAGGGCGTGTATGGTTACCGACATCCAATATTTAGTGAAATTTCAACATTTTGACACCTGTCCCGTAAGAGCTGCTGCGTTGCCCACTTTAATGTTCGTCCACTTCAGCTGTCCCTTTCGTCATTCCATTTTAGGATGGGTGGCCAAACACGATGGAGATTCAAAAAGTTTTAAGTGTATCATGCCATAAGAAACAGTTAGAAACAGTTGAGACTCAATGCTCAGAAGAAACAATTGCCATCCAACTAGTTACGTAGAGGGAGGGATTCTTTAACTCCTGACCTGAGGTGGCTAAATGGAAAAGAAAGGTTTGTTTGGTTTCTAATTTCCTTGTAATATTGCAAAGTAAATGAACCATAAATTATCAATTTAAAGTATTTGTTTAAGACGAATTGCCCCTAAAATTTTTTAAGGGCCTGCTTTTTTTACCATTTACTATGGTAAATGCAGTAAATGGGTAATAATTATTTATGATGGAAAATTTATGTAAACTGACATTTTTGATATTGACCGTTATACTAAAATAGAGGCGGAGAAGAACAAAATATGTGGGGGCCCATCATCCGTTTTATCAGCTCATTTTAAGGAATAAGCCAAAAAAAAAAAAAAAAAAAAAAGAAAAGAAAAAGAAAAAAGGAAAATATAAGCATGTGTACCACACCACACACTATAATGGGAATTGAACACCTACCACTAAAAACTTTTTGGGACCACAAAAGTTTTGTACTAAGTTGATATTTGTGTATATAGTTCAACAATCCCTTTTTGACCTTACGAACAAGTTTGATGACAAATACACATCATTAGGGCCCCTATAGAATTTTTGCTTTTAGCAGTTGTGATGGGGTGTTCCTCCTCGTGAGGAGAGGAGAGGAGAGGAGAGAGTGCAGCTCGGGGGGCATCAAGCGTTGGGCAACCGAAATTCACCCTGGATGGCAGTTAGTCGTAGGACTGATTCGAATAGTCTCGGGCGAGGTTATCGGGTGACTAAATCCTTGATCGGGCGCCCGACAATGTGTCATCAAGTGATCGAAATTCGGTCAGTTTTCCTCGGAACTCTCTGACAAATTTTGCCCATTATCGGGCGCCTGACGACACACGGATTGTTAATACACAGTTTCTTATTTTGGCTCCGTCTCTTGCGAAGTAATATATAATTGCTTCAAATTGAGATTAGTGAATCTGAATAGAGATTACACACCAAGGTGAGAGAGAGAGAGAGAGAGAGAGAGAGAGAGAGAGAGAGAGACCGTAAAGAAGATGCTTTTGCTCGTGATGCTTCATCCATGCAGCAGACAACGTCTCGGTTTCTCCTACATCCTCGGATTGATGGGATCTCTTAGTTTTTTGTTATTTTTTTTTATTGTTACCCACCCTTATGAGTGAAGGTTCATTGGATCCAAGCGGGTTGTGCTTGTGATCGTTGTGTAATAGCCTTTTACATAATGGATTGTTGATCTGGACGAGGTCCCGTGGCTTTTATCTCTGTTTGAGGGTTTCCACGTAAAAATTTCTGTGTTCGTGTAATTGATTGTTGATTTTGTTTTCCACATTATCATATTCTATAATTCACGGTAGTTGCGGTGCGAGGTCCCGTGGCTTTTATCTCTGTTTGAGGGCACGGGACATAGACATTCGGCTTGTCTAAAACGATGGCTCGATCCATAACAAAAACTATACATGTCTCTATAACTGCAAATTCAAAGACTATAGTCCTCGATGATTTAGTCACCTGCTTGATCTATCTGAGTCTTTTCTCGAATACTCCATCTATTGTACAAACATTATTCATAGTGGAGTTTTTTCGTTTTGTGCCGTGGTTTTCTCTCGCAAGGGTTTTCACGTAAAAATTTCTCTGTTCTCTATGACGTGCATGATTTACATTAATACTTTCTCATTTGCTTTGTTTAATTTATCTAAGACGCTTGCATACATTTACTTTTGCCTTTTAATCAAGGGTGATCATTCATTGATGTAATTAAGGGCTTGTGCCAGATCATGACCTGGAATGTACAAGAATTCAGAATTTCTGGAATAAAATTCGCTTTGCCATATCTCTTCTCATGTATACTTTGTGAATGCTTATGATTGTTTATGAATGTTTCTATACTTAGAAATTCTCCAGAAATGAAACACAAGAAAACTGCCTTGAGCATTTTCTAGTTTTAACAGCTTGAGAAGATCCATATGGATGATAACGGGTCAAACATAATGACCAAGACATTGTCCAAGGGCAAGTTTGAGGCTTGTAGAAGCCTAATTGGCTTGAAGATAGTGAGGCCCTCCTCCTGAGTCGGAAGGGGGAGATTTGATGGGGTGTTCCTCCTCATGAGTGTGAATGCCAGGAAATGACCCGTGCCTCCTCTCTCGATTTTAGGTGGATCGTGGGCTTTCACGTGTTTGTCTCTTTTGAGGGCTTTTACGGTTATGGAATACTTAAAAGGGGGTTTATAGAAGATTGAAGTCGCCACTTGTAATGCCCCAGATTTTCGAGATTTATTTGAAAAATTTTGAAAATTTATTTTTAATTTATTTTTTATTAATTATCGTACATTTACCGTTGATTTGCGAATAGCGGGACATCCGTAGGAGATCCGATAGGGGACCCTTTACAAACGTTGCTTAGAATGATCCCATAAATATCGTAGAAAGTTCAGATTTAAAAAATCACGCACTTTTCAAATAATTACAAAATGCCATTAGTTAACTTAAGTTAAGATGCTATTTTTAAGTATTATAGTTTCTGACGATCACTTTCACGCAAAACCCTGGATTTAAGCTTTTGGGCACATATTAACCATACACATCAAATTTCAGCCCTTAAATCATAGTAGAAGTGGTCCGATTGTCAAATCAGTTCCTTAACCCTTGATTTTCATCTCCATCGAGTGAGGAAAGTAGATGGTTAGTTGTAGTCGAATATTTCTCTTCATATGAGTGACTTGGATCGTCTTTATCATGGACCAATAGTATGATTTGAGTGCCCCACCTTGATAAGCATCTTTCTTATGCGCGAAGTTATTCCGTTTTAGAAATTAACGAGTTACCAATTCTTCTCAAATTTGAACCTTTCAATTTACCCACTTCTCACCATCAATCGTTTCTCAAATTTGGACCATCCATTATACTCATATGACTACGAGTTTACACAAAGATTGGACCCCGATCTATAATCCTACACCGTTGAACCATAAAGCCAGCCCCTTCCTTTTCCTCCAAAAGTTGAAATTTCAGATCTAGGCATTTCTCACCATCAATTAACAACTAAACTTTGTACAATTGTTTGCCTATCATGGCTACACATTTTCTCAAAATTTGGGCCCTGATCATCAAGCGTAGACTGTTAATTGAGATCAAGCCCATTTTAGCACCCGTTAGGCCATTTTCAAGGATCGGCCAATCTAGAATGTGGATCATCAAGAAATTTACGTATTCTGACTCTACTCTTCGAGCTTGATAAGATGAACGGATTAGAATTGATCATAGATCACCCGAATATTGAGATTTGAGAAACCCACCTCAAGAAGATGTTACACAAGACCTCGCGTGCACATCCCTCTCCATATTTATACTACGCACCCCAAAATCCTTCTCTTAACCCTAGCCTGCATGCCCTAAAGAAAGAGAGAGAGAGAGAGAGAGAGAGAGAGAGAGAGAGAGAGAGAAGAGAGTTCTTTCTCATATTTTTCCAGCGGCTAAGATCTTCTACAACCCTCTTCTTCTAAGTCCATCCTAAGGTGATGATTTTCCTTCAAGCCTTTCATTAATAATATTATGATTATCATAAGTTTCTTTTGTGGCATGTGAAGTTGTTTTGTTTTGAATTGCTGATCCATATAACATGAAGTTTGATGTAGGATTTGTAATGAATATCATTATATAATGATATGATTCATTGTTTAGATTTTTGATTAACAAGCATGTGTATTTGTGTTATTTATCTTTGTGAAATCTATGCCCTTATTTCCTTAATCTGTGTTTTACAAGTAACATTGGTTTTCATATTGTGATACGAAATATGTGTATAAGATCATCATATGGACATCCCATTATTGTATACTCTTTGTCCCTAAGTTGGTAAAATTATTTGATGTAGAGAGATGGAACCCGTGAGAGGTGTCCATGATGGAAGAATATATCTTGACTTAACTGAGAGAATGAAGTGATTGTTTGTTAATGGATCCTTACATGTACATGATGCTTGATTTGATCCATTTACATTACATGGGTATTTTAATGAATTTGGTCATGATGTACAACATTGGCTTTTTGGGACATGATGAAATCATAAAACGGGACAATGAGTGGACACTAATGGTATACAAATTCTCATGAGCTGGGGTTGGTGCTATGGATACCAATCCCGTGCTGTCGGCCTATGCTGGGTTGCTTGCGACTCCCCATAGTGACCATTGAGTTTTATTTAAATCGGTTGTATGCGAAAACACTTAAATAAAGGTGAAACTAAAGTCATGCATTCACTTGGCTCCATGTGGGTGTACGGAATTGAGAATAGGCTAGAGCGTCCTACTTCTCCCGTACACTGTCACGTGTAGATTTGGGCTATGAGCGTTCCGTTTCTCACGTGGTCGGGTAAAACTATGGGCTTGTGCGTCCCAGGAACCTCTGGTGACTAGTGGTTAGCATGAAGTCGTAACAGGGAGTCTCCCACTTCATGTATTGTGATTCTAGCCAGGGTGCCTTAGCCAGAGCATGCATTCCATGCATCGCATTAACAAAGATTTTTACTTGATTGTTTTATTTGAATAAAGATATTATTGTGTTGCGTTACCCTGAGTTTTGTACATTGTTATTCTTGATAGTCTTGGAGGGAATATTCCCCACTGATAGCGTTTAACGCTATCCCAAACACAATTTAGATGATGCAGGTGAAGACCCAGGTATTGAACCCGATTTTTAAGGAAAAGAGTTCGATGTTCGTACGATCACATGGCGGATGACGATGTTAGAGAAACTTAGTTGGTGTTATCATTTATTAAATATTTCTTTTGAGTAGTTGATACATTTATGGAATTGTAATAAGTCTTCAAGAGAAGACATGGTTTTGTATTTTAATTAATTAGTATGGATATTGGTTGGTTCCCTTATTTAAACATTGATGATAACGTAGTAAGTTTGATAGAATAAGATGATAATTGTTTCCGTCATTGTGCTTGAATGTTATATTTTATTATTTGACAAATTAGTTATTCCACAAATTACTTGGGAATTCGGCCGTCATGTTATACGCGAGAGTCGAAAATCTCAGGTCGTTACAGTTGGTATCAGAGCACAATCGGGACCTCTGGGTGAGAAACCCAACCATTTTCATAATAAATATCTCTTAGAGCTTATGTTCCCATGAAATAGAAACAAAACACCTAGGTTCATCCCCCATTGGATGCATGAGATGTTATGAATCTAGATACTCAAACATAGGATAGTCGATGAACGTAAAAATATGAAATTTTAGGATTTTTGGGAAGTGGATTCTCACTTTTTCTAGAAGTTTTGAAGCTCTCATCATTTTTTCATATTTAGATCAGCGTTACGCTGAGTCGTGGGATTTATCTCCCTCAAAATTTAAGGATAACTATTTTATTTTGAATTGTTTTTGTTATGACAAATTTCTTGACCCTTTGGCAATGTCACCACTAAGAATTATATTTTCGGAATAGATAAATTTTTGAAAATTTATATATATATTTTTAACTTATTACCCAACACTTTCGTAAAATTTCAGATCAATCTGACATTTAGATAAATCGTGAAAATTCTGTTAGTAGAGAAAATCTTGTGTTGGAAACTGCTGGACTGTTACGTTTTTCAGACTTTTAGAGGTCAGAATCATATCTTACCATAGGAATTTCATTCTGAGAAAAATTTGGGTGATTCTTCACCTAACCTTCAGATTACCCTCCAAATTTCAGGCAAAAAGCATGTTCAGTTTAAGAGATAAAATTCTAAAAGCGCTTATAAGTCCCGTGTTCCAGATTCGACACTATTCTAGTTCCTTAGCTTTGAAAACCTCTGAACCCCTTGTTTAGGCTTAGTTATCGTAAGATGGCACCCTTAGAAGTATTCCCTAGTGTATGCTCATACATCCTTATAAATTTTAGGCCCAACCCTCTTACTTAAAGTAGATTATCGTAACCATAAAATGCCATTTACCAATCCCTCACATAAATCTTCGACCATGTCTAACAATGAAAGTAAATAGGATATTGTAAAGTTTTAATGTTTTGAATTGTTGGATTTTAATTTACATGATCTTCATTGATTTTTTTTTGTTGGAGAATACATGAAAGTCCCCACAATGTTAGACTAAATCGGCCGCACAGGAGGGCAGAACCGTACCTAATATATTGTGTAAAGGATTGAATCCTCGTTCAAATCCCGAGGGTCGACACTCGGAATTTCGAATGGATACTAATGAACTCAATGCTCAGATGCGAGTAGAAGATCTAAGTATTGGATCCGAATCTACTTGAATTGTTCACCCGTGATGTCGACACAATACAAATCGCATCCTTGTTCTAACTGGACGACTTTTGTGCATTCTCTTGGAATGTGTGTGATTGTTTTCTTTGGATGACTAGAATAAGATAGATGTATAGACAACCCTAGGACATAGAAGCTTAGCCACTTAGATCCTATAAAGAGTTTGAATACAGTATCCCTAACCTCACCTTTCTGTCGCACCTTCAGCTATTAAAGAACTGACGATGATATCTCATTCACTTTGTTATCCGCTTGTTTATCCACTCATTCAAGTGACCATCCGATCATGCCAACTTAATCAAACTCAGATCTATCCTCTAAACTCTTGATCAGTTATTTCGTTAGTGATCAAACATCCTTGATAATTATCTAACCCTAATCGTCTTAGATCCTTGACTATAAGAGCACCTACCCAAACCTGAGAAATATTAGGGCGTTAGATGATTGAATTATTTGAGAGACCAATCAATATATTTAGAACCATCTAGGAATCAGAGTGCGCAGTGGAAGCATGATAGGACAGCATTTTGGGAGAGATTATAAAAATCGATGTTGAGTGCGGATTTATTTTTAAGGGGGGTGGATTGTGATCGCGTATGACCCGGAATAGTTCAAAAAGTTAGGTGAGAAGTCATGAAGTGAGATTACCCTCAATCATTTATCGACGATGCTTAGGAAACTTCGAGGACGAAGTTTGTTTTTAAGGGGGTGGTTTCTAACGCCCCAGATTTTCGAGATTTATTTGAAAAATTTTGAAAATTTATTTTTAATTTATTTTTTATTAATTATCGTATATTTACCGTTGATTTGCGAATAGCGGGACATCCGTAGGAGATCCGATAGGGGACCCTTTACAAAAGTTGCTTAGAATGATCCCATAAATATCGTAGAAAGTTCAGATTTCAAAAATCACGCACTTTTCAAATAATTACAAAAATGCCATTAGTTAACTTAAGTTAAGATACTATTTTTAAGTATTATAGTTTCTGACGATCACTTTCACGCAAAAACCTGGATTTAAGCTTTTGGGCACATATTAACCATACACATCAAATTTCAGCCCTTAAATCATAGTAGAAGTGGTCCGATTGTCAAATCAGTTCCTTAACCCTTGATTTTCATCTCCATCGAGTGAGGAAAGTAGATGGTTAGTCGTAGTCGAATATTTCTCTTCATATGAGTGACTTGGATCGTCTTTATCATGGACCAATAGTATGATTTGAGTGCCCCACCTTGATAAGCATCTTTCTTATGCGCGAAGTTATCCCGTTTTAGAAATTAACGAGTTACCAACTCTTCTCAAATTTGAACCTTCCAATTTACCCACTTCTCACCATCAATCGTTTCTCAAATTTGGACCACCCATTATACTCATATGACTACGAGTTTACACAAAGATTGGACCCCGATCTATAATCCTACACCGTTGAATCATAAAGCCAGCCCCTTCCTTTTCCTCCAAAAGTTGAAATTTCAGATCTAGGCATTTCTCACATCAATTAACAACTAAACTTTGTACAATTGTTTGCCTATCATGACTTTTCTCAAAATTTGGGCCCTGATCATCAAGCGTAGACCGTTAATTGAGATCAAGCCCATTTTGGCACCCGTTAGGCCATTTTCAAGGATCGGCCAATCTAGAATGTGGATCATCAAGAAATTTACGTATTCTGACTCTACTCTTCGAGCTTGATAAGATGAACGGATTGGAATTGATCATAGATCACCCGAATATTGAGATTTGAGAAACCCACCTCAAGAAGTTGTTACACAAGACCTCGCGTGCACATCCCTCTCCATATTTCTACTACGCACCCCAAAATCCTTCTCCTAACCTTAGCCTCCATGCCCTAGAGAGAGAGAGAGAGAGAGAGAGAGAGAGAAGAGAAGAGAGTTCTTTCTCATATTTTTCCAGCGGCTAGGATCTTCTACAACCCTCTTCTTCTAAGTCCATCCTAAGGTGAGGATTTTCCTTCAAGCATTTCATTAATAATATTATGATTATCATAAGTTTCTTTTGTGGCATGTGAAGTTGTTTTGTTTTGAATTGCTGATCCATATAACATGAAGTTTAATGTAGGATTTGTAATGAATATCATTATATAATGATGTGATTCATTGTTTAGATTTTTGATTAACAAGTATGTGTATTTGTGTTATTTATCTTTGTGAAATCTATGCCCTTATTTCCTTAATCTGTGTTTTACAAGTAACATTGGTTTTCATATTGTGATACGAAATATGTGTATAAGATCATCATATGGACATCCCATTATTGTATACTCTTTGTCCCTAAGTTGGTAAAATATTTGATGTAGAGAGATGGAACCCGTGAGAGGTGTCCATGATGGAAGAATATATCTTGACTTAACTGAGAGAATGAAGTGATTGTTTGTTAATGGATCCTTACATGTACATGATGCTTGATTTGATCCATTTACATTACATGGGTATTTTAATGAATTTGGTCATGATGTACAACATTGGCTTTTTGGGACATGATGAAATCATAAAACAGGACAATGAGTGGACACTATGGTATACAAATTCTCATGAGCTGGGGTTGGTGCTATGGACACCAATCCCGTGCTGTCGGCCTATGCTGGGTTGCTTGCGACTCCCCATAGTGACCATTGAGTTTTATTTAAATCGGTTGTATGTGAAAATACTTAAATAAAGGTGAAACTAAAGTCATGCATTCACTTGGCTCCATGTGGGTGTACGGAATTGAGAATAGGCTAGAGCGTCCTACTTCTCCCGTACATTGTCACGTGTAGATTTGGGCTATGAGCGTCCCGTTTCTCACGTGGTCGGGCAAAACTATGGGCTTGTGCGTCCCAGGAACCTCTGGTGACTAGTGGTTAGCATGAAGTCGTAACAGGGAGTCTCCCACTTCATGTATTGTGATTCTAGCCAGGGTGCCTTAGCCAGAGCATGCATTCCATGCATCGCATTAACAAAGATTTTTACTTGATTGTTTTATTTGAATAAAGATATTATTGTGTTGCGTTACTCTGAGTTTTATACATTGTTATTCTTGATAGTCTTGGAGGGAATATTTCCCACTATGATAGCGTTTAACGCTATCCCAAACACAATTTAGATGATGCAGGTGAAGATCCAGGTATTGAACCCGATTTTTAAGGAAAGGAGTTCGATGTTCGTACGATCACATGGCGGATGACGATGTTAGAGAAACTTAGTTGGTGTTATCATTTATTAAATATTTCTTTTGAGTAGTTGATACATTTATGGAATTGTAATAAGTCTTCAAGAGAAGACATGGTTTTGTATTTTAATTAATTAGTATGGATATTGGTTGGTTCCCTTATTTAAACATTGATGATAACGTAGTAAGTTTGATAGAATAAGATGATAATTGTTTCCGTCATTGTGCTTGAATGTTATATTTTATTATTTGACAAATTAGTTATTCCACAAATTACTTGGGAATTCGGCCGTCGTGTTATATGCGAGAGTCGAAAATCTCGAGTCGTTACACCTCTATCTAGTTACTTCAAATCTACAATCAGCTAGACCTTATATAATGCCTAAAACTAGGGACCCAAAGATCCTTAGTTCTGAGATGACTCATTGATCTACTGCTTGAGATTTAAGGTAAGGACCGCGATTACAGAGAAGGAAGGTATTGAGCGCTTCCCTCTCTACTCATACAAATGTACAGTCTCTACTTCACAAGATTTCACTAGTTCTGAGGATTAGTTTTTGTTCTTACACTTTCATGTATGCCGTGTGTGCCACTGTAGTGTTTAATGCATCAACTCTTTGTCAAGCGGTGTCTTGGGTGGCGAACCAATCCCAACTCACTAACTTGCTGTACGAAATAACTGGCTGACTCAAGCTTTTGATGGGCATGTTCTGAGTGAACTCGACAAGCCTCAGAGCATACACTTGAATTGATTAGGTGAATGTTATGTATAAGATGCTATGGATGAGTTGAGCAAGGGGTTGAGAACGGAGTAAGCGATGCACAATACTAATGCATGGTTGGATGTTATCATCAAGAGGCTAAGGCAAGGGTCGAATCAGACCAAACCAATGTTAGGCTCACTTCCTCACTCTCACTCTCCTCGGTGGAGGGATGGTTAGACTAGATCGCTAAAAGGTGGCTAAGTGGCTAAGGGGAAAAAGCTCATGAGTTTTGGTGAAGAGAGAGGCTTCTTTGGTTTCTGCTCCATGCCTTAGGATTTTCTTGGATGATCGAAATGAGAGAATGAGGGGGTTATTTATAGCAATCCTAGCTCTGGACTTTCTGTAATTAGTGATAACTTTTAGGTCTAAGAAAGATATGAATTTTTCATCGAGGGTGGGAATTAGGCTTGGAGCTTGGTATGGTTGTAAATATGGGGTCACAAGAGTGGCAGAGAGGTCATTGGTTTGTCTTGATCTTGGCGAGCTCAAAAAGTCGAGAGCCGACGTGAATCAGTGCCAACTGTCTAAAGCTAGGAGAAAGTTTTACATTGGGTAGTGGGCAGGCCGTCGCACGGTGTACCACTTTCTCCTTGCTTTTGTGGGGGTCTCCACTGGACGCAGGGACTCCTCGATTGCTGTGTGGTTTTTTCTCTATCTAGCTTGTAAGCCTCGATTAGGCTTAGGCCTTGGGCTTTGGTTCTAGGCTCTAGTGGGTTGAAGTAATTCAGGTTTGGTGAGCTGACTCGGTGGGTCTGAAGTGATTCAGGTTTGGTGAGCTGACTCGGTGAGTCTAAAGTGATTCAAGTTTGGTGAGCTGACTCAGTGGGTCATCTCAATGGGTTGACCCACAAGTCTCCTCATTGGATCAAGACTTTGATTAGGGTTAAGGGTATAGATCAAGGTTTGGATGATGATTAAGGGTATGGATTGAGTTTTGGATTAAGGTTAAGGGTATGGATCACCATTCGTCTCAAACATCTAGTCTTTACCAACTTTCAGCCTGGGGTGGGGTGTCTACAATGAGGAGAGGAGAGTATGCAGCTCGATGGTCATCGGGCGACTGAAATTCACCCCGGATTGCATTTAGTCACTAGACTGATTTGGACAGTCTCGGGCGACCGATGTTATGGTTATTGGGTGCCCGACAATGTGTCATCGGGCGACTGAAATTTGGTCAGTGTTCCTCAAAACTCTCTAGACACTTTTTGTCCATTATCGGGCGCCCGATGGCGTGCAGACTACGAATATGCAGTTTTCTATTTTGACTCTGTCTCTTGCGAAGTACTATATAATTGCTTCCAAATCGATATTAGTGAATCTGAATTACACACGTCCAAGGGAGAGAGAGAGAGAGAGAGAGAGAGAGAGAGAAGAAGAAGAAGAAGAAGAAGAAGAGGGAGGAATATCATAGAGAAGAGCTTTTTACTCGTGACGCTTTATGCACACAGCAAATGATGTCTCGATTTCTCCTATGTCCTTGGATCGGTGAGATCTCTTAATTTTTTGTTATCTTTGATTGTTATCCACCTTTGTGGGTCAAGGTTCATTGGATCCAAGCTGGTTGTGTTTGCGATCGCTGTATAATAGCTTTTTACATAGTGGATTGTTGATCTAAACAAGGTCCCATAGGTTTTACCTCTGTTTGAGGGTTTTCCACGTAAAAATCTCTGTGTTTGTGTGATTGATTGTTGATTGTGTTTTCCGCATTATCATATCTCGTAATTCATAGTAATTGGGGGCGAGATCTTGAACTTTTGTGCTTTGCACCCAACAGGCTGAAGTCATTATCCCCTTTGTTGTGATGTGGTCCACTTCAGCTTACAATCCGTTGCGCTAAATGAGCTGGTAAAATAGATAGACGAAGTGGATCAAACAAATACATCGCGATGGGACCCATGAATTTTAATCCCAATTCAGAAGGCATATTTACCTCATTTGTTCCATATCTCTCCAAACAACAATTAAAAGTAATTATTGCCCATATACTATCATGTGGTAAAGAGTCAAATACACTTGCAAGCAAAACATGTAAAGGAAAATTGTAATATTTCTGTTTTACATATTAAAACTATTATTTTTAATGTGATTTTTTAGTGAATCAAACAATGGTATTAAATTTGTCATTAAAAACTAAATGTAGTTAATGTCACCAAATAATTATCGAAATAAATAGTCATTGCCCATTTTTAACCATTAATTGTTCTAATTGGAAAACCAAAGACCCCCCTAAGTGAAATGATGCTCTTATCCTTTTTACCAGGTCTTTGCACTTGATAGGTAATTCTTACTTCCAAACCTCCATTGTAGGTAATTCACGTCCCAATGGTAGACCCACCGGTAGATCCACCGTAGATCTGACTTGCAAAAGCTAAACGCTATTTGGATAAACATAAATAAGATCCTCCCAGTTGATCAAGTGTGACACACCATATTTTTACCATTAATCCAAAGCATTAGTCCAATATGTGGGCCATACTAAGGGGAATGGTGCAAATCATGCTTAAAATACTTCAAATTCACATGGTATGGCTTTACATGAATCTTGGAATGTCCTGAATTTTGTGGAATACATTCATCCTGATGTGGCCACTCAAATGAACGGATTGGATGACATATAGACACGATGGCGGATCCCAAGCACAATTTGGACAATTCCCATCTCAATTGTTTCCAATGGCCCACCTGATGGATGGGGTGGATGTCATCCACATGAAGTCGCTCCATCCCTATCAACCAAAGTCAGCCTTGTCTGCCTAGGCAAATCACGGAGAAAGCAACACCAATAGGTGTGTTGTGTGCCGGTGAGACATGACTGGGATGTGATGCAGTGGAGTGGAAGAATCGCAATATGGTAGTGGTATCTCACAACAATACAAATGGAAGGGTGAAGACAGCTATCTTAGGTTTCAAAATGTAAAAACCCAAAGGACAATCACATCCGTTACTTTTTCTACATTTTATCCCACTTTTACTTTCATTTATTGCAGTCTATTTTTTGGGCCACAAGTCTGATGGATAGAAGCTATCTAATAAATCTATTTTCTGATACATATATCTATTTAGTTGTACTTAATGAAGTAATAACGGACGGCACATGGCAGACAAGAACATTAAAGGGGGTTATTTGATACTCTCGCAATGTTTTGTCTGATGATACTCTTGTTGGCAAGTAAAGGTTATAGGAATCCCCTTTAATTATAGGGGCCCAACGAAAAAGCATAGGCCCTACAAAAAAATAAAAAATAAAAAAATCTCCTACTTGAAATGACAATCTTGCCATTTCTGTGAAAGATTTTCCTATTCGATTTATATTTAATACGTGTGTATGACGTTTTTTCACTGAGTCACCACAAGATCTCCTTAACTCTGATAATAGATAAGTCGCTTGTTTTAAGCTCTATTAAACCAATGATATTGTAGATCACACTAGAACAAGTCCCAAAATTAGATTGATTGAGTAGTTGTGACCTTTGACCTGTGGATGTTGTTTGATGAAATAGGACCTTTGTATATTTTTCCTTTCAATGATGAGATGATGTCCACCTATCTATAACTATCAATAAAAACTGGTTTATGTTTGTCTTTATCTCATACCCATCACTTGGTCAACTTAATTCGAATGCCTTACATTTATGGTACAATTTCTACCCTTATCATTCATCACATAATGCTAGAGCATTGGGTATGACACTTTTATACCACAACCGGATGATAACTATATGCTCACTTAAATATGAGGTATCTAAGATGCTAACATATATAGTTATAATGATAACTTTTCTAGAAGCATAAATGGGTAAAAATAAGGGTATCACTTGAATCACTTGACAAAAATCTCATATTCATTAGAAAACGGTAATCTCATATTTCAAGCTAGAGAAATATCATTATGGATAAGTATAATAATTATTTTAGAACTCATAATTTTCATTACAATTCAAATAATAAAAAATGTCTAATAAAGAGAAAATATTGTTTATCTAGTATAGAAATAAGTATTGTCCGTCGTCATGGGTTTATAGTTCCGCATCAAATTTTTATAAAAATGTAGTACTCAGTGTTCAAAGTATCGGTATTACTACAAGTTTCACTAATCAAGGATACAGAAATAATATCGAAATCACCGATAGCTGAAAATGTAAGGAAACTATGAGGAAAATGGTGAATTTTTTTCAGTGAAATTTTAAAAAATACTAAAATACACATATTTACATATTTATGAATAAAATATTATAAAAAATATGCATTCATAATAAGTTTTTATTTAATATGAGCCTAAAAACATGTGATGGCGTAAGAAATCAGTTCAATCACTCCTTTCATCCCATCAATCTATTCAACCATCTATCCAATCTTCTATACAAATATCTATTCATTTCATGATATTGACCACACATGATATTTTGCTGACAAAGTGTTGATAATTGGAAATAAAATGAAATATTTTGGCCTCAATATCGTGCATGTTGCAATATTATTGATATTATTATCGACAATTTTAACACTACATATAAACCATGCACCCAAAAATAAAATTGAAATAAAAAGGTTTTTAATAAATAGATTTTTGGTGATATTGATATATTGGCGATATTATCAAAATATCACTAATACAGTAACGATACAAGCAACACCTAAAAAGTATCAGTGATACATCGTCGATGCTTGGAATTTCTAAGGCTACCTGGTATTATCAGTATTGCTACCAATGTTATCGATATCACCGAGAGCCAGAGATATGAATAATATCAGGGATATTTGGGTAATATTGGAGATACTCCAAACAATGGTAGTAACTAGCATTATATGGATTGGTCCATTCTATTAAAAAATAGCATTATTCTTGAAGAAGAGAAAGGGTTCTTTAATATAAGAATATACTTTCTCTTCGTTATTCTCCATCTTCTCTTTTGTTCTGATGGTGCACCATATTCCTTTCCAAGATTCTCATCTTACATTTTCTTGTCGTGACCTCACTTTCACATGTACTCGTGTGGTTATTTCACACGCTTGTGTGGATCATTGGGTTTGTCATAGGAATTCAGTAGAGATAGCACAAAGAAACTGATAAATGAAACCCTTGCAGCACGGGTATGAGATCTACCCAGGCCCGCACGTTCTATCAATGAATGGCATGGGCCTAACACATCGACCCAATCCAGAGCCCGAAAAAGGTTCGTCTGGGCCCAAACTGATCAAATTACTATTTCCCACTATGAATGTTCTTAATCCATCCCTTGATCAAGTGGACCACACATACAAAATGTACAAATATAGAAAACACGAAGCCAACATTGTTGTGTTTCTTGAGTAGGTCATGCACAGTGTACATATGGAGCAGGGGTGGGATGGAATAAAATGACATGAGCCCAAGTGAAGCCCAGAAATTGATTGGGCCAAACATTGGGCATGTTCCAGGTAGACCTGGTCTGATATGTGGTGCAAATTGAGAATACAAATGATCCAGGAAGATAGGTCGTCCGTTCATCAGGTGGGCCGGAGATTACGTTTATTGTAAATGATATTTCTTTTTCAACCTGTCCATTTTCTCATAGGCATGTGGCCCATGCGATGAACGGCAGGGATTGACTTTCGGGTCGGGGTGGAAACCAGTGGGCCCAGCCCAATCCATTCTATTTCTCTCTAAAATGTCCACTTCTTATCGCTCTGAATAGTTGGGCGGGGATAAGATGTTAGTATCTACTGTTTACAAACTGGATCTAGTCTGCACGTGCAATATGTGCAGTGATCTGGACCGTGCATACAGATGGCCCACTATATCTAGGGTCACTGATGAAAAATAATACCTACTGGACAACCGATTAATTGACTAAGACTATATTAACTGTTGAATGCTGATGGAATGTTGGGCATCTTTTGTTTCTAACTGTCCATTTCTAGGCAACAACTGGATGGCTAGGATGATGTGATCAATTTCCAGGTTGTAGCTAACGTTGGAAATGGGTCGGGCTCGAGTGCAAGCTTTAATCAAGTTGGAAAGGCCATGGCCAGGGAGATCAGATGGAGTAAAATCAAACCAATCCACTCAAGGCGGGCCACAAAAATACATTAATTCAGACCATTTGTTGTCCATTGATTAATTACAAAACTTGCTAATTAATAGTAGGCCTAGCAAATGGTTTGGGTCCATACCTGGATTTTAAAATGGTTAGGCGGAGCTAGCCCATTTTTAAGCCCAGGTCAGGCCCATTGCAAGCCTTACAGGTGCATTGATACAGACCATCGGCATCCCTAAATTTCAACAGTTTAGCCCGCATGATGAAGGGGCCCACCCTCGTTAATAAGATAATAACGACCGTCCATTTGTTATACGTTTTATCTGTTGGACTACTGCTCTTTTCCTAGTGAACCGTACATTTTAAAGGCCACCAATTGGATGGCTGCCATACAACGTCTTTCTTACGTTTTGGCATATGGCCCATTCACACTTGTACAGTAGAGTTGTTGTTGGCTTGAATCGTATTTTTCTTCGTAATGGGGGAGAATCGCGTGGAAATTGCGAGACAAATATCGTTCGTGATAAAATTACAAATACGGTGGAGTGACTTTTCAGGGATGAAAAATAAATAAAAATAAAAAAGGTGATAAAGTCGAGAATTGTGGGGCCCATGTTGTACATATATGAAATCCAAGCCGTCCAATAGATGAATCCTATGACGAAGATAGGTTGAATGTCACACTACGACAAAAAATCCAAGTTCATTTGTCTCGCATCTAATGATTGCTTGACTGGATTTTATTTTTATTTTTTGTTTTTATCTAATCATCTTGTTGAGTGCATATTTTCGACGGGCCGGATGTCATATGCATGCCACGTGGCCTACAGTTCTGAACTTCATAACTTTTTTCAGAAAAAAAAAGGTGTGTGTGAGGTAATTTAGTAATTTCACTCACGAAGAATCACTACCCCGTGAATCCCGTTTGGTAAAAGTCGCTTTAAAAATTAGCGATTTTTCTCTGAAATTATTCCAATTTTCTCACATAAAAAATTAAAAAATCAGAGAGAATTTTACAATATTAATAGCAAAAAACCTCAAAATTTATAAATATCTTGAGACATTCCCGAGCCGAGAAATTCAGATAAACAAGATCTGTCGGCACCGCCCACGCTGATTTTGGCCGGGTGTGGGCTAGCAATTGCAAACTTTTGAACAGGCCCGCCAGATGGCCCACCTTGGACCCAGGACCCTATGCATGTGATGACGGTCTCTTAAATCAGGCTTGAAGACGCTTACTGGATCAACTAAGTAAATTGTGACACTGGTCAGCCCTAAGTTTTCCTACAGCCCCAACACACCCAGCCCTTAGCTAATCCAGCTCGTCTTGGAATTTTGCCATCAGGTGGGGCCCATTGTGAAAATATTACTGAGTTTTTGAAAATCTCATGATATTTCGAGGCACATTCATCAAACAATATTATTATGTTAATATCGGGAGATTTTCTTTATCTTGGCAGTTAGTGAATTTATCGTGATTTTAGTTTATGACAATTATTAAATTTTTTCACTAATTATTACAATTATTGAAATCTTAAAACTCTTGTTTACTCTTGAATATTAAAACTACTTGTCCAATTTTTGAAATATTACAATTATTTGAAATATTAAAACTACTTGTTTAATTACAATTTTTGAAATATTACAATTATTTGTCGTGATTTTAATGCAAACATGATTAGAAATGTTTATGACAATTATTTAAATTTTTACAAAATTTATTACAATTATTTGAAATATTAAAACTACTTGTTTAATATTTGAAATATTAAAACTACTTGTCCAATTTTCAATAATTATTACAATTATTTGAAATATTAAAACTACTCATAGGGAAGAATGCCCAAGTATAAGCCCTCGGTCCTGACATCGAGCAGAGGTGGAATAGGGTTGAGTAGATAGTTCGACCGACTCCTTGAGAATGAGTGAAGAGCCCAATCAAAGGGCCATCTATGTAGGACGAGCGGTCCCTCTAGCTTAAAAGCAAGTTGCCGAGCTGATCTATCAAAGCATGGAGCTCGGCACGAGAGGACTTAACGCCCTGAGTAAGATCTATAACTTGGGCAAAGAGTCCAAAGGGAGGAGCTTAGGCCTGAGCTCCAAATCCTGATTAGACTAGGCTAACGTTCGAAAAGGGTGACCCGAGAAATTCAAAATATGAATCTTGCTGAAGACCCTTCGATGCGACACATGAGGGTTGACAGACCCCACGACAAATAATTTCGGCTGCAGGTCTAGCATGTTAGGCTATATTGTCAGAACTAAGGGCTACCTCCACACCTCCATGATTAAAGCAGCAAGCTAGCGTGTCCAGGTAAAATTGTTAGACCTAGAGCTTACTACCACATCCTATAAATATTGTTACAGATTCCAAATGAAGGTACCCACGAAATCTAACCTTGCAATCCTTATTGTCCGAGCTCAGCTGACCTAACTTAAGCAACAGAGGGTTTATAGTAGCCTAGCGGCACCCTCATTCTATACATCTTCTTTGTTATATGAGGCCTACAAGTAGAGGACGATCCCAAAGCTCTAAGCCGTTTCAACACTACCTTAATCTCATCTGTTGATCAAATTTTAAGCGATAACAATTCACATTTTTTTAATATTTTGAGTGAGATTTTACTAATAAAATTGCCAAAAAGTCCAAAAAGGAAATTGCTAGGAAAATCCCGTTAATAGCGCTGTCAATGGTACGGACCTAGGCCGAGCAATATCAAAATTTTGAATAGGCTGTGTATTGCTGGGGCTGTCAATGGGCTGGGCCTGGTCTGACCAAACGTAGGCCTAAATCCCATCCAAGGTTGTGACTGGCCGAAAAGGCCTGAGCCCCAATCTACCTACTTCTGTGCAAGATCCGGGCTGTTCATTAAGCGTGCCCCACCATGCATGATATGACAGACGAGCCATGAGGCTGGCAATAAGTCGGGCCTAGGCTGATCAAATGAGAAAATTTTGAATGGGCCGGACCCGCTAGGCCCAACAGTAGTAATGGTTGAAAAGTGGTAGGATGTTCCAATATAGGGGGATTTGTGCCCCCACCAATCAGGACAGTTAAAGTCGTATAAGGCCCACCTGTGGTGATCAACATTGGAACGTACGGTGCTGGATATTGGGGTGAAATACAATCTGCCGTACATCGAACACGTGCTATGTACCATCTTCAACTGATTCGATCGCCTTTGATTTCTTTTTGACTATTTCGGATCAAATGATCCCAACTTTGACTGATCAGAAGGTTCTCCATGTGCCACTTGTTTACGTTATCCATACCATTGATCTTGTTGTCCGTACTTCAGATGGAAAAATCTCCCATTCATGAAGAAAAACCCAATGATTCGATGGTTAGGATCTTTTGATCTGAAAGAATTTTGGATCATCCATCATCTGCATTTGATCTCATAAGATCAACGGTCTGGATTCATGAATCATGGGACCCACTTTTAAGGAATGGGTTCATCACGGCACCATTGACGTGCTGTAACAAGAATCTTCCTTCACGTGTTGCTTCTTTTCCAATCCCGGTCTGCACTCTGCGTGTCCCTTCTTTCTAGTCCAAAAGAATCCAGATGGGGAATTCATTTGATACTCTGGCAGAGTATGACGTTTGATACGCAGCCACTCTAAAATCTTACATTAGGCAAACATCAACTAAGATTAAACCGACTAATATGTGGAACCCACTGTTGCTAAGTCAAAGTCCTAAAATGATATTTGTCTGAACAATTCTAACTTCTGATTCATGGACACTTATTTGTTTAAACACCATCATTGGATATTTTCCATTTTAACTGTCCAATAAATATTTAAACTGGGACCAATAACTTGCACAATTTAAAATTTGAATTAGTTGTATGCCACATATCCAATTTCCAAGTAATTTCCAGGTGCCTGTATATCATCCATCATAGTTTGACAGAGTATCAAAGTACTCATTTTTCCAGACAAATGAGGCTTGTTTTCCAAAATCAGGGTCCCTACTTTTCAAAGTTCATGCATATGACTTGAAATGCAAGATGGGGTGATTTTGAAAAGTTTGTGGAGATAAGGTCACTTGCGTGGTGAGAAAAGAGACCATAAATTAGTTAATTTGCTATTGTTGACTTGGACCTCATTCAACTGGACGGTGCTCTGTGGGCCACAACATGATGTAGGTGTTTTATCCATGCCATACGTTCATTTTTCCAGCTTATTTTAGGGTATGATCCCAACTAAAATGAACTGGCAAAATCGATAGATGGAGTGGATTAAACACATACATCATGGTGAGGCCCACAGAGCACCATCCAGTAGCGATGTGGCTACTGTGTCTGTATGCAATCCGGGTCTCATTCAATTACATGCGCCCAGGCCACAGCTTAACCAAAATAAATAAAGTGAGGACATAGGCTTATGGTAGGGTAAAACTGGGCCAACACATGAGCTAAGATTGAGCCATTGGGCTGGTGTGGCAATGGGTTGGGTGGTGGCCCGGTCTCAGTAGGGCCAGGTCTTGGGGCCTCAAACTTGACCCGAAGGCTGGGCCCGGGCTTGAAATCAAGGACCAGTGTCTGAGCCAGGTTGGGCCTCTAATGATGAACAATTTGGACCAGCCCGTTGGCCCTGTCATATCATCGAGTAGGCCACCGTCAATGCTGATGGAAGATTCAAAGAAACTTGGGAGCTGCTCCGATTCGATTCAACTTTGTAGGCTCCGTCGAGGGCTCAGAGGACTAGGGTTGGGCTAGGGACAACCATGGCCTCTTCCTAGCCCAGCCAATTGCCACCCATATTCATCGGCTTTTGGGTGTAGCCCAATTTGGGTTGGGCTTGAGCTTATGATAGTCATGCTTGGAACACAATTAACAAATAGTGGGGTCCAATCTGATCAGCCAAACCCCGGCTCAACATGGTTGGGCCCAGTCCATATCAGACCATTTGCAACTGTAGGTGACTGCAATTATAGCTGTAGGAAGTAGCAATGAAAACCATCATCCTGGATACAGCCCCCAATCCCATCCATAACTTGGAAAATGCATCTTAACCCATATTTAGTAGGGATTGATTCACGGTACAGTTAAACATGGAATGTTCAGTGTATGCAACAAGCATTCTGTGTATTACCTGCAAAAAATAGACCATTTAACATAATTGAATTTTAATTTGCAGGTATGACACAAATATAAGAGCCACGTTGGATGAGCAAGATTTTGTGGAGTTACAGATGATCAACCATCCAAAGATTATTACAGCTTGGGGCATCTTGGCAAGTGGGCCCTATAGCTAGCTGATCTATAATGTTTGACTAATGCGCCCCACCATAGATGGGGGATGGCCCAAATATTTCCAGATCTAAAGATCCTAGCCATTTGATGTTTGGCCTATTTACATGCCCTGTTGCGTTATTTCTCAACAGTCTATTTGTAGAGCATCTATTAAAGGATTATGATCCAAGCTAGGAGAACAGTGTCCAGCAGATCAAAGGTCTAGATCATTAAACCATCAGGACCACTTGTTGGAATTGGCACTTTTGCACACTAATTCAAACTTTAGAGGCGCCTGATTGAAGAATCCAAAAATTGAAAAGCCTGGCAAACAATTCATTATAACAAAAGATAGAGGTGCAACGTACGTGGGGTTCAACATGAAAAAGACTAGCCGAACCCGGACTTCAGATCAAATCAGGTTGGGCCCGGGCTGGAAATCTTCAATCCCATTTTTTATAATATACTGTATGTATCTCTACTGTGAGGCTCTGTGGGGCCACTGTGATGTATGTGATATATCTGTGCGGTCAATCTATTTTGCCAACTTATTTTTAGTGCATGAGCCCAAACATAAGGTAGATCCAAATCTCAAGAGGACCATGTGACAGTAAACAGTGGGGAAATGACACCCAGTGTTGAAATGTTCCTAGTGCACAGTACCATGATGTTTATTTGCAATCCAATCGGTTCATAAGGTGACTCCAGATTGGTACGAAGGGAAAACAAGAATATCAACTTGATCCAAAACTTCTATGATCCCAAGAAGCTTCTAATGGTGGGCAGGCCGATTCCCATTGTTTCTGTGGTTTGGTCCACTTGAGCTTTGGATCTGCCTTGTATTTAGGCTCATGCCTAAAATGATCTGGTGAAACTCATTAATGGAATGCATGTAACATGTACATTGAAGTCAGGCAATCCGCATCCAATGTATCTAACCTGTACATGTGGGCCCCTTTGATTTAATCTCTGAACTATGCCCAACAGTCTCCAAAATTGGAAGCTCCTGGCCATTATTTTATTTTATTTTATTGTTTAATTTAGTGCATTTATTTTTAACTATATATTTATGTGCCAATAATGGAGAAGTCAAAGTCAACCAAATTTAAGTTCTTTTATACTTTTCCTATTAGTGATGCATTCATTTATTAACCTTAATACTAAGGGTGGAACATCATAATCATACCATATAAATGGGTCAATGAAAGAAATTTCTCAAATTATCCTTGAAGACTTGATATTGGGCACTAATGGCTACTGGTCCAAGGAGAATTATGGGTCATGGATTTCAGTACCTTGCTAGAGATGACTACTAAGCAAATCATACAATAAACCTGCTGTTATTCTTGTTTTGGTCATCATGTGTGAGGGAATTGACAATGAATCAGGATGAAAAGCCTTCACCATTGGGCATAATGATGAGTAGATGTGTCCTGGCCCTACTCCATATAAGAGCATGAGCGTGTTATGGATATAAGCTCTTGGATTAATTAGGGTAGGTTGGACACTCACATTAGCATATTGAATGCAAGTCTCTAGACTGAGATTACACCCAGATTCATAGCTCAAGTGGTAGACTTAGTGAAGATAGCCTTGTCTCAACATTGAGGTCTTGGCATTGATTCCCAGAGTGGGGGTGGCTAACACTGCGGAGTGACTAACAGAGTGGGTGGGTGTACTAACAGTGCGGTGTGTGTACTAACCTAAAAAAAGTCTCTAGACTGAGAGACTCATACTATGCTTAGACTATATTGACTCATAAATGCACTAGTTTTAACTGATCTCTAGACTTAAGAATGTATAAGATGAAAGGTCTTGATGACATGTACTTTAACTTGCTTTACAAGGATGTCTTATAACCAACAAAAGTGACTGTAGTTGGGCACACAATAATGAGTCCATGTGCCTTGGCCCTACTCTACATAGGAGTGCGAGTGTGTTATGAATATAAGCTCTTGGATTAATTAGACCCTGTTTGGCACTTACATTAGCAGATTGAATGCAAGTCTCTAGACCGCGAGACTCATCATATGCTTGGATCATATTGACTTATAAATGCATTAGTTTGACTGATCTCTAAACCTAAGAATATATAAGATGAAAAGGTCTCGATGACTAAGAATATATAAGATGAAAGGTCATGATGACATGTACTCTGGGTTGCTTTACAAGGTCATCTTATAACCAACAAAAGTGACTATAGCTGGAGACATGCATTAAGTTTCGTTCATGCTTACATGATTTAACAAGAGATCCACTTGGTTTCTCCAAACATTAGTTCCGAACTGAGGTTGGACTGTTCATTAAGTGTTTCGAAGGTTGGTCAGTGCATTGAAGGTTTTCTATTGGTTAATCGAGTTTTTTCAACCGTTAACTTTTAGTTTTGACCATAAATGTATTTTAAATTAAACTTGATGAACATCTAATGGTTAAGATCTAGTAATCCACACCTTAGACTAACATCGAATATTTGGTAAAAATGGTGGCTAGTGAGAGTGGAGGGATTTGGTCAATTAAGGTAAAGACAGAATTACAAACTTTTAATGTTGTAGGACATATTGAAATCTTTCTGGTGGTAGATTATTGATATCTTCTTAGAAATACGTAACTATTCCTTGTGTGTATGTGTGTCTAATGTTGGAGAGAATAGAAAAGAGAGCCCAAAAGTCCAAAGCTCCATCAGGCATCACTTAAAGAGAAAAAGAGAAAGGAGAGAGAGAGAGAGAGAGAGAGAGAGAGAGAGAGAGATCATCATCTCCCTCCTCCTTCCCATCGCATGTATAAGACATGTTGGGTTTGCAGTTGGACGACTCTCATGCATCCGCTCAGCCCTACTCCTAAGCTGATATGTGGGGTCTGCAATTGGACAACTTTCATGCATCCGCTCAATCTTACTCCGGAGTTGACATGTGTTACGCAGCACGCCAACAACATCAGTGAACCGAGATCCAATCTTCGGTCTCACCCACAAACGATAAATAAGAAGAAATAATAACTAGAAGTAGAATTCAAACAAATCAACAATCCACAAGACAAAATTTACATGAAAAAAACCACGGATACAAAGTTCCACTATGAAGAAAATAAAATTACAATGAATATACTCACCTTCTCCTATGCTCCTATGCACAGAGACGTCCCTTTTTACTAACGTCTTCTCTCTTTCTCACATTGGATGTATAAAAACCCTAATCCCATACCCTAATCCCGAATTACACCCCTTTATATAGCATAAGATGAAAATACGACTCAAAAAAGGAAACCCCGCAAAACAGCTCGAGTCTGGTCTGGTGCCCGGTCAGGCTTGGTTGGGCTCCCGGCTGATGTGAAAATCGTCCAGTGAGCTCCAGGAGAAAATACACGAATTTCGGGCGCCTGACCAAACATGGTCGAGTGCCCGATCCACTGACCATCGAGCGCGTGACTGTATCTGAAACAGTCCAGAGAAATTTGTCTCTCTGTGTAAATATCGGGCACCTGATCATAGACCGTCTGGGCGCCTGACCACCCCTAAGCTGGCAAACCTAGTGTGCTGGATCCACACCTCAACAATTTTCTACTTGGAGACACATCACCATAGATCCTTTATCTTCTACATCCGGAGTGCATCACCTCCCTGTCTTCAAGTCTGAAGATCAATTAAAGATGAGCAGAGCTTCAGCTTCTCCTGTGTGACCGCCTTGGTTAACATATCTGCAGGGTTCTTACTTATATGGATGTTCTTCAGAGCAATCGATCCACCTTCCAGTAACAAACGTATGAAGTGATATCTGATGTCAATATGCTTGATCCTTGAATGAAAAGCTGAATTCTTGGCCAAGTGTATTGCACTCTGACTGTCACTGTACAGCTTGCAATTTGCTTGCTTCTTTCTCCAAAACCTTGCAACCACACTATCTCATTGCACGCTTGTGTAGCTGTAAGATACTCTACTTCCATTGTACCGATGGACACTATCTTCTGTAACTGAGAGACCTAACTCACTGCAGCATTACTCTGAGTAAAGATATACCCTGTAGTGCTCCTTCTATTGTCAATATCCCCTACAAAATCTGAATCGACGTAGCCTTATAGCTTGATTTCTGATCCTCCATAACACAGCCCTACATCCACAATACCTACCAGGTATTTGAGGATCCATTTCACAGCTTCCTAATGTTCCTTCTCGGAGTTGTTCATGAACCTGATAATAACTCCTACTGCTTAAGCAATATTTGGCCCCGTGCTAACCATAGCATACATGAGGCTCCCTATAGCTAACGCGTATGGGACTTTAACCATGTAGTCCCGTTCCTCCTGCGTCTTTGTACCTTGCTCCTTAGGAAGCTTGAAGTGATTGGCTAATGGAGTGCTAATCGGCTTAGCACCTTCCATACTGAATCAATCAAATATCTTGGCTATGTACTCTACCTGTGACAAAACCAGTTTCTTGTTTTCCTTGTCACGCTTTATCTTCATGTCTAGCATTTGTTTTGTAACTCCTAAATTCCTTATGGCAAATTCTCTAGACAACTGTCTTTTGAGATCTGAGATGTCCTTCATGCTTGATCCGGCTACAAGCATATCATCAACATACAGAAGAAGGATGATGTACGACGTATCAAACTTCTTCAAATAGCAACAGTTGTCTGCATGCTATCTCCTAAGCCCGTTTCCTAACATGAAGCTGTCCAACTTCTTGTACCACTACCTTGGGGCCTGCTTCAGCCCATATAGAATATTTCTCAGTCTACACACTTTATTCTCCTTTATTGATGCCATGTATCCTATTAGCTGATGTATATATATCTCTTCTTCAAGGTCCTCATGAAAAAAGACTGTCTTAACATCTAGCTGTTCTAGATGTAAGTCCTCTGTAGCCACGCACTATACTCGAGACCATGCGAATCGTAGACATCTTCACCATTAGTGAAAATATTTTAGTGAAATCGATACCTGCCTTTTGTTGGAACCCTTTCACAACCAATCCGGCCTTGTACCGCTTCGAACCATCATGCTCCTCTTTCAGTCTGTAAACCCACTTATTATGAAGAGCTTTCTTACTCTTAGGTAGAGTGACGAGCTCCCACGTGCGATTGGACTCAAGAGAGTCAATCTTATCATCCATAGCCTGCTCCCACGTACAATTGGACTCAAGAGAGTCCATCTTATCATCCATAGCTTACTCCTACTTAACTCATGTATCTAACTGTAATGCCTCTTCAAAACACTCTGGTTCACCATTATCTGTCAGCAGTAGATAATGTAAGGAGGGTAAGTATTGGACCTTAGGTCTTTTCTCCTGAGTAGATCTTTTCACAACCGATGTCTGCGGCTCTACCTCATCATGCTCATGTGCATGCTCATCATGTGGCATTGTAACACCTATGTCCTGTAACTCTTCCGACTCTACTAATTCTTTCTCATCGGCCTCATTTTCTTTTTGCTGCAAACTGTTCTTATGCATCACTTTCTCATTGAAGACTATGTACTTGCTTCTGATGATTTTTCGGTTCTCTGTATCCCAAAATCGGTAGCCAAAATCATGCTGCCCGTAGCTTTTAAATGTGCACCTCTACTTTCTCATCTAGCTTGTTTCTGTGCTCTGCATCAATGTGAACATATGAAGTACAACTGAACACTTTGAGATGTGTAAGGTTCATTTCTTTCCCAATCCACGTTTCCTCTGGTAACCCACCATCCATTGGTGCTGAGGGACTTCTATTGATGAGATATACGACAGTGTTCACAGCATCTGCCCAAAATGTCTTGGGCAACCCTGCATTTAACTTCATGCTCCTGGCGCGCTCAAGAATAGTCCTATTAATGCGCTCAACCACACTGTTCTGCTGCGGTGTCCCTAGAATCATTTTCTGATGTTTGATTCTATGTGTTGCACAATACTCCTCAAATTTCTTATCACAATACTCTTCACAATTATCTGATTTGAGACAGTTTATAGTTTTACCTATCTCATTTTCTACTAGTACTTTCCACTTTTTAAATACATCAAACACTTCAGATTCGTTTTTTAAGAAATAGACCCGTAGTTTTTTACTAGCATCATCAATGAAAGAAATAAAATAACGTGATTCACCAAAAGATGATACCTGTGTCGTTCCCCACACATCAGTGTGTACAACCTCCAATAGATACATCTTTGAAGCTCGTCCTGTTTTCTTGAAGCTTACCCTTTTCTGCTTACCATACACGCAGTCTTTGCAGAATTCTAAGTCAATAGACTTCAACCCTGGTAGCTTTTCTTTTGACAATAGCACTTTCATCCCCTTCTCACTCATATGTCCCAACCTCTGATGCCATAACTGCTCATTCACTCTAGTTGATGCGACTGCGAGTGAGCTATATGATCCGAAAGTCACATACAAAGTACCTTCCTTCTTGCCTCGAGATTGTTAGTGCACTTTTCCGTGGCATACTAGTGCACCATGTTTGTCAATCACTTACAGCAGTGAGTCTAGAGTCGGTTGAGCCCAAAGAAGACGAAGACCGAAGACTCGAGACGTCCAGCTGCATTTAGGAAGAAGATTCAGGTAAATGAGATGCCTTGGTGCCTTAACCTCGACCAAAACCTATCCCCTTTGTATCCTTGATGACCTTGACCATATTTAGAACCCTTTAGGCATCATTGATAGGCCTTAGGTGTCCCATTTGATTAACCAAACCTTGGCCTTAAACGACAAGCTGAAGAAAGTAGGATTCAGCACATTGTAGAGGGGACCCAGGCTGGTCCGACCGGTCAAGACCGGTCGGCCAGCAGCCCTGCTGCATTTACATAAGGCCAGCCGACCGGTCATGACCGGTCGGCCTTCACATGAGAAGGGAAACAGCAAGGTGGGCCGACCAGTCATGACCGGTCGGCCAGTTTTGGCTTCCTTCACTATCCAGGCCATCCAGCAAGGAGCGCCGACCGGTCATGACCGGTCGGCCTAATGTGTTTGGGCAGTCCAGTAAGGGGGTCCGACCGGTCATGACCGGTCGGCCCATGTTTGTGGCCTATGCACTTGTAGTTCTCCAGCAGGGGGCTCCGACCGGTCATGACCGGTCGGGACAGGTCGCTTTATGACTGTTATTTGCCCGTTTTATGACCGTTGGGGCTATGTTTTGCTACATATAGTGCTCCGGTTTTGGGCATTCGGATGAGGGATTTTTGAGGAAGGAAAGCCACCATTGAAGGAGTTCTTTTGAGGCTTATTCCTTGACCTATGCAAGGCATCTTCCTTGTGCTTTAACACAAGATTAAGAGCATTCCAAGCTCATGAAGAAGATGACCTTCATCCCCTCTTGATCTCTAGAGTTAGGAAGCTACTTGATTGGTAAATCCTTGTCCTAAACTCGAAGATGAGATCGTTGTAGGTAAGAGACTCTAGGAAACCCATTCCCACCAAGTTGTAGAGTTCTCAAACCCATTCTCCTAGCACCTTGGGCATTTCAAGGCATCGCATGCAAGGTGTTTGATCGAATGTGGCTGAGGCATTGGCGACGCAACGGCGGCACGATCGAGGGAGCAAAGGGAAGCTGATTGAAGCACGGGAGAGCGGAGATCAAGCAACCCAATCCGGCGCTAAACAAGGGGCTCATCCGACAAGTAGGTTGTCTTATTTGAGAGTCCATTTAGAGTTTGTTTTTCGAACTCGACCCAGGGACGTTAGTCGTTCCTTGGCCCGTCAGCCGGGCCTAAACTAAGTCTCCAAGGGGGAGCATCCGACACGGGAATAAACGTGCGATAAGGTTGAGAGTTAGCCTATGTCTAAAACTCCGGATACGGTTGAGAGGTGAACCGATAAAACCTCCGTGTAAAGGTTGAGAGGTGAACCTCATTTAAAACCTCCGATAGTGAATGCCGGTGTGCTCAAAGGGGTTGAGTACTTGAACCGGGAGTGGAGTAGACACGTAGTCGAACCACTATACATCCTTGTGTTTGCGATTGTACTTGAGCACATTTATATCTTTGCATTGTTAGTTTAATTGCTTAATTATGAATGCTTGATAGGAATGCATGCTAGGCACTCTATAGGCATTCTTACACAAGATGTATCTTCACTACTTGTGTAGACTTGAGCTCATTGATTCACTCTCATAAGTCTACACAAGATACATAGGTTAGGAGCTTGATTATTTGATTCCTTTATGTACCTATGCATACTTAACTAGGATTGCTTATTGCCTTACTCTTGCTAGTCTTTTGTTTGGACTCACCAAGGCTTGGAAGCCGAGGTGTTCTTGCTTACAAAGCTTATTTTATTGAATTGCATAAGTAGGCGAAAAGAATTTGAAAAAGGTCCATATCACCCCCTCTAGGTCCATAGACATATCTCCGAGTATCTCTACAAGCGGTAAAACCGCAATTTCAGAGATATTACCAAGGTACCTTTTGTGACCTTCCATAAATCGCTAGTGAACCTCGTCACACATCCAGTATCAGCTAATTACCCTACCGATATAAAGTTCCTTCTCAGACTTGGTACATGTTTGCAATCCTTTAACTTTAAGACCGTTCCATCTTTCTGACTTATGTGAACGTTTTCCTTGCCAACAATACTGCACGGCTCATCATCACCCAGGTAGACTCTCCTGAAGTCACTTGACACATAATTACGAAGAACTTTCTTTAATGAAGTGGCATGAAACGAATCACCCGAGTATATAACCCAAGACTCATTCCGCACATCAAGAGACAAGATCAACGCCTCTGTGTCACTCTCCTCAGATAGATTCACTGAATCTTTCCCACCTTGAGAGCTTCCTTCTTGTTTCTTAAGCGCTCTGTAATCGCGTTTCATGAGCCACTTCTTCCCGCAATGCCAACACCCGTCCTTATCATTCAGTCCCTTGGACTTCTTCATCGACTTAAAATGTCTGTGTTTATTGCCTCCTTTGTTCAATGATCTTCCTCTTCCTTCAACGTTTAGAGCATTCCCAGAATTTCCTAAAATTTTCGATGTCTTCCTTCTAGATTCTTCGCTGAGAATTAGACTCGCCACATCATCAAATTTTAACTTCGTCGACCTTGAGGAATTGCTCATGGCAATCACCAAACCATCCCAACTATTCGGCAAACTGGACAAGATCAATAGCGCCATGACCTCATCATCAAAAGTGATGCTAACGGATTTCAATTGGCTCGTGACTGTATTGAACTCATTTAGATGTTCAGCCACGCCCCCACCATCTGATATCTTCATGTTGACTAGTTGTTTTATGAGATGAACCTTGTTGGACGCTGAAGGTTTCTCATACATCATAGCTAGAGCTTGTATCAATTCTTTTGTGGTCTTCACCTTGGATATATTGAAGGCGACGCTCTTAGACAAAGAGAGACGAATCGTTCCTAAAGCCTTACGATCCACTAAAGACCATTCATCATCTATTATCTTCTCTGATTTCTTCTCTTTTCCTTTTAGAGGAACATAGATGTCCTTCTCATATAGATAATCCTCCATCTGCATCTTCCAGAGGCAAAGTTTGAACCATCAAACTTTTCAATTCGTATCTTTCCTTCTTTTGTCATCGCTCCCACTTGAACTAAACCAATAGCTTTGATACCAGTTGTTGCGCAGCACACCAACAACGCCAGTGAATCGAGATCTAATATCCGGTCTTACCCACAAACGATAAACAAGAAGAAATAATAACTAGAATCAGAATTCAAACAAACCAACAATCCACAAGACAAAATTTACGTAGAAAAACCCTAACAAGGGTAAAAAACCACGGACTGAATTCAAATAAACCAACAATCCATAAAACAAAATTTACGTAGAAAAATCCTAACAAGGGTAAAAAACCACGGATGCAAAGTTCCACTATGAAGAAAACGAAGTTACAATGAATATACTTACCTTCTCTTATGCTCCCATGCGCAGAGATGGCTCTTATTGCTAACCTCTTCTCTCTTTCTCACCTTGGATGTATAGAAACCCTAATACCGAATTATACCCCTTTATATAGCATAAGGCGAAAATATGACTTAAAATTGAAAACCCCGCGAAATAGTTTGCGTCCGGTCGGGCGCTCGGGCACCTGGTCCACTGACCATCAGGCGCCAGACTGTGTTTGAAACAATCCAAAGACATTTGTTTCTCTGTATGAATATCGAGTGCCTGATCATAGACCGTCCAGGCGCCCCAACCATCCCTAGCTGGAAAACCTAGTGTGCTGGCTCCACACCTCAACAACATGTGGCTCTCTCCCTCTTATCTACTTCATTTAAGATAGATATGAGAGAAACCTACTTTGAAAGATTAACATAAGCATTATTCATTTGACAATGGCATTAATCAAGGTAATTCTAGTAATAGGATTTAAGTCCTTATTTTCTAAAACTTCGATGATATTTAAACAAGGGTTCCTAGGCTAATTAATATTAAAGTTAAACTTCTAAAAACTTTTATTTTCCTTCATTTTAAAAAACCTAACATGGGGATGGATGAACGAATTATAGGCCCTGCATGCATAAGTTACATATGAAACAGGGTAAGGCCATCTTCATAATAAAAAAAGAAACTAGTCTCCTGAACTATATATATATATATATATATATATATATATATATATATATATATATATATATATATAAGCAGCAATGGGCGTCATTTTTTCATCAATTAGTTTTTGGGCAGCTTAAACTTTCATTATTAGAGGACGTAATGCACTATATTTTTGTAACTTTAACTGGTAACAGGCTTACCATTAGGATTGCCATCAATAGATCCAGTTGGGCATGAGGAATCAGGTTGACTTCTCTTTAGCATAAGTTAGTTTTGGGTTGTCCCTCCACTCGACATGACCCAACTCGACATGACCCGCCCCAGCTGCAGCCTACCAAGACATTAGTCCCGGAGGCCTACGCCTGTTTGACACGTAACCAATGATCTAATATCATCATAAAACTGTCTGGAGATCTGGAGATTCAATCCCCGCGCTCACCACCCATTACGGTGGTGTGAAGACTCCGCAAGGCCCATCGTGATTTATGTGTTTTATCCATTACGTCCATTCTTTTCTTTTTTTTGGGCTCATTTTAGGGCATGAGCCCAAAATAGAAGCATATACAGGGCTCAAGTGGACCACACAATAGAAAACAGTGGAGATAATGATGTCCACTGTTGAAATCTTTCTAAGGTCCAAAGTAATGTTTATTTATCATATATCCTGTTCCTAAGGTCACACAGATCTGGATATAGGGAAAACACAAATATCAGCTTGATCCAAAACTTTTGCAGCTCTTAATAAGTTTTCAATAGTGAGCATTCAAGTCCCACTGTTTCCTGTGGTATGATCCACTTCAGCTTTGAGCGTGCTTCATTTTTTTTTGTCTCGTGCCCTAAAATTAGCAGGAAAAAACGGATGAAACAATACATTGTAGTGGGGCCATATAGCCTTCACACTATGGTAAAGGCTTGTGAGCGCCTCACCGCACAATCCGGCATCCCGCGTGCCCTCCAAACAAAGATGTTCCCGTGATCCAGACCGTTCATGTGGGCGGTGAACATAGCCCAGAACCTCACCAGCCGTTCACTTTTCTTCTTTGCATGTGGCTTTTCTCTCATTTGTCTACTGGTAGGTAACCAATCAGACAGCTGGGATTGACTGGTGGATGAATTTTTTTATGACCCGTGATCCCATCTCCATGGTGTGGGGCCCACTAGACGAACTATTCCTAAAGAGGACAGCTATGCCACGTGTCACCCTTTGCGAGGCGAGCATCATATAATTGCTCTCGTGGGGAAAAAAAAAGAAAAAAGAAGAAGGTTGACGGTAGTAGCTAATCAAGGTTTGGAAGTAGTGGACCACCAAAAATCAACGGCCAGAAGGACAATAGTCCAAAACCAAAAGGCGGAGGTCAAAGCAGATTCGGAATGCAGCTCACAACAAAATGCTAGCCAGCAACAAACGGTCTCATTATTGGGGTTCTCTTCCATGACAGAAATCTCTTAAACAGATCCCAAAGACAGCAGTATACTAAATAATTCCGAAATGACCAAAATACCCATGATAAACGAAATAATGACCTGATTATCCATCCATTTTTTTTTATACCCCTTGCTTTAGTGGGCCCCACTCGTCTCCACCTTGCGATTGCCACCTAGCTAGTTTTGATGCATGCATATATGCACCGGACCGTTCCTTGGCGTATAAGACATGCCTTGGAAAGACTCAAGGATTAGATTAACCACAACCGTTATTTGGAAGTGGCACGCCGATTGGACGGTCGGATGTGCATGTTCAAGAATGGTGGGGACCTTTCAAAGGACGGTTATCAATGAGAGGGAGCGGATTAGGTGAGAATGGGCTTTGCCTTCTGTTCCTGGAAAGTTGGCGGCTCAATAACTGACACGTGGCAGTTGGTGCAGTATATCCAGACCATGCCCTTAAGGGGGGTAACTGCCATGAACGCCTTGCTTTTGAAGTGAGGGGCGCGAATTAGGTGTTACCCGGTAACAGCTTAGTGGGTGTTACCCTAACCGTGTGGGCTCATCTTGATGTTTTTATTTATTTATTTATTTATTTATATATGTACCTTTTATCTGTTTGTCCATATAATTTTAGGATGTGATACAAAACCCTAAGAAGATCCAAATCTCAGATCGACCATACCATTAGAAATAGTGATGAATAACCATTAAAAACGTTATGTGGGCCACAAACGTTTTGGATCAATCTGATATTTATATTTTACCTTCATCAAGACCTTATTGACATTATCAAGAGCTTGGATTTCAAATAAAAATTATCAAAACCTTACGATGGCCTCTTTGAAATTTTTAATGGTGGGGCGCTCAATCACACTGTTTCTAGTGGTATGGTCCACTTGAGATTTTGATCTGCATAATTTTTATAACAGCATTCTAAAATGGGCTGTAGAAACGGATGGACGGAGTGGATATACAAAATGTCATCCGTGTGGGCTATACGGTAGGGGTAACACCCACTAAGCTGTTACCGGGTAACACCTAATTCGCGCCCTGAAGTGAGACCATCGGGTACTAATACTACCCCGCAAGAACCTAGCTAGAGACGAAATGTCATGTCAGGGGGCTCTGTGGGGGGCACACCTCCTTGATGCATGTGTTTTATCCACGCCATATAATCTATTTTAAAAAATCATTTTAGTTGAGGAGCCCAAAATGAGTCAGATCAAATACTCAAGTGGACCACACCACTGAAAATAATGGGGATTGAAGGCCCACCGCTGAAAACCTCCTAAAGGCCACGAAGTTTTAGATCAAGCTAATCTTTATGTTTTTCCTTCATCCAGGTCTATTTGATCTTATGAACAGTTGGATGACAAATAAACATCACGGCTAGCCCTAGGAAGGTTTCAACGGTGGGGTCATTGTCACCATTGCTTCTGTGGTGTGGCCCACTTGAGCCTTCGATGGGTTTCCTTTTGTCTTCAACCCCAAAAATGATCAGTAAAAGTTGATGGACAGCTTGGATAAAACACATACTCAAGGTGGGCTCACATAGTCACCACCACTGGGCCTGTTTGGTTGAAGAAACCCAGATCCTAGAAAAAAAAAATCTAGACTCCACTATTAGAATCCAAAATTACATAAACTAGAGGAACCAAGTTTCATCGGTAACTTGCTGTTTGGTTGAAAAGGGTGCAATCTAGATTGTGTACCAACCCTTGCTTGTGGCATGGCCCACTTGGGCTTCGGATCCTCTTGAGAACCTTACCCCTGGCCTATTGTAGTCCCGCAAGATAGATGGCCAGGTTGGATGGCAAATAAACATTATAGTGAGCCCTAGAAAGTTTTTAATGGTGGATGTTCAATCAACAATGTTTTCCTGTGGTGTGGCCCACTTGAGATTTAGATCTGTCTCATTTTTTGTCCAATGCCCTTAATTGAGATTTCAAAACTAAGGGACCATGGAGATATAAAACACATACAAGATAGATGTAAAACGCATACATGGAGGTGGTGACGCTCACTTCCACCTCTTTTCCCTTCCATAAAAACTGGTCACCCACACTGTTTCCACTAATCCCGGTTCCACTCAATTTGGGTTTCCAGACAGAATCATGTTTGGCTGGAACTTGCCACCAAACACACTAGTTAAAATCAGATCCACTGGAATCTAGATTTTAAGTTGGAAACGGGTTTTCAGATGCCAACCAAATCAGCCCTTAGTCTCTAGCTAGGTCTGGTGGGGGTAGTACCTAACCCCCATATTGATGGGTAGCCTTCAAATAGACAGTCCAGATGAAAATGGATTCAGTCAATAATAAAAAGGTAGGACATTTATTGATGTGAATTTTGCTGTGGGCTCCTACCGTGATGTGTGTGTGAAGATAGCCACGTTTCAACACTTGAGGTCATGGCATTGATTCCCATAGTAGGGGTGGCTAACATTGTGAGCTGACTAACAGGAGTGTGTGGGTGTACTAACAATGGGGGCGTGCAAACTAACCCATTAAAAGAAAAAAAAAAAATAACACACCAAAATCCAAATTCTTTGCCTATAAACTTTTATTTATAATACATTGAAATTTTGCAGTATATTCGCATTACTCGAATTTAATTATCCAAATTAACTTTTATATTTCAAATTAGTGTGTGCATGCATGTGTGATATTTGATGTGATATTTGATCAAATGATTGTAATATGCCCATAGGAATATATACCTATGCCAAAAATGAGGATATTCTTAGTTTTGGATGAGCCACCAACGTAAGGATCACAAACAAGTGACTCACCAACCTTTTTAAAGTATCCATTTCAATATCTAAGGTTTGGATGGTTTGAATCATTCTATTGATGTGATTTTAGTGTTGTAATCGATAATTGAATTATTTCGAGTTATCATCAACATGCCATATGTATCCATGGATTAGTAGCCTAGTGATGACGCCTTTATTACATGCGCAACTCTCGTGCCTTTAGAAAAGAAAGACATCTCATTACATATGCATTATGGTATTTTACTAATATTTCAAAACACAACAAAAGCATGTATTTAAAATACATTTGATTTCATTTACTTCCAAATTCAAGGTGGAATGTAAAAAGTACTACTTAGATTTGAAATGCATTCATTTTTAAGTGTCAAGCTACCCTAGGTGATCCAAGCCATTGATCTAGTGTGAACCACCGTCGATGGATTATTTTCCAAATATCTCTAAGGAAGAAGATTCTATTAACCAATATCTCTGAGGTGGAAGATCCAGTGGCCCTTATTGTGGGGCAGCCGCCATCCGTTTTGACAGCTCAAATTAAGGCATGATTTCAAAAGTAGATCAAAAACTTAATTAGTTGAACGACACCACAAGAAATAGTGGTGATGGATCATTTAAGGCTTTTTGTGGGCCACAAAAGTTTTGGATCAAGTTGATATTTGTGTGGTGGCTTCATCAGTTTTGCTGACCTTACCAACAGGTTGGATGAAAAATAAACATTCTGATGGCCTACAAGAAGTTTTTAATGGTCAATCACCACCGTTTCCTATGGTGTTGTCCCCCTAAGATTTTGAGCAACTTCATTTTTTGCAATCATGCCCTAAAATAAGCTGTGAAAATGGATTGATTGTGTGGATGTAAGGCACATACATCACGGTGGGCCCCATAGTCAAGGATTCACTTAAGCCATGCCCCTTATTACATGGATCATTGTTGTATGAACGTCTCTCCTGGCAGGTTAGCTGGGCTCCATCTACAGACCCGAATGTTTGAAGCTGAAGACTAATTATCTTTGAGCTACTGGCTTGAACTTCTTAATCATCTGTCTGCAGGACATAAAAAGGAAAGGACAGGATTTTCCTATCGCTTAGATTTTTGGCACCTCATGTAGAGATTTGATCTCAAATTACACAATTATAAAATGAAATTTGAAAAACTGAAAAATAATTTTGAAGAGCAGGCCGAAGCACGTGAAATTCACGCTATTATTAAATCGTAATTCGTCCCTACTTAAATTACTTTGAGTCTACTGTTAGGTTGCAGGAGGATTGCTTCCAGGATACGACAAGCCTAATGTGGTTCTGCGTTAAGAAAAAACAAAGACCACTAATGGAACTCTTTTACACTTTCTATGACAGATAAACAAAAAGAAAAAGAGAGAGATAAAAAGGAGCCTAGTGGAGCAACTAGTTAGACCACTTCTCTGGTCTGTTTCATATGGACCCCTTGGGTCTTAGCAATCTAGGTTTGTATGAACCTTGAGGCTAGAATATTTAACTGGATTTGCTGGTTGTATGAAACTCGAAATTGGTTGTGATGTTTTTGAAATGAATCAGACAGGTCCAGTTTATATAAGCAAAGGTAGCTGATAATTTTGGTTTAGAGTCATAATGACACTAGCCGTTTTCTGGCTGTTGGGAGAAACTAGCCGTTTTCTGGCAGTTTTTGACCTTTGTGCATGTGGGAGTTACAACTGCATGCTGGCTATTTAGACTCGGTAGCTAGTCGTTTCTGACTATTCGGCTAGCTACATGCAGCTGTTACTGCATGGTCTGGACTGTTACTACATGAGCAGTTATACAAGTCCATCTAAATAGTCATGCAGTTCCTTATAAAAAGCAGAGAGGTCTCTCTGTCAAACCTCTTATCCACAACACCTCCTTTGTTTCGAACATAACCACCTGACCTACTACTTAGCCTCTGTCACACTGCGACTTGTACCAATCTCGCTTCGGTTTTGTAAGGTCGCGACCCATCTGCGACACGATGCGCACGCGCGAAGTGGAAAATGCACCACTAGCGCCTCTACAACCACACTGCCTCATGTGCCCACACCCATGCCTCGCAATGTGCCCGTGCCTGTGATTGAGACCAACTTTGTGTCCATGACTGAGACCCATACCGAGCCACAATACTCTTCTCTCTCATCATAAATAAGAAAGGTACACAACACCTTACTTATAAAGAAAAAAAATCTCCTTCCATTCGAAATGGGACTAAACAAAAAACCATTTTTTCTTTTCTTTTTCCAATATATATATATATATTTCAACACCTCGATCTAAACAGGGCTCATTAGATCGATGGTGTGGATCATTAAATCATGGGCCCAGATCGACATATCCTCATGGGGAGAGGACGGAGACATGGTTTTCGCCATGTGGCCCATATGTTGGGAGTCCTGACAGCGGAAGCGAATCACACAAGGCAAACCACAATGGCAACAATCAAGTAAATTAGAATCTATAAGAGAACACAATTCGAATTTTAATGTGGAAAACCCCTTGCGAGTAAAAAAATCACGGCATAAAGTGAATAATTCACTATGAATAAGAAGTTACAAGAGATTACAGAAGAATACTTACTCGGATCACAACCCACAAGAGAAATCTCAAGCTAACAAAATTAATTTTCACATGAGAGGACAAACGCAACCCTTTCCCTCATCCCAGAGAACTCAAAGCTTTCCCTTAGCTCTTTCTCTTGCCCTAGAACTCTCTCAATCCCTCTAGGATACCCGACTCCTTTTGCGGCAACCCTAATCCAGCATTACACCTCTTTAAATAAGAAACAACCAAGATTAGAAATAAATCTCGCGCAAAACTGAGCAACCGACTTTACGGTTCCCGCACCGTCAGGCACCCTACTCGACAGAATTAAATTCTGTCTAGAGAGTTCCAACAAACATTTGGGAGAATTTTGGGCCTCCTATAAACACGTAATGTTGGGCGCCCAACACAATCGTCAGGCCCCCTACAACAATCATTGATCCCCCTACAAACCCAAAAAATAGATACAACAGCAATAGATTCTAGAAGCTGATGTCCGGGGCAATTTCAAGCGCCCGACCAAGTTCCTTCGATCACCCGAAGTCCTCTCGGTGTTAAGATCGAAGACACCCCAACAATTTACACTGTGGCTTCATTCTTCAAACTCCAGTACTCTAAATCTCCATTCTTCATCTCTACTTCGTCTCCTTCATAGCTCCACCGCTTCTCGTGTCCCCACCGACTCTATTTCTGCACCTTTACGCACCTTCACGCTCTTCTCATGTGGCTCTTGCGCACTTGTTACATACGAGCAATCATGGATCTCATTACCGATCCCATAGCTCCACCGTGAGAAGTGCTCCCAATCACCTTGTAAAGATGGTCGCACCTCCGTGCCTTCATCATTACGAGTACTCCCATTGTCACTTTACAAACTCGATCACAGCCGATGAACCCACACCCTGTAGCCTTGAGTGCATCAAGAGAAATCAAATTCTTCTTTAACTTAAGGACATGCCTCACATCTGTCAGGATGCGCACCGTGCCAATACCGACAATCTTATAACCGTAGTCACTGTCTAAAAACACCGATCCACCATCATACTCCACTGTATGTCATGAATGAACTCCGATCAGGACACATGCGATTCGATGCACCTGAATCCAAGATCCACTCTTCACTAAGAGATCCCCTACAGGATATAGCCACCACATCTTTATCATCCTAAACGTCCTTTATGGCTTCCACGGTATTAGCCTCATTCCTGAAAGAATTTCTAAACTTCTCTCGCCTTAATTGAGATATTGGTTTTTCGATTCATTTTCTTCCACTCTTCTTTTATCATAGTCCTAGGTAGATTTTCATATTTTTCTTTTACAAAATACATCTCTACGTCGAAGCTTATACTTGACGCCATTAAAACCTCGTCTCAAATTCCAATATACCTCATAACGTTCACTTTAACCTGAGATTAGCATTGAAGCTTTGGTTCATCCTTCCTCAATCCCCGTTCCTACAGCCGCAGTCAACAAATAAACAATGATGAATCCTAAAATGCATTCCCATCATAGGTGGAACGTGGAACACGTGTGAGAGATTGGAGCCACTCCATCTCTACCAGTCCATCCGGAGGATACCATTTGTAAAAATCAAGCTGATGCAATCACGACGTGGGCCACACATGTACAAAACTAATGAACCCTTAGATGGAAAGCAACCAATGGTCCATATTCTTCCCCGTGTGTGGTCACATGGTCCCCACCTGATGAATGTACGTGATATTTATCATATATCACACGTGTGCCGTGGATGTACCTTCAATCTCTCCTCGCGCGAATCACCAGAGCACGTTCCATCTCCTTCGTTCTAGACTGGCGGAGTAAAATTGAAAAAAAAAGTAGAAGCCCAGATAATTTTCCAATTTTCTCCCTACGTAATAACCTAAACATCTTCTAGCATAGCATCGTATGTAAGGCTAAAACCGTCATTTGAGGAGCTTGAAAGAGACGACCAGCGTTCGCTCTGATACACTGTATCGAATCTTTGTAACCCCGCCGCCCAAGTGGTCCCCACATGCTCAGCCGCTTCTAAAATTTATTATATTTACAAACAAAGACCTCTATCCTTTATAAAGTGGATAATGAGGTTTGCTACTTACTCACGTGCGGAGAGCCATGCACATCCACACGCGGGAACACGTGAAAATATAAAACAAGTGTGTGAGATCTGAGCTTTTCATAATTTGGAAATATTTCTTCGATATTCTTCCTAAAAGGATCAGATGATTTCACTTTTAATGTGGGCCACAATATACAAAGTAAATTGACGGTTAAATATTTTTGGAGCCATTCATATTTTTTTGATACTTTATAGCCAAAATGACGTGCGAAATACCCTACATTTTATGTTAGAAGATTTAATACGTTTAGATCACATGGTGGAAAGTCCAGATCTTACACGCGTGTCATATTTTGACTCGAAGCGTGTGGATGTATGCGGTTCGCACATGCGTGTGGAATTAGCAAAACCTCGTGGATAACATATCTGATTTGAAAGAGAGGTCTAAAGTCCAACTGGTTGAACTACAAGTTGCGGTCCACCCAGCAGATAATGTAAAACCATTCACATAAGTGTACAATCCGAACCGTCCAATAGTTTGGTCCCATAATTTGAATCATATTATGAAAAAATGTAATGACATTTTCTTATTGAGTGGATGGTAATTGTATTATTTTATTTATCAAGGGTTAGAAAAAAAATTTTACTCTCTGGCCCACATGATGAGTATTTTCCGTTATTATTTAATCCACTTAAGTCCCATGATGGGGTTAAACTGTTCAAAGGATTGGATGTCACATGCACTTAGTAGATTAGAAGTTATCAGCTGTGTGGTTCGTAACTTGTGGTCTTAACTGGTCGGACTTGAGTAATAGAAATGTTTAATCATGTTGCTACATATTCTCATAGAGAAATGCTTTAGTGATCAGAGCACCATAAGTTATAGTGCGCCTAGTTGTATTGGTATATTTATACAGTCTAATCCATTGATCTAGGCTGTTCATTTAGCATATCACATAATTCATGGGCTAGGATGCAGGTATCATGATGGTACGATAAATTTTGACCATTTGATCAATGGATTTTAATATGGACAGTGAATACCGGTTGAAGAAAAATAGGTCCAATGAAAATTTCAATCCATCTATTTGTTGGGACCCATCATGGATTGGTTATTATTCTGAAGAATCTCTTTCCTTAGGCAACTGTAACCATCCCATCCATGGACAGGACAAGGGATGGCTATATAAAAATATGCCAAATAAAGATGGACTGGATCATCTGATCAGTGTGATTTTTATTGATAAGTCCATGAAATGTGCCCCAGACCAGATGAACAGTCTAGATCAGTGGAATGGGCTGTATAATGTCCCAATGCAACTAGGAGCACTATAACTTATAGTGCTACGAGGGCACAGGAGCACTCTATCATTATCAAACGGTAGTGAATTTTTTGAGCTTAATATCTAATTATCTATTCGGTAAACGCTAATTGGCAGGATAAAAAACCATAAAAGAGTTTTTTTATGGCCCAAAAGTTTCTTAAAAGTTCGTCGGCTTTTTTTTTTTTTTCCTAATTTTTTATTTTTTATTTTACAAATTTACGAATTGACCTGGATAGAAATGTGAGCTTTCGACACATGCCAATCACAGATGCGTTCGTGGCACGTGTGAGAGATGCTCTATGATCATCAGGTGGGCCTAGTGAATATATTATATCCTGAAAAATTAGCCTAGACCACTCAACATACACGCCATACATCACATACACGTGCGGCCTACTGATGAGTGGGCCGGCGAGATTCGCTCAAGGGCCAGTGAAACGTGCACGACTTGACTGGGACCCTAGAACCAACGATGTGGTTGGTGCCCCAACTGTGTGCCCACCTCTACGCAAGCGTCGTACATCTATTATAGCGCCATGAGCCAAAAATGAAGCAGATACAAACACCAGGTCTACCACACCACAAGAAACAGTGGTGATTGACCACTTAAAAACCTTCTTATTGATTGCAAAAGTTTTGGGTCAAGCTGATCTTTGTGTTTTCTTGTGTCGAGGTCTGTGTAACCTTATAAACAAGGCGGACAGCAAATAAACATATGAGCCTTTTATTTGCTGCTTTTTTATTGGTCCACATCATCAGGTAGTTTTGCAACCTTACTACATCCCTATTGCAACCTGGTGTGATGTGGACCCATAAAAAGGCTGCAAATAAGAATTTTCTATTTTCCAGCTAATAGAGGATCCGGACTCCCAGAATGACTACTGTTGCTTGGTGTGCCGTCTACCTGAGATTTGCATCGCTTCATTTTTGTGGCTATGCCATAAAATGAGTTGGCAAAATGGATAGACTAATGGACAGTGTACATATACAATACAAGGCATATGTCAAGGTGGGCCCCATGATCACGGTACCACTCACATGGCTGGTTCTCAGGTCCCAGGCAAGTCGAGCCTCAGTGAAACATGCCTTATCTCTCACAAGTAAGACGACGTTGCATGTGGGTAGCTTCTTTTTGGCACGTGCAGTCGAGTGACTGAAAATGGCAGTCCAGTGGGCTCCGATCTGACTGTTAATTAACTTTGTTCGGTCGGGTTATGAAACCCTTTTAGTGGGGCCCACAGGTATGAACGGATTAATTGGAGTTCACACACTTTTCTTTGTTAGTTACAATCATGGGATCCAACCCTCAACTTCTCCACACGGCGTTATCTACGATCGAGCAATTAGTGGGGCCGACTGTTGGGCCACCGTTTGATGATCCATAAATTCGTATGTTTGCCCTCTGAGAGATACTGGACGAGAATTCACAAGAGTACAGTGGAAAATGAAGAATATTTCTTTCCTTTCACACCAAGACTTCTTTGTTAGTTTTTCACTATTTAAGATATAGTACGGACTCATCTCCTCACATGCGTCACTGATGATCGATATCCAGATCATCAATATTGAGGGCACTTATGTGGATGGGGCATATATCTAAAGTCATATCGTTCAAGTAATCTTAAGTTCTTAACCATCCAATTACCAATTATCAAATGGATTGGATGGTTAAAAGGAAGAAATGAGTGGCCTAAATTCGGAGGGAAAATCAGATAGTAAGCACAATTTTTAGGTTATGATACATCAACAGTTGGGTCAGTAATTTGGACGGTCTGGATTTCTGTACATCTATGCCATGTGTGCGGTTGAAGAGTCTCCACCACATTTTAAACGTTCCAGAACTAACATGAGAGTCTAGCCAATCTTTTCAAGTACGGTGAGAACTGTTCAAACTATCCATCCTTTTCCGGTGCTTTTGCTTTCTTGTTCCGAACAGAAAGTAGTACTAGAGAAGTGGACCGGGGACCGGCCTGCGACCTGACTCTGTGGAGTCCACCAATGTATGTGTTTGATCCATGCTGTCCATCCGTTTTTCAGTTGATTTTATGGCATGAGCCCAGAAAATGAGGTGGATCCAAAACTCAAGTGGATCAAACCATAGGAAAAAGTTAGGGATAATGATGCCACGGTTGAAATCTTCCTAGAGCCCACCATGATGTTTATTTTCCATCGAACCTGTTTATAAGGTCACACAGACCTGGTAGTAGGTAAAACACAAATATCAGCTTGATCCAAAACTTCTGTGGCCCCCAAGAATTTTTCAATGGTAAGCATTCATTCCCCTCTGTTTCCTGCGGCGTGGTCCACTTGAACTCTGGATATACCTCATTTTTGGGGTCATGCTCTAAATTTAGCTGTCAAAGTGGATGGATGGTGTGGATAAAGCACTCTAGGCAGTCCGCGTCCTTAAGATGTAGCGATGCTATTCCTACTCCACCCATTGCACTTGTGGGAGAATCTGGATCGTCCATCCGGACCGCTCTATGTATCGTGCCCTGGAACTCAGGCTGGTGGGATCATCGGGTGGGCCATGTGTGTACGAAAACAATGGATGACCAGCGGCCCACGTGTAATGCGCAGTTGTTGCGCCACGTAAGTTACCTAGCGGGGCCTACCTACGTACTGCCCATAACTCACACCTGTGCGGAAGTAGAGCCATCCAACGGCTAGTTGATAAAAAATCTTTCATAATTCATAAACTCGGGGAATTCGCGAGATTTTAGAGATACTGCCGAAGATTAGTAAAAATGATCAAACTACGATGCTTATGGAAGAATGGGATGCTTCATACTCATGCACTTAGAAACTGCACACGTGGCATATATCTAACTCAAATTAGACCGTCCAAATTTATGGATTTACTCCAGATTGGTCAATCAATAAAAAATTACACTGAAATAATTAATATTCCAACTGATTGATTAACGTAATCTAATGGGCCTGAGAGAAAACCAGTGGACGTTTAGGATCGTTTAATCAAATCTGATTTTAGGCTTACTGAGCAGTTCATCTTGAGGTTCATGTATTACACGTGTGCAATTTATGTGGACACAACCTGCCGCAGTATCAATGACTCAAAAATAAATTTCTCGTAACGTAAGTTCTCCCTCTTATTTTGTATCTGTCGCGATTGAGATTGCATAGTATGTCGTAAAAATAGTAGCCAATATACTTCCGTTTACAATGATCGGAACCGTCCATATTATGGATTCTATGCAATAATATAATAGATAATGTAATTACTTTGATGATCATCATCTATGAACTACTTTAAAACAGTGGAAATAAAATTTTAATGGCTCTCATTCAACTCTAAAAACAAAGGAGATTTCATATCAATAAAGCTTAATTATAAACTACTTTTATAATTATTGAAGGTAGTGAAGAGAAAATGGACAGTTAAAATCAGCGGGATCTCTCAGGATACGGGCCCAGTAGCTGGCGACAGACGGTGTGTGTTGAGTCGCGACAGAGACAAAAGGATTTCCACTATCTCTCTCTCATACGAAGGCAGCATTGTTGACTGGGTTCTTCCCCACAGGAAAAAGAAGAAATAAGGAAAGAGAGAGAGAGAGAGAGGGGTAATTCGCCAACACATGGTCATACAAAGTCAAGCCTCCCAAACTCTTTAAAAGCGTGATCCGAAAGCCCACTGATTTTAGTTCTCTCTCTATCTTTCTCTCTCTCTCTAGTAGCAACAATACCTAGAGGCTTCTCTCTCAGTTGTTTTTTTTCTTTTTTCTTCCTCTTTGATAGAGGAATCCCTCTAAGATGGGGAGAGCTCCTTGCTGCGACAAGGCCAACGTGAAAAGGGGACCTTGGTCTCCTGAAGAAGACACGGCCCTCAAGAACTACGTGGAGAGATATGGAACTGGTGGAAATTGGATTGCTTTGCCCCACAAAGCAGGTTCCTTCTCCTTTCTTTTCAAGCTCTCGCTTCAACACCCATTTCCTCCTTTCCACCACTTTCCAACCCAATTGCCATTGAAGAAATGATCTATTATTCTATTTTCTATGTTCTCAAGTGAATTTCATTACATCTATTTTTCATTTTCATGCTTTCTTCAGACATTTCTCAAATACCCATGTCTTATTTTTAAATTTCTCTCCTCCCAAGAACCATTAACATTACTGGTTTTATTGAAACTCTCTAGTAAATAATATCTGTTTCCCAATTTTCTTGTTCCACTTCTCTGTGAACTTTTCTATTTTTTACTACATTTCTCAAATACCCATATCTGATTTTTAGATTTCTCTTCTCCCAAGAACCATAATGAAACTCTCTAATTAATTATATCTATTTCTCAAATATTCATTGTACCTCTTTTGCAATTTCTTTTTTCTTAAATACATTTCTAAGTCGTCCCCATAACTCTTTTTTTTCCCTCTTCTTCCAAGACCCATGAAAAATGGCGTTGTTTCTATTTTTTTAGGGGAAAAATCTCTAATAAGTAATATCTACTTTCCAATTGGTACAAAATTTCACTCCAAAACCCATGAAAGGAAGTAATTTCTATGTTCTCAGTTGTGTGTTCTGATACCCAATTTTCAATTTCTATTTACTCTCTTTTTGTAATTCAAGAGAAACATGAGGTCTTTCCATTTCTTATAATACATTTCTTAATAACCGTATTTAGTTTGTATATTTTCCGCTTCAAACTACAAAGAAGTTGTTTCTTTCATACTTCTAATTAAACATTCCTATGCCCATTTACATTTTCGGTCCAACAGACAAGATTTTTTTTTTTTCAATTCGTTCTCCCAAACATCCATTCCCTAATTTTGCTATTTTTGTATTACATGATTGGAGAGAACCTTTAATTATGTTCTGAATCAGTTCTCTCCTAAAATTCTGCACTACTATTCCCACTCTAAAATATCAAACAGTATGTTTCAAATCAAGTTCTCTAATATCCAATTCCCCTTTTATACATTTGTTCAAAAGATGAGTTATCATACAAAGCTGTTGGAATCAAGCCAATTTCCCAATTTCAACATTTTTGCTCTTGTACTAATTTCTTAAAATACCCAATTCTTTGGTTTTTTTTTTTTTTTTTTTTTTTTTCAATTTCAAATCCAGTTTCTATGTTTCTACCCAATTTTTCTTACACCAACATTCTCAGATTTTAGAATTTTTTTTTATATGAAAAATCCAACAAAGCATGCTTTTTTTTTTTTTTTTTCTAACTAAAAGAAACCAGCTCTAAGAAACCCATTTCCCATTACATTTTCCAATAAAGCAGCTTCTTTTCCCTGTCCTTATTTCAGTTCTCAAACACCTAAATTCCCATTTTCTAAACTTATCTCATCTCAAAGAGGGTGTTTTTTAATTTCCATCCTAATTCTCAAACATCAATTTCCTCATTTCTCACCGCCCTGCAATTCCTCTGTTTCAGGCCTTAAACGCTGTGGCAAAAGCTGCCGTTTGAGATGGCTTAATTACCTCAGGCCAGACATTAAGCATGGAGGTTTCACCGAGGAGGAAGACAATATCATATGCTCTCTCTACAAGAACATGGGAAGCAGGTCAGTTAAATTCAAAGAAGAAATCTTTCCTCTTTCATTCATTTCCTGGTTTTCACTGATTTTCTGTTGTTGTTCAGATGGTCTGTTATAGCTTCTCATTTGCCTGGAAGAACAGACAATGATGTAAAGAACTACTGGAACACCAAGCTGAAGAAAAAGCTACTGGCAGCAAAATCCAACCTCATATCCAATGCTAATATTACTCCTAACAATCAAACTTATCTCAGCCCTTCACCTTCTAATGCTCCTGTGATCAAGACCGAAAGCTACGGCTACGGATTTCCGGCCCCACTTGACGAAAATCCCAACCAAATCTCATCAATGGATGTTGGTTTTGAATATAATGTAGACCCCAACAGATTGTTTTCAGGCCCATATCCAGTTCCTCAAATGGGTCTTAAGGAACCATCTGAATTCAGCACAAGCACATACAATTATAGCGCATCTTCATCGTCCCAAGAAGTACCCGGTGCATCTTCTTCTCTTCCTGTGGACAACAGCTGCATTTCATGGTCCAGCAATGGAGTTGCTGAAGTTGATGGATTTTTCATGGATCTGATCCATGGCCCATCATATAATCTTTTCAATGGCTATGATTTACAGGAGAAGATGGGGGAAGTTCCTCCAAACCTGGCTCCAAATATGGCTAACTTTCCCTATGCTAACAACATGTTGGGAACTACTGAGACCAAAACACAAGGGCTGTACCAAGGTGTTACATACTAAAGAGTACTTCCAAAAAAAACAAGAAGAAGAAGGTAGTTTTATTTAGATGTTTTTAGTAGGTTTTGGATGGTGTTGATAGATTGAAATGTTTCCATGTACATGAATTTGAAAGGTTAAGGACCAGATCTTAGACAAGTTTGTTTTGATGATTTGGGGCGATTTTGTTTTTTGATCTGGCTTGATTTTTTTTTTTTTTTTGTTTTATTTTTAATTTTGGGCTAGATGGTGATGGGCCATATCTTTAGTTTTGAATGGTTTGGATTTCGCATTGAAATGGTCATGGGTGTGGTGGTCGTGGTGGAAGATTTGATCAGCAAATCTGTTTCTGTCTGGCTGCTGCTCAGGGGTCACGATATCTGCATGGGATGGCCAATTCAAAGCTCGAAAAGAAAAGAAACGAAGAAAAAAGAAAAGGTCTCAAGTCCAACCTGTCGGACCACAAGTTATGGTCTGCCCAGACAATAACTTCCAATCTATTAAGTAAATAAGACATCCAACCTTCCAATTTGTTGGCCTCACTACTATGATCACTTAGTACAAAAATCAGCCACATGTACACCTCAGGTGGGGTACACTGTAGAAAACAATTTTTATCCATTGATAAACAGAAAAGAATACAAGTGATGAGTGGATGGGGTTGTTTTGTGTGAAGAAATCCACATTGTGGGTCCAACGTATTGGATTTTGAACGTACATGAAAGGTCCGATGTTATCCGCTGTGTTGACCGTAGCTGTGGTTCAACCGGTTGGACTCGAGACCACCAAAAAAAAAAACGTACGCGTCACCACACGTTAACAGTAGAGGTGTGCTAATTCCAGACGCACGTGGGACTCTGCCCATCCACATTCAAGCACGCGTGCCAACATGAATAGATTTTCTAGATCCGAGCTTCCCATCAAGTTTGCTACCATGTTTAGATCATGTCACTATTTTAGGTGGGCCACAAATAGAAGGAAAAGCAAAAATGTACGGCCATGAAATTTTGTTTGGGCATTAGCTTACATTGTAGCCCACCCAAGGAATGATATTGTGATGAACTCAGATCTCGCACACCAGTTCCACATTGGCACGTTAATGCAATGCAGGGTAGTTTTTACTGTCCGGGCTCGAGTGGGCAGCCCGTGTAACTCGGGGCACACTCAGCTCGTGTGGGGTGAGGCCTTTGTGACTCAGGCCCCACCCGGGTGAGTGGCCTTTGTGACTCAGGCCCCACCCATGCAACTCAGGTGGCTTGTGTGATGTAACCCATGTAACTTGGGGCATGTAGGAGGGTTCGACTCAGGGCCTGGTCTGACTCGGGCTATGGTATAAAATAATACTCCGTACCTTTGTGTCGCACGTGCTTTGCGTGTTGATGTCAGTACGCCACGCATGTTGATTTAGCAAACCTCTCTCTCCCTCTCTCCCTCTCTCTACTTTATTTAGTTAAATTATTTATATTTTATTTATTTTTACATGTATGGTGTGGTATCATGCATCTCATCTATCCACACGAAACGCGGTAGACGTTTCAACGTGTCAGTGTTCTTGTGTAAGTAGAAATTTAATCTTGTTGGGCTCGGCTTCGGTGGTGACCCCTCATAGTACCGACGTGGGTACTCGTCAGTTCTCTGTGAGCCCCACCATGATGTATTTATTTTATCCAGACCGTCTATCCATTTCCAGGTCATTTTAGAATATGATCCTAAAAATGAGGAAGATCTAAATCTCAGGTGGACCACACCACAGGAAACAGTGGTCATTGAACGGCCACCATTAAAAACCTCGTATGGACGCCGCTGAATGTTTATTTGTCATCCAGCTTGTTGATTAGATCTCACAGACCTAAATGAAGTGGAACCACAAATATAGCTTAACCCAAAACTTTTGTGGCTCCAATAAGTTTTAATGGCAGGCGTTCGATCACCACTGTTTCCTATGGTGTGATCCATCTGAGATTTCAATCTGCCTAGTTTTTGGCCTCCTGCCCTAAAATGAGCTGAAAAAAATAGATAGACGGTGTGAATAAAACACATACATCATCTTGGGGCTCAGATAACTTTTCTAGCACCGACCAATACCAACCTGGTCACTACCGTCTCATCTTTAAGAAGTTAAAATACAAACATCCATACACATACTTCGGATCAATGGCCCACCCGAGTGGGCCATGGCCGAAAAGTTATAACGGATGGTTGCAACAGGTCAAATTTATGGAAATTTATGAGGAAGTACATTATACAAGAGCAAATTTTAGATTGACGTGAAGGCTGACCGGGAATACGTGGCACGTTTGCCAGAGCTCCGGCCTACTCATCAACTGAACCCAGGCATGCATGTGCCCCGTGCGAGGAACACGCTGAAAAGGTGGATGGTAAAAAAAAACATTGATCAGACGGTCCACATTCGACATACACTTGGAGAGGACCTGATGAATGGACATGATCTTGTATATATTCGGTATCATCATGGCATATGTAATTTCTATAACGTGCTTGCGTATTCGACAAGTGGGGGCCATGCTTCTGTGATCCAGACCATTATGCTGCTGCATCCCACCGTCGATGGACCATTCCCTTGAGATCTATTAGATGATCAGAAGATCCTAGCCACTGATATTCTGTTGAACGTGGATCGTTGCTGTATTTCTCTTCTTAAAAGTCTGTTTGTGGACCACTAATTGAAAGGTCAAAATTGTCGTATCGAGAATGTTTGTGGGGGCATGGTCCAGCCAAAGTGGGCCCCACTTGTCAGAATTCTGTACAAAGCCAGGGTCACGTATTTTATAATTCCTTATAAACGGATGATTTCTTACACACGTGCTTGCGCGGGAGCGCGTGCAGAATTCAAGCACACCATGTTCGACTGACTAGGATTTTTGGATAAGGTTTTCAAATTTTAAATAGTTTTTTTTTTTTTTTTTTCGTGCTTAACCCCCTCAGCGAAAGTCTATAAAGACAAGACAAACGTCCACGCTGCTAAGGTAACATCCACCGTACACGTGGCATCCCAATTGGGAACTTGGGACACCAGAGTCGATGGAGGACAGAATCAAACTGATCGAATGATCTCAACCATCTGTTTTCATTTGTTGAATTTGTTAGTCATAAAAAGGACCACTTTCTTTAACCTTCGTTTGATGGTGATCAACTGGAAGGTTAGGATCATCCGATTTGTGTGGTTCTCAGGCCATGATTCATTCACGGATGTGGGGCATGATTTGGACGATTCAGATATGCATGCCTGCACGCTACGTGCATGGCGGATGAGTCGTTGCACGGAAGTGAGTCCAACTCGCCCGGCTTCACCGCGCCCGGTATTCAAAAGGCTTCGCCACACACGTATTAAGATGTCACACATGTTGGAGATCTAAGCCCTTCGTTAGTCAGGGCCCACCAAGAACATTCCTACGGCAGAAAATAGCCTGTCGATTCATTAATTGCAGGGGGCAAAATATGTATGAAACAATGTTTAATTACTAAAGAAAAACACCCATTCAATATCTGGGCAAGGACTTGTTCTTGGTGGTCCCCACTTGATGAATGGCCCATATGGTCCCTACGACATCTGTGCCATGTTAACACGTTTGGGTAAGGCCCCTTCTTCGTATCACGTGCTCCACTAGAGTAGAAATTTTGTTATATGAGAAATGCTCTAGTGCTCGTGGATTACTGTAAGTTATAATGCTCCTACTTCCGTAGTTTCGTTTGGACAGCCCATTCGATCCATCTGAACTGTTCATTAAGTCGAGAAAACATCTCAGTGCCAACAACGAAAATTAACACTCATCGGATGATCTAATTCATCCTTGATTTAGCCCTTTTTCTATATCCATTCTTTTTCCAAGCAATGGATGGATGGTTACGATTGCCTAACAATCCGTGACGCTCCCTAATGAATTTATAGATCAAATTATTCGTTTGACCTATTTTGTGTAAATTATCTTGACTGTCCATATTAGATGCCATTGATCAAATGGCTAATGTTTTTCACATCGGGGTGACGCTTGTGTTGTAGCACACGAAATGTGCATTGGATCTAATGAACGGTTCAGATCAATGGACTAGAAGTGTCCCAATACAGCCTAGGTGCACTATAACGTATATTGCACTGAGAGCACCGGAGCATCTCTCTTATAATATTCTCCACTAGTCTTTAATATAGACAGCCAAAATGTCGCCAAAAGGAGGGACCTACATACGTAATTAGGGGTCCTTTTCGATTGATATACGATGGAAGACTGTCCATATCTTTCGTATCCTTGTAGCAATTCTATGAAATTTGGACCGTCCATCTGTTCGATACCTCCCATGTATAGACAAGGTCTTCACCGTCAGATGGGGGCCCATTGCCCATACAAAGGTCACCTTTTAATGTAGCCGTCCATTTGCACGCCACCGCCCATATATAATTAGGATAACTAGATCGATGCAAAATTTCGGCCTTCTTCCGGCAACGGTGGGGCCCACCAGATGGAAGGTGTGGATATCGATCAGATATTCGAATCATGGCTATCTTTTGCAAAAGAAATGTGAGGGAACTCCCATCAGCACTCACTGCAGGTAATCAATCCACACACACGCATCTGAGATCGGGGCCTCTCATCAGGTGGCCCTCTCAGTGCATGTGCTAATTAGTTGGTCCGGCCTGTAGGTGGGGGCTGAACGTGGATTTTCTGCCACACTACATGTTTTTGTACACATGGCCCACCAGTCAAAGGGCCCAATTTTCTCAGGCGTTGGAATAAATATACACAAGTGTTTTAGCCCGCCTGATGAACGACGGAAATCTCACACACGCGTGACATATTGCAATATTTTGTAACCTTCGTGATTAAGACCTCTTGTGATGTAACTGAAGCCAATACTTGAAGTTTGAACATTGATGGATGGATTGTAATTTTCAAGGCCTAGGAGTCTAGAATTCAATCAATCGTACGGGTGAGAAGAGTCTCTCACGCTGCTGTTGTCACATTTCAAATGTCAAGGTGATTTGCACGACTATATATTGATAATGTAATCAGCATTCTGGCAGCATACACGTGCATGATCACGGCCATCCATCACATGGAGCACACCGCAAAGATCAGGCTTCTGCTCTCATTAGGAGGATAATATAGTTTTTTTAGGTGACTTTTTCTTAGCCATCCATTTATACACACCATGCATGTGCATGATCCGGGACATTCATCATGTGGGGCGCAGACCCAAACATGCACTCATATAAAGATCAGGCTGCTCCACTCATTATGTGGGCCCCAGACGGAAAATTTTCCCCACCCGTCGATTCATCTTATATACTTTTGGCCCCCACGTGATGAGTAGAATGGCCTGGCTTTTTGCATGGGGTGTTGTTTCACGGCATGCCCGACATGATGAATGGTTCAGATCTTACGCATGTATGCCATGTCGGCGTGTGTGTGTGTGTACTCATTCATACACTTAATCGCAGGGAAGCGTAAAAAACTAAAAAAATGGTCCCGGTTGGTGTGTGCCGCTGAGTCAATAGCTAGTGAACTCCCACGCAAGCTTTCCTCTTCGTCCTTTACTTCCTTGAAGTTTCCTACTCTTATAAGATTCCACCATTATTGGGTCCATTACCATTATTTAATTTTAGAAAGCTTTAGCATTTTAGTATATACTATAAATTAATTGAGTTTTAATACTGTACTCTTTATTAATATGTGGCCCATACATGGCCCATGGTTCTTGACTTCTTGTCAGGGGTTTTTATTCCCTCTCTCTTGATTCAGGCTGTTTTGTGATCTTAAAGTTAGGGTTAGGGTTTCTACATGGAGGGGTTTCCTTAAATAAGGTGTGGCCCACCAAAGCCGGCCGTAACATTTGTTCCCTTCATCGTCTGGATATGGGACTTAGACACTCCTAAAGGGCATGAGAACAATTCTTTTTGTGAGTCAAGTTCTTAATGGCATGACATGTATGTGAATATTCCCTCCCATGTTTGTAGGATGGAAATTCATGCCTTTGGATAAGTAGATCACAAAATGGTTTAAATGCAATGGTGTTCGATTTCAATTCGTTTCAATCTGGTGACCTAGTTGTCCTTGAAAACAAAGCCGAGCGATCTTGGTTTAACTATGATGCTTAGAATCATGGATCACATGCATGTTTGGATGCATGTGATGCTTAGAATCATGGATCTACATGATGCTTGAAAACAAAGCTGAGCGATCTTGGTTTAACGATGATGCTTAGAATCATGGATCACATGCATGTTTGGATGCCCAATTCAAAACAAAAAACATGGAAATTACCATAGAAAAGAATCAACAAATGTTTGCTTTGTAACTCAAGTCCTGTTTGACTGTTGCTTAAAGACGATTTTATCTCATTTTAATTAACAATAATTATGCATTAGATATCTACTTTATTTGAATGATGGGTTATCAAGGTTGTTTTGGTAGGGACTGAATATAATCTTGATAACCCATAATTTTTATAAACTATGATATCTAATACATTATTGTTGTTAACTAAAATGAGATAAACTCATTTGAAAGTGACAATCAAACAAGGACTAATTTTATTATTATTATTTTTTTTTTTATGGAAATCTATTTGTTTTATCTTTACCTTCGTTTTGTATAATATTTCTTTCTAACGCAGAAAACCAAAAAGTGCCCTTGATGATCTGGTCTCCCCAGTAAAGTTAGTTATGCTCATATATTAGGTTTTTTCTTTGGAAAATATAAAAATTCACTCATTTTTCAAGGAAAAGTATAATAACAACTGATTTTCACAATTTCTCATAATACAAACAGAATTATACATCATATCTAAGAAAATCAATTTTATTTCCAACTATTTTCATCTTCCCAAGCAGCCCAAAATGTTGGTGCGGTGACCCTAAATTACAATTGGATTACACATGCAACCATCAGAATTGCTAACTCAGCTCCCCCATTAGGCATTGAGTGGGTCTACTGTTACATTCTCCATTTTGCTCTACTGAGTAGTATTATCACAATTCAATTCAATTGAACATCCAAACACAGCTTAAGGTGTAGAAGTGGTAACTAATGTTGTATCCGCCATGCATCCATGCCGTATGTACTGCCGTACATATATATATATATATATATATATATATATATATATATATATATATATATATATATATATATATATGGCAACAGGAGCTTAAAACTTCACCAGCAGCAAAAGACCAATTTAGCCCATGTTCTTTGATGCAACCCTAGCATCAACATCATGTTGAATACAGAGGTGACAAAAGCCTAATCTTCCCCACTTGGGGAAATGACTAATGCAACCTAGCAATATTGTCATCTTCTATGCTTGGGATTCTTAAAGTGCTATTGACCCATGTTAAGGAAGGAAATGACCATTTTGCCCTTGTTCATTATTATTTTAAATTTCTCTCTCTCTCTCTCTCTCTCTCTCTCTCTATATATATATATATATATATATATATATATATATATATATATATATATATAAGTGTCAGCAATACGCTTCTTTGAATGTACCCAAAACGTCGTTTGTGACGTCATTAGTCTTAACTGTAGTGCTTAGACCACTTGCATGAGCATGGTAGGTGTCATGCAAAAATATATATTGTTCCAGTTGCTATATCATAGCCCATCAAAATGGTAGACTGGGTCACATGAGTTTCACAAAAATCAATAAATAATTAAAATGATCATGGACCACACCAATGGCCTGGATTAATCATATAATTGGTAGCAGCGTGCATTAAAGCATGTTTTGTCAAAATAATAAGCGGTCCAATTATCATGTATTAAAGTCAATAGAGAAACCCACTTAATTATATTAATAGGCACACATGTTGTTTAATTAAATACAGATATCCACTTCAATCTTTCGCATCAAATGAGCTAGTTCTAAGTCAATGGGCAAATCATATCCTTTAAAAATTGCATGGGTACACAGGTTCAACGTCTGCTAATCATCGATCCATATCATATAAAAAAGATGTATGAACTACAAACATTATATGGAGTTTTTCAATATGTAGGGCTTCACACCTAAGGTTTTGATAATAGTGATTAAGAAGACTTTTCGTGATTAGAAAATAATACCATCCTTTGATCTTTTCTTACAGCTTAATTAAAGGCCTCTAGACCATAAATGGGGGCAATATTTCATATATATTTTAAGCTGAATGTCTTCATCAGTTCTTAAGACTAGACTCCTGTGTTAGTTCTCCACCATTTAAAATAATAGCGGTGACTCATTCTCATATATGGATCTGATGTACAGCTATCCAGACTATTGAAATTATGGATGGAGCATATATCTGAAATCATACCGATCAAGAAATCCTAACCACCCAATTAATGGCCATGAAATGGATGGTTAAAAGTAAAATGGCTAGTAGTCCAAATTTGAAGTGGAAAATCAGATGGTGAATATTATCTTAAACCTCCATGGGTTTACATGATTATAGAAGGGATTATTGTGTAATATTCCAGTCGTGTAGAGTGAAGTCAATGACTTTCTCATTTGTTTATGAAAACTCGGGTAAGATAACACGAAATGTGTCTCAATAGATTAACCATTTCAAAGCTAGCTTCATTAGCTACCGTTGAAAATTCAAAATGACTAAATCTACATGTGCGCGTGTGCGCGCATGTGTTTCAATTACAGCAACATGGTGTGAAAAATGAGACAAAATTCATACCGTATTTAATTAGTATTGTAAGTTCTAACTAAGAAATGATTTTATTTTTACGAAAATCTCATCAAAATAGGGATGAAATATCGATATCATGTCAATATACTCAGCTCGCAAGAAAGGGTTATGCATGTATCAATAATCTTGTTTGAGGTAGCGCGACCGTATGAGTAGCTATTTTAGCCAATAAAGTTAAAGGAAGTTAATCGTTAATATTGCAACAAATAAACGAAGAATTCTCATATACCGATTAATAAATGAAAAATGACGAATTAGTAATCAGGGGCCCATTGTTGATCCATATGGTTTTGATCTCGTGCGGGATCTAAAACTCTGATCAGTTTCATGCAACTATATTCTTTAGGATCAAAACACAACAATGGCCTGATAAAAGGCCAAAGATTGAAAAGCTAGGATCTTTTAATTAAATCAATGGCTTGGATTGGATGCTTGAATCATGAGCCCGCTCTTGGACAATGGGCACGTCCTAACACTTATCAACTCCAAATGATTCGAAACCTAACAATTCCTCATATGTGGGGCGCAGCAGACCTACCGGACATATTAGATTTCATTGGAAACTATCTAGTTTCTTGGTGCTGTTAATGCTACGAGAGTGAGTGTTACTAATTATTCTTGACTTTTAAGGCTTAGTCCACTCCATGCATGGTGCAAATGTTGGATAGTTTTGCACAATAATGGTGTATGATGAGATTCACGTAGATATGAGGTAGTACATTTGAGATGTACCTAAACCCTAGTTCATGAAAAAGATTAGTATGGGATCCCTCTCAAATTGACTTCATTGGATCATAACAAACCAAATAATGCAGGTGTGTGTGTGTGTGTGTGTGAACATGGATTGATCAAGAAGAGCCAACAGACAACCGTGCTTCCACTTGCATTTACATTTGGGGTCTATTTCGATAGTAGGGAAAAAAAAAGTTCAATGGTTATCCAATGATGGATTCTTATGAATTCCACAAGCACTATTGGAGTATGGTGTTTACACCCTGACCTGCAACTTCAGGTCCAATTGCTAGGACGCCGCCATGCGGTAGCACCACCATATGAAGATTACTATGAAATCCTTACGCCCAATATAATTTACGAAAGAAAATGGTGGAAGAAAAGACAAGCTTTTTCTGGACGACATGTGCTATACCTCGGAAGGCAAAAGTATGCCGTTGTCACCACAAACACATGATAGAATGCTATTGGCCATAATTTCTTTAATGGCTTAAAGAAGCACACACAATTATTTTTTTTCATACACACGCACTCACACCACAATGGGATTTCACCATAATGGGTACTCGAACCTAAGACCTTGTGTTAAAACTCTTGTGAGTCTACCATCGAGGCACGAGTAAGGACCCTATGTGTGATGTCCTTTTAGTTATAAAGAGTTTATATGTAATATGAAACATGTCTCTAGCACACATGATGCTAGGCTTGATTTGCTCCTAAACTTACAGTGAATTACATTTGGCAACTGGAAGATTATATAAGAATTCACAAACTACCCAAAGATAGAAACCCAATCAACTATGCTTTCGTGACGATTGGCCGATTTAGCGAAAAATTGAAAAATCATTCCTAATGATAGAAACATAATTAGCCATGACTCTTGATTGGCCAACTAATTGAGTGAAGATCATAAAGGTTGAATTATAGTACAACTCTCTGGTTATTACTTCATAATTACTGTAAATTAAGCAAAGAGCAAAGGACTAATAAGCCTTGACCTTTATATCGTCATTTATCTTCATATCTTTATTTTTCACATTTACTTTCTCAGGGCAATGCTTTTACCTTTCACTAGGAGTATACTAACATAGCTTTAACCTTCAAAAAACATTTTTGAGAAGTCAGACAGATTGCTGATAAGGCTTTCTTGCTTACAAGCTCAAAGATTTTGTCAATTATTGAGCATACGAAGTTCGATCAATGGCTAGATGAACAATCGACTGTTCCATGATAATTGTCTTGCCTACGAAGTCCTGACGAAATGATGAAATCCTTAATCATCCACACTTAATCCTTAATCACCGATCTTCCTTCCATTTATGATTGTCGTGCTTAACGAAACTTAGCGGCTAAATGAGCATTCGATTGTTTCGCAACGACAGTCTTCCTTACAAAGCTGGCAGAGATTCGAACTAGAAGATTATGCCTGATAATTGTTAGTTATCATTTTCTTTCATTGTTTTATTTTATTAGTCTCTTATAGTGACACATAAATTATTTTACCAGCTGCGGCCAAAGTATTTATTTTTAATATTAAATTATTATTAAACTAAAGGCCTGTCTGGTAAAACTAATTTTCTATACTCATCACTGAAATTGGGATACTTTTATGGAAGTAATTGTCAAGGGAAAGAGCTTAATTGCCCCATCATGATGTATGTGTTATGTCCACACCATCCATTTATTTTTTCAGATTATTTTAATGCATGATCTGAAAAATTAAGAAGACCCAAAGCTCAAGTGGACCACACCATAAAAAGTTGTGGGGATAATGATGCCCACTATTGAAATCTTCCTAGGGCCTATCAGGATGTTTATTTGCCATCAAATCTGTTTATAAGGCCACATATGCCTGGATGAAGGGAAAACACAAATATCAGCTTGATTCAAAACTTCTGTGGCCTCCACAAAGTTTTCAATGGTAGACATTCAATCCCCACCGTTCTCTGTGGCGTGGTCCACTTTAGCTTTGTATCTGCCTTATTTTTGTACTCATGACCTAAAATGATCTGAAAAAATGAATCAATGGTGTGGATCTAACACATATATTTTGGTGGGGCCTATAGAACTTTGCCACATAGGGTAAGGCTGCTACTGTCACCTATTGCAGACGGACGAAGATTTGGAAGCGGATTTCTTGCTATTTACTTGTCACCGGAGGTTCCCGCACTTGGAAGCTAGGTGGGACCCACCGTGATGTTTGTGAAAAAATCCACCCGTCCATCCGTTTCTAGAGAGATCATGTTAGGACATTATACCAAAAAGGACAAGGATTCATAACTCGAGTGGGCCACACGAGAGGAAAAAATGGGGTAAGAAATTGTTATGTTGAAATCTTCCTGGAGCCCACCTCGATGTTTATATGCCATCGATATTCCATCCAAACCGTTCATAAGGTCATTCCCACTGGAATGAACTGAAATAAAAAATAAAAATAAAAACTTGATTTCTCCTGTGGCCCTACGAATGGGCCACACCTACCTGCCCAGCGCAGGAACTTTGGAGTGGATTAGGTGTTACCGGGGTAACACTCTGATGGGTGCTATCCTTATCATATGGGTGGGGCCCATCAGTTTTTTCCGCTTATTTTAGACGTTATCCCAAAACCTAAGTAGACCCAGATCTCTTGTGGACCACACCATTGTAAAAAGGGGTGAATAATAACTAAAAGCTTTTCGTAGGATACAAAAGTTTTGGATCAAAATGATCTTTGCATTTTCTCTTCATCCACTTACGGTGAGCCATTGAAAGTTTTTAATGGTGGGCATTCACAACTATTTCCAGTGGTATGGTCCACCTGAGATTTGGATCTACTTAATGTTTGGGACCATGTACTGAAATGGGCCAAAAAAATGGATGGACAGTGTGGATATACAACACATCATCAAGGCAGGCCACGCATAAACTGACAGTGTTACCCGGGTAACGTCTAATACGCTGTCGTGGATTGCCTACTGACGCTGGCTATGGAAGGTGTTTTGTGGGCCCCACTATGATGTATGTGTTTTGCCATGCCGTCCATTCATTTTTCCATCCAACCTATTGATTCGGTCACACTGGCCTGGATGAAGTGAAAACACAAACTTTTGTGGCGCCAAGAAGTTTTTAATGGTGGGCGTTCGATTACTGGTGTGGTCCACCTGAGATTTGGATCTTTCTTAGTTTTGGGCTCATGAATATTACACGATAGTGTTCCGTGACCCATTACGATATATGTGTTTTATCTACACCATCCTTCCAATTTGCCATCTTATTTTTGGGCATGAGACCCAAAGGCAACCAATCTAAATCTCAGGTGGACCACAACGCCCAAAAAGTGGTGTCGAATGCTATTGATTGAATGGTTGTGATGCTTAATCAAGCAATTGGGTTAATAATAGATGAGAAAATTTTCTTAGCGTGGCACACCAATCAAATAAAAATCGTATATTTGAGGCCCGTTTATTCTAAGAGATTGATGGCATGACAATAACATGTTTTGTCCCATGCCACTTACTAGATTAAAAAATTATATATGCATGGCTCATTTCTCCAACCCTTTGGTGGTATAACAATAATAGTTTTTTTTTTTTTTTTTTCATGTTTTATAAAGATATAAGTTGATACAATAAAGACAAATATGACGAATTGTCAATTTTCAGACATTTATTATTTGTATTTACCAAACAATTTTTTATGAAAAAAATATTTAATTTCAGATATCAATACTTTTTTAAGAAAAATTATCCAAACAAAATTTTCAATATTTATAAGTGCTAAATTTCAACATATTAAGTTATTAACACTTAAATTAATTTTCAGACTTTATTTTTCAGTTTACCAAACAGCACCTAAGTGAGTTATTACATGCTTAATTGAAAGTCTTTGCTTAAGGTAAAAAGGACTCATTAGAAAGATGAACTATTCCCTTTGCAAATCACCTGATCTTAGTAGATTGATAGACGACACGGTTAACCTAAGCCTGGTTTCCGATCTATTAAGTGACTAGAGTCATAACACGTTCGATTCAAGTTAAGCCAATATTAGCTTTGGCACATCGACACATATGTATATAACCGTGCGGCCAAATTTGGAACTAGCACATGAATTGCTATGGATTTTATTTTTACAGGTCTATTTGAATGGTAAGTGAAATTCTCATTTTTACTTGGCAATAAACACTTTGTATCATGTGTTGTTATCTAAATATAATGAAGTATCAAAGAAGAGTGCTTCATTTTATTTTACTTTTGTGTTATCCAAACAAGCCCTTGGTGGATCTAATTACATCGAGAATCAATCTTAGCATTTAATATTACCATTATTTTTCCTCTTTTGCCCAAAAAAATATGTATCTTTATATCTAATCAAAGATCTGATGAGCCTCTTGCTATAACCCAACTTACCTATTAAAATAAAAAGAAAAGAAAAGAAAAAACTATGATTTCAACTTCTAAAAGGTTGTGATATCTAATTTGGGCTTTCATAATTACATTTAAATTATACAACTCATCCCACCTCAAATTACATCTGTTCTTTTCTAAATCTCAACTGTTATTTCTCATGATTTTGGTGATTATAAAGAAACCAATTCATTAATAAGTTGCATGAGAAGCTATTCCACGTATTTGGCATGGATTTAAGGGAGAAAAGTTTTTATTTATACCGTCCTCGTTAAAAAAGAGAGCATAACATTGAGAAAAGAATAACCAATATCATGACAATGTGGTGGACTCACAAGGGAAAAAAAAAAAAAGAAGCTCCCTACTGTTTTCAAGATTAACAGATTAGTGATGTTAGCCTATTGGGAATCAAAGGCCAACATGATGCTAATAAACTCAATAGATGTAGATTACCAAATTAGTTAATGGCTCGAAATAAGCAACTACATAAGCAAAAAATTATTAATTCTTAATGTCATGCATCAGGACATGATTAACATCTTAATGAGCCCAATTTCCATCAATTTTCATAAAGGTGAGGCCCATTACTTGATGAGCTAAAGGATTGATTTACTATGGATGGGGGATGACCCAAATTAAGAAGGGCTCCAAGGGCATGAGCTGGACTTCGAAATTATATTAAAAAATTTCCAGTTTTCCTATACCCATTTAAATACATCAATTATTCAAGTATCTAACATTGGCATCAACGTTCAAGATTAAATCAAACTTAATTTTGAAATACCCATTTTGTTGAGAGAAGAGATCCCACCTCAACCACACATAGAGCAATATTGATCAAAAGAAAAAATAGAAAAATAGTAAATGACAATACAGAGATTTACATGGTTCCCTTTCAATACATTCATGGATTCATGCCAATCCACTATGCTCAAAGGCAAAAAACAAAGAAGAAACTCTCAATACAATAATGACTCTCTCTTTCTCATGACATAATATATATTTCCCAAAATGAATCAGGGTTTATATAAAACTCCATGTGAAATTATGAAATCGCCCTCTTGACTCACGAAAGTGCTAGCTAAATAAATAGTACACCTATGATGATCAAGCTCCATATATCCTAATAATCTTTCACTTAAAGACTGATCATAGACAATTCTCATTTAATCTGTTGCATTTGTAAAAGTCATATTTTCATAGAGAACCAGTATGAATCTCCTCCTGGTCTTCAAGCCCAACAGAAAGTGAACATGACTTAAGTTTCTCTATAGTATAACCACCTCGGTCAACATATTTACAGGATTTTGACTTGTATAAATCTTCTCCAAAGTAAATTGTCGATCTTCCAAAAGCGATCGTATGAAATGACATTTAATGTCTATATGATTGGTTCTTGTAGACACCCCACCTTCAAGCGATGTGAACCATATATTGACTTTGATCTAATGAAAAACGGAGTTTGTTGTATGGCTAAATATACGCCCCCGAGGCAATGGGCGATATAGATCAGCCTGGAGACGCAACATGTGGTTGTGGGAGGACGTGAGGCGCACAACATAGAACGTGACTTAAACTATGAAAAAAACCAGAAAAAAGACAAAAAAAAAAAGGAAAAAAGGAAACTACTTTCCACAGCCACATGGTGATCGTCTTCATGACCACGGCCACCATGTGACCGTCTTCATGAAGACAGTCACCTAGTTGCCATCCGTGAGCATTCAGCATACATCTCCAGTGTTCGCACCCACATGTCTGCCTCATGTTCGATGACCGCACTTGCTAACATACCTAAAACCAATCAACGTGCAGATCATCACGTAAAGGTTGCGTAGTTGATCCAAATTAGCGATTATTTGCAGAAAATCGCCATGCGGCCGACTCGGGTTCGTAAGAAGCCACCGACCATCCATTCCTTGCCCTAATCCAAAGAAACGAAATGCATCTCGCCAGTCTATTTAAGCAGGGGCCCAACGAACGGACAGGGGTGAACAGGCAACGAGCGCACGGAGAGAGAAAAATTTTGAGAGAGAGAGAGAGATGGCAACAAAGGCTCTAGCAAAGCTCTGCTGAATCCCTGTCTTGCAGGAGATTTGCAAATCCAAGGTAGCTGAAACTCTGCCCTACTGATCAACTATTTGACATTGGCAGGGCAGGCCAACTACTTCTGCAACCGTACACTAGTGGACAAATCTCTCTGTCTCTATCTCCCTCTCATCTGATAAACCAAAAGCAACATCGAGTAGAGTGAGAACCTGGGACGTCTAACCATCCTCTGTCTTTTTTTTATAAGGAAGGGGTGTCCGATTTCCTCTTTTCCTTACTCATATCTCAAAGTGCTCATTCTCCGTCAACTATTCTCAAAGTCAAAGTCAATGAGTAGGGTCAAAATCTAGGGCGTCAGATCATCCCTTGTCTTTTTCATGAAAAAAGGTTGTCTCACTACCCATTTTCTTTCCCACATCTCGAAATCAAACCATATTCCACTATGCACAGTTCGTATATACTCCATCCTTCCACACACTCTCATGATTTATTTTTGCTGCTTTTCTTTCTACTTTTGTCAACCCAAGCCCTAAAAAGTCTGTGTAGTTTGACCTAACCCTATTCTCTAGTTATTGTGCTTTATTTTGTTTGCCTACCCGGGCCCTAAAAAGCCTATGAAGTATGGCCTAATCTTGCAGGTACATACACTCTTCAGAATCTCCTAAAATCGTTTAACTCCGCAAAGTAGAGACCCTGTGTTGCACAGGTGATAAGGGCGTACCTAACACCTTCCCCTTTCGTAACCGTGACCCTTACCTAGAATCCACGGTGCAAACTAGACTTATCAAATGAGAGTCATTTTAAAGACAAGGGTATCTTCAAAATACCCTCGTCATTAACGCAGTTTCACGGGTTCTAGCCGACCGTGGATTCTGAGGCTTTTTTTGGCTGGTGGCGACTCCATTAAACATACTGAGTCCGAGAACGTCATTCTGTTGTCCTCGGAAAGGTTTTGCACAACCAAGAAAAATCTAAGCCAAGTCAACAAATCATTGTAACTATGCGTCCCACTCTAAATACAAACCAAAAGAAACAAAAAAGAAAACAGTGGGCACACAAACGCGGGCGAGCACGGGACGGCATCCATGGTTCTTGAATGAAAGATTGATTTCTTTGTTAGATGAATTGCACTTTGACTGTCATTATACAGTTTATAATTTTCTTACTTCTTACCCAACTCTTCTATAAGATCCTGTAAACATACCATTTTCTTGCAAACATCTATTGCAACAATATACTCTACTTTTTGCTATCAACATCTCTTATTGAATTTGAATCAACATATCCCTGCAAACTTATTTCTGACCCTCCTTAGCACAACTCTGCATTAATAGTACTACTTAAGTATCTGAGAATCTATTTCACAGGTTCTTAATGCTCTTTTTACTAAGTTGTTCATAACCTATTGCCAACTCCCACTGCTTGAGCAATATCTGGTCTTATGTAAACTATGATATATATTAAGTTGCCAATGACTGAGGTATATGAAACCTTAGCCATATAGTCACATTCTTCCCGTGTTGTTGCACCTTGTTCCTTTAAGAGTCTAAGTGGGTTGCAAACGAAGAACTAACTGGCTTAATACATTCCATGTTCAATCAATTGAGTACTTTTACAATATAATCAACCTGTGATAATTTCAGCTTCATATTTCTTCTATCTTTGTTGATTCTCATATTAAGGATTTATTTTGCAGCACTTAAATCCTTCATCGCAAACTCCTTAGACAATTATTCGTTAATATTTGAAATCCCATGCATGCTTGGCCCTGCAACAAACATATCATCCTACAAAATAATTATGAGATACGAATTTTTAAGTTTCTTGAAATAATAACAATGATCAGCATGACATCTCTTAAAGTCATTAGTAGATATAAAACTATCAAACTTCTTCTACCACTGTCATGGGGCCTATTTCAAACCATATAAACTCTTCTTAAGTTTACATATTATGTTCTCCGTGTCAGGTGCAATATATCCTTGTTGTTGACACATTCTTCGAGATCGTCATGAAGAAAGTTGTTTTTACATTTAATTGCTCTAAGTGTAAATCTTTTACAACTACAATACTTAGAACTGATTTGATGGTAGAAATCTTAATAACATGAGAAAATAACTCAATTTAGTTAATATTTACCTTCTATTAAAAATCTTTCACAACTAACTTGGCTTTAAATTACTTAGTACTGACACGCTATTTCTTCAATCTGTAAACCCACTTGTTATGCAAAGCTATTTTTTCTTGGATAATTAGACTAGGTCCTATGTCTGATTTGATATCAGATAATCCATCTCATCATCTATAGCCTATGCCCACTTATTCCTGGTCTAAACCTACAAAGCCTCTTCATAACATTCTGGTTTACCATTATTAGTCAGTAACAAATAATGTAAATAATGAGAATGACAGATTGTGAGTTTGTTAACCCTAGATGATCTCCTCACAAAAATAGGAGTCTAAGATTCTACCTATAAATTTTCATCTTGGGGCTTTAGAATATCTTTATCAAGTATCTCATCAAGTTTTACAAACTCATAATGCTTAGTTTTCTCTTATTTTTATTTGAACTTATGCTTATGCATAATAGTTTCATTGAATACCACATCATTGCTCTTAATGATTTTTTTATATTTTAGTATCCTAAAATTAATAACCAAAATCATTAAATATATCCAATGAATGTGTACTTTCTGGACTTAGGATCAAGTTTGGTCCTATTTTCATTATTGATATGGACATAAGAGACATTTTACCTCTTTTCTAGTCCATGCTTCCTTTGGCAATCCACCATCCAAAGTAACTGAGGGCCCTTTGTTAATTAAGTTGTAGTATTTATGACATTTGTCTAGAACTGTTTAGGATTCTCATGCTTTCGGTACACTCTAATTAATAAGGTGTTGATGCGCTTAGCTACATTGTTTTATTTTAATGTTATAAGAATTGTTTTTTGTCTCTTAATTTTATTAGCCACACAATACTCCTCAAATTTATTATCAAAATACTCTCCCCTATTATTTAATCTAAGATACTTTAACTTCAAACTTATTTCATTCTCAATCAAATCTTTTCATTTTTTGAACACATCAAATACCTTTGATTTTGTTGCGCAACATGCCAACAATGCCGGTGAACCGAGGTCCAATCTCTGGTCTCACCCACAAACGATAAACATGAAGAAATAACAATTAGAAGAGGAATTCAAACAAACCAATAATCCACAAGACAGATTTTACTTGAAAAAATCATAAACTCGAGTAAAAAAAACCACGGTGCAAACTTCCACTATGAAGGGACAAAGTTACAAGCATAATACTCACCTTCTCCGATGTTCCCATGTATAGAGATGACCCTTTTTGCTAACCTGTCACCTCTTTCTCACCTTGGACGTATAGAAACCCTAATCCCTTAGCCTAATCCCAGATTACACCCCTTTATATAGTAAACCCCAAAATTAAAATACAAAATAGAAAACCTCGAACTTCAAGTTGCGACCGGTCGGGTGCCGACCCAAACAGAAAAACGTCCAGCAAGCTATAGGCTAAATCAACCAATTATCGAGCGCTCGGTCCACTTGACTGTCGGGTGCCCGACTGTCCAGAGACATATTGTCTCAAATTCATGAATATCGGGCACCCGGTCCAAAGACCGTCTGGGCGCCCGACCATGCTTCGATGTGATTTTCTCCACACCTCAACAATCTCCCACTTAGAGACACATAACCATAGTCCTTCGTCTTCTACATCCGAAGTATACCACCTCCCCGTCTTCAAGCCTGAAGACCAATCAAAGCTTAACAGAGCTTCAGCTTCTCCTGTGTGACCGCCTTGGTCAACATATCCACAGGGTTCTCACTTGTATGGATCTTCTTCAAAGCAATCGATCCATTTTTCAATAACGAACGTATGAAGTGATATCTAATGTCAATATGCTTAGTCCTTGAATAAAAGGCTAAATTCTTAGCCAAGTGTATTGCACTCTGAATGTCACTGTACAGCTTGCAATCTGCTTGCTTCTTCCCCAACTCTTTCATAAAACCTTGCATCCACACCATCTCCTTGTACGCTTCTGTAGCTATAACATATTCTGCTTTCATTGTACTGATGAATACTATCTTTTGTAACCGAGAGACCCAACTGATTGCAGCACTACCCAGAGTAAAGACATACCTTTTAGTGCTTCTTCTGCTATCAATATCCCCTGCCAAATCTGAGTCGACGTTGCCTTGTAGGTTGATTTTCGATCCACGGTAACACAGCCCTACATCCACAGTACCTAACAAGTATCTAAGGATCCACTTCACAGTTTCCCAATGTTCCTTCCCGGGGTTGTTCATGAACCTGCTAACAACTCCCATTACTTGAGCAATATCTGCCCTCATGCTAACCATAACATACATGAGGCTTCCTATAGCTGACGCATATAAGACTTTAGTCATGTAGTCCCGTTCCCCCTGCATCTTAGCTCCTTCCTCCTTAGAAAGCTTGAAGTGGTTGGCTAATGGAGTACTAACCCTACTTAGCACCTCCCATGCTGAATCAATCAAGTACCTTGGCTATGTACTCTGCTCGTGACAAAACTAGCTTCTTATTTTTTCTGTCACGCTTTATCCTCATGCCTAGGATTTGTTTTGCAGCTCCTAAATCCTTCATGACAAATTCTCTAGACAATTGTCTTTTGAGATCTGAGATGTCTTTCATGCTTGATCCGGTCACAAGCATATCATCAACGTACAGAAGAAAAATAATGTACAACATATCAAACTTCTTCAAGTAGCAACAATGGTCTGCATGATATTTCATGTACCCGTTTCCTGATATGAAACTGTCGAACTTCTTGTACCACTGCCTAGGGGCCTGCTTCAGGCCATATAGACTCTTCTTCAGTCTACACACCTTGTTCTCCTTTCCTAGTGTCACGTATCCTGTCGGCTGATGCATGTATATCTCTTCTTCAAGGTCCCCATGAAGAAAGGCTATCTTAACATCTAGTTGCTCTAGATCATGTAGGTCATCTGTAGCCACTATACTCAAGACCATGCGAATCGTAGACATCTTCACCACTGGTGAAAATATTTCAGTGAAGTCGATACCTGCCTTTTGTTGAAAACTTTTCACAATCAGTCTGGTCTTATATCGCTTCCAACCATCGTGCTCCTCCTTCAGTCTGTAAACCCACTTATTATAAAGAGCTTTCTTATTCTTAGGTAGAGTGACTAGCTCCCACGTACGATTGGACTCAAGAGAGTCCATCTCATCATCTATGGCCTACTCCCACTCAACCCGCATATCTGACCGTAATGCCTCTTCAAAACACTCTGGTTCACCATTATTTGTCAGCAGTAGATAATGTAAGGATGGTGAGTATCGAACATTGGGTCTCCTCTCTCGAGTAAACCTCCTCACAACCGGTGTCTGTTGTTTTACCTCATCATGCTCCTGTGCATGCTCGTCCTGTGGCACTGTGACACCTGTGTCTGGTAACTCTTCTAACTCTACGAATTCCTTCTCATCGGCCTTATTCTGCTTTTGCTGCAAACTGTCCTTATGCATTACTTTTTTATTGAAGACTATATCCTTGCTTCTGATGATTTTTTAGGTTCTCTGTGTCTCAAAACTGGTAGCCAAAATCATTCTGCCTGTAGCTTATAAACATGCACTTCCTGGACTTCGCATCCAGCTTGTTTCTGTGCTCTGCATCAATGTGAACATAAGAGGTGCAACTAAACACTCTGAGATGTGCAATGTTCACCTCTTTTTCAATCCACGTTTCTTCTGGTAGCCCACAACCAATGGTGCTGAGGGACTTCTATTGATGAGATAAATAGCAGTATTTGCAGCATCTACCCAAAACGTTTTGGGCAACCCTGCATGCAACCTCATGCTCCTGGCGCGCTCAAGGATGGTCATGTTAATGCGCTCAGCTAGACCATTCTGCTGCGGTATCCCTGGAATCATTTTCTGATGTTTGATTCCATTTACTGCACAATAGTCCTCAAACCTCTTATCACAGTACTCTCCCCCATTATCCGATCTGAGACTTTTTACTGTTTTACCTGTCTCATTTTCTACCATAATTTTTCACTTCTTAAATATATCGAATACATCAGATTTGTACTTTAAGAAATAGACCCACAATTCTCTATTAGCATCATCAATAAAAGAGATAAAATAACGTGAACCACCAAGAGATGATACCTGTGCCGGTCCCCACACATCAGTGTGTACAAGCTCCAACATATGTGCGGAGCGCGTCCGGTCTTCTTGAAGCTTACTCTCTTCTGTTTGTCATACACGTAATCCTCACAAAATTCAGATGGATTGCCTTCAACCCAAGTAGATTCCCCTTTGACAATAGCACTTTCATCCCTTTCTCACTCATATGTCCCACCTCTGATGCCATAACTACTTGTTCACTCCAGTCGATGCGACTACGAGTGAACTGTATGATCTTGAAGTCATGTACAAGGTACCTTCTTTCTTGCCTCAGGATATCACCAAGGCACTTTTGTGACCTTCCAGGATTCACTGGTGAATGTCGTCACATATTCGGTATCGGCCAACTGCCCCACTGAGATTAAATTCCGTCTCAAACTCGGTACATGTCTGACATCCTTCAACTTCAAGACCGTTCTATCTTTCTGACTTAAGTGAACGTCTCCCTTGTCAACTATACTGCATGGCTCATCATCACCCAGGTAGACTCTTCCGAAGTCACCTGACACATAATCACGAAAAACTTCTTTTGACGAAGTGGCATGAAACGAAACACCCGAGTCTACAACCTAAGACTCATTCCACGCATCAAGAGACAAGATCAACGCCTCTGTGTCACTCTCCTCAGATAAATTCACTGAATCCTTCTCACATTGAGAGCTTCCTTCTTGTTTCTTAAGCGCCCTGCAATCATGCTTCATGTGCCCATTCTTCCCGTAATGCCAACACTTGTCATTGTCTTTCGATCCCTTGGACTTATTCCTTGACTTAGAATGCCTGTGTTTATTGCCTCCTTTATTCGAAGATCTTTCTCTTCATTTAACATTTAGAGCATTCCTTGAATCCCTTGAAGCTCCAGATGCCTTCCTTCTAGATTTTTCGCTGAGAATTAGATTGACCACATCATCGAATTTCAACTTCGTAGACCCTGAGGAATTACTCACGGCAATCACTAAACCATCCCAACTGTCTGGCAAACTGGACAAGATCAATAGTGCCCTGACCTTGTCATCAAAAGTGATGCCAACGGATTCCAATTGGTTCGTGATTATATTAATCTCGTTTAGATGTTCAACCACGCCCCCACTATCTGACATCTTCATGTTGAATAGTCGTTTCATGAGATGAACCTTGTTGGACGCCGATGGTTTCTCATACATCGTAGCTAAAGCTTAAATTAATTCTTTTATGGTCTTTACTTTGGATATATTGAAGGCGACGCTCTTAGACAAAGAGAGTCGGATCGTTCTTAAAGCCTTTCGATCCACTAAAGCCCATTTATCATCTGTCATCTTCTCTGGTTTCTTCTCTTTTCCTTCTAGAAAAATATAAAGGTCCTCTGATACAAATAATCCTCCATTTGTATCTTCCAGAAGGCAAAGTTTAAACCATCAAACTTCTCAATTCTAGTTTTTTCTTCTTTCGTCATCGCTCCCACTTGAACTAAACCAATAGCTCTGATACCGGTTGTTGCGCAGCACGCTAACAACGCTGGTGAACCGAGATCTAATCTCTGATCTCACCCACAAATGATAAACAGGAAGAAATAACAATTAGAAGAGAAATTCAAACAACCCAACAATCCACAAGACAAATTTATGTGGAAAAAACCTCAAACAAGGGTAAAAAACCACGATACAAACTTCCACTATGAAGGAGATAAAGTTACAAGCATAATACTCATCTTCTCCGATGCTCCCATGCATAGAGATGACCCTTTTTGCTAACCTCTCGCCTCTTTCTCACCTTGGACGTATAGAAACCCTAATCCCAGATTACACCCCTTTATATAGTAAACCCCTAAATTAGAACACAAAATAGGAAACCCCGCACTTCAAGTCACGGCTAGTCAGGCGCTCGGTCAGGCTTGGTCGGGCACCCACCCAAATAGAAAAACGTCCAACAAGCTATAGGCTAAATCAGCCGATTATCGGGCGCCCGGTTCACTTGATCGTCGGGCACCCGACTATTCACAGAACAGTCCAGAGACATACTATCTCAAATTCATGAATATCGGGTGCCCGGTCCAAAGACTGTCCGGGCGCCCGACCATGCTTCGATGTGATTTTCTCCACACATCAACAGATTTGTGCTTCAAGAAATAAATCAACAATTTTCTAATAGTATCATCAATTAAGGAAACAAAATAAAGAGAGCAATTGAGAGAGCATACCTTGGCTAGTCCTAATACATTAGTATTAACTAATTCTAGCTGATCCAACTTTGGAGTCCTTTCGACCTTCGAGAAGTTAATTTTCCTCTCTTTGTCGTAGATGCAATCTTCATAAAAATTTAGATCAATATATTTCAGCCTTAGTAGCTTTTCGAAGTAGAACCTTCATCCTCTTTTCGCTCACGTGCCCAAGTCTGTGATGCCATATATTCGTGTCCATTTCTGATAATGAACTGTAATGTACTTATTAGGGCCAAAAGTCAAGTAAATAATACTTTACTTTTTACCCCTAGTAATTACCACAACCCTTTTTGTGATCTTCCACGAATCATTAGTAGGTCATTATGTGTCTAAAACATGCAAACTAGACAACCAAAATCAAATTTCTTTTTAGATTTGGAACATGCCTGACATCTTTCAGCTTCAGCACTGTCCCATTCGATTGGTTTATTTGAACGTCTCTCTTTCCAATGATACAACAGGATTCATCATCTCCTAAGTAGACTTTTCTAAGATTACCCTGCATATAATTATAAAGAACATCCCTACTCGAAGTAATACGAAACAAGACACCAGAATCCATTACAAGTATCCAATAATAAAATTAGGGCAAAAAAATACTTTCTTTAGAGATGTTTACAAAATACTTACCTCTTTACTTCTTAATTATATATTTTTTTTCTTATTATTTTTTTGAGACTTTACAGTCCCACTTCATGTATCCCTTTTTGCTGTAATTCTAGCAACCATCACCCTTTCCCTGTGGAAGCTGGAATGATCTTTTCTTACTCGATTTCAATCGACCATGAGTACTTTTGTTTCCTCTATTGGTGTTATTCCCCTTTCTTCAGCATTTAAAACATTCTTTGATGTTTCACATGAAGATCCCGAGGCTTTCCTTCGAGATTCCTCACTTAGAATGAGCCTTATGAAATTATCATACTTTAACTTCGCTTATTTAGAAGAATTATTCATAGCTACCACCAAATTATCTCAACTTTATGATAACGCTAATAAGATCAGAAGAGCTCTGATTTCATCATAAAAAAAATTAAGGCCTACAATCTTTAACTAGTTCATAATTGTTAAATTTATTGAGATGATCAACCACATTTCCGTCATCAGATATCTTCATATTGAACAACCTCTTTATCAGAAGAATCTTGTTAGAACCAGAGGGTTTTCCATACATCCTTAACAGAGCCACCATTAGATCCTCTATGGTCTTCTTCTTTAATATATTAAACGCAACAAATTTTACTAGAGAAAGTCAAATATTTTTTAAAGCTTTTCTGTCAGGCACTTTTCAATGGCTATCAAACATCTTCTCTACCTTCTTTGATTTTCCTCCAAGAGGGAGATAAAGATTCTTTCAACAGAGGTAATCATCTATTTTCATCTTCCAGAATTTGAAGTTCGAACCATCAAACTTTTCAATCCTCACCTTTCCTTTTTCCAACATTGCTTACACTTAAATTAAAAGCTCTGATACCAGTTGTGGTAAGAAGAAATCCCTCCTCAACCATATACACAACAATATCAATCAAAAGAAAAAAGAAAAGAAAAGAAAAGCTATAAACCACAACATAGAGATTTGTATGGTTCCCTTTTGGTGCATCAATAGATTCATACTTATCCACTATGCTTAAAGGCAAAAAATGAATAAGCGGCTCTCAATACAATGATGGCTCTCTCTCTCTCTCTCTCTCTCTCTCTCTCTCTCTCTCTCAATAGAATATATATTATCCCAAACGAACAAGGGTTTACATCATTCGTAAAAGTGCTGGGCTGGATGAATAGTACACCTCTGGTGATCAGGCTCTATATATCCTAACATATTTAAGCTTCAAATCACAATCTTTGGTTTTCAGTGATTTCAATAAATGACTATAAATAGGTAATGATTATTACTCTTATAATTGTGTAGTGACATTACTTACATTTTATTGTAATGATGATTTTGCTATGTTGTTTGTTTCACTAAAAAAAACACTATAAAATTGGTAGTTTTATAACGTGGAAATGTAATGATTACAATTTGCCTTACTTTATTTATAAGTGTATTTGACTCCGATTTATGAAATATAATTCATGTTTAAACAAACATCTGGAAATGAAAATGATGGCTCATTTACTACGCATTTCATAGGAAATTAGAAAACCAAATAGGCCCTAAAAGAATTTCATCTCGTCAACTCGTTGGGTCACAACAACACTCTTCCACTTCTCATCTCGGTCAATTTAATTCATCAAAAGAAATTTTCCAAATGAAACATTATGTGATTAGCTATGGAAACCGACAATTGCCTCATTTAGGAGTGAGTTGATAAAACTTGAAAGCTCTAAAACGGCAAGGGAGAAGGCCCAAAAAGATGTAGATGGAGGTCATAAGAGAAGACTTCATGACCTATTGTCTAATTGAAGTTATAACCCTTGACAAAGTAGAATGGTGGAACAGGATTCATGTAGCTGACCCAAATTAGATTGGATATGGCTTAGATCATAATGATGATGAAAAACTTAACTAGTTTCCCACCGCTCATGAGCATGACTGATAGACTGTCAATGACCCGGGCCTCAGCCAAGCAAAATCAAAATTTTGAGTAGCACCAGCCTGAATAGTTCAAAATCGTGCCGAGGTTGAACCCGCCTGACATGTTGACAGCCCTATTCATAAGCAGAATTCAAGGATCTTGCGAATGCATTTTGAACCTGTATGAAATGAAAGTGTAGATGGATGGAATTTTCTATTGGAGACAAACAATTTAGCATTTGACATCTACAATGTATACCGTATTAGATCAACGGTCCGGACCACCAAATTATGGACCCGATGTATTGAATTCTGGACCTCAGAAATTTGTATAATTAATCTCTTCACAAAAAATCACCATAAATTCATGTGGCAGTCTTTGTATAACTTCTTGTTTTAGTAAATAACCAAATGGATTAATACTTGAAAGACAAGACAAGGGAGAAGGAAGAGAAGACCTTATGCTATGGAAATTACATCTTTATTGTCTCCATTTCATCTTCAATGATGAGATCAAGAAATATTTTGCCTTTCTAAATTCTATCTTGGGAAAGGACCACTTTCTGATTCTGTATCCATACAAACCGATCCAGATGAATGGCCCGATTTGTTATCCAACTCTTCATTCCTTAAGCTCTGAATCCTTTCGCGAGCCATCTCAATTGCCAAACACTCCTTCAGTTCAGTTACGACGTCGTTCATGGTCACTCTTTGGATGGAGGTGGATGGTGTGCATGCCATTGCTATCTCTGAAGCTTTCCACATCGAATTAGTATCATATTCTTTCTTCAACCTCGGATCGACCACATTCTGTATGTCCCCTCTCGCAAGAATGGGTCCCGCCCACTGAACTATGTGAATCGGTTCCGAGCTCTTACTTATTGCTGGTTGGCCTGTGATTAGTTGTAACAGCACAACCCCGAAGCTATAAACGTCGCTCTTCTCGTTCAATTTATTTGTAATGTAATACCTACATAGATTAAAATGCATTTATCAGATACTATCGAATGCAATCATACACACACCACCGCATGTGGGGGTGCTTAAAGATGGCTGGTGGCATATGCAGCACTTGATGCGTGCACAGACAAATGTAGCACATATGTAAAGCACTTTGAAGATTGATGGTGGTCCATGTGGCGCATGTGGAGTGTTTGAACATGGACAGTTGCACATGTGGCACATTTGGCACAAGTGTTGCATCGCATAAAACATTGTGTTGCTCCAAATAGTGAACAATGATATGCTTTCCTCCTCATCTTTACACCTTTGTAGGAAAGACATACTATCCTTGCCAACGGTATTTTTGCTCAATTTTCTTGTGTAAGTGAGTTCTGATAAACCATAAGCAACCTATCTACCGTGGATTGTAGATACAACTTCCCTTGCACCCAAACAGGTGCTTAGACCGCTAGGGGCACAATGGGCCAACCAATGAATTTGAGGAATTAGGCTTCAACATTAAGTACATCCTAGGCCAGCCCGACAGAGCTAGGCCATGATGATGAGGTGGCATAGGCTTAGGCCATGCCAGAGTAATCTATCAGGCTTGAAGGTTCAGGCCTAGGATCAATCCAATGGCCCACAGATGTGGTTTGACAGCCATTCCACACCAAGCTGGGCCTGTGATGGCCCACTCTAGTTCATTTCTACTCATATAAGTCAGTTTAGCATGAACATACTCTGGATCAATGTAACCAGGCGTGCCCATAACTTGGGTCGAGACGTGAGTAATGCCCTCATTTGGGAAAATCTTGGACAAGCCAAAATCTGCTAACTTTGCCTCTAATCTCGCATTTAAAAGAATGTTTGCCGTCTTCACATCTCTATGAACTATTGGTGGCTTGCAACCAGTGTGCAAATACTCCAATCCTGCAACCCAATTTCATCATCCAGACCATTACTTCATGGGCTCAAAAACGGAATTGAAATACAACTATCTGAAAATTTCAAGTAATGACTTATTGCTAACCTTGCGCGGCATCAAGTGCTATTCGGAGCCGCTCTTCCCAACTTAAAACACTTGCATTTCTTTCTGCAACGGTAAAAAATGGTGTTATTACGTAATATTCTCTATTAGGGTGTGTTTGGTTGCACCAAATATCATGAATCAAAATTTCATAATATTTGGTGCAACCAAACGTGCCCTTATAGTAGCAGTGTATTTGTAGATGTTCTTTCTTAGTAAGACGTGCATTTTATTCCAAATTGTTACCTGAGAGATGCTCTGCTAGGTTTCCTTCAGCCATGTATTCGTAGATGAGTGCCATGTTCAATCCTTCATCACAGTACCCCATGAAACTGGCCAAGTTCCTATGATGAACTCTCATCAACAGGTGGGCCTACAATGAGGACCCAACTCATAGTCAGTAAGAATTTAGGGCCTTTCATTAGGTGGGCCCCATTGTTAATGTATGGTGGCCTCAAAATTAGACCATCCTGGTCATCAGTTGGCATGTGTGTGTGCAGAAAGGAATGGAAGAATTCACCAACTGTCGACATTCTATGAACAGGTGTGGCCCACCTGATGACCTGACCAGCTGGTTTTTTAGAGTGGGCACGCCTGATGAAAAGGCCTGGATTTTGCAAACATGTGGGAAGGTCCAGGCCGTTCATCAGAGTGAATCCTACTGCGAACAGGCTGGGCCAGGGTTGATCTGAGCCCAGATTTTGAAGTGGATGGGCCAGTCCTGTCTGTGGTATAGTGCAAACAAGTTGAGTAGGTTCAAAATCGCTTTACCTCAGTACGGAAAACCTTAGAACCTTGAGGTGATGGTTGAGAGAGCATCTTGACCGCAACTTGGGTACCATCTCTCATGTAGCCATGATAGACGGTCCCGAATGCTCCTTTGCCGATGACCCTTTCGAAGTCGTTGGTCATACTCACCACCTCAGCATATGTGAAATGTCGACTGTCCAAAACCAAGGACACTTCTTCGTGGTGGGGTTCCGTCGCTAACCACATTACAAATAAGTCAATATCTCTATTTTAATAATTACGTGAAGATTTGTAGTAAAACCATTTGTGAAAAACTACATCGTATTCGTTTAGAGGTTAGCTAATCATGGACGTGAGTAAAGCTGGGCACTAATTACTTGTGTGTAGCTAATTAGCGCCTGTTTGGGCAGCCCTATTCCATCTTCATTTATTGCACATTAATTACATGTCTGGCAATACCATGGTATTACATGGGATAAACATACCTTTGTCATGTTTGGGATCAAGTTCTTTCCCTAACAGATACAATGTATTATGTGAATCCTGGAACCGTAATCAACAGACCATATTTCACTACTGATTTTGGTCAGCCATACACATATGGAGTTTGATTGTCATGTGTAAAAAGCACGTATGGCTAAACGGTGTTGATAAAACATACGCATCAATGTGAGGCCCACAACTATAGCGGATTTTGAAATCCACTATAAATCCCACAATTGGTATTGGAATACATGATGTCAAAATAAATTCAAATCTTCTTATTGTTATCAAACACAGGATGAAAATGACACGGGGCATAATGCAATTCCATACCACCTAAACCTATTTAATACTGCTGCCTAAACAGGCCCTTAGTTGAACATTAGTTGAACAGATGATTTTGCATATGAAGATGAGAATTGTTTTAAAATGTTGTATATATTGAAATTTGTATGCATTTCCCTAAGAAACTCATCTCCCTTCTCACATGTTAAAAAACTTGTTTTCGAATGTTTTGCAAGTGTTCTTTCTCTAAGTTGTGGTATTTATAAAGAGAAAAGGTATGAAGAGAGAGAGGTGCATTTCTTTTATCATTCTTCAATATGTATTTATTTTAATAAAGAAGAAAGTTTTGTATTATTACCCTAAGACACGCAAACAAATTGCCAAAACACATGGAACATTAATCGATCATGTGCCTTGTTTTTCCACAACACATGGAACATTAAAAAGCAACCTTTCAATGGCCCAAATTTAAATCCAGGATTCAAAGTTCGGAATCATCAATGAATCATGATTCTAAGAACATAGCTGTATACGGTAGTGATGAGAACACCAACGGTTCACATCAATTAACGATACAATCCGAGGGTGGAAACTAGCCCCGTATGGTAACTTTGATGTGGGAGCACCATATGCCACTAACCATCCTTAAACTGTGAGATGTGGTGGAAATCTAGGAGGGCCATTTGTGCACTGAAGTCGTTAGTGTCTTGATGCCAGAATTAATTGTATCCTGACTGAATCGTATGATCGATCATCCCCTCATAATATAGTTAAAGAGGAAAATGGGCTAGGCTATTTGGATTGTGGACTTGAGTAAGCCCAGTCTTATCTGGGCCTGAACTCGGGTCCTTTGTTCATGGGCTGAACTCAGTCATGCTCTGAGTCTGGCCCATCCAAGTAAAAAAAAAAAAAAAAAAAAAAAAAAAATCCTTAATGAAAGTAGCTACTAACCTCTTCGTCTTCTCTCTGTATATCTCCATATGATGATCAATGCAATTAACAGGATCGCCACAGCTGATGCGACCGTCCCAGTAATCAGAATAAGATTTCTTCCTCTACTTTGACATGATCCCGATACACAGAGATTTGGGTTGTGATTAACACTGGCATTAAAAGGGTTTTCATCTCAGCAGTCATCTAAATAGGACATATATATATCATGTCTGTGTGAACTCATCAAAATTTTAAATCAACTCAATCGGGTCACATGACTCAGGATTGTGTCAGTACGGTTCCTGATTCTTGAGTCAGCCTGACGATTTTTAAAAGGGGAATGATTTGATACTCTGGCAATGTATGATGCTTGATGAGCGGACAATTAGAAATCGTACATCTCGTATTAACTCGAATTAAACCACTTAAAGTGTGGAACCCACTGTAACTAAATCACAACCCCGAAATCTTATTGGTTGAACAATCCTAACTTTTGACACTTGTTTGTTGAAATAGGACTGTTAGATAGATCTTTCATTTCAACCGTCCAATAAATGTCCACCAATCCAATAGTTAAATAATCGAATATGTTTCCGGTCCATCTAAACTGGGACGTAATAATTTTGTGCTTTAATTTTGAGATAATTCTATGCCACATCTGCAATTTCTCAATGCCCGCATATCATTCATCACACTCTACCAGAGTATCAAAGTTATCCTCTTTTACAAACAATGTTTCTTATCATCACTTAAGAAAGGCTAAGAGAATCTCATGGGGTTTTTTTTATGAGTAAGCCCACCTCAGTGTAAGTAGCCCTTTCCTTGATTTCTGCAGAAGACCAGCAGGAATGGATCCTGTAAGCTTGTTGCTTGATAAATTTCTGCACAGACATTAGTGATTTTACTTTTTAACTATCCATTCCAAGCCATCAATGCCATGGTCAGGATTGCTTGATCAGTGTGATTTTATTGATATGAACAATCCATCTAGTCTGGTCCACAATTTGGATGGTCTGGATTGGCCCTTCTTCCATGCACAAGGCTGATAATGGGGTGGGCCCATGATTTTAAGATTTGGAGAGACCGAAACCCAATTGTCCAGTCCTAAAGTTAACTCAGAGGGATGAGTAGGGGATGACTTGTCCGAAATGTAAGGGAAAAGAAATACACGAGTGAGGCCTAGTCTTAAAGGACTGACTCGGACTAACTCACCCAACTGGCTTGAGTAGCTGGAGTCTCTAGCGACTCTAACAAGTCGGATCGAGCAGACCAAGTCAGCACCCTGCTTCAGGACTAGTGGGGTCTAGCCAGATTGGATTCAACCAGGTCCGACTCAGCTCAAATGAGTTGCATCAGACCCGGATGGATCATCAAACCATGGGTGGGCCAGATTTTTCTGGGCTGGGTTCGTGCTGACTGGACCATTTATTTGTTGGGACTTTAAATTGGTTGGCCAATGAGCAAGCCATAAATGAGCCTGGTTCCATCTATTCATCAGGTCCAAAAGTAGGACCAGACATGGGCCTAAAAAATCAATGCACTTGGTCAACCCAATCAACTGAAAGCCCAACATTCAAGCCCAGCCCATTGAAAGGCCGAGCTGGTGGGGCATTTGACATTGCATGCATGCAAGCACTAATACACTGATACTTACAAATGACTCAAGCGTGGTAGATCTGCTAGAAAATCAGGTATTGGACCTGTAAGATTATTGCTTGATAAATCCCTGAAAAACAAGAGAAATGATCACGTACGTATAGAAAATCCGAGCCATTAAAAAAGACAAGCCCCACCAATTAGATCATCTGGCATGAAAATCAGGACGACCCAGTTAATATGTGGGCCACCTGCATGGTGACATTTATTCAGACCACTGGCTATCCGTTGATTTCGAAAAGTGGTCCACCTCCGCTGGTGGACCATCAGCTGTTCAACCATTTCGAACAGTGTGGCCCACCTTTTTTGTGGCTTAGATATCATACACAAGTGATATGTTGGACTAAACCCTGTGTGCTTACAAGCGACCGATAAATGTAAGATTGGCCAGAGAATCTGCTATTTCACCGCTTAATCCGCTGGAAGCCAAGTCACTGCAATATGAGAAGTTACATGATATTAAGATGTAAGTATTACATGCGGCCACGATTGACCATTTAGCATCTTTATGGGACATCCAAACCGTACATCAGGTGGACACCATCACGTAGATGATCTGACCCAAAAATCACTCCACTCAACTTTTCTTTTGTAATGGAAACTTTAAAGAAAGTTTCAACGGTCCAGATTCAACTTGCTATGCGTCCGTCCGATTCGGTAGCTTGGATGTCCATCATTAACCTACGGGCATGCCAGATTGGCACGTGTGGGCAACATGTAGATGTTCGTTTAAGCGTATCAAATCTCCAACCAACGTGTCATGTGGGAAGGTCATCTAAGCCGTCCAAAAGATTGGCCACACCATGAAGATCATCTGTTGTCAACGTCAGGCTGATCCTTAGGTGGACCACATCTTATGTGGAGTCAGATCAATGGCTGTCCATTGAATTTCGCCAGTTCACCGGACTAGCCTCATTGGAATCCCACCTATTGGTACCAATCATCGTCAGCCGTCTATTGATTTTTTCGCCACCCATTGAGTGCGTCAGCCTAATTTTCGACGCAGTTGGTCCTCACAGTGTGGTCCACCATTTTCACGGATCTGATATCCCATGTAAGTGACACGTTGGCAAAAGAGATGTGCTGTATGCAAAATTCCCAATGTACTGGCACTCACAGAGAGACAATTCCGGAGTGGGTCTCATTGCAACTGCAATTCAAGCCTTCCCACATGTAATGAAGTGGGACGCATGGATCGGCCAACCAGTTTTTCTTCACTTTATACCGTTCTTTGATGTTCATCATAGCTTCAACTGGAATTCAAGATCAAATCATTAGTTTCTACAAATAGGGCCACAGCTTCAGGGATCCAAACCGTTGATCTTACTAGAAAGAGATTGGATGGGAGAATTAACGGTAAAAAAAATTTAAAAAAAAATCCAGAATAGAGATTTTTACCTTCTAATCGAGGAGTTATAAATAGATAGTTATAAAGAAAATAGAACACCGTTCTGGAGAAAATGACAAAGATTTGATGGCTAGGATCTTCTGGTCTTGAAGAATTTGGTTGTAGGTGGATCTCAGGAGACCAACAGTATGGATTAACGGTAAATAAGTCGACTTGTACGGAAGGATGGGTCAGGAAACTATCCATGTTTGGATGCATCAAGACCGTACAGCCCCACTTATAAAATGATGAACTCTCATAAATTAGAGATTTGGACCGTTTGCATGATACAGGCCACCGTTGATGAAGCCTAACCAAATTCCCCAAGACGGGAATATTTCAACCCTTCAATAATGAATAAAACAGCAATCTAGAAAGAGGTAGATCACACAACCATGGGCACCACTAAATCAACGGTATGGATCACCGAATCATGGCCCCACTGGGTTGTAGTGGGTTCATCATGTTATGATGCATCAACACTCCTGATTCGTGGGTGGGCCACGCCATAACGTTGTATGTGAACATTTCTCCACTAGGTATGACCAAGGCTAAAGGAAAAATGATCAAGTGGGCTAAGTGCAAGAAAACCTTCATATGCACTTAGTTGGATTTTCACTTGTTGGCATCTACATCACCAATCTAAACTGTCCACCATGATTGTAAATTTTTAATGTATGATTAATTAAATACTGGGTTGAGTCGATGTGCACTAAGGATCCCTATATATGGTAATTACCATAGGTTAAGTTGTGCAGGGCCCACCATGATGTTGGAGTACCATCCAACCAGTTCATTAGAAGCGTCTGATGTTAGCCCTATATCCCAAAATCCAGCCTGATCCATAGCTCAAGTGGGCCACAACAAAGGGGAAAATGGGGGGAGGGGGACACCCATTATTGAAACTCCCAGGTAGAATTTGGGGACCACCATGTTGTGTATATATCATCTAACACATTCATCAGGTCTACTCCACCAAGCTGAAGGTAACACCAAAATTCAACCTACTCCAAAACTTATGTGGGCCACAACAAATGACTATATAGGTATTATGCATGATCATACATCGCTCCTTATGGTGTGTCCCATCTAAGTCTGCGATTAGGATAATTCTTGATTTTATGGTGAAAATTAAGAGGCGCATCAGATGCACGGTTTGGATTCAATCATGGGTGGGCTCAGAACAGTTCGAACATACGATGATTACCATACACTTGGATCGTATACGATCATTCTCCCTGATTGGCGATCGTCGTAATAGTGGTCAGCAATGCACATTAGAAAAGTAAACGGGCAGCAGTCACCAGAGAAAAGACCACCAAACCATGTGATTTGTAAATGACGGTCAATCCACAGTAAGGCCCATTCAATGAACGGTCCGGATGTAGAACGTTGAACCACTTGTCCAGTTCGAGTGCCATGCATAAGGTAGCTAGTAAACAAAATCAAATGTTAAATAGTAAGATTACCATCTTGGATATCTGTCGATGATTTTGAGAGCTTTCTGACCGTATATATCTCGATTGCATTGAGGATAGGAGGAAGTGTGGAAGCCGCTGTCTTTCGGAAAGAGCATGAGTATCGATCTTGGCCGCTCAATGGGTGGGTCGTGTACTCAGTGAAAGCCCTTCGTAACTCAGGTCTGTAAGAATGACTATACCAAGAGTCGCAACAAATGTTGAATTCTCTCACCTGCTTCCTCTCAAGTTCAACGATTTCCGCAAAGTGCATGAAAACATAAAACTGCGAATGTGAATCAGAAGCCGTCCAATTGAAGTAGAGGACATCAGCACCGTTGAGTGGCCTAACTGCTGTCCTCATCACCGCCGATGGTGGTTGGAAATCCTCACTGTTGTTTCTTATAATGTCCGCGGAGGCAAAAGGTTCAGAACCCTCCAAGCTTTCAGCTGACCAGATGCGATCGAAAACATCAATTGCATACCTGCGTAAGGCATTTTTATAGCTAATCATCTACCAAGATCATAATAGCCTCGGCCAATCTACAATGGAGACCATCAGGTTAACGGTCTGGATTATCAATCCAGCGGCCCCACTTGTACACAATGCAATTTAAAATGAGGTCTTTGAGATATGTGCCCATCCTTTTCGCTATATTGGAAAAATACCCTCAATTTCTTTTATTTGTAAATAACACCCTCATTTATTCACAGCTGTAGAAAAAATCCTGTTGAAAAGGTTGACTTTTCTTTAACTAGAGGACGGTTAGGAAGCGAAAATGATACTATTGCGAATCCAATTTATCTTAAATCCCTTCCTATCAAATCCACATAATTATAGTTGTGAAGGTTCATGCTGATCTGTCGAGGGGCCACTGTGATGTATTTGTTTATCCATGCCGTTGATCCCTTTTTCTAAGATCATTTTAAGGCATGAGACCAAAAATAGGCAGATCGTGTACCACACCAAACAGTGAGCGTATGCTGATTGCGTCCTACCAAGGTCAGGCCTTTAAGTGTCTAAACAGATCTATTTGGGAGGCCACCGTTATGTATCTATTTATCCACACTGTCCATCCTTTTTGTAAGATCATCTTAAGATATGGTCTAAAAAAATGTACATATCAAACGCTACCGTTGACCAGGCCAAATAGTAAGCTTGGCTGCATTAAATGCACAAAGCATTCAAAGCAAGTTGTATTAAATTCAAAAGTCATATAGGGTGGTCTTGCCCCAACCTGGATGGGGCGCTGATTTCGTGCAAAACCTTGCGCAGGAAGTTCCTGCACTGGAACCAAGGTGGACCCACAGTAACGTTTTTTGATAAATCCACCCTGTCCATCCGTTTTGGGATCTCATTTTAGGACACAAAAAAAAAAATGAACCGGATCCAAGACTCAAGTGGGCCTCACTAAAAGAAAAGGTGGGTATGTAAATTACTACAGTTGAAACCTCCCTGGGTCCGAAGTGATGTTTATATGACATCCATACCGTTCAAAACGTCACTACTACTGGGATGAACTGGAAAAACAAATATTATCCTGATTCGAAACTCCTGTGGCTCCACAAATATTTCAACTGTGGACGTTCAATCCTCATGTTTTCAGCCCACTTAAGTCTTGGATCTGGTTTATTTTTGTTCTCATGTCGTAAAATGAGCTCCCAAAATGGATGGACGGAGTGGATTTATCAAACAAAATCACTTTGGGCCCCACCTTGGTTCCCGCGCAGGAACTTCCTGCGCAAGGCTTTCGCACGAAATCCTCGCCCAGATAAATCAAGTAAGACCCCACACAGATCTGGTCGGACGCTTTAAGGTCCGGCCCCACACAATCCACGTGCTTGGTTGCATTAAATGCAATGGTCACATAGAGTGTGGTCCACGTGAGCGTTGGATCTGCCTCGGTCTCATGCCTTAAAATGATCTTAGAAAAGGGATGGACGGCATGGATAAACAGATACATCACAGTGGGACCTCCACAGATCAGCTTGGACGCTTTGCGTCCATAGTGAGGAAGGACGGGACGTAGCTTGGCTAGTGACCCCAACACCAGCGAGCTTGCTGGTGTCACATAGTCCCACACTGTAAACATACCCAGGCCCACAAGTGAACGGGTATGATAACAATGATCCACATTCGACTTACATTTCGTACAGCTCCTGATATGCAGATTGGCCAGATATTTTTAGCTGGGGTGCATTCGTAAGGCCCAGACAGATCAACAGCCCGGATCTCACGCAGCCATGCCACTCTAGCCCATCTAAGGCTCTGTGTACAGCATGCACACGTATTACTGCAAGTAGCGCTTCTCTACAAGAGATCTTTTAACTTACCGTATATCCTGGCCGTTGGTGGACCCAAGGTCGTGGCGATCGAAGAGTACCAGCGATTGAGATTCATTCACCATTGGCTGGGAACCATTATCAGCACTGTAGATTGAATCACCAAGAACCCTTAATTCAAGTACCGATATGAAAGGCGTGCCGAGACCGATATTTTCAAGACAAACGGACAAAAAATCCACCGAGGCCACAGCAATGATTTCAGTCCGCCGGATGTGAGATGCATTATTCCGTAAGTTCACTTCTTCCCAGAGATTGGGCCCCAGATAGAGATTGAACTTGGGCACTCGATTCTGACCATCGTAATTACCGTACATGAAGGAAGCTCTGATCAGATATTTGCTGCCCTTATGAAGGTCTTTTAACGTGTAACAGTTCCTCATTTCATCATTAGGAAAGTATCGAACGTTTAAGAATTGGTCTGGGACATCATCAGACATGAAATCAGAGGAGACATTGCTGTTCATCCCAGAGTCTATGAATGGAGCGTCCCAAGTATATGATATATGTGTAACTTTATCTTTGTAACCTGAATTTTCAGGTATGCCGCAGTCGATGCTTAGGAAGCCTATTGAAAAAATCAAAACAAAAAAACAGGACCAATTCTTATAGTTAATGAAGTTTCAAAATATAAGAAATATTGTATCATGCCATACGACCATGATTTATCTAAGGACACAAAATAAACGGCCACGATAGTTCATCTACTGCTACAAATTCCAGCACAAAAGCATTATATCAGAATGTGGGACTGATTTCACAATAAATAGACACACAGGTACGAAGCGTCCAACGGATATTGACACAACAATAAACAGCTACCATAGTTCATCTACCAATAAAAATATCAAGTACAAACGAATAATATCAGAATGTAGAATTGATTTCACTAAATACAGATGCCTCCCAAAGATACTTTGAATCTGTAATAGTAATGGCAGTGTCAGTAACATTATCTCAAGTAATAATGATGAGATTTCCATAACTTTCAATATTGTATCATCTTTCCGCCCAACATGCCACTACTTGAGTAGAGCATGGAAATGATAAGCCCCACCATGAAGAGCACCCTTCTAGAATATCAAGCTGATTCGTTTTCGAAGTGGGCAGCACTGTATGTTGAGTTAGAACATTAGTTGTCCACTAACCAATGGTGGGGCATGTTGGCATTGTGCCCTGGAAAACTAATGTGAGCCCAATCCACTTGTCATATGTGGATTTGACAGTGATGATCTAAATTATAGATCATGATAACCAAGTTTTTTTTTTTGTTTTTTTTTTTTTTCTTCTTCTTCTTCAGGCAAAAGGTTATGCCTTAGTTAATATATGGTATTACTTTAAAAATACATGATGAATCCAAGTAGCAGAATAATTTTCCTTGTTGTCTCTGGAAACTGGAGATTAAACATAAAGGTCGTTTAACAAGAGAAAGTCATGGTCTATAAATCTCAATACTTTATTATATCATAACTAATGCAAATTTTGCGCCAATAGACCTATGGTCATCATATAATGAGAAATTTGGTCGTCTTATATAAAGGTATTAACTTGACTTTGGATAGAAAGTCTCCACCATTAAGGGACGACTTAATTTTTATAATCCTTCATCCTACCCCACATGAGAGTGTAAGTGTGCCATGCAGGGGCGGAGCCAGGATTTTCTTTCAGGGGGGCAAGGCACAAGCATGAAGCAATGGTGGCCGCCATTGTACGCACTGTTTCTGTGGGAGCTTTGAATCTGTCCCATTCCTTTTTTCAAGCTATAAAATGATCTCTCTAAATGGTTGGATGGTGTGGATACAAAATATACATCACGGTGGGGCCCATAGAACTTGGTGATGTCACTTCGTGTCGAGATGGCCCCTGAACCGCCAGACGACGCGGATTTCTTTAGCAGGAACTTGCTGCACTTGGAACTTAGGTGAGGCCACCGTGATGTTTGTGAGAAATCCACCCCGTCCATTTGTTTTGTGAGATCATTTTAGGATATGCGACCAAAAATAAGACGGATCAAAGACTCATGTGGGCCGAAAACGTGAGGATTGAACTACTGCAGTTGAAACATTAGTGGGGCCATGAAGTTTTGAATTAGGCTAATATTTATGTTTTCATTTGATCCAAGTAGGAATGACATTATGAACGGTATGGATGGCATATAAACATCACTATTGACCCAGGGAGGTTTCAATGGTAGGAATTTCCCTACCCACCGTTTCCTTTAGTGCAGCCCACTTAAGTCTTGGATCCATCTTGTTTTCGGTCTTGCGTCCTAGAATGAGCTCAAAAAATGGATGGACGGGTGGACCAGATAGGTTCCCAGCACAAGAACTTTCTGCCAAAGGAAAGTCGTTGTTTCCTGCCGACGCGACCTAGCTTGAGACGGACTGTCCTGTCAGGGGCTCCGTGGGGCCATGGTGATCTATATATTTTATCCAAACCATCCATTTATTTTGACGGATAATTTTAGGGCTTGAGCCCAAAAAAGGAGTCAGATGAAAGGCTCAACTGGACCACACCACATGAAACCTATGTACTTAACTCTTACTATTGAAAACTCAGCACATGCCCGACCCCCCCCCCCCCCCCCCCCCCCCCACCCCCCCCCCCCACCCCCACCCCCCCCCCCCCCCCCCCCCCCCCCCCCTACGTGGCTCTGCACCTGGTGCCATGAGTACATATATTGATTTTAATCGCCCTTCACCCTACCCACATGGGACCTTTGGGCACTTATATTGGTAAATCAATATTAAGTCGCCAGTTTGAAAGCCCATTAGCCTAGATTATTACTAGACTTAATAATGCATAAGAAGTTGATTGATATATTTAAGAAGTATAAAGGCCATGAATTTGGCCGTATGACTTTGGCTTGCTTTATGAGGCTATCGTGTGGCCAACAAAGTTGGGGACTTAGATTTTTCATCAAGGCCTAATGATTCTTAAATAGGTCAATAAGAAATTCTATAGTTTAAGGATGTTTTTTAGTGTACTCACTAAGTGATTTTTCTACTGGCTCTGGTAGTACTTGAAAGGTTTTAAATTGCTTTACAAGAATTTTCAATTATTAAAGTTTTGTTTTAATTATTAAAAATTTTTTGATTACACTTGATGATGATCTAATAAATCACTACTTGATCAGCATGGACATAAGATTTTTTATGTGTGAGAGAAAGCCTTAATTAGACATCTCATCTCCTCTTTGGCATCACTCAAAGAGAGAAAGGAGAGTGCTGTATAAGAAAGAGAGAAAAGTCTTCTCTCCTTCCTTCTCCTTCCACACGAGCTTATGGAGTCCACCTTATGAACACATGGTGCGTCACCGATGCCCTACCTAGTGCTTGACATGGGCTTTCAGTACTGCCCCTCCATCTAATATACATCAAGGAGAAATCTCCTGTTTTAGAGGAGCAAGATCGGCAAAAAGTTCAGAAAATCTGCACCGTGCACATGCTTCTTGTATTTCTAGGGTTTTAATTTCTAGAAATCTAAAATTATAAAAGACGAAATGTCCTAGGATTAATAATTGAATTGGATTTTTTGAAAAATACTTTAAATCACACTGCATTTTCATAAAAATCTAACACGACATACCTGATGAGCTAAATGGCATAATTTTTGTGCCAGGTGATGTGCATGGTTTGACGTCCTACATGACTAATATCTTAAAAAGAAAGATGGTAGGCTGCCACAAGTTGTGGTACCTTGGGCGTAAGTGATCAGTTCTCTCACAACTATGGCTGTGGTGGCAGCGGTGGCGGTAGTGACAACAACAGGGTGATAACCATAATAACGATTATGATGATAATTACAGTAATGCCAGTAGTAGTAATGGTAATAAATTGCACCAATAATCATTTTAGCATTTCTCCAACAAATTGGGGTCGGCTTTTAAATGGTAGGCTGACAAGAGTTTTACAACCAGTTGTCCACCAAATATCAACCTTTCTGTTTTTGCAGATATCATAAACCAATGATTTCATTAATTTAGAATATCAATGTTTAAAAAAATACTACTGTAACTTAGCAGTATGGATCGTCTGATGATTTTGGTTTTTGTGGGCCCCATGAAGAGCATGTCCCACAATCTAGACAGTTCAAATTGATATGCATGCATGCCACATCTACTGTGGATGTATACATGATTTTGATCCACCCATTCTTGTAGAGTGCCACATGATTCATGAGAAACAAACATTAATTAAATGGTGGAGAAGGGAAGATAGATTTTCAAAGTATTTTTCTTCGTTGGGTATGAATTATATATATATATATATATATATATATATATATATATATATATATATATATATAAAAGAGCCCAAGAAAAAGAAGAAGACAAGCTCAAATCCTGGAAGCTAACCTGACTGGCCATGAACATGAACGACAGAAGACAACAGACACCAAACGAAGGAAAGCCATAGCATCATCTTTCCTATACGAGTGGAAAGTGGAGACAGATATGACACCATGATCAGTTTATATATCTTACATAAGCAGTGCTGAAAAATATAGAAGGAAATGGAGTTATGATAAGTTCAACACGTGCCAACGTGGACATCCAACTCGATCAGGGAATGGGCCCACCTCACTGGTTGAAAAGTCCTCCGGTTTGCTTATCTCACGTGCCACACATTTGTAAAAAGATTGGATGGTTAGATTCCACATTCAACATATTATATGGCCCATTGGCTTTGGATCTTAATTGATGAACGGTTTGGATCTGTCATTTTGGCATACGTAGACTCGAGCTAGAAGACATTAACAATTGCACTCGCGCGATTGCGCTCTAAATTTCTCAAGAGAATTCAACCAATCTCAAAGAATGGAAGTGTTGACTCGAGACCACGTCGTGGATCCAGAACCTCACCTACGTTAGCTCGAGCATGTATACACATCTTTAGTACTTGCCTTATATACGTTCAAACATGGACACCCTTTACAAGATCCAATCCGTTAAATAGTCATATAGCACAGGGTAGATATCATATCTATTCTTTAAACACAGATGGATCTGATTATCATATGGAAAATGAAGACGCATCGAATTCGAACCAGTGATTTCTTATAGTCGCCTATTTTTTCTGTGCATGCAGGTCTATCCAATAATCATACTTAGTTTATTTTTCAGACAACCCATTTAAATAGTGGTTCTACTCTGATGAACGTCTTGGATTTATACACACGTGTCAAGATCCCACGAGTTACAGTCGAGTGCGTGTAAAAGCTCGAGTTCACTTGGAATTCATCCTCCCAAATGAATGGCTCTCCTTTGCACAAGGACGTCCACAGAATACGCGAATTCGTCGATTTCAAAGACTGGTGACATTGTATTGTTCTGGAATTCCGTGTGTTAAAGGGAAGCCACCTCATCTTCGATCGAGGATATCCATAAACGATCTTAACCGTGCGATTTCAACGGTTGAATTTGGTTCATTGGATGTTTTCATTCTCATCATCCTTTACATGCCCCTCCAATTGCAATTCATAGTGGGGCCCAAGATTTCGACGGTCTGGATGGATGTGCATGCATGCTGACCGAAGTAGCTAGTAATTGATGGCAAACGCATATCGGAGTCGCCACAAGTCATCGCGGAGGAAATGAACGACATACTTGGGTTACAGTTTGTGCATGTTGGGCCCACGGTTCAGTTGTCCAACCATTGATGCACTGTGGATGGACCATGCCCTAAAGATCGCGTTCCTTCGGTTGAATGGGGACCGTTATTATTTTCCTCTTCTTAAACATCTATCTGTATATGAGAAATTGTGATGTCAGAAATTTCATAGAAAGGTAGATTCTTGGAAGATGGTCCATCCACATTGGGATTCATAATATCAATGGTCTGGATCTCTGAAACATGAGCTCTATTGATCAAACCGAATGCCCAAGGATATTGTGGCATGCATGTCTTGGGGCGGACGATCGAATAGTTCTCTAATGACACACACCACAGGAAACAATGAGAATAGTGACGCCCACCGTTGAAACCTTCCTAGGGCCTATCATGATGTTTATTTTCCATCTAACCAGTTCATAAGTCCACACAGACCTGGATTGATGGAAAACACACAAATATCATCTTGATACAAAACTTCCGTGGCCCCAAGAAGTTTTTAATGGTGGACGTTCAATACCCACCGTTTCCCGCGGCTTGGTCCACTTGAGCTTTAGATCTGCCACTTTTTAGTTACGTCCCATAAAATGAGATGAAAACACAGATGGACGGCGTGGATAAATCACATACATCAAGGTGGGACCCACGGAGCTTGGGCGATATCTTGGTCTAGGACAATACTGCAGACAGCCACAGGCTCCGCAGTCAATCCGCGTCCGCAAGTGTCAGTTCCAACGGCCAACGTAATCTCGACGTCAAGTCCATATCGACCGCGTACGCGGATTGCCTGGTGACCCGACTCTGTGAGGCCCACTGTGATATATGTGTTTTATCCCAGCTTTGGGCTTTCATTGTGGTGGTGACTCAATCAAACGTGAGGAATTACATGAACTGTGCTGTTTTTCTTACATCTACACCGTTCATCAGCTTACCCACTTCATACTTACCATACATAATAAAAATCAGTGGGACCCAGAACTCGAGTGAGCCATTCTGCAGTAACAAAGCAAAATAAATGTAACATAATTTACCAAAAACTACATGAAAACTGATGCAAATGTCTTTTCAGAAGGTTGGATTGATCTGTACTCCATGTGTAGACCATCAATGGCAGTGTTTGTTTACGGCCTGCAATTGGGTCCACCAAATACCGTGTGTAGAATCTGACCGTTGCAGCCAATGGTCAAACAACCCCCATCTGTGAGACTAGTCTTCACTCGGATTCGGAGACTTGTTTGAGTATCTATTCCGTGTGGTCATGGTATATTACTCACCTTTCTTACTTTGAACTATTCACGTATGTATATATACAAGTTCCTCCCACTTGTGAATATGGATGAATAAGCTATCAGAGGTTCATATATGCAGTCATTTATCTATAAGAGAATGAATGTTGGTGCTACTGATGTATGATTCAAAGAAACTGTGCACAATGATGTGGTGGCCCATTGTGAATCAAGCCCCAAGCCAAAATCTCAATCGTTTATTTAGTTTGGTCAGTGTCTTGGCCATTCAATGGGCCACATTCACACCCTCTGCTATCTTCAATTGAATTGATGCAACCAATTATACATTTCTATTTGTACATATTTCGAACAGTATGGATGATTGTTCGGGACCATTCATCATGTATCCCCCAAATGGGAGCGAATTAGATGTTACCCTGGTAACACCTTAGTGGGTGTTACCCCTACCATGTGGGGTGTACCTTGATGTATTTTATGTATATCCACACTGTCTATTTGTTGTTACTCTTAATTTTATGATGAGATCCAAAATTATAAGAAGATCTAAATCTCAGATGGACTACCAATAGAAAGAGTGATGAATAATCATTAAAAGCATTTTGTGGGCCACAAAAGTCTTAGATCAAGCTGATCTTTAAATTTTCACTTCATCCAGACCTTCTTGACATTATGAAGAGCTTGGATTGCAAGTAAACATTAAAAAACCCTTACAATGGGCTCTTTGGAATTTTTAATGGTGGGCACTCAATTAGCATTGTTTCCAGTGGTATAGTCCACTTGAGATTTGGATTTTCGTAATTTTTGGTATATTATCTTAAAATGGGCAGTAGAAACGGATGGATGGCGTGAATATACAATAGACTATCCATGTGTGCCATACGGTAGGGTAACACCCACTAAGCTGTCCCCGGGATAACACCTGCCTCTTCACAAAGAAGCAGTTGATGCAGGCATTTGGAATGCCACACTTAAAAATTAAAAACAACCATCAACTTCATCCTTTTTTTTTATTTCTTAATCAAAGGAAATTATCACATCACCAGAATCCATTCATGCACTTGTCTTCTTAGATGTCAATTTACAGGTTTCAAATGCATGGATAGATTACCTCTAGTAGGATCATCCATCAACAATGAGTTACAATAGATTAATGGTTTGGATCATGTAATAATATGCTCTAATTGTTTATGCTAATAACTTGGGTGTACTCTATGTGTTGTCGGCAATTCAATCAAACGTAAGGCCACACATGTGATTGAGGGCCTACTAGAGGTAGACTTGACTTAATGTTTGATCGTGTGTGATTATGATATGCAAGCATGCCAGAGTTGTACTTGACTCAATGTTTGATTGAGCGCTAGTCACCTCCGTGTCGAAATAAATGCGCAGGACCAGATTCGAAAATCCAGCTATCGAATCAGCCACCGATTATGATTAGCGATTAGGCACTTTGCGAAAGGATAAGGGTTAGCCATCTCTGATGGATCATTTTTACCTTACGACTTCAGGGTTTTTCTTTTAGTAATAATCGTGATTTATATTTCTCAAAGGAATAAAGACGAACAAATAAATAAAAAGATGGCTAAAACAATGTCAATTTTATTAATATTTAATTGAATTGCATTAAATCGATAAAGTAACAAACTAAACTAGAGAAATAAACAAACCAAAGATAAATACATAATCCATTTGTAAGAACGGATCATTGAGGCGAATGGTCAACAAGATGTGATCAGAAAAATGATCATCCAAGTAAGAACTCAATTGATCGGGTTCAACAACATAATGTTGTGGATATTTAATCTAATCTTACTGTATTGGATTGGTGGCGCTAGACAATAGAGACCTATGCTAAGACTATGCTATGCTATGTTAAGATAAATGTAAAAATATATTATAAAAGAAGATAAGCAATGTTTCGCATAGAGCCTTGAGAATTTTATCGCGTGCACATTTTATAAGTTGTCGAGGAGGCAAAACCCTCACTGGATTTCCTTGTTGATCCTAGATCCTCTGTGTTTACGGCATGCATTTCATATAGGAAGATTCATGTAGATCTGGGACTGTGAGTTTTCAGATCTCCGCTTTTACGTAGATGGTCCCCTTTAAGAAACAAGTGCATATAGATTCGGGATCAATCAGGAATATCTACTGCAAATTCCGAACTTCAAATCGATCATGGTTATGCATTTATATTCGAAACACCATTGCATAATAAATAACTCAATCAAAGTATCTCCACCATTCTTCCACCATGTCCCTTCTAATTGTAGAATTGGCGAGACTGGTTTCACCATCGAGCCCTCTCATTCTTAATTCTGATCGATGTATAGACAGGACAAGGACCCAATCTGCTTGGTGTTCACCCTCTTCATATTTGGGTTCGAGTCGCAACCAAATTTGCTTGAATACTGACCGTATCTTTGGATATTTAAAATCTTCGTAATCATTAAAAAAAACTCAGATGTCTTTGGGAAAATCTCCCATTTTAGAAGGATTGTAAGAGACAATGTTACTGAATGTATCATAACCAAATCCATGATAGGATTCTCTTTCTCAATGGGTCTTTATAGACGTGTCAGGCATGCTACCTCATTAATTGACTCACTAATCGTAGCTACGTGGCATCTATTAGTTTGCTCCCCTAAAGGTATATGTAAAGCTTTATGCCACCACATTAATAACGAAGTGCATATCACTGAACGTAAGATCAACCAAAAATATCTTCGTGTGCAAGTATAAACCCCATCAACATTAAACCCATAGTACTGTTGATACATGACAACTTTTTATTAGTCTACATCAGAACGCCGAAAATGGATGAACTAGTGGCTAATTATATATATGGAAACCATGCCATGCACATATATAATTGCATTTAGACTTATTGGTATTTACTTTCCCAATCCAAACTAGTCATTAGGTCTGAACACCTTTCCTCCAGTACTATGAAACAAAAATTACAGCAATATATTTATGTTGGGCATGAAATGAGCACCACACCCATATTTTGTAGTGTGTTAGTATACACATTGGGTTATTAGTGCACTCATTTATTATTTAAGATTTAACACACACACACACACACACACACACACACACACTCTGGGCCAATCAAATCTTCTTCATTCTGCCCACATGCCCCACTGTTAGTACACCCACCCACCCTGTGTGTGTAGGGTTAGTACACACACCCTATTGTTAGTACACCCACCCACCCTATTAGTCACATTGCAATGTTAGCCACCCCCACTATTGGAATCGATACCATGACCTCAGTGTTGAAATGAGGCTATCTTCACTCCGTCTACCACATGAGTGTTATATATATTGAGTGTTTTATATATATATATATATATATATATATATATATATATATATATATATATATATATATTAAAAGTAAAAAATATATGATGGTCTTATTTCAACAAACAAGTGTTAACAATTTGTAGGTTCGGAATTATGGCTATAAGTAGCTCAGCGAACCCGTTGGGTTACCCAGGCCCAACCCATTTGTTAAATTATGTGAGTCTGAAATTAAGAACAAACTCAGCTAATAAATGGGTCTATATCTGATTTCCTTTATATTAGGCCCGACCCAAATCCATTTAGTAAATGGGCAAGTCTGGCCTATGTTGCAAGGGACCAACCAAACTTAGACCGGTCTAGACATGGTTTTAAACCTAGTAAAAATGCTTTCATCCCTTGACAAGTAATATGAGAAAATGAGAAATTATTGATTTTATTTCCTGTAATTTTAAGGTATATATCTTGTTTATTTTTTCAAATTATTAATTTCACTTCTTGAAACTTTTATAAACATTTTCCTTTAAATGATATTTGAGATAATTTCAAGCTCTTGAACAAGGCTTGCATCAAAATTCAAGATATAACCCACATAAAGGAGAGTTCATGAATACTATGCATCATGGGCAAAGTGGAGTAAGTGACCGAGTAAAGATAATCATATCTATCATTCGATCTTTACTTGCGCTAATATTTGCATTTTTATTATTATGAGAAGATGCTAAATTTAATTATTATTATTAATTGGCATTGATTAATTTTGATATAAAATCAAGATGACCCATACCTGTTAGACTTGACCAGACCCATTAGACCTGTTTATAAGTGGGTCTAGTTCAAGGTCTGAAGATCCCTTAACTAAACCCATTAAACCTAGACTCATTTGCAAATAGCTATGATGGGGTTGACCCAAACTCGCCCATTTAGTAAAAGAGTCTGCATCTAAAATTTGGACTAGGCCCTTTTAGTAAATGGGCCATATTAGAAATGCCTTACCAATCTAGTTTTAGGACTGTTACTTACTATTGTAGTTCCCACAATTTATCCTATTTAAATTGAGATACTGTTTTCCAAAGGTACAATATCCAACTGTTTGCATATCAAGCGTCATAAACAGCCCCAATATCAAAATATAAATCTTGATTTGGTATGTAAATTCTACACTGCGACTTTTAATTTGGTTCTATATAGGTCCTACACGCTGGCACGTCACAACATCAAAATATAAATAATGCGCCCCATTTGTTCATTGGTCATGGCCTGAAAACCAGGCAAATCAGGCAATTGTTAACCATCCGACCTCATCCATTGAACTCGTACTACTCGAAATAACATTCTTCACCCAACAATGAGAAACCACACCAATCAAAATCAATTATGTACCCAGATCACCTAACTCGAGGTTTTCTAGCCCCCATGCACCACCACAGGCAGTTAATCAAAGCCAAATATCAATTTTGCAGGACATCCCTCCCTCCGTATGTATAATCTGGCAAAATTCTAGGGCCGCTTATCAGGTGGGCCACACGTAAGAAAACAGTGAACACTTAATAAACACTTCGGAGTTGTTTTTACTTTCCGTTGTTTGCCTACATGCGTAGCCCATCTGATAGTTGAGCAGGCTGAATTTTGGCCAAAGTAATCTACACTGTTGCTCCCACTTAATACATGGATACTTGAACCAATATCCACGAGCTTAGATTGGGGGCACGTTGTTTGCTGACCCAGATGGCTGATCTGACGGGCCTTACTACTGCCTAGAAAATCTCCCCTTAATGGAGGATCCATAAACGCCCTTTTTTCTGTTGAATGTGGACCATTGCCATAATCTTTCTCCCATGTGCGGACAGCCCCAGCATTGACAATTTCGAAACCTGGTCCATCCACAGCTGGGCCCCATAAGGTTAACAGTGGATCATGCAAACCATGACCCAAAAATGGATGTGCTTGGATTTGTGTAAATGCATGATATGCAGACGATGTACATCCTGATTTTGGAGCTTTGATTATAGCCTAGATAGACATGATCGTAGCAAGTGCCAACTGGCAATCTGTGCGGAGCAAGGTTGTGAAAGGAGGAAAGTGATAGCGAAAATAGCCAAACATCATTCGTGTGCACCCACCTTCATTGCTCCGAGCTTCCAAAGGAAAAACGCCCCATTCATTATGGGAGATTGCAAAAAACGACAGGCTAGCTAGTAGTTCCTAAATATCTATATTAAACGCAAATCTACCCTTAACTAAATACAGCAATAATTATTAAAAAGAAAAATGTGATTAGGTAGAGGGGAGATGACATGCCGAAAGCGTTATACACAGCCTGACTGACTTTGGCATGTGGTATTTGAAAATCTCTCAAGTGCCCACACAAGTGTCTGGATACAATGACAATAACTCTTTTATGTAAACCTGGAAATAATTATATGAAATTTAGGAGGGGCAAAGGTCGTTTCTGTTTTGCTGACATTGTAACATCTTACTAGAGTTTACACGCCAGGAAAAGTAAAGTGTGCCGTGGAGAAAGCTTTCCATGGAACCATCTCCTCCATCATACAATACAAACTAGTCTTTACACAGTTTCTTCCTCAATCCAACTAACAACCTGCACAAACTACAGCAATATAACCACACAAGGTTGTTTCAATAAGAAATAATAACACAAATCTCTCATGTTTTTCACTATGATCAGACCAAAAATTTCCTAGGTTGGAAGATTCATCATCGAATTTCTAGCCTTTTCAGATGAACATGGACCGTAAACGCGGTTTCTTCATTAGATCTGTTTGCTGGACAGCACAATACCTTCTTCAGGTGGTTCTTAAAAACAGTCTAGCTAAAGGACAATAATAATGACCACAAAAAAAAAAAGGAAAAAAAAAAAAGAGCAGACCTGATTAAAGAGCCATCTCCGCCTGTAATGCTGCAAGCTCATCTTCCTCAGCAGTATTCTTCTGAGGCGCAGGGCGAGTCGGTTGTCTCCCTGCTGGAACGTGCACAGGAGCTGCAGGCGCAGTTGTGGCTGGCTGAAGAAGCTGTTCCTCCAACTCAGCTCCCTCCAATTCTTCAAGCTCCGCTTCCAGTTCATCCTGACAAAATGAAAAGATTATATTAAGCATCTCCAGGTAGAAAAAGGAAAATATGAAAACGAAGAATCTCATGAGAGGTAAATATACTTCATCAAAATCAGCTGCTGTGCCAATAGGAGTAGACAGCGCTTCCTGAATCTGTTTCATGTTCTCAGTCTGCTCATTGATCTCATCCATCGTCTTGTCCACGTCGTCAATGTTTCTGTAAAATCAAACACCATTACAGGAACTGTGAGAAGAAAAGTGAATGACTTTACTTGAGTAAACTTGAAAAAATCAGTTCTTGCAATGTGTCCATCATGGTGCCATCTCCAATCACCATCAAGGCCAAAAGACATGGACTTTGCATGAACTGGGGAAATGTTTGAAGATTGAATAACCTCTCATATAGGATAATGACGAATCATGGTAACTTGTTTGCAATTTAAAACCCTTTATTTTGGTAGGCATTTGCCAATTACTTGAGGAATATATTGATATATGGCCGACATTCTAAATAAAAAACTTCAGGTGTCTAAAATGATCTGTTTATTTTATAATGGATATGTAAACTTCTGTATGCAAAACACACTTCGTTTTAACTGGAATCAGGGATTCCTTGTAAATCTGAAGCTGAGAAGCTAAAATATATTCACTTGTATTTTATTAAATTCATTGACGATAAATGAAGATTGAAGTCACTCACGTTGCTTTTTGCATAGCTTTCATTGCAGCTGCTCCAGTTCTCAGTGCATCGACAGTCTCTGTCGTGGCTTTTGCACCTTCTAGCATTATCATCTGAATAAAATCCAGACAGATATTGAATATGGCAACATCCCGTGAGATATTTAAAAGGATGTATTATTTCAAGAAAATCACCAGTCATTAACACAACATCAATTGAAATTTTAAAATTGCCAAGTGTACCTGATCATGAATCCGCAGTTGGAAATTCCCAAGTTGCTCGACTTGCTGTTCATAAAGCCTCTTCCTCTTCAAACATTGTATTGCAGCTAAATAACACAATCAAATTACAAACATCAACCAAGAAATACAAATATTATTAGATAGATTGATATGCCACACTTACACCCCGTCACCACGCCAATAGATCATGGTAAACATACATCACTGAAACACATCATTCAAAATATTCTTTTAGAAAGCATTAGTTATTACTCATTGACATGTTACAAAAAAAACAGTGAAGTGGCTTTTGGAAGAGCATGTTGAAGGTTTACATAACAGTCATGCTGCAAATATTATTAGATAGATTGATATCCCATAGTTACACCCCGTTACCACGCCAATAGATCTTGGTAAACATACATCACTGAAACACATCATTTAAAATATTCTTTCAGAAAGCATTAGTTATTACTCATTGACATGTCTTTCTTTTTTCTTTTCTTTTCTTTTCTTTTTTTTTTCTTGGGTTGGTACACACATCCCATGGTGAGTACACTCACCCACCCTGTTAGTCACCCTTCAATGTTAGCCACCCCCACGTTGGGATTCGATACCTGGACTTCAGTGTTGAGACGAGGTTATCTTCACTCAGTCTACCACTGTCCCAAAGGTGTGGGTGTTACTCATTGACATGTTACTTGCATTCCTAAGTCCTAAGTGGAAAAAAAAACAGTGAAGTGGCTTTTGGAAGAGCATGTCGAAGGTTGACATGACAGTCACGTTGAATATCACCATATAAACTAGCTTTTGGGTGGCATCATAAACTACCATCTAGATTTGGGGGCTTCCAACACTTGCACATTACAGTTTGCATACCTGAGATTCAGGGGAACTAGTAACGTGATAAGCAAAAGAACCAACAAACACAAGATAATGATATTCTTGATTTTCGTATTTTGGTTTGGGGCCCCCTCCCAACCACCTACTCTATACTTTCTTATTTTATTTTTTTTGCACACACACACACACCCCACCGTGGGCACTCAAACCCATGAACTAGTGTTGAAACGCACTTTGTCTACCACTAAGCCATGGGTTGGATTCCCAACCTACTTTATACATTGAATAATCAGTGAAGAATGAGTTGATCTCATTTTAGTTAACAGTAATTATGTATTAGAGATCTTGAATTCTAATACATAATGCTTCATGTTAATAGTGATCATGACTATCATGCCTAACACATAATAATTCCCTACTTCCCTCCCTCTCTCAAGAGAAAATGAGAGAGATTAGTAAGGGCAGCAATGGCCCTGGTGAAAATCAATATTTTGAATAGGCCCAGCCTAGCCTGGCACGAACAGTTCAAAATCCAGCCCTGAACCCCCACGCGCACCCACTGCCAGGCTAAGCATTTAGGTTAGGCCTACGTAAAGAAACAAAGTCCTCCAATGAGAACTTTACTTTTTACAGTAATAATGCAAAATGTCAAAAAAGAACCTTCATGGGACCATTCAAAAATGTTTGCAGAGTACCCACTATTTCATCCAAAAAACAAAAGGCTAAGTTCCAAGTTCCATGCCAAGTAGTGTAGATGCAGGGTATTAAGGGGAAAAGGCAACTAAGAAGCACATTCGAGCTTGTTATCAGGTATCTTTGTGACCATCCAAGTTGCTGAATATTTTGCCACACATTAGCTCTATATAGATGTATGTTGTTAGCTTTTTATATGAACAAGGAGCACGAATGGTTCATTCTCTCTTCGAATGGTTCACCCATTTGGTTACCATCAAAGTTGTGTTCAGATAGAACTTTTTGACCATATCTGTCCAACCAAGGGTGTTTGAACAAGTTTGTATGAATGGACCATTTTGTTGTATTGTTTATTGTTTGTCAAACACACTGTCTGAACAAGCATATATCTCTGGTACACATTAGGCACATTTGCATGCGTGGACATGCAGGCACTTACAGATTAATAATGGCATTGTGGCACATACGGGTTACTTGAAGATGCATGGTAGCAAATGTCATCTCTTGAACATGCAAGGTGGCACATGTGGCACACTTGACAAATGTATACATGGGTATTGGCACATGTAGCACATGTGCGGGCCCTTAGAGGTCAAATGTGACACATGGGATGGTTGAAGATAAGTGATCTCACTTATGGCACATTCACGCATTCGATTTACATGGCAAATACGGCCACATGTAATGCATGTGTACAAAAGATCGCCACTCCGTGTATTTTATGGAAAATGTGCTAAAACAAACTTTGTATCCATTGCCAAATCCACAATACCGGCTAGTTTTCCGGATAGCCTTGTCCTTATTTTCATCGAAATTTGTTCCATGTACGAGTAATTGTTGTTGACAAACCAAGGACATATGGCCTGTCCAGACCAGGTTGTCTGAATGGAACTTCTTCAGTAACCAAATGGCCCCTAAAAGACAGAAGAGTAAAAGGGAGAAGTTGTAATGGTTGTGCCTTTGTAGAAAGTGTTTCTACCACAAGATTATTTGTCCTACTCCCAAACAGACCTGTAGTCTATGGTGTGATGAGAATAAAGAGCCTATGGACCCTATAGCCTGGCGGCAAGAGGAAAAGATTGAACAGAAACCAGCAGGTGAAAGAAAGTTGGGATACTAGACAAAACCTGTAGAGAATAAAAAAGGCTATGCTGAAAAGCAATTATATTATCAGAACAATAATGGACAGACTTTGCAGGTATAATTATGAAGCATACCCCTTTTGTTCTTTGCTCTAGTAAATTCTTTAGCCTTTTCAACCTCTGTAGCAGCCTTCTTTAGAAGGACTTTCTCCTTTTTCTCTAGCATTTCAAGCGTCTGCAATAATTCACCCAACAGCATGTTGAAGATTATCCAATGCAAAGTATAACAAAGCAACTACAGAGACATCATAAAGTTCAAGCATCGCAATTTCACAATAAATACAAAAATATTCCCATGGGTGTAAGTTCACATGTGGTGTGTGAGTGCACAAACACATTTATGGAAGTGCACACGCAAATATTTCTGCCCATATGTCTGTATATAACCTAGATATGTACAAGTGTTGTGTGTGTAAGGGAAAGGATCAGGTACTAAACAGTCATATCTAAGTTAATCACCAACTCTCAATACATCATACATGTGGACACTCATTACAAGATTTGATGCAGGCCCACAGCCCACTGTAGGGCCCAGCCTGTACTGATTGTGGACTGTTTATTTATAGGTTTTTCATTTTTCTTTTTTCTTTTTCTTTTTTTTCTTTTTTTTTTTTTTTTGACCATTGACAATTTTAATGATGAAAGGCTGCAGAGCCAAAAGAATACAACAAGGCAAAAGGAAAAGAAAAGATAAGCAAAACAACTGACAATCTTCCCAAATTGTAGAAAACTGATCAGCCACTATAAACTGTGCTTCAATCACCCATTCTAGAAGCAAATCCTTTTTCCATTTTGCAGACCTCCAAGGAAGACTTTTTATTTATTTCAAAAGCAGTGACTATTTCTTTCCAGCCACAGAACCCATATTCCTGCAGAGAGACAAAGATGCTATACTTTCTTCCCTATTTCCCCTCTGCCACTCTGCCTCCTTCATGCCATGAGAATAATAAGAATTCAATGGATCCCAGCATTACCCATTGGAACCCCAGCTTAACTATAAACTCCTCCCAAATCTTCGCTGCAAATTCGCAATGCACGAAAAGATGATTAACCAATTCTTCAGCTTTACAACACAGAAGACACATTCGGAAGAGTCATCCCTCTCTTGCATAAGTTATCCACAATAAGCACCTCGTTCCTACCCACTGGCCATGCCAAGACAGCCACCTTCGGCAGAGCTCCATACTTCCAAACGAATGCTGTATGGATAACCTTGTTGTGACTCGACCTACTGATTCTTTGATAGAAAGATTTAACTGAAAAGTTCCCCAATTTTTCATGTAACCACCTCATCAAATCGCTTTGTGAAAAGTCCGGGTGAACCTTACTTAGCAGCTCCAATAATCTTAAGAGCTCCTCTAGTTCATCCTCATTTAAATTCCTCTAGTTCATCCTCATTTAAGTTCGAGCAAACCTTACATACATTTGGAAGAATCATCCCTCTGTTTATTTACAGGTTTGGGGCCTAAATATTAAGATCTATACAATTTACTATTTGTGGGAGATATGGGGAGATGTGATGGATGATGTGAGGCCGATGATGTATTAGTGTTGTGTGTATAAGGGAAACGATCAAGTACTAAACAGTCATATCTAAGCTAATCACCAACTCTGAGTACATGTGGACAGTTTGACGCAGGCCCACAGCCCACAGCCCACCATAGGGCCCCACATACGCTGATTTTGGACTGTTTATTTATAGGTTTTGGGCCTAAATATTAAAATCTACAATTTACTATTTGTGGGAGATATAGGAAGATGTGATGGATGATATGGGGCTGATATAAATATGTGATTGAAGATTTTGAGAACTATATCCTAGATTTTCTTTTACTATTATTAGGCTTTTACCATCTTAAGAAGATGGTATTGATTTTTTTTTTTTTTTTTTTTTTTTTGAAAGATAACAAAATTTTTATTGAAAAAGCAAACAGAAACAGCTACAACAAACCGGGGACACCAAGGAGACGACCCAATTACAACCCTTTAGCTTAGAAACACAGGAGGCCCATTTGACAACAAGCAACCTAGCCCTTTGGGATGTTCCTTCCACCAACTTCCTTTCATTCTCTTAGTTGGGGGGAATCCTCGTTAAACTCATTAAAGATTTCTTTTCTGTCGAAAGTAAGCATTCCAATATTTTCCAAGAGTGAGTTTTTCTTAATTTTCATATCAATAAAGTTATCTCCCTCTCTACACAAATATTCTCGTGGGTGTACTATTATCCGTTTCTAGGATTAGGGTGTCAAGATCTAATTGACTTGATGACTGGGTTGCACCAAGATTAGACCGTTCATCTACAAAGACCTACAATGGATGGTCATATGGGATCTCCCCAAACACTGCATTAGAGTGTCACATCCCTGTCCTCCATGCTTACTCCAAGCGCTTTGGTTTTGAAGTTAATTTTCAGCCTCAAAATGGCTTGCAAAACACCCATCAGCACTGATACCATAGGGTATGCAAGATCAAAAGCTAGGGAGTACTGAGTGAATCGATGCCTAGCCTTCATGGTAAAACCACAAATGAGGGGGGGGGGGGGGGGGGGGGGGGGGGGGGTTGCAGAATTGCATAAGTAAACCTCAAAACGCTAAATAACAAGCAACACCCTGCATTAAGGCAGGTTTCACTAGTGGACAGTGGGAATACCATTTCCCCAGCCCATTCTAAACCAAGCTAGTGGCAAATAAGGGGCTCTCTCTTGCAATTTCAAGCAGAACTTGAAAAAGATGAAGAAGAAGCTAAAAGCAAAGGGTCACTACTGACAGCATGCAGTCTGAACCAAACATGTCAGCAAGATGACTAAAAACAATCAAAGGAGAAAAAGGCTGGAGATTGAGGAGCGAAAAGGAAGCTAGAAGCATGTTCTCACAAATAGTCTCCTCTCAGGTGTTTCTAGTGATATAGAATCGATTAAGGGCTCTTGATATTAGGCGCTTGTTAGGGGAGATCGGCTAAAACTTGATGAATCAGAACATGCCCCATCAATTGACAGGCTGCTGCAATTCAAGAACAGCTCAGCCTTAAGAAGTCACAACTTGCCACATGTAGGCCCAAGACCCACCATGTGCTGAAATTTGGGTAGGTTGCTGCTACTTTTGGGGGCTAAATGTCAGAGATTATCATTTACTATTTTTGTAAGGTGCGTGCGTGCGTGTGTGCGTGCGTGTGTGTGTGTGTGTGTGTGTGTGTGAAGATATGATTGCTATTTTTGTAAGATGTGTGTGTGAAGATATGATTGCTATTTTTGTAAGATGTGTGTGTGTGTGTGTGTGTGTGTGTGTGTGAAGATATGATTGTTGATTCTCTGAAGATTTTGAGGATTATTTTCTTTTACTATTTTTAGTCTTGTCACTATCTTAGATTATATTGATTTGCAAATCAATCTAATAGTTGGAGGATCTTAATTGAAGATTTGTAGGTATTTCATCTTGTGTCTTTTTAGGTCTATAAAAAGAGGGTTGCTGTGGAAGGAGGGAATTCCAATTTTCTGTGTTGTGGAGTTTTGCTTAAGCATTTCTATGAAGTTTGAATATCAATGAAGTTGTTTATTCCTCTCTACTCCGACATTCTTGCGGGCATGCTCTTCATCCATTCTTGTGATTTGGGTATCGAAACCTCATCAATTCAATAACCGGGTTGCATCACCACATCAGCCACAACTCGCCTGCTCAAACGATTGTGGAGCAGCCAAGCCTTGATTTAGGGATCATCAAATATCGCAACTAGATCAGGGAGCTGTGCTCTAAAATAGCAACTTAAATCAATTGGCTGGCTAGGCAAGATCTTCATAGAACATGACGAGCATCCCTGATCTAACAATGGAACCACTAAGAATATTCAGAACCCCTACGGAAAAACCATTGAGGGACCTTGGAAACTGACACCTGGGAAAACAAGTTTGGGGAGTAGGTCTTTTGGTCATGGCAGCAACTGGCAAAGATGGACAGATCTGTACAATAACTGACTTAGAAAGCACAAGTACTAAAATACAGGTGCATTGACTCTGCTGACAAATCAAACCCATTTGGGGCGTACCCAGAACACCCTCAACACAAATCATGCCTCCAACACCATGTGAAAATCAATTCAAATTATGCACCCACTCCCTATTTGCATCACAAAATAATATGGTACAATCCATTAGCAAACTGGAGGTGGGTTATTCACACTCTCCACCTTGAATTGGCTAATGAGACCTTTTTCGGGCTTTGGCTGACATTTTGTTTAAAGCTTCTGATATCATAACAAACAGATACATGGAATTTGCCTTCATGAGTACCATGGTAAAGAAGCATTTTGGAGAGTTATTGATCAACCCCAACATCCACACCAATGAAATACATTCCTTCATCCATCCTTGCCATCTAACCCAGAAACCCATAAATCTCAACATTTACTCAATAAACTCCTAATCCACAATAGAATAGGCTTTTTCAAGGACTTTGCACACCACCCAGCCTGCCCAGCCTACAAAAAGAATTCACACTCATGAGCAATTGAAGTACCATCCAATTTTTCTCTCCATAATGAAAAAACCTTGGGCTGGAAAAATAACAACAAACAACAACCTGCAAGATCTAGTGAACAGCACCTTAGCCATTATTTTGTACTCCCTCCTGGAGAATTTATTGGCTGAAAATCAGAAAGACATGACACCATAATAGCCACCTCCTCCCATAATAGTTGGAAGAAGGCAATCAGAAATCCATCCAACCTCAGGGCTTTATCCCCATCTAGCTCAATCCACCACTGTTTGAACTCTTCCTCACCAAAAGTCCACTTAAAACCATCAGATTCTTCATCATTGATACAATAGAACAGCAAATTTTGGAGATTCATTTTATAACAATCCTTTCATCATTAATGGATTTTCGCAGAAGTCTACCACAGCAGATTCTCATGCATGCTCATGACATTACTGCCATTTATCTCAAGACATTGAATTACAATTGATATCCATCTACCATTTTTTTTTTTTTTTGAAAGATAACGGCAAATTTATTAAGAAACAGAAAAAGAAACTACAAAGGAGCGAACCGCTGAGATAGTGGTCCGACTACACAGCTAAAAAAAGAAAGTTACAATCCTTAAGCTTCTCTATAATGGCAGCCCATTCATAATTAACAACCTCACCCTTTGAGAAACAAAATCTACCCCTTTGCTTTCACTTCCTTTCTTCCCAAACAGCCTAAATACTCATTCTCCACAAGACGGTCCTCTGCTTTCCCATATATGTGCCACGCAATATCCATCTGCCATTAGCAATATCATGAAAATATTTTATATTTATTCACCCTTCTTTAGCCACATAACCCTGTACTTTTCCTCCACTTTATCTACTCATCCAAAAGGTAGGTTCTGTTTAAAAGAAACAAAATCTACCCCTTTGCTTTCACTTCCTTTCTTCCCAAACAGCCTAAATACTCATTCTCCACAAGACGGTCCTCTGCTTTCCCATATATGTGCCACGCAATATCCATCTGCCATTAGCAATATCATGAAAATATTTTATATTTATTCACCCTTCTTTAGCCACATAACCCTGTACTTTTCCTCCACTTTATCTACTCATCCAAAAGGTAGGTTCTGTTTAAAAGAAACCCCCAAGTCCATAAGACAAGAAATCTGATTTTTTTTTTTTTTTTTTTTTTTTTGAAAGATAACGAAATTTTATTAAAAGAAAAGAGAAAAAACTACAAAAGACTAGCAGCAACCGCTGAGATAGCGATGCCTCTACACACCCAGAAACACCAAACTACAATCCTTAAAACCATTCTCATTAGAAGCCCCCTCTATGATTAGCGATCTGGCCCTTTGATATACGAACTCCGCCGAGTGACTTTCGTCTCAAAAACATCTGCTATGATGAGAAATCTGATTTTTGCTCCTCCGGAACTTGTAAAAGGGCCCAAGGTAATTTCTCCACACAAGATGCCCTTAAAGGATTAAACATCCAAGCAAAGAAGCAATAATTTTCTGGCGTGAAAGAAATTAAGATGAAATATCCCCCATACTTTTTAATACCAATCATCACTTGAAAGTAAATAATGCTTTAGCTTCTAGATGGTGAGAAAATCCTAGCACTTTACCAGAAAAGTTTTATTCCAGACATTTGTGCTAATTCAAACAAGGAGGGATAGGCATCTAGTCAATCCCCTAAAGAGAGGCTTACCTGGAGAAGGTATGTGATCTTAGAGTTCTTGGCACTCGTTCTTTCAATTCCAAATATGACATCACTCCTACATGATCAAACTCGCAGATATCGATTCAGTGGTTATTTCCAATACCAATACTACTATTATTTGGGCCGCTGGCATTGGTCAATTTAAAATTTGAGACATGCTCTTTATTTATTTTAACTTTAATTTGGTTTTAACCTCCACCTTTGGCACTGGCCATTTGGACCTTTCTGCATATTCTAAGAGGTTAAGACTAAAGGACTAAGATGTACAAGCAGTAGTCTTAGTAGTTAGAAACCTGGTGTTTTTTTTTCTTTTTTAGTGAATCCTGACGAAATGATGATAATGATTTAAGTTGGTCACTGCTTTTTCATCGCAAAATCAACCACTCATACGTCATAGCTGATAGACCAAGCACTCTGCATGCCTAATGCATTATATATTTCATCGTTCGCTGATTTTTTTTTCCTACTATTACCTCTTAATTAGTTCTAAATTTTTTATAGACATTTTTTCTGCCTTATAGAACACAACTGGATCCTTAAAAACATGTACAAGGTTCCAGGATTCATCAATCTTTTGATTATCCTGCCTTCAAAATTTTCTTCTTCTTCTTCTTCTTCTTCTTCTTCTTCTTCTTTTTTTGGTGGGGGGGGGGGGGGGGGGGATGCAGGCTAGAACTTCCAAAAATTTGGCCATTGATTTAAAAATCAATATAAAGAAATGGCATCTATTTTTTTCTGCTCAGTACATGTGACATCATCTTTTAGTAATTTAAGCCACTGATTTGGTGAGCCATATCATGGAATGGGCCATGCCGCAATCCATCTAATGAAAATGAACAATTACAAACCAATGACTAACATTTAATGAGTTGAATTGGACTGTTAGGGTATAACCCAGTGGGAGCCGCCACATGGTTCACCATACAAACAAAAGAAAAAAAAAATTATTATGTATCAGAAAAGATGCCAACCTTCCATGTCTAGTTTTATGAGCTGAGCAAATGACTGATCAAACATTGTATTGAATTTCCTCCGAAAAAAAAAAAAAAAAAACCAACAACAACAACCACCAAGGATATTGAGATCTTCAAGTAATCAACTAAGGACCTAAAACCAGCATACTCGAGTTGTTTCAAAAGCCACAAATAGGAAAGCTGCAGATATCAGATCTGCATGCTTTGGAAAATGCATTGCAACCACACATGGGCGACCAGACGCAGACAACCCATTTAGCATAGCAAGATCGACATGCAAGCACAAATGCATGCTCATATATCACCCACATATGACCATAAATGAATTACTCTTGTTACTATACTTAAAAGGGAAATTTTCTTAAGTGCCACGACCGATGAAGGAGGCAATGGCTGCAATTACAGAAAACATAACCCAATTTGTAGAAACGCAGTAAGGTCCAATTTGAATGCGACATGTGCCAGTTATGGTAATAAGAATATTAACTGGACATCGTGATGCAAAACATCAGGGAAATCAAACACCACATCTGACTCTATTACGATAAAATATGAAAAACCCCACCAATATTGTGGCGGATTTTTATCACCCTGTCTTTACACCAAAACAAAAGTCAATTACGAACGCAATTTCAAAGTTCAAACTCTAACCAGAATCACAGACAAACAAAAGAAGGAAACATGAAAGAACTGGAACTTTAGCACCGGAAGGCATCGAAATACCTCATTGAGCTTATCAAGAGTCGTTAGGGCATTGGCTTCCTGCTTAGGTTTGCCAAAGATCCTCGTAAACATGATTTCCTCCCCGCTGAGATCCTCCGCCCTGGATCAAAAGAGTGATTTCAAAACCCTAACCCTATATGGAAGAATTGACGGGGATTCTTCGAGCTATCCGTCCACGAAAAGGAAAAAAAGAAAAATACGATTGAGACAGAGAAAGAGAGATGCCGGAGAGGGAACAAACGTACCTTCAGATTGAAATCGATCGCGTTTTCTAGGGTTTTTGGAGAATCAGATCGGAGAAATCGGATTTCAGAAAACTGGATTTCGACGATGGAATGAGGGGGTTTACCAATTCCGCGAAGGAATACGAAAACGAAGAAAATGGGAGACTCGAGTTTACAGGGATTGGAAAATTAGAGGTCTTTAATAGGAACATATGACGTTTCTTTGCTTCTGTCGCGATTCACAATGCAGCGTGTGTCGCCGCCCACTAAGGCCCACTTTCTAAATATTTCGATCATCGGAACCGTCCATGTTGTGTAATCTCTCATTCAATATCCACCATTAAAGAAATTATTCTGATAAGATGATTTTTACTATCACGATAAGTATATGAATTTAGAACAATGAAAAGAAAATTTTCAATGGCTTGCATTCAGTTCTGAAAATCAAAGGTAAGGATTATTGCTGATTTATGGTATAAAAGAAAATATGAACGGTTCTAATCATCAGATCTATCTCAATATATCTTCCTTTTAGCTCTTCTGGTAGGTAAAAAGTCCAAAGGATACAAAGCAAATTAACCGCTAGAAAAGATTGTCTTAACCATCAGATTACTTTGTACCCTGTGGCCCACGTAACTAATGAACCTGATCTTCGGATGGAAAACTCAGTTCTCGCATACATCTTTCACGTAGGCACGTGTGCCTGCTTGTCAATGAACGGGGCTCCACATGCGTGTGGAATTAGAAAGCCTCGGTAAAGAAATATGGGTGGGACCCACTTTTCAGCAACCTAAGCTGTTGATCTGGTATGGCTGTCGTGAATGCAACATTCACTGGCATCTGACATCTCCACTATCTGGTGATTATAGCCAACCGATGAGAATGGACGGCTGCAGTGAAGGGTCCACTGTTTGTAGGGAGCAAAAGATCAGATAGTTGTGATCACCAGATAGGGTAAACTTTGGACTTGTTTCCCATCCACAGTGGGGCCCATCACATGAACGATTTGGATGCGAGAAATGTGGGTCCTACATGTGCAGTCTATTGCGCTTGGTAAATGATTGATTGAAGGTTGTGTATTTCCTGCATAAAGCTTGCTTTCCTTTGAATGGTTGATGAATCGGATGCCACCTTAGGGATAGTACCGTGGCCGCGGCGCACGGGACTTGCATCCATACAAGCATAATCGGGTCTTTTTCTCTCATGGTGGGGCCCATGGCTGGGTGATCCAAACTGTTGAAAGAAAGGGCCCCACTATGAAAAGAGTCTCCTGAAGGTCTTGAAGATTGGAAGATCTCAATCATTCCGTCCTTGAATAACTTATTGTTCAACGTGGACCGTTGATGTATTTTCTCCTTGACCTTCTATTTGTAAGCCATTGATGAAGGATTAGGACCTTCCAACTCAGAACGTTTTTCAGGCATCCCCCGTCTTATGTGGGGCTTATCAAAGCTGGGTCCCACATCTAGCGTCTGATGAGCGGGACACCAGAATCCTCTTTCTTGCGTTGCTCGGGAAACAGCGACCAAAAGGTCTCAAACGCGGGACGCGGTTTGCATACTCACATTGTTTAGCACGTCGCTGCTGGACAGTGATCTTTGGGCCTCAAAATGATGTATGTGTTTTATCCACGCCGTCCATCCATTCTGGATCATTATTTTAGGTCATGAGCCCAAAAATTAGATAGATCCAAATCTCAGGCGGACCATTATACAGGAAAACGGTGGTGATTAAACGTCCACAATTAAAATCTTCCTAGGACCCACTGTAATTTTTATTTTCCATCTAACCCGTTGATTAGGTCACACATACCTTGATGAAAAGAAAATACAAATATCAGCTTGATCCAAAACTTTTTCGGCCCCAGGAAGTTTTTAATGGTGGGCGTTCAATCACTACTGTTTCCTGTGGTACGATCCGCCTAAGATTTTGGTCTGCCTCATTTTTTGGATCATGCCTAAATTGATCTCAAAAAATGGATGAACGGCGTGGATAAAACATAAAGTTGATGGTGGGGACCACAGAGCACCACCCAGTAGCGAGTCGCTACCTGCAGTGTCAGTGTGCAATCCGCGTTCCCAAACGCGTCTTTGGAAGAAAGAACAATGAGAAGCTTCTCATCAGAAAATTCATATGCTTTGCCGACGCACAAAATTATAGACTTGTGAGGCCATCGTTTAGTTGCAACCGTATGATTCGGTGGGCCACTGTTTGGATTTGAGATGCTCCAAAAATATCTCAGATCAGGAGATGCAAACCTTTTGATCCTTTGACTACAGTTTACATTGAACGTGGACCGTTAATATACATTCTCATTAACCGTCTATTTGCTAGACATTGATCCAACATCAAAGATTCTTTACTGCTTCTCCATCACATTGGGGCCCATCATATCAATGATATGGATCACCAATCCATGGTCCCAAATACATGGAGATCTGAACCAGACTGAGTAAGCACTAGATTTTGGCTGATGGTGTGAATTCATCCTACCCAATTTAATGAAAGGTCCCAGCCGTTGGATTTGTGCACACGGCAATCAATGGCGTGCAAACGGATGACAAGAGAAAGTTAGAGAGCTTCATTGGCTACTTCCTCTTTTTTATTTAAAAAAAGACACGCTCACTCCACAAGTGACTCGGTTTTAGTTGCCTCAAGTTACTGGTCATCAGCCAATTAAAGGAATACCGGATCGAGTCGAGTTGACTCGGCCGAGATTCTAGTTGAGCCACCGAGTTTTAGAACTATGTCCCAAAAATATATAAGGTGTCAAAATCTATCCAGTCGAGTCTCTGGTTTGATGATCAAGCCGTCAACTGATGGGCCCATTTTAAAAGGGAGTTGCCCAAAAATATCATTGATTGGGAGATCATAACCATGTGATTTAAGATTCAAGGCACAATCAACAAGCCATCTTAGTGATGAGTTAGATGATGAGAAGCAAGCGGGTCACACAAGTTCAGCACATTGTAACCAACCTCATAAGTTGCAAGCTGGATTTCTCTAGTAAATTACAAGTTCTCTTGCTTCAAATAGGGCTGTCGATGGGCTAGAGGCTTGGGTTGCCTTTGGCCCAGATTTTTAACTATTTCAGTCGGCCCTACTCAAAAATTTTGGTTTTGCTTGGCCTGAGCCTAGCCTAATTTCGTGCTTCCCTTCTGAAGTTGGCTACAATTGAGCGGTAGTCTAACGTGATCCTTTCTCCGAAAAGGGGCATAAATATTACTTTTAATTTGGCTAACTTGGCTACAATACAAGTGCGGCACTGTCTACCCTTGGGAAAGCACTTAGGCCATAAAACTCTACCGAATGAATTTCCAGGATGTTGCATGCATGTGTCATGCTCTAGCTGTGATGTCTAACTTTGCCTAATGCATCCGTGGAGTGAGTATAAGCATTGAGGCAACAGATCTAAGGCTCACGAGCAATATTTTGATTAATTTCTTAATAATATAGGTAGATTGTAAATGAGTCAGGCATTGGCCTAGTAAACTCAAAACATGAGCCAGTACTACTTGACCCGGCTATTTCAGAATCCCAGCTGGACACATCTCCAACCGGCCCATTGAAAGCCCTAAATATTGTGCTTTGTAAAGGATTAAAATGACTAAAAATGTAGGACAAGCCCAAACGAAAGTGGAAATAGTCCGTCAGATTCAAATCCAATCTTATGTAAGGCATGATATAATTGGGTCGCAAGAGTGTCCAATTCGAAGAGATTTATTTCGGATATGGAGATATTGTTGTTTAAAGTGTACACTGTAAAATAGTATAACTTTTGATCTAGGCATCGTCACAAAACGCATAACTTGACGGTCTTTATGTACCGATGGTTTTAGTGTTAATTGAATTGCATAACATGTCATAGACATTAGTTTTGCAAAAAACTCATCTTGAATGTCAAAATAGAGATTTTAGAAAAAAAAGAAATTATTACTTTTAATAATTTCTATTTTCATCCTATCTCCATATTTTTGCAGTTTTAGAATTTTTAGCTTTTTTAATAGTTACTTATAATAATGTTAGGAATGCTCTAGTAAATTTTTTTATGTTTTTATATTTTAACAAAATTTATGTTTTTTGAATTTTTTTTTTTTTTTTTTTTTTTTGTAATTTTGGATAATTTTAATTAGGGCATGGGGTCTTCCATATAAGTGATGTAATCTAGCATTGATCTTATATTATTATTCAATAAGAATTATCCGAATTTTCTCTCTTATTTCTTATAAACATAAGAATTATCCTTGTGGATTCAAAGTTTTAGTTTATTAAAGTCCCTTGATATGCATTGATACACCATCCTCTAAGAGATCGAGCTTTTAGAGTAAGTGGTTGTGCAATTCCTTTTGAAGGTTATCTGGAAAGGGTGCATTTAAATTTTTGGAGTCGCCACTAGTTGATCAAGCTTACTTGTATCTATAGTGAGCTAGAGTTCATAGATTTGCCTCGAGGTTGGGGGTTTGTGAAATCCTCTAACATAAGGGGGTGTTTGTTTTCTAATTCCATCTTGCAAATACACACATGTTTGGCAGCAATGAGTATTTCCTCCTTGAAATACTGTTTGAAATGGATGGACTTAAATTTGTGGTCGCCACTATAAGGTCTGTGACATATCCATGTCGTCTATCCATTTTACTGAAGCATTTTAGGGTATGAGCTAAAAAATGTGGCAGATTTGAAGCTCAAATGGTCCACATAATAAGAAATCATGATTGTAAAAGGTTTTTAATGGTAGGCATTCAACCCACTATTTCACATGGTGTGGTCCACTTGAGCTTTGGGTTCATGCCTTAAAATTAGCCCGCAAAATGGATAAACAGTGTGGATAAGCCACATATCGAAATGGGCCCACATGAAATTTGCACAACCCTCAATTTTAACATACAAAAAGCAACTTATCGTTGTCAGCATAGAAAAAAGTAAAAGAATTACCTCGGTAATTAGTCATTACCCATTTGCATGTATTTACATAGGGAATTGAAAAATAAACACCCCCTAAATGACTCCAATGACTGATTTGTGATCAATAGGTCTAAGTAGGGGTCTCAATGACAAAGGGAGAAGGGGTTAGGCATCCTCTTTTGCCTACACACTGTGCAATCTCTACTCTGTGGGATGTATGATTTTCAAGGAAATTTAAATCTATAGCAATGTTGTATGTTTAGTCATGCTTCACATGGTGCTTTAAAAGGACTGGACAGACAGAAGTAGAATAAATCTTAGCTTTGTTATGCAGAGTCAAGCAACCCCGAGCAAGCAAACAAGATAAAATATAAAGATGTATAAAGGCAGAATAATTAAGAATGCAAATGATGATAAATAATATATTAGGAATGTGTGGAATAAAACATGTGTTACGAGCTTGACTGAGATGTGAGCAAGAAAGAAGAAAATTAGATACCCTTTTATTGGAACTAAATAATCAGACATATCCTTGATTTTGACGCTGCTAGCTTTCTCGGGGGGGGGGGGGGGGGGGGGGGGGGGGGAATATTCACTAGCTTGCTTAGTATTCCTTTGTCATTCCTTCCTCTCTTCATTTCTTTTCTACATCCTAGGAGGCTGGGATCTCTCATCACCCCTTCATTAACTATTGGGCTCGACTTTATAGAGTGAAACTATCGGCTCATGGTAAGCCGATGATGGACACTCATCAAAAATTTTCTATCATAAGATTTGTAAGAGGGGATTCAAATCTCTGGTAGGTGGAAAAAGGTGTCTGGTGGCTGTTGACTTATGGCAGGCCAATGGTTTTCTTATCGTATCTTTCCAGTCCAGTCCAACAACCTCCTATTGCGTCTCTTTTCGTTCTTAGGCTCGTTTTTTGCTAGTCCTGGGTATGTAGGGTAAGCGATCAGGTTATCTGAATTATTTATTGTCACCAAGGGGGAGTTTAAGCATAACATCTTTTCTCTAGTACTAGGTTCTCACTTGCTCCAGTAGATAGGCACAGCTTTATCATAATACTATCTGGATTATGGAATCTGGTGAGTGTCATTTATTGGTTCTGTTTAAAGGATCAAGGGTTGGAAATCTCTTGATCAAGTCTTATAATCTTATTTGAGACGATCCGGGGGTTCTACTTCTAAATTTTGACAGATGTCATGTAGCGGCTAAGGGCCCTAAGAGCAATTTTAACCTGGATATGGCTAGACATTTCAGGAGTAGTCTCTCGTAATTTAGGGGGGGCGTCTCCAGGGGTAATCATTTTCTTTTTTGTTTCATGTTTTTCTCTTCATAAAAATAAAAATAAAAAATAAAAAATAAAATAGCTCTTATTACACCACCCAACCACTTTCATTTTCACAAAATGGGCATCAGCCATCTAATGACTTGGGGATTACAGTCATTCAAGGTGTCGTTTGGGAAATCCAATATCTAAAATATAAAATACAAGAGCAAGTAATGTAGTCATTTATTGCGATTATTTAGAACTTCAATATCCAAGTGGTTACATATATATATATATATATATATATATATATATATATATATATATATATATATATATATATATATGAGGTCGAGCTCATGGGAACTTCCCATGAGGTCGAGCTGTGTGGGCCCCACCATGATTTGGGTAGGGCATCAACACAGTGCATTTGATGGGTCCCCTTCAAGTGATGGGATATCCCAAAAATCAGCCGTATACGGAACTCAGGTGGGCCATACCATCTAAAACCATGTGAAGATATGCCTAAAACATCTAAAGGAGCTTGGCGCGGCCCACCTAAGTTTTGGATGCGGCTGAAAGTTGGTCTAACCCCTCAACAAGTGGGACACACACAATGAATAGGCTGGATTTGTGAATCACATCTCGATAGGCTCAATAATCGATCATGAAGTTTTTAATGGGTGGATAACCCCTCTCAATTGTTGTATGTGGTGTGGCCCACCTAAGTGATGGATTGAGCTGATTTTTAAGCTCGTCACCTACCATGGAATGGTTCATCTAAATGATGGGGCAGATGCCCTATCCACATCATGGTGGGGCCCACACAGCTCTACCTCATGGGAAGTTCCCATGAGGTCGACCTTATAGTACCATTTCCCATATATATATATATATATATATATATATATATATATATATATATATATATATATATATTTTCTTTGAATAAAAATTGCCGACAACCTATGGCCATTGGATATTGGTGAGAAATTGAAATTTTGTGATGGCCTGTGGTCAACGTTTATGTTGGGATCGACGAAAACGATTGCTAAAGCGATAGTCTTGAATCGTAGTTTTTTGTGTTTTGGTGCAGTGTTCACAGCATGTTGTCTACGTGGACCAGTGTGAGATTGACTTCAAAAGGTAGGCCCCACCGTGGGATAACCCATCGACTGATCTTAACCATTCAAGAAAGAAAAAATGGACTTGAGTGATAACCGTTGAATATTTTGTGAATTTATTTGTCCATAGATCGAATGGTTGGGATTATTTTGGCAACTTATACTTTGGTCGTGGGACCTACCCCTAAAAAGGTTCCGACCATCCATATGCATGCCCCATCTAAGTAGACAAAACTCTACTTCACCATATGTGGATTGGAAAACCGAGCCTCATGTCCAATTAGGCCCTCTCGAGTAACATTACTTAAGTACGGACCTGAGACCCATTGATGAATGGACCTGGTTGTTTCTTGGAAGAGGGTATTAATACGACGGGACCCACCTGATAGGCAGCTTGGATCTCATACATATTTTCCATCTTGACGCGTGTGGCAATGTGTGGAGGTGCCGGCTGTACACGTGTAGATTATGGAATTTAGATCAAATAGGAACGATAGCTAAAAGTGGTTGGGAGCGTTCAAACAAGCGGTTGGTAGGTCAGAATTAGGTCAGAATTACATCATCCCTGCGTTTGATGCTGAAGAGTGGTAGGTAGGCCATAGGCCAGCCAATCCTCCGATTAATAGATTTTTAGGGGCTCCAAACAAGGGGTTGGGGGCATATGCGTAAATTTTACTAAATACAAAGACCCAATCCGACCCTTGAATCAGAGATGTTGGTGTCCAGGGGAGCTTTCCATCCCATCTAATCGAAGTAATTTTTTAGAGAGATGGGCAAGTAGAGGCGGACCACCTATGATGGATAGTCCAAATCGATAATCGGCCTTTCCTAGTTTGGTCAAGATTTTATAACATATCAGCCTATTGTGCTCCTAGTCACTGATCGGATGGTTATGATCAGGGCTTGTAGTGGCCATGGACCCTTTGATACTTTAGCCCGGGCTTGTAGAAGATGGGCGTAAGGGTGTTGGTTGGGATGTAGAGGCATATGTTGTGTGTACCTTGGTTTAGGCTCTCATGGTCATAATATATATATATATATATATATATATATATATATATATATATATATATATATATATATATATATATATATATATAAAAAGCTTAAGCCAAGGTTTTAGTCTTGAGATTGTCCCTGACCTAACCGGATCCTTATTCCGAATATGCTAGAGGGATCCTTAGTCGAGAAGGCTAGACGCTTATCTTGTCCAAATTTGGTGTGATTCACCCCAATTTACACGCACTGCTTCTCTGTTGGTGATTAACCTGGTCTGTTTTCGATATTATAGAGCTTGGTTTTCAAGCTCCTTCCCCACAGGCTTCTCATCAGTGTTGTGAACATTCCTCAGCAGGCAAGCTCTCTCATACCAAGCTTCAATCTCTGACGGGCTCAGCTCGACAGCTCATCTTCCGAGTCAGAGAAACTGCTCCGTGAGCTCGGCAGCTCATCTTCCGAGTCGGAGGAACTGCTCATCTTCTATTCAGATCATCGATCATTACTCCCCAGCTCGAGTAGCATAGATCTCGCAGATATCGCAGATAACTTCTTTCCTCGTGCAAGGTATCAGTTCGAAACTCCCCCAACATGTACCATATAAACACGCAAACCGAGTGATCCAGTCATCTGATCAGCATCCTTAAAACAGACGGTCGGAGAGCAAAAAAGAGGGATGATTGACCTGAGAAGGGAAATTGGGAAGTACAGAGAACTCGTGGGCGGCATCATTTCATCTGTGCAGTTTTCTTAAGCATTACGTACCCATCTCCCGTAACGAGGTGGGAGGTGTGTGCCCTAATTCATGTCCGCCGAATGCCGATTGGTGACCTTTTCTTATTATTATTGTTCTCTTAGCCGTCCATTCTCTCCTAAATAGCGTGTCCCATATGATGAATGGACCGGACAGGCTTTGGAACGTTCACCATCTGTCCTGCCTGATAAACGTCTAGGATCTTGCATTTGTACCACTGTTTTAATTGGGATTTTATCCTCTTTACGCAAGAGGACAGAGAGAATATAAAATTAATTTAAGCGAGCTGCCCTGCGATTTCGGGAACAATTACATTGGTGTGGCTTGAATTAATTTTAATCGAAATTATCTTCTACATGCACGGGACAAACGGTGATTCGATCTAACTGGAGCCCACATGCTGAGTGGATCGGAACCGTCAATATGGCTCACATGCCACCTTTCATATCGCGTATTGGTCCACATGCTGAGGGGTCCACATCATCTTATGCTTGGAACCATGCATATTGAATATTGTGGACTTCCATTCTATCCGGTCCTCTGTAAGAAGCTTATCTCTGAATGGACAGTTCTGACCATCCGTTTATGTCGATGTGGATTTGGAACCGTTGGCTTGATTGTGTGTGACAAAAGCTTGTTTATGATTTCAATGGACGGTGCGAATCATTGGACCATCTCATCATGTGGGCCTTAATCGGCGGTGGCACAGCTGCATCCCAAGCCGCGACAGGACATACTCAAAACTTGATAAACGGATGGCGAAGGGACAGGCTGCTACGTGTCCAAACACACATACATGCATGGCACGCGTGCCTTCAAAAGATTTCCCGTCTCCGCGTGGCATTTGGCGCTTTCGAAAATAACAAGCAAAACCCACCAACGGCAAGCATGCATCTGTACGACCGTCGCGAAGGAGTACTAGCTACTCATTGAAGTCGAGCGACCACACTTGGATCGGTGGTTAACACTTGCTCATTCCAACGTGCCATCTAATCCGCTTATCATGCGAGTCCTACCTTACTGGAAAGAAACGGACGGTCGCTTTCGTTGCCCACCAGATAAGCCTACAGCTCTATTCTCCTGCCCAAGGCTATCTCATACGATGGGTCGCCTGACGCTCCCATTGTCCAATTTTTTGTGCGAGGTCATTCTCAGATCACTTCTCGAAGTATAAACCGTCCATTTTTTTCCGACATCCTACGGTCCCATAGCCATACTTCAGGGGTAATCCCAACCTTCGATTCTTGGATTTAATGTGAGCCATTGAAAAGTGTTCTTTTTAATGTTCTAAATCTATCTAGGCATATAGGTGGCCAGAATCACCCGTTAAGGGTAAGCTTCTCACTGTGTCCCGGGTAGTAGAGAATTCGGAACACGGACGGTTTAGATGACCATTTCAGCTTGTGGGCCCAACGTCGCGAGAGATGTTGGGGTACCGAGCTACGACAGAGACGAAACGAACTATTCCCATTCTTCTCTCTCTCCTCTTCTCGTTTTTACACCAGTGCAAACACACGCAACCAACACACGCATGTTAGCAAAACCCTCATGCCAATGCTAGCGTGCGCAAATGGCCGCAAAACGGCCGGTGAAACACCAGGAGACCCAGTCTAGGCACAATCGGCCGGCTGATATTCATTGATGTACTCCCATGCGCACTTTAGCAAAGCACAAACATGTAAGTTCCAGATTCACACGCTCCATACAAAACAACTCAAGCTTCGTTAACACAAGAACAGAGACGGATAACTGCAACGAAAACCCAGCTTAAAAAAGAAAAAGAAAATAAAAGAGACGAAAAAACAGAGAAATGAAGAAGGCGCATGCATCCATGCATGCACTACGATCTACCACAACACACCAACTCCAGCAAAGAAAGCAAAACGAGTCCCAAATCTAACGGAAAGACTCACGTCCGTTATTCAAAACCCATGCATTCTCTTCTCCTAAGACCCTTGCGTGACTTCCTGTGCTTTGTTCTGCACGTACTGACCGTACTCTTTCGCCCTCTCCTTCACGTCCCTGGCCTTGTTGGCGAGCCTCATCCTGGCGTAGTCGAGCTGGTCAGAGCCAGGTGGGTGTTTACCAGCCAGGTAGTTGTAAATCCAAGACAGCGCTGACAGAGCAGCGACTCCAAACCCTCCTGAGAAGAGGAAGCCAGTAACGACCAGGAATATTACAATGCCCGCAGGGACGAGTATGGGGCTGAAGAGCACGAGTACGGGTGTCGCTACAACGAGGGAGATAACGGTGCCCGTCAGCGTTAGGCCCGAGAGGACGAGGAGCACAACGCCTATGGTAGCTGCCGTTATGAACTTAACGGCTTGGTGGGAGTTTGGAGTGGATTCCGATATTTTCTGGGTAAGGTTGGGAGTTGTTTTGGGTTGGTCTGCCATGGCTTGTTAACGGCAACGATGGTTGGAGTGACGGGGAGGGCGTGGGAGGGGATTATATAGGAAAGGAAGAGGTGGTGGATGGGTGACACGTGGCTAGAGAGGACACGTCAGGGCTTTGGAATGCGTGATGGGTCAAGATGTCGAGAAGGAAGGGATGTGGGCCCCACGGCGCCTTAGATAGAGGAATTATATAATAGGCTGCGTATGGCGCTTGATACACAGGCAATCAGAAATTGTAAGCTTTGCATGTGTTAACTAAAATCAAACCGACTAGATTGTGAATCCGACTGTTTTCAAGCTTTTATTTCAAGATCACATTAATTGAACAATCCTAACCCTTGATTGTTGGACAAATGTTTATTGAAGCTTGACCGTTGGATAGTTTCATTTTTAACCGTCCAATAGATGTCCAAAAATCCGATAGTCAAATATTAAATAAGCTTCATTTTTTGTTAATGATGCATCAATACTTAGCTACGATAATTTAGGTGGTTTAATTTGACTATTTATGTGCCACGTCTGCAGTTTTAAGTACATGCGTATCATCCACAGCACACCAGAGTATTAAAGGTTCTCCTCTTGGAAGATGCTGTTTTGCATGACTGGCGACGATAGAAGAAGGAAACGTGTCGTTGTGAGCTGTGCCGAGGAGTACTAGAGTCCAGTGCGCGTGTTGAGCGTGGGATGTCTTAGCTGGTCACGGGTTGCTTATGAGAAGAGATGAGCCGCACCGCACGTCAGGTGGGCCGCACGTTACGAGAATGAAGTTTTTCTAACTCTACACGCGTGTTACAGCAATATCCTACGTGTGTGAGATCTGAGCTGTCCAACAAGTGAGATACACTGTTTAGATCTTCTGGCTTAAAATAAGGCCGCCTACACCTCAAGTAGGTCATAGAGTATCAAAACAATTGAATGCATAGAAAATAAATTTACGCTGTAAATTGACCCCACCTGGATGGTGAAATTAACTGGCTTTTACAGCTTAGAATCTAAGAGTTATTTCCAATCCTATTGAAGGATCAGATCTTGTAAAAGTTTCTCATATTTGCACGTTTCGTGCATGTGGATGTGTATATCTCTATGCGCGTGTGGAATAAGCAAAGATCGAAGGTAAGAAACGGCCGGTTAAAACATACTCCCGAGAATGAGGATGGAAGGTGAATCGCAGAACGTGGCAACTTGGCTAAGCCGGCCAACGGTAACCTTTGCGGACTGCCAGGAGCGGACTAGCTGTTACTCGGGTTGTGGGTGTTACCCTTACCGTGTGGGGCCAACCTTAATGATGTTTTTTCATATCCATGCCGTTCATCCGCTTTTTAAGATCATTTAATGGCGTTATTCAAAAAATTAAGCAGATCCAATTATCGAGTAGACCACACAAATGGAAAAAGTGGTGAATGAACGTTAAAAGCTTTTGTCAGGCAACTAAAGTTTTGGATTAAGCTAATCTTTGCATTTTCCCTTCATCTAGTTCTGTATGACCTTATCAACGGGTTGGATGACAGGACAAATAAACATTACGGATTTTTTTACTGTAACCTTGAGAAGTTTTTAATGTTTAGTGTTCAATCGTCACTGCTTCATATGGTGAGGTCTCCCTGAGATTTGGATGTCCTCGATGTTTGGGACTGCGTCTTAAAATGGGCTAAAAACTGAATGGACAGAGTGGATATACAGAATATCATTAAGGTGGGCCCCACAACAAGGGTAACACCCACTAAGCTGCTGCCCAGGTAACGCCTAATCGGGATCACCCGCTAGCGCAGCTGGTAGACGCCTGATTGTTTGAATTGCTAGTCTCGAAACCCACTAACCCCACTAGTGGGTGGGAGCATCATGTGACTGACTGGGGTGAGTGCATTGTGCATCTACCAGGGTGCAGGCATTACATGACTAACCCCCCCCCCCCCCCCCCCCCCAAATAAAAAAATAAAAATAAAAATAAAAAAAAGGGTAACACCTAATCCACGCTCCCTTACTGCTGTCGGCTATTTGGATCATGACATACATTAATTATTTACTGTGACAGTATAATGATTTTGACAATATCTATATTTAGAAAGGCCTGCAAAACCATAATAATAATAATTTTATATTATTTTAATGTGAAATTTGAAAAATACATTGACATATATGTTTGAATAAGAAATTTCGGTCGGATATAATTACTTCATGTATATCTTATTACATCATTTGATGTCCATATAGAACCCTTGATCAAAAGTGTGGATCAAGCATCTTTCTATCACATATGGACCACAAAAGATTAAGGAAAGTTCAACAAAAATTGTCAATTTTCGCATGAATTGACCAAAAGAAAGTAGATTGTAAATAGGTCATAATTTTTTTTATCCGAGAGGAGTTACAAGATGCACAACATATGGATTCCAACTGAAACATCATTTTCGAGTAACCTGACCCACTAAGAAACGAGATTTTAGGAAAACTTGCTATTTTTAGTTATTCTGAATTTTAGGTTTTTTTTTTTTTTTTAGAGTTTTTGTTTATGCTGGAGTTTTACTTATAGTTGGAGTCTGATATACTTCTCACTAAGGTTTAGTTTATTATTTAAAGCATTATAGAGACGAATTTACTCATTCAATATTTTTATGAATTATTTTCTTTTATCTTCTCATGGTTACGAGGAACGTCTTGTTTATTCCAAGAACCTACTCAGTGAGGAAGACGGTAATCGACCTCCCATGTCCTCCCTGCGTCAGTGGTATCAGAGAGAGGATTCTTCCTCAGGACGATGGTCTTTAACGAATGATCAGATCTCCATACTAAAGACGGTGCTCCAGGAGATTATATCACAGCAGTAGCTTTCGATGAAGTGCGGCGAGAGAATCGGTTGGTCCTGCAAGGTACATAGGCAACCCTCGACCACATCGCAGTAGCATTAAATCTTCCCAAAGCCCAAGGCAACGGTCAACAACCACCTGTGCTCGCTGTACAGAACAACATCATATTCCATAGAGCACCTCAAGTGGCTTATCATAGGGTTATCCCAAACAATTTAAAACTCAACGATAAAGAGATCGAAGACATCATTGTACATCGACCTGCACGTGGGAACGATTGCGGGGATTATGTTGAAAGAGATTTTCAAGGTAATGTAACTTTGGATGAGGTCTCTGAAGTACAACTCACCACCATCTCAGAGGATGTTCAAAATTCTAAAGAGGTGGAGGAAATCAATACCTCAGTCTCAAAAGATAGGGAATGACAGGCTGAAATTATTTCAGACGTTATAGAATCAGTTTTGACCGAATCCATGAGCATTCCAGAAAGTGTCACACCAGCAATGCAGAAAATTGAGGTGATTGTAGTCGTCGAGCTTTCTGATGAATTATTCTGTGTGCAGGAAATTGTCCTTTCTCAAATAGAGCCAACTTTCGATATGCCAGAGAATGTATTGATTATTCATATTGGCGTGGAGAAGAAGTCGGAGAAATTTGTTGCAACATTCCAGGACAAAGTTAGCAAACATCGACTTCCGAAGTTTAAAGCAAATCATGGCCTTAATATAAAACGAAACTCGAAGACGAGTTTTTTTCAAGTGGGGGAATCTGATGTAAAATAAGAACCCCTTGATGAAGGATGTGGATCAAGCATCTTTTCGTTGTACATGGACCGCAAAAGATCAAGGAAAGTTCAACAAAAATCATCAATTTTTGCACAAATGGACCAAAAGAAGGTGAACTGTAAATTGGCCATAACTTTTAATCCGGGAGGAGTTATGGGACGCGCAAAATATAGATTCCAACTAAAATTTCGTTTTGGGGTAAACTGACCTACTAAAGTGGGTCATGTCTGTCTGTTTCGCTAGAAAATGCACAATTACAACAGAAAAACTTACTATTTTTAGTTACTTCGAATTTTAGTTTGTTTCTTTTTTTTTTCTTTTTGAATTTTTGTTTATACAGGAATTTTACTTGTAATTGGAGTCTGATACTTCTCACTAAGATTTAGTTTATTATTTAAAGCATTGTAGAGACGAATTTACCTATTCAATTAATTATTCAATATTTTCTAGCAATTATTTCTTTTTATCTTCTCGTAGTTACGAGAAATGCCTTGTTTATTCAAGGTACCTAGCCAATGCGGAAGATGGTAATCAGCCTCTCACGTCCTCCCTACATCATCATTGCTGAATTATTTGTTTACACAAACATTTGTAATATGATAATAATGATATTTTTACAATAATAATGCTGGCAAATAAAAAAAAATCTTATGCACATTTTAGATGTGTAACTAATTACAAGGGTAAAATTGGCATGCAAGCCACATTGAACCTTATCATCATATTTGGGTTTTGTTGCGTAGATGGCCCTGTCTGATCATCAGCTGTAAGACCCATATAGCTTCTGCCGATAATTAACATAAATTGACTGCAAATTCAATGTACATGTATTGCCCATGAGATGATTAGTATGTACTTTGAGACCCAACATAAAAGCTACTAGATTTGGCTGATGAACGGCTTAGATCTTGCACATGCACATGACTATGAAGCAATCAATATAAACTCACTTGCTCGTATTAACTTGCCAGAATCATTCTTTCATAGTCAGTGAGCATCATTAACATGACACGTGTATGGTGGACATGTGCATAATGGCACCTTTATTTACAAGTGCAACTCGTAAGGATTTCATTTACATGCACATTTACTCACATTTCATTTCATTTATTTTCATTTACTTTCATCCAAACACACCCCAAATACCATTTACCTCCATTTACTTCCAATTCCACCCATTTACCTCTATTTACTCCTATCCAAACGACCCCTTAGTTAAGCAAATATATCACAATGGGCCCCCACAGAGCACTAACTGGATCGTCTGTCTCTAAATAGGTCTTGGTGGGGGTAGACTGGTAGTACCCAATCCACAGACGTGAGCTTGCTGGTGATGCGAACACCAACCAACACGCTGGTGTCAAAGCTTTGTGGATACCACCATGATGTATTTGTTTTATCCACTTCATTCATCCATTTGTACAACTCATTTTAAGGCATTAAACAAAAAATGAGGTAGATACAAAGCTTAAGTAGACCACACCACAAGAAATAGTGAGGAGAATGATGCCCTCCCCCGTGTTAAAAAAAAGTTAAAAAATGAAGACTTTCTATTCGAATAGAATTTTACCGAGCTGATCCGAGTCAATCCAAACTATCAAACTAGGTTCGTGTCCAGCTCTAATTATACTAACCATTAAGACATTACTATATCCACTGGTCCACAAGCAATGGGAAAACTCTACCGAGCAGATAGAAAGGTTTGTTTGGCAGAAGTTATTCTTTGCGGTATCGGCCATCCTTTTGGGCCCATTAGATAAATCATCCGGATGATTAGAAGGGGCCTCTCTAACGTCCACGACATGGATGAATTATGCTTGCTGGACAAAATTGGGGCAGGTGGTTGTCAATCTAGACCGTTTGGTAGATGGGATACGTTTTACCTTGGCTATGGACCAAAATTCTAGACAAGAGGATGAACTATCCGTCCAAAGAATGGGCTTTTTAGCCGTTGATTTGGCAATTAGAATCATCACAATATATGTCATTTTATTAATGTGGCCCATCTAAGAGGTAGGGTCCGAACGGATGAACGCATTTTTATGTAGGTTGTCCAAATCGTGCCCAGAAAGTAAAACCAACGCTGGAGCCTAGCCCGGCCGGCAACAAGCCAAAACAAACAAGCCTGAGCCAGGTCCGTTATGATTATCCATGAACCTGGCCCAAGCGCAGCCACACATTTTTTCGCAAATGGATGATTTTGCTGGCCCGGGTGTGAACCCGGGCTTGGACAAGATGACTGGCTCCTAAACAAGTCCATGCCCAGTCCAGTCCTGGCTCTCGGGCCTAGTATTCCGGCCCAAGTCGGACCCAAAGCGGGCCAGCCCAGCCCATTGATAGCACTAACGATGGGAGGGAGACTGTCTGGAAATCTGGATTGTCCAGGGAATATGGGACACCTTTTGGATGGATCATAACCGAAGGTCAAATGATCAATGGCTCACGTACGGATACGCATGATAACTAATGGTCCAGTGAAATCTAGAGGATGGAATACATAAAAATTTACACTACTACATAAGCCTAGGAGAAATTACAGGTTACTGATGCATTCAAACGTGAACAGTGTCCCAATGAACCCATTGCATACAAGTGGGCAGGGCTGAAATTCGGGCGGGTTGGGTCGGGTTAATGCTCAACCCTAACCCAACCCAAGGTTCTTATACCTCAACCCTAACCCAACCCATCTTCAGGTTAGGAATTCTCAACCCAAGCCCTACCCAAGTGAGCTCGGCCGGGTTGATACATGCTAATATTTTTGTTATTATATTTTTAAAAATATCTTATTTTTTTTATACCTCTGACTTTATTAATTATATATGTTGTTATTATTATAAAGAACTTTCACTTTTTCTAAGCAAATAAGTTATAATATAGGACAATTACTCCTTTAACACTCAGGCATATTAAATTTCAAGTATTAAGAATTAACCTATTAAAGTAATATAAACTAATAAATTTACTTAACTAAAGTATAACGAAATTATAAACAACTTGTATATAGATCGAGTTTGGGTTAGGTCAGGCAACCTGAGACCTCAACCAAAGCCCGACCTAAGCTTTATCGGGTTGGTCCAAGATCAGACCAATATGTCTTGCCTAGCCCAACCCAATGTCGGTCACATTGAACCGCCAAACTTTCAGCCCTACAAGTGGGGCACTTGGTTCGTCCATCCAGACGTTTGATCTTATGGGACCCACCATAGATGGGGGAATGATCCAAAATTCTTCAGGAACAAAAATTATATATTTGCCATCTATTTGTACTACACTGATCGAAGGGTTATAAGACACTAATTTAAAGATTTTTCTTAGGGACTCACACACTAAACCAGGATCGATAAGACCAACGGTTTGGAATCATCGAAACCATGGGCCCCACTTATACAAACTGGCCCATTGGGACACTAAGGGCCCGTTTGGATTGTAAGTTACTTAAGATAAGCTACTTATCAGATAAGTTACTTATCTTGGTTTTTACTTATTAAGCAGATATTGGTAAACAACATACTTATTAGCCAATAAATAAATAAATATGTTTGCTAATAACACATTGATAAGTAACCTTTTCGCAAGAAAATTTCAAATTTACGCATAATAAGCAACATACTGACATGAAAAGAAAAAACCAAGCGTTGAGGCAGTTTTCTAACAAAATGAGCTTTTCTAATCCCCGTGTGTGTAATAAAGCTCATGTACATGTCATGCACGTGCTGGCATATCACGATTGGTGTGAGATACATTCCATCCATCAGAACGGACCATTATATGAATGCCTTGGCACAAGAATCAGGTTGATCCACTGGTCAGGTGTCCCACAGTCTGTAAAACAAATGTATGGCTCTGGAAGGCTTGGCTGAAGTTCTCTAACCCATTCACTTGTTTCCAATAGTCGTCCATATGGTGAGTGGACCGGAACCATTTTTGGGAAAGATGTAGAAGATCAAATCAACCAGATTGGTGGATTGGATCTTGCACCAATTAATATTGGGCCCATCTTTAATGTTGGCTGTCCAGTGTGCGAGCCCCACCTCTGATGGGACAGTCCATCATGTGGGGCCTCTTTTGATGTACAGTGACATGAGAGAGATAAGTAGAAAAGCCAAATTAGAGGGTGGTTAATTAACATTCGAGGGTGACTAACATAGTGAGAAAGTACTAATCAGGGAAAAAAATAAAAAAAAGCATGACTTGAAAGAGATAAGTAGAAAAGTCAATAGTCAAAAAGCTGGAAAAAAAAAATACTTATTAAAATAAGTAATTTTTAAGAGATACGTTACTTTTCAATTATACTTACCAAACGAACTTAAGTGACAAAAGTCACTTAACGTATTAGGTTCAGTCAAAAAGTAACTTATTTGGTAGTATCCAAACGGGCCCTAAGATGCATGCATCAGGAGTTAGAACACTATAATTCCTCCAAATTCTATATAAGCTTACAGACGGACTAATTGATTGACGTTGATGGGATAAACTTCGGACTTGCGGTTAGAACCGTAAGCCTTCTTTGCAATCCACAGGTTAACTGCGTCCGTTGGATGAAGTCCGTCAAAGAACACGTGAGAGCCCCTATCCTCGCACGTGCGCCCACCTCTCTCGCACATTATCCCTCCACTCGTTTTGCTTGAAGATATCTTGCAACAGGCCTTTCTTGTCTCCTTGAATCCTGAAAACCAACCCCATCCACCGTTCGTTGTTAGTGTCCAGATTTTGATTGGCCACCATCAGATTAAAGGTACAAAATCACATATGTTATGAACATCGTCATGGTGTGATCCACGTGATAATTAGACGGGGCTGATTTTTTTCACTAGGTCATCCTTATTATAGGGCAAAACTATTGGATGGGTTGGATTTCGTATCAACTTAATAAGTTGGAATTTATTCATTGGGTGGACTATTACTTGTAATCCAATCGGTTGTACTCTAGACCTCTTTGTTTCAAGGCCAGGCATATGTGTCTCTAAAGATGTGGTATTTGTCGGGAAGCGGATTTCGTCCTGCCTCGCTGGGACGGAAACCGGTCCAGCAGGATTTTTGTTGGCGCACCATAGGAAGAACGGTTGATAATGCACGCCGTCCATTCATTTTTCAGATCATTTTCGGGTGTGAGCCCAAAAAGAGGCCGATCCAAGTGGACCACACCATAGGAAGAACGGGTGATAATGACACCCACCGTTGAAACCTTCCTAGGGCCAACCGTGATGTTTATTCACCATCTAACCTGTTCATAAGGTAACATAAACCTGGATGAAAGGAAAACACAAATTTAAGCTTGATACAAAACTTATGTAGCCTCCAAGAATCTTTTAATGGTGAGCGTTCGATACCACTGTGTGGTCCACTTGAGCCTTGGATCTCCCTCATTTTTGGGCTCATACCATGAAATGATCTGGAAAAATGGATGAACCGCGTGGATAAAACCCATACAACACAGTGAACCCCATAGAGCCCCTACCTAAACAGATTCCGTCCATTAGGGCATCTATATATATGAGATCAAATCATCCGAAGGAGAGCGTATGCACAACAGGAGTTATTTTATACTCTGCCTGAATATGGCGTGATACGCAAGCACTTGGAAATTGTATGCATCATGTATATCAGCTCGAATTAAGATGACTAAATTATGAAACTCAGCTAAGTTAGAACAATCCTAACCTTTGATTCCTGAACGCTGGTTTCATTGATATAAGACCTTTGGTTATTTTCATTCTTAGCCGTCCAATAAATGTTAAGCAAGCTAATAGTTAGATAATTAGAATTTCTTACTGCATGCATATCAATTATCATCCATCGCACCCCCAGAGTATCAAATAGTTTCTCCATGCACTACGTGGGTTTTCAGCTTGTACGAATGAGGGTTAGGATTAATAATCCAGATCATTAATGGCCTATTGGGTCCCTCCATAGAACGGTCCCAACCTACCAGAACATTCATCATGACTACCAATCAATGGGCCTCACTTGTACAAACTTAAATACAATCATCAAAATGCAAGGATGAAATTTTCGGTGTTGAAACTTGAATGCATTTCCACATAAAGACTGTCTTTGAGTTGGACTTGAATCCATGGAAATGTCCGAATTTATGAAGACTGTATTTTTATCACTTTTCATTTTCTTTGAAAAGTCTTTTCCCATCTTCTCCAAAAACCTAATAAATCAATCTTTTCCATTTCCATCCAACAGAGTAGTCAATTGGCATTTAATGTAAGGTCATGATCATGTTAGGAGGATATGAAAAGGTCCCCAACCATTTCGGCTCATTTATAAGTTCTGGTACTTTCTTTAAAAAAATGGAATTTCCTAAAAATCACAATCTTAGTGTTCATTTGCATGCCACTGAAGGGTTGGAACTATCTAGCATTGTGGTTTTTGAGCCATGATGCATTGAAAACACAAAATGGACAGTTATGGTATTGCAGAAAAACGCCCGCACATATAGGCAAAGCCAAATCACAAAAGAATAAAGGCTTCACAAACAGGCAAAGGATAAAACAAAAATAAAAGACAAAGCACAAAGATTTACACGATTTAACAATATGACTGTCTATAAAGTAATAAATAACAAAAGTATAAGAGTTATCTCTTTGCGGCTCTATACAATATGGCATGATCCATGTGTATTCAGAAAGCCATGGAGGCCCGATTCATGTTGTGCCTCCAAAGGCACCAAATCTGCTTCCAACGTTAAGGGCCTAGTGGGGGTTGCACACTAATATAATTATAGTTATGTATTAAAGATTATTTATTTAGCAATGATTAAATCAATTTATGTAAAACTACTATTTCTATTTTCTAATATGTAATTGATGTTGACTAAAAGAGAACTCATCACCCACAACCACCTATGATACCTACTATGGTAGAAGCGTTTTTTTTTTTTTTTTTTCCTTCTTTGGCGGAAGGTTCTTATTTTAGCCATTGGACCCATTAAATGCACCAACAACCACCTACAATACTTAATTATTGTGGTACAAGGCTTTTTAGCCATTGGACTCATTAAATGGGGGGAGTAAAAAAAAACATAAACATCAAATGCATTCAATGTCTATAAAAAGCCTGTATCACATAATATAATATCAAAAGGGGTCGCTAATGAGGTTATTTCGGAGCCAACGTCTAAGTACAAATACCTTCTCCAAGGGGAAGACACCCACACCTTTGGAACAATGGTAAATTGAGTGGAGATAACCTCCTCTCAACGCTGAGGTCCTGGTATCAAATCCTAGCGTGGGGTTGGCTGCTAACATTAAAGGGTGACTAAGAGTGTGGGTGTGTGCACTGACAGTGGGAAGTGGGATGTGTGTACGCACATTGGGGTTAGCTGAGAACTCCGATCCAAACCTCCCATGTTTAAATAAGGAATGCCTCCCATTGGAATGTGGTAGATGCTTATGATGGGGTGTTCCTCCTCATGAGAAGGGGAGAGAGTGCAGCCCGGGAATGGTTAGGCGTCCCACCAGTCTTGGTCGGGCGACCAAAATTCACCCCGGAAAGTCTAGAAGTCTCTGGACAGTTTTGGTAGTGGTTGGGCCCCCTACCTTTTGGTGGTCGGGTGCCCGGAGCCCCGGTCAAACGCCTTATCAGGTTTGATTGGGCACCCTAAATTCAAATATTTTTCTCCAAATTCTCTAGACAGTTTTGCCTTTAGTTAGACGCCCTACCATGTTTGGTCGGACGCCCTACCACGCGTAGACAACAATTCCGCAGTTTCTTATTTCAACTCTAACTCTCGCGGAAAGCTATATAATTGCTTCAAATTCGAGACCTAAGCATCCTAATAGGAGGTTTACTCGTCCAAGGTGAAAGATAGAGAAAAAGAGGAAGAGATGAAGAGAAAGAGAGAGGAAACTTGTTAGAAGTGAAGATTTCTGCTAGTGAAGGAGATCACAGCGCAGACGACATCTCAGGTTCTTCTACGTCCTCGTGCTCAGTGAGCTTTCTCAATTTCAAATCCTTTTATTGTTTATCCACTCTTGCGTGAGTGAAGAATGTTTGATCCAAGCGAGTTGTGCTTGTGATTGGTTGTAAACGATTATCTATTCATAGTGGATTGTTTGTTTGGACGAGATCCCGTGGTTTTTAACATCTTTGAGAGTTTTCCATGTAAAAATCCCATGTCCTGTAGTTTAATTGTTTGTTTGCATTTCAGCATTACTATATCTCATAATTCCAGTAGTTGGGGGGTGAGATCCTAAGGTTTTTGTGCAAAGCACCCGACAGCTTACACCCACCAATTTAATAGCTTCACCCTTTTCAGTGATCAGCCATACGGGATACGACTGTTGATGGTAATTGGATGCATGAGATTAATCAATTCATGAATTTAAAGGTTGTGAAGTCGGAAGTTCATTATTCATGATTTTCTAAATTTATCGTTTGGTTGGGATAATGAAACTTACATTTTAGGAGAGGTTGCAAATCCTTTAAAATAGGATTAAACTATTCAAACCATCCAATCAGAGGTTGCTAAAATTAATGGTCAAATCAAATGTAATATAAAATGGTTCGATAATAAATCAACCATCTGCAAGTCTAGATAGAAGAATAGATGGTCCAAATTTTTTATCACTAATTATATAATTCATGAATTTGGCAAGTAGAAATTTGCCAAATTCATGAATTTGACATGCATTGTGTGAAATATGGTGACAAATCTTGTTCCTGGCTCCCGATCAATTTCGACATTTATCCCATGATATTATTGAAAAAATCTCACTGACAATAAAATACTAAAAAAAATATTTATTATAATTCAATAAATAGATTTAAGTTTTTTTAAATATGAGTAAAAATGAATTTGTTATAGTTTAAAATACTTCAAAATGTGACAACTTGGCAAAAAATTTAAACATTGCCGAGATTTTGAAATTCTAAGGATACTCAAGCGATAATATTGTTTGATAAATTTTCTACAAAAAAACAAAAGAATTTTAAAACCATGGCATTATTTGTGACAACGGTACAGACAAGTGTTTGTATGGTAGTAAATTATAATCTTGTCATAGAGTTGATGCCAACTAACCCAATAATAACTTTAGAGTCTCGTATGCTCCGGGCAGATGTGATAGATGATATGACACTAAATAGTAATTAGAAATTGCATACATGGAATACAAGTAGTTTACATTAAATTATCCAAGTAGTTTACATTAAATTATCCAAGTTATGGGTCCCATTTTAGATGTATCGTGAATCAAAAATTGGGGCCATTTAATTATTTGATTGTCAGGTTGGTGGACATATATCAGACAGATAATTGTCGTATTCAACAGATAGGTTTCTACAAATTTGAAGGAATGTTCAACCAATCTTATTTTTGGATTGTGAGTTAGGTGTGTTTGGTTGCACTAATTAATACCATAAAATGTCGTGAAATTTTGCGCCAAATAAGATTTACTAAACATGATATTTAGTGCAACTAAACACATCCTAAGTGAAAATAGCTAGATTCTGCAATTTAATTAGTTTAATTTAAGTTAATGCATGAGCCATATTCACTGAGTGCTGCTACAATATCTAACTCGAGCCTACGCCACCCACCCTCGGTGCAATCAAGCGAGTGGGACCAACTGCATGATTGATTCTGATGTGACACGTCCAAGATGACCCGGACTCAGTCAGACACGATCTGGTTTGATATCACGAGTCACTCCTAACTCAGGCAAGTCAAGCCTATTGAGCCCAAACTCATGACTTGGGTAAGGGCCAAGCGAGTGGGGTTGAGTCACTGAGTCTTATAAATATATAATAACAACGATGATGAAGATGATTACCTTTGGGGATGGGATTTTCGATGATGTCTTTGATAATCTTGTAGGAATTAACGAAAACCAGATTAGAAGCTGGCAATTGGGTTTTGATGTCATGGACCAGTGATTTCAACCGTTCGTTGAAGAGAAGTGCAGCCTCGTTCAATGGCTCAACGCAGCTACCATTCCCCATCCGAGACTCCCTCACCATAGGTATGCACCCCATTACTTGAACCGATAGCACCACGAATTTTCTACCTCCCAGTCCGTACAACCACTGCACAAATAAAAAAGATTGTGGATCATCATTTCATTGAGCGGGCCCCTGCGTAGATTACCATTGGATCCGCCGTTGGCAGGCACATGGGTCAGGGATCTGTGCCATTCATCACGTCCACGGACCGGAAACAATGTAAGCACATTGATCAGGCAGGCCAAACTTGAATGAGGAAAATGGACAGTCAGGATCACAAAATAAAAGCGTCTTATAGTCCAATAATATCTTGAATTTTTTTAGTATATGGCCTGGTCACAGTTCATGTCGCCTAACGGACGGCTCGGATCTCTGATATGTTGGCCCACATGAGAGCTCTCACGTGGGTCCGCATTCCATCAAGTGGCGGAGTACTTTTAAATCTCCACCGTCCATCTACTGAAACTTCGGTGTGATTTTCAATCGGTTGGTCCCTTCTATCATACGGGTGATCTTCAATCCTACAGCAGAGAGGGGTCTCACAGTATCCCAAACTCCCCGTGTCCCACGGAAAGATTTCCCTGCACATAAGCTGCTATTTGTGTTTTACCTTCTTCATGTAGGACGGCAAATAAACATATGGTGGGCCCTACGAAGGTTTCAACCGTGGGTGTCATTAACCCCACTATTTCTTGTGGTGTGGTCCACTTGTACGTTTGATCTGCTTCATCTTTGGGATCATGCCCTAAAATGAGCTGGAAAAACGGATGTACGGCGTGGATATAAAACACATACATCAAGATGGGCCCCACAGCGCCAACACCATCTAGCTGGGGGTCGCCATCCTTCTGCTATCATAACATGAGGGCAAAAAGATGTGGTCTTTTATTTATTACGGTCAGGATCCCAAATTCCACGTGTCCCACCGTAAGATTTCCCTGCACATGACATGAATGCAACAAGATAGCCTTTTATTACGATCAGGCTACCAAATTACACGTGTCCAAGTTTTCCCTGCACATGACAGCAATGTACAATAAATGGGACCCATCCAACTTTTATGTCCCACGGTGAGGCCGTTCTTGCATTCACGTTATATGCAGGGAGTTGTTACCATATGTTGGGACACCTCTCCACCGTAGGATTGAAGGTCATTGTTGGGATGGAAGAAATCATCGGATCGGTGTGATTTTCAAACGGTGGACATCCATTGCCAAGTTTCACTAGGTGGCCGGTAGGGATTTGTAAGTACCCAGTCCCAGTGCAAACTATTCATATGCATTACAAGTACTTGTTTGGAACATGGTGATTTCAAGGATGTGGCCCACCTGCAGAAAGTTCATATCTCGTGCACGTGTGCTGGTGGGGCACGTGTAATGTATTACCTTGAGTTGTTTAGAAAAGGTTGCAATGAGGGTGGTTGTGAAATCTTGGAGGCTCATTTGGTGGTAAGCTCCAGTAGGCAAGAAGTAATTCAACAGATAATCATTCCCGCCTGTCCCCACCACAAACAGGTATTTTGAGAGGTGAGATGAGAGCCGTCCATGCGTGCAGCCCAGCTGACGATGCAAATCAGGAATTGTTATCTTCTGAAAGTTCCAGATCTGTTGGTTCAAGGTTATCACTCTACCCTGAAAAACGTTACGTCGATGAATCATCAATCCTTCTATGCATAAATTAAATAAAAGAACGTAAAGATGCTGATTAGTTTGTTTTGCCTTCTTGACCGTTGATCGCTAGCATGTGTTGCCCCATTGGGGCCTACACGCACCAGATGATCGCAGCGGTACATTTTTGGACTGATTTGCTATATTAGATGCTGTACAAAAACTTTGGCTACGCGGATGATTCTGATGATGAAGTAGAACATTGAAAGGACACAAAAAAAAAAAAAAATCAAAGGTCAGGATCTTGGACGGTTCTGCAACAAGAAATCGTTCTGACTATTTGACCAAGGATGACCAGGACGTGCAGACCCGTTGGGGTTCACATGAAACGATGTTTGGATGATCACAACCGTCCATATTCCGGTAGCTACGTTAGTCGTCAGATGGACCATATTAGTAAACGTACGCTGAACCAATGATCCTCACCATCATTATGTAACTCATTTCGGGCCGTTAAAAACAAAAAGTTCAGTGGCTAACGGTCACGTGGCCAAATCTACGGTCAATATTGTAGAAATGAGCATCTGTGGGACAGGGACGTGGTTTGGCTGGTGGCCCGAACACCTGTGGACCCACCATGATGTATGTGTTTTATCTACGCCGTCCATCCATTTTCCAACCTCGCTTTAGGGCTTGAGCCAAAAAATGAAACAATGGGGATTAAACGTTTACCGTTGAAAACTCATTGGAGGCCACAAAAGTTTTCGATCAAGCTGATATTTGTTTTTCCCCTTCATCCATGTGTGTGACCTTATGAACAGGATGAAAAATAAAATCACTGTGGGCACTAGGAAGGTTTCAACGGTGAACATAATTCTTCCACTGTTTTTCCTGCGGTGTGGTCTACTTGAGCTTTGGATCTGCTTCATTTTTGGGCTCATGCCCTAAAGTTAGCTGGAAAAATGGATGGACGGTGTGGATAAAACACATACATCAGGGTGAGCCCACAGAGCTTTGACACCAGCTGGCCGCTGGCTGGTGTTCGGGTCACCAGCCAAATCGACGGTTCCGATTATTTCAAAGTGTCTGTACGTGGGCCCCGACGCATATTGTCATCCTTCGTGCAATACCCATTATTCTTACGGGAGGGAGGGAGAGGGAGAGAGAGAGAGAGAGAGATGCAATGGCCTTACAGCAACAGACCCGGTTTGGTCCAATATACCGGACCCGCCTGACGCGTAATTGACACCATGAACGATCTTCTTCCCTTTAGTAGTCGGGTCTGTGAAGGCAGGCAAGAACCCGGGAAGCTTCAAGAGCTCTCCCAACACGTCGATCGGATTCCGTCCATTGGAGAACCTGCCAGAGGGACCCAGTGGGAAATCTATTCCATATGGCAGGTAATCTGCCCTTGCACTTGAATTCCTCACGTACTTGTTATTCCCATTGTCCACCAAAGAGCTCCCGAACACAAACATTCCTTCGATTTTCTCTCCTTTCTTTCCCTTGCATGTCCCCAACACTCCCAAACAAGATATCAGAGACAAGGCAATCAACACATGCTTTCGATTTCTCATTTTCTTTTCGTTTTCTCGGATTTGGGTGTCTTTGGGAATTCAAATGGGGTTTGGGATTTCTTAGCTTTTTCTTGAATGTAGAGAGAGTGTTAGGATGTATGCCAGTTTTATAAATGGCCTGTTGTTGGACGGTTGATATTTGATAGGGACGGCTTTTTGCACCCACCCTTTTGATAGATGCACCCATGTTCATTTTGTTGTAAAAAAAATAATACAAGTCTGCGGTGTTGAATGAGTTTTTCAAGTGTAGAAAGAATGGGTCCATCTATTACAAATCCCGGAGATTGTGGGGATTGGCTTTTGTGCGGACTGGCATCCTCTGCAGCCACTATTGTGGAAAGCGCGTGCAACACCCTATCTTTGGGTGGTCCACCGTGATTTGTTTCTGACATCCATCCTGTCAACCGGTTTATATACCTCATTATCACCGTACATAACAAAAACTAGACCAAAAAGACTCAGGTGGACCACACTACTGGAACATTATGAAATCACTACTAAAATCTATAGATTCACTGTTTGTGACCCACATGAGTTTTATATCGGTCTGAGTTTTCAGATGCCTATTCATTGGAGGTGATCTAACCAAATGAACGGTTTGGATGGCATATATACAACATAGTTAGCCCTAAGACAGTCTGCATCCTCATCCTTGATGTTCTTATGGTGTGGCGTATTTGAGTTTTGGATCCACCTGATTTTATAGTATCAGATAATAAAACGTGGTGTTGCAATCGATGGACGGAGTGGATTTTACACGTGCACCACAATGAGCACACAGAATTAGGTTGTTGCAAGCTCTTTCTACAAGAGGTGTTGTGTTGGACGTAGTTACTTTGGTGGACCAGGCTGACGGAGGATTCGTAAATGGAGATGGAAGGGCCCCTTTAGTCAACTTTTCTGACAAAAATATTTAATGAGGAATGGTTCCTCTCTGGAGGTTTGTGCGAGGTCACGGGCGTTTGTAGTGGGGCCAATATTAACAATAAGAAGCTAGTTTGATACTCTGGTAGAGTGTGAAACATGCTACGCAGGCGTTTAAGAAATTACGCTAGGGGTCGTTTGGATGCTGTAAAGTTTTAAGTTGTCCACACTTCACCCTTAAAATGAGTTTTGGGCGTAAATTGTTTGCATAATAATATGTAATTTACTTGCCATACACAAAGTAGGTATTCACATCATAGAGATTGGGGCATTAAAGCTTGCTAAAATTACATCTTTCTCGTGTGGTTCATTGGACAATCAATCAAACATTATTTTTTTGGGACCATAGGAGATTGTCAAGAGAATCGCATGATGGACAAATTAGATGGATTGAATACATTATGGTGGGCCCCATGCATCATGAGTGTGTATACGTGATGGATAAATTAGATGGATTGAACACATTATAGTGGACCCCATGCATTATGAGTGTGTATCCACTATATTATTCTATTATGTAGATGACTTTTTAATTGTAGAAAGTTTCCCTATAATTTGAAACACGACTCTTTACTGGCCGAGTTTTTTATTACAGCTAAAAATTATATTGTATTTAAAGGCAAATGTGTTGGTTCAAATTCAAAAAGCACAGAAGAGATTAAAAAAAAATAATAAACAAAAAAAGCTGGAGAGCTGAGGCACATTACTGTCGTTATCTTAAAAATATATTTGCCCCCATAGGAAGACAGTCATGATGCACTGGGTCCCAGCAAGTCTGCTCCTGGGATACAACACCTCTCCTCCACGAGATGGATGACTTTGATCTAGTGCACTCTTGATCACAGTCAAACAAACCCAAGAAACTCGAACTGATTTGCCTACAAAAGAGTTACAAAGAGAAAACCAAGTAAAATAGGCAACCATTAGGGCTCGAGGTGCGTGCGGTTGCTGTAGTAAATGCATAACGGCGCATAGGCATCTTCAATAAATAAGTAGGTGGGTAGCTATATTTTTGTCCTTATATGAAAAAAATAACAAAGCATGATGTAGGGCTTGGATGTCCCCCATCCATCATAGTGGGCCTTACATGCAATTTGAAAGTTTTTAATGGTGGATGGTAGTCATCCTTCTCGTGTGGTCTCCATCCTTCTCGTGTGATCCATTGGACAATCAATCAAATATTATTTTTTCGGGACTATAGGAGATTATCAAGAGAATCGCATGATGGACAAATTAGATGAATTGAGTACATTATGGTGGGCCCCATGCATCATGAGTGTGTACACATGATGGACAAATTAGATGAATTGAACACATTATAGTGGACCCCATGCATTATGAGAGTGTATCCATTATTTTGTTCTATTATGTAGATGCCTTTTTAATTGTAAAAAGTTTCCCTATAATTTATAACATGGCTCTTTATCGGCCGAGTTTTTTATTACAGCTAAAAGTTATATTGTATTTAAAGGCAAATGTGTTGGTTCAAATTTAAAAAGTACAGCAGAGATAAAAAAAAAATAAACAAAAAAAGAACAGAAAAAGCTGGAGAGCTGAGGCACGTTATAGTTGTTGTCTTTGAAACATATTTGTCCCCATAGAAATACAGTCATGATGCACTGGGTCCCAACAAGTCTACCCTTGAGATACACCACCTCTCCTCCACGAGATGGATGACTTTAATCTAATGCACTCTTAATCACAATGAAATGAACCCAAGAAATTTGAACTGATTTGCCCACAAGAGAGTTATAAAGAGAAAACCAAGTACAGTAGGCAACTGTTTGGGCTCGAGGTCCATGCGGCTGCTATAATAAACGCATAACGGCGCTTGTGCATCTTCAATAAATAAGTAGGTGGGTAACTATATTTTTGTCCTTCCATAAAGAAAAGAACAAAACATGTGTAGAGAAGATCAAAAGTGTCCGATCAAAGACATACCACACCACGTAAGTGGCGAGAAGAGCATCAAAGCATGATGTAGGGCTTGGATGTCCCCCATCCATCATAGTGGGCCTTAAATGCAATTTTAAAGTTTCTAATGGTGGACGGTAGTCAATCCTTCTCGTGTGGTCTCCATCCTTCTCGTGTGGTCCGTCGGACAATTAAGCAAACATTATTTTTTCGGGACTATCGGAGATTATGAAGAGAATCGCATGATGGACAAATTAGATGAATTGAACACATTATGGTAGGCCCCATGCAACATGAGTGTGTATACGTGATAGACAAATTAGATGGATTAAACACATTATAGTGGACCCCATGCATTACGAGTGTGTATCCACTATTTTATTCTATTATGTAGATGTCTTTTTAATTGTAAAAAGTTTCCTTATAATTTGAAACACGGCTCTTTACCGGCCGAGTTTTTTATTATAGCAAAAAATTATATTGTATTAATAGGCAAAGTGTTTGTTCAAATTTAAAGAGTACAGCAAAGATAAAAAAATAATAAACAAAAAAAGAACAGAAAGAGCTGGAGAGTTGAGGCACGTTACAGTCGTTGTCTTAAAAACATATTTGTCCTCATAAGAATACAGTCATGATGCACTGGGTCCCAGCAAGTCTGCTCCTAAGATAAAACACATCTCCTCCCCGAGATGGATGACTTTGATCTAGTGCACTCTTGATCACAATCAAACAAACCCAAGAAACTCGAACTGATTTGCCCAGAAGAAAGTTACAAAGAGACAACCAGGTAAAATAGACAACTGTTAGGGCTCGAGGTACATGCGGCTGCTGTAATAAATGCATAACGGCACATGTGCATCTTCAATAAATTTGTAGATGGGTAGCTATATTTCTATCCTTACATGAAGAAAATAACAAAACATGTGTAGAGAAGACCAAAAGTTTCTGATCAAAGACACATTACACCACGTAAGTAGCTAGAAGAGCATCAAAGCATGATGTAGGACTTGGATGTCTCCCATCCATCATAGTGGACCCTAAATGTAATTTGAAAGTTTCTAATGGTGGACGATAGTCAATCCTTCTCGTGTGGTCTCCATCCTTCTCGTGTGGTCCGTTGGACAATCACACAAACATTATTTTTTCGAGACTATCGGAGATTGTCATGAGAATCACGTGATGAACAAATTAGATGGATTGAGCACATTATGGTGGGCCGCCTGCATCATGAGTGTGTATATGTGATGGACAAATTGGATGAATTGAACACATTATGGTGAGCCCCATGCATTATGAGTGTGTATCCACTATTGTGTTCTATTATGTATGATGTATTTTTAATTATAAAAAATTTACCTATAATTTAAAACATGACTCTGTACCTGTTAAGTTTTTATTATAACTAAAAGTTATATTGTATTTACAAGCAAATGTGTTAGTTCAGATTTAAAGAGATACAACAGAAATAAATAAATAATAAACAAAAAAGAACAAAAAAAGCTGGAGAGCTGAGGCACATTTCGTTGTCTTAAAAACATATTTACCCCCATAGGAAGACAGTTATGATGCACTAGGTCCCAGCAAGTCTACCCCTGGGATACAACACCTCTCCAACAAAAGATGGATGACTTTGATCTAGTGCGCTCTTGATCACACTTAAACGAATAAAAAAAACTCGAACAGATTTACCCAGAAGAGAGTTACAAAGAGAAAATCAGGTACAATAGGCAACCGTTACGGCTCGAGGTGCATGCGGCTGCTGTAATAAATGCATAACGGCGCATGTGTATCTTCAATAAATAAGTAGGTAGGTAACTATATTTTCGTCCTTACATGAAGAAAAGAATAGAACATGTGTAGAGAAGACCAAAGTGTCCGATCAAAGACACACCACACTACGTAAGTGGCTAGAAGAGCATCAAAGCATGATGTAGGGCTTGGATGTCCCCCATCCATCATAGTGGGCCCTAAATGCAATTTGAAAGTTTCTAATGGTGGACGGTAGTCCATCCTTCTCATGTAGTCTCCATCCTTCCTGTGTGGTCTATTGGACAGTCAATCAAACATTATTTTTTGGGGACTATAAAAGATTATCAAGAGAATCAAATGATGGACAAATTAGATGGATTGAACGCATTATGGTGGGCCCCATGCATCATGAGTGTGTATACGTGATGGACAAATTAGATGGATTGAACACATTATAGTGGACCCCATGCATTATGAGTGTGTATCCGCTATTTTGTTCTATTATGTAGATATGTTTTTAATTTTAAACAGTTTCCCTATAATTTGAAACACGGCTCTTTACCGGCCGAGTATTTTTATTACAGCTAAAATTTATATTGTATTTAAAGGAAAATGTGTTGGTTCAAATTTAAAGAGTATAGCAGGGATAAAAAAATAGTAAACAAAAAAGAACAGAAAAAGCTAGAGAGCTGAGGCACGTTACGCTCGTTGCCTTAAAAATATATTTGTCCCCATTGGAAGACAGTCATGATGCACTGGGTCCCAACAAATCTGCCCCTAGGATATAACAACTCTCCTCCCTGAGATGGATGACTTTGATCTAGTGCACTCTTGATCACAGTCAAACAAACCCAAGAAACTTGAACTGATTTGTCCACAAGAGAATTATAAAGAGAAAATCAGGTAAAGTAGGCAACCGTTGGGCTCGAGGTGCATGCGGCTGCTGTAATAAATGCATAACGGCGCATGTGCATCTTCAATAAATAAGTAGGTAGGTAGCTATATTTTTGTCCTTACATGAAGAAAAGATCAAAACATGTGTAGAGAAAACCAAAAGTGTCCGATTAAAGACACACCACACCATGTAAGTGGCGAGAAGAGCATCAATGCATAATGTACGGCTTGGATGTCCCCATCAATTTGTAACGCCCCGGATTTTCGCGACCGAGTTCTAGACTCGTGTATCAAAAACCCGGGCGAGCCTATGAAGAAAACCCACATTTCAGTCCATGTTCAACTGTCATTCCAAGAAGGGTATTCACCGTGGAAGAAAACAAACCATGCATATAGGAAAGATACAACAAATATCGCAGAGTGGTGCCCATAAAGCTTATACAAACCGAATATCTCAAATTTAATTCAGAATACACCAATAAACAATTATAATTATATACAAAATTTAAAGCAGCAACCATTAAACACGGCTCTTTGATCCATAACATCAGCATAACCTGAGCATCCTGCTCCATTCCAGTATAACCTGTACATTATTCAAATCACCTGCAACAACTGTCCGGTTGAAATTTAACAGCATGAGTGGCCAGCTCAGTGTGAGGTCCCATCAAGACTACACACCAACACATTAATCAAGAAGAATTAAAAAAATGTACAAAACATCCATGATGTAGTCTTTCTTAAATGCATGAATGCATGCACATGTCCCTCAACTTGGGGATGCACATCCAGCTGGAAAATGTGGTCTGAAAGTCACTAAGGACACACATCAGCCCCACAATGCAAATTCATCAATTGGTGATCCGGAAGTCACTAAGGACACACATTGGCCCCACAATGCAAATTCATCAATTGGTGATCCGGAAGTCACTAAGGACACACATCGGCCTCACCCAATGGTCTGGAAGTCACTAAAGACACACATCAGCCCCACAATATCACGAGTGGTCATCACCAGCAAAAATACCAAAGGTACATGCTCTCAGTGAATGACACACTCTATGGTGGTCTAAAGCCAGCGAAAATACCTCGAGGGTACGTGCTCTCAGCAACCAGACCACCCGACGGTGATATGGCTCGTCACCACACGTCCCGTCTGTGCCATTATATGTATGATTAAACCAACCATTATTATTCCAATTTACAATCCAAACCAATTATGACATTCTCTTACAACTAGTGGCCTTTCATCACAATAATTCTCCAAAATATTTCCACACGAGTTCAACTAGGGACATAATCAATTATTTATCTCACAGGACCATTGGTCCATCAAGTCCATCGGGAATCCCAACAACTCATCTCAATAGGACATTCAGCCCAACGAGTCCATATAAGGACATCCTCAAAAATATTTCCATACTAGTCCAGCTAGGGGCATACTCAAGATCTCATCTCATTTAACATTTAGTCCAACAATTCCATCTAAGGACACTATTAGGAATCTTTCCAATAAATCGCTTCCAAAGGCCACCAGTTTAAGGTCCCATCAAATATAGGTGATCACAATCATTCAAATTCACATTCCACTTTCATATTCCAAACATGAGGAATGAGAATGACAATTCCAAAATTCGTAAATAATTGACAGTTATAAAGAAATTCACGTATAACAAGGTTAAACATATGATTTATGGCAAAATCAAACAGCAGAGGTAATCATGAGACAGTAAATTTTTCAGTCATATATAAATAAAACTATTACTTAATTAACATGAAGGCGGAAAGCTCAAGGGGAGGAATCATCACCTTAAGAATCGAAGCATTTTTCAATGTTACATGAAGCATGTACACGCTCGCTAGAATTCGACCCTACCATGTTTTAGACCATTTATGCGGTTAGATTGTCATATCCATAATTTATACGGTTAAGATTAACCCTATGATGGTGGCTCTAAATTCAAGTTTTAGGGTTTAAATGACTTATTTAATACTTTAGGAAGGTGGTGGATTCCATAGATGTGGCCCCACATAGATTTTTAATTAAACGGACTTTACATACATAAATGGTTTTGGGCTAAGTTTGGGTCCAATTTGTGATCACAAGGGGCCATCTTCTGGAGAAATAAAATGACCACTTCACAGAGCAATGTATGGTCTTCAAAACTCATAAGACGGATCCCTTTGTTTGCGTGTGTACAATTTTTAACAAAGGCCCAAACATGAGTACTTGGAGTTGTGCAGAAATGGTAGTGCAGAAATGGTAGTGGCCTAACTTTGGGCACGTCCCACCATCAAACGGGATCACATTTTGGCGTGTTGTCAAGTCCCCCTGGTAGACCCATGCATGGTCTCTAAAACCCATAAGGTAGGGCCTGCTGGATATGTATAAATATTTTTTGGTGCTGGGCCAAACATAAGCACTTGGAATTTCTGCACAACTTTGCCTGACCCCATTTTGAAACTTAATTTCTGATCATGTGGGGTCCACTTTGGCCCAGGTAAAATGTCATTGTTGTAGCCACACATACAGTATTCAAGATCCAAATGGTGGTTTCTACATTGCTCCCACGTGGGGCCCACCAAGGACAGCCAAACATGGCCCAAAACATTAAAATTCAACGGTCTTTATTGTTTCTTCCGGCACGGCCCACTTGAGATCTGGATCTTCTTCATTTTTCAGATCATGACTTAAAATGATCTCCCCAAATGGATGGACGGTGAGGATATAGCACATGCATCATGGTGGGACCACGAGTGGGCCACTAGCTGACCTCACGAGCCAGCGTCCGTGGACGCTGGTACGCCCAGCGTTAGAGACGCCTATGCTTCTTCTTTCCTTTCTTTTTTTTTTGTGTGGTTTTGATCGAGTGGGGCCCACATAAGGGTGATCTACTCTGTTCATCAGGTTCCTCGGCTCATAGGGGACCCAATGAGCCCAATATTGGGTACGTTACGTGGGCTACAAACCTCAGGGTGGGCCGAAGAAGGCTCAGCAGTAGGCACCATTCTCCCCCACTGTTTCATGTGATGCGGTCCGCTTAAGATTTGGATCTGGTTCATTCTTGGGCCCTGGCCTTAAAATGATATGGGAAAACAAATAGACGGCGTGGATGGAACACAAACATTAAGGTGGGTCCCACAAGTGAGGACCCCATTCAGACTGTTCGGACGCTGGACAGTTCCAGCGTCTCTGACGCTGTGAACGTCTGGACGTTCATATCCTTTTTTTCTTTTTTTTTCTTCCTTTCTCTTATTTATCAAGGGGGGCCCACTTGGGGGCGATCCACACCATGCATCAGGTTCCCCAACTCATGAGGAACCCATAGAGTCCAATATTGGACAGGTGATTCAGCTTAGAAACATCAAGGCGGGCCAAGGAAGTTCTCAATGGTGGACGATCGTTCCTTCAGTGGGGTCCACCTAAAATTTTGATCAACTTCGTCCTTGGGTCCCCAACCCAAAATGATATGGCCAAAGGGTTGGACGGCTTGGATGGCTATTAAACATTATGGTGGGGCCCATAATCAGTGGGTCTCATAGATAGTTTGGATCAAACTGTTTTTATATCATCCCTCCATCCAAAGGTGTAACCCCTTTTGTGGCGTTAGGATTTCATGCATGTACAAAGGTGGGGCCCACCTCATCATCACCATCATTAACATAAAAAAATACAAAATGTTGAGTGAAGAGGGTGTACTTACCTTGATCCGACGGTCTTGATCAATGGCTTAGATGGAAGATGGGCCACCCAAATATCTCCTACAAGCACCCTCTCACGGATGGGGTAGGCATAGATGGAGTAGAAGAATGGAGGAAGTGAAGGGGGAGAGAAGGTGGACGTTTCCCCCTCCCATACATCTCTCTTATAGATTTTTTTTTTTTCTTTTTATTAAATGAATGAATGGATAGAGGACATGGGGGGGCATGGGAGAGGAATGGGGTGTCATCATGGCACCTCTCTCTTTTTTATTATTTATTTAATTTTTATTAATTTATTCATTTTTATTTATTTATTATTTTTTTGTGTAATAATTAAGTGTAATAATTACAAAGGAGGAAAAATGATTGCCTGGGAGACTGTGTAGTGGGCCCCACATTGGGTGGCCCCACACGAGTGTGCACAACCATACATTTTTTGAGTGTTTTGATTAAATGCCCATATCTTTGCGCTCGGGTATCAGATCGACACACTGTTTTCGCCGTTGCGATCACGAGGACGGCGCGGTCAATATGACAGAAGTTTCGAGATATCGGGACTTTGGTCATTTTGGTGAGAGCTACGCACTGCCAGTTCGAGGCACCAGGAGTCGCACACACATTGACGAAAGAGTCACGGAAGGGCATTACACATACACATATACTTTGGATTCTCATGGTAACACCTGAGTACAGAAAAGTACGGGGTATTACACCATTATAGTGGGCCCTAAATGCAATTTGAAAGTTTCTAATGGTGGACGATAGTCCATCCTTCTCATGTGGTCCGTTGGACATTCAAGCAAACATTATTTTTTGGGGACTATAGGAGATTATCAAGAGAATCACGTGATAGAAAAATTAGATGGATTGAACACATTATGGTGGGTCGCATGCATCATGAGTGTGTATACGTGATGGACAAATTAGATGAATTGGACACATTATGGTAGGCCCCATGCATTATGAGTGTGTATCCACTATTGTGTTCTATTATATATGATGTCTTTTTAATTATTAAAAGTTTACTTATAATTCGAAACATGACTCTTTACCGGCCAAGTGTTTATTACGGCTAAAAGTTATATTATATTTACAAGCAAATGTGTTGGTTCAAATTTAAAAAGATACAGCAGAAATAAAAAATAATAAACAAAAAAAGAACAGGAAAAGCTAGAGAGCTGAGGCACGTTTCATTATCTTAAAAACATATTTGCCCCCATAGGAAGACAGTCATGATGCATTGGGTCCCAGCAAGTTTGCCCTTGGGATACAACACCTCTCCTCCATGAGATGGATGACTTTGATCTAGTGCACTCTTGATCACAGTGAAACGAATACAAGAAAGTTGAACTGATTTACCCACAAGAGAGTTACAAAGAAAAAACCAGGTAAAGTAGGCAACCGTTAGGGCTTGAGGTGCATGCGACTGCTGTAATAAATGCATAACGGCGCATACGCATCTTCAATAAAAAAGTAGGTGGGTAACTATATTTTTTTCCTTACATGAAGAAAAGAACAAAACATGTGTAGAGAAGACAAAAAGTGTCCGATCAAAGATACACCACACCACGTAAGTGGCGCGTGAGCGAGATTACTATCCTGACATACCCTTACTTTATAATACAAAGTATTAGTGAGGGGTTTTAATATAAAGACTTAATTTTTCAAAGAACCTTTCAATATGGGACAAAACTAAACCCAATTAAAGAAAGTGAACAAAAGGCTAATTTCCAAGATTTTTCAAATCTATTATTTAAATCATTTTAAACTAACAAAATACAATATCCAAACAGCCCCTACAATTTGATTATATGTAATCACTTTACAATGTAAGAATTTTATAGTTATCCAAATGACCTCTTAAAGTTGCATGAACTGCATACAATTAAATCAAATTACTCTTAAAGTTGCATAAGTTGCATATAATTAAATGAAATAAAAATGTCCAAATCATTGTTCCAATTTTAAATATTTCATGAACAAAAGTTCAGGATTATTTTATCATCTCTTAAACTTGCATAAGTTGCATACAATTAAATCCAATTAAACTGTCCAAATCATTGTTCCAATTTTAAATATTTCATGAGCCTCAAATCAAGATTATTTGACCATCTTATTACCGAATAGGCGGACATTGATTGAATGGTTAAAAATAAGTTTCGTACGCTTTCAGCTTATGAAATAACTCCTTTGAAAACTCAGACTGGCTTGTTGCCCATGAGAGCAACAAAACACGTGAGAATTAAACCCTGAGCATGTTCCTTTTTTCAGGTTCACTGAACAAATACGAATGCTTATTCAAGAAGAGACGCCAACTGTTGATAGAACCGGAGGTCCTACAGTGCATGTGTCCAACACTTGTCGTCGAGCTCGAAGGTTAATCGTTAAGCAATGTGGTCACAATGACCCTATGCTTGTGTCGAACGCTAAAATAAGGTCAAACATCTAATCACACTAGGGGAGTTATACTTGTTACTCTGGCTACGGATGACACTTGATACACATGCACTCAGAACTGGTAGACATGGCCTGTGATAACTCAAATAGGATAAATTGTGGAACCTACTGTTGCTAAGTCACAGTCATAAGATCAGATTGGTTAAACAATCCTAACCTCTGATTTGCGTAGTCTAGTTTGCTGAAATAGGACCATTGGATAATTTTCATTTTTAACTGTCAACCAAATAAGTCTAAAATGGGGCCATAATTTAGACGGTTTAATTTGAAGTATTTGTATTTCATGTATGCAATATTTAAGTAATTTTTAAGTGCTCGTGTATCGTCCATTATGCTCTTCCATAGTATCAAAGATTTTCTTAATCATGGATTGGAGAGCGGATTCCCTGTGACCCCGGGCACAGAGATATCTCTGTAGCCGGGGCTGTGTAGGGTCCAAAGGGATGTCTGTGACAAATCCACTCTGTCCATCTGTTTTGGAAGACCAATTTAGGACAGGATTCTAAAAATAAAGCAGATCCAAAACTTAGGTGGACCATACCAAAAGAAACAGTGGGTATTGGACACTTAGCAGTGACAAAAGTTTGGCATCAGGATGATTTTTTTTTTTTAAGTATATATGAGTGTTAATAATTATGTGAACGGTTTGGATGGCATATAAACATCATTGTCAGCTCCAGGAAGGTTTCAATGGTGGATGTTGGTGTTCCCACTGTTTTGTTGGTGTGGCCCACCTGAGTTTTGAATATCCCTGATTGTTATATTCCTAATCTAATTTTGTGTTTAAAAAAAGATGGACGTAGTGGATTTATCACGGACATCCCTGTGGACCCTACGCAGCCCCGGCTACAGAGATATCTCTGTGCCCGGGGTCACAGGCAATCCGCTCTCCATGGATTGACGGTCCAACAACTTAAAAACAGTGTCTAGAACTAATCAGGTCATCAAAGCATGCTTGTAGAACCACATGAATGCATCCAACCACATGGCCAGGCTAGCAGTCGGATAGGGTATTGGACCCTCTTCAAAGGAGTTGGAGTCCAGGAAAGGGTCACTACGCAAATACAAATGGTAATCCGCTAAGAGATCGCAAATGAGCATAGGGTGGTGTTGAAGAAATATTTTGATTAAAAAATATTTTAAATAAAAAGGCATATATTATAATATAAGATTTTAAAAAAATGCCTTGTTTTTCAACCTTGGGAATAGTCATAGAACGGATAGGAGAGAGAAAAAAGTCTTTTTTATAAGTGTGGGGTGGAGTATCTTAAGGTTTCATTGGTAGGAAAGAGGACTACTAAGGTTTGTGTGTTCTAATATGATGGTCTCGGACTTAGTGTGAAGGCATGGACATGTAAGGCAGTGTACGTGCTAGTGGCATAGTTTGCACTTCACAGTAACTACTCTTGTAAAAACGGTCGGACACATGTAAAAATTATTGCATGTGGCTAACCCATCAATTAAATAACAGCTAGTTGTTGTCTTTAACCGCCAGCATGTAGCTTGTCTCCAAAAGTTATTAACGGGCAGAAACTGTCATATAACAATTAGTTTCTCTAACAGCTAAAAAATTGTCTAATATCAGAATGGTCCTGGACTGTAATTAGTAAGCCACACGGAGCTAGGATGGCTCATTCCATCACAACCAATTCCCAAACCAAGTTTAAGCTATCAGCAAACAAACCAGCTAGCTCTCGTTTTCCTCTTCAAGTTAGTGGGTTCATATGTACTAGTGACCGGTAGAATCAAATGGTTCTTGTACTCTTGACCAACGCAGCAGTCTAAACTCATTATAGGAATTATTCTCTCTTTTTAGTTTGAGATTTTGTGATTATATGTCAGATCTTGTTAACAAAGTTCTGCTAGTGAATATTTCTTTCTAACGCATGCTCTTCATACCCTGGAAGCTATACACTTGTAACTTGCCAGCAATCTCAATTAACTTGAAAAGGGGCGAATATCTCTTTAAGGATAGTGTGTACCATAAGTGCTTCAGCCTATACTTTTTCTAAATTTTGGCTTCCAATTTTTTTTCATTTTGCTATTTCTGTAATTTTAGATTAATAAAATCTCAACAGGTGGACCCACTTTACATATGTCCAAAACTAAAGGTCGAGATCAAAAGTCAGTCATCCTCGAGGATGGCCCACTGACATTTTCTCAAATGAAGACTCACGGAAAGCTCCGCCCAAGATTCGTACAATTCCTTGTAAAAGCGGCAAGTGTTGCCACACCTTGCATCAAAATATCATAGATTGTTTTCTTTCTGAACCGTCTTTTTGTTGGCCGCGAACGGACGGATTTTAGATTTTCCTTCCAGTATGTTTTCGGCGCATTGGCCATATAGATGCGTGATCTCGAGAAATCTGGAAAATGGATGGTTAAGAGAAATTGACAATTATCCAGATATGATGGACATATGTGGTATGTGTGACATATCTCGTGACCTGATCGCTTATTTATTTATTTTTAAAGAAAGGTCACCTATCCATCCATTGGATGCACCTGATGAGCGGCTTAGATCTTGCACACGTGGCACTTACGAGTGCCAGGAAAATTGTACTTGCTCTTTGAGACCACTAGTCCAGAATCAGATGCCGGATATTTTTGGCACGTCGACGCATATTGATACCACGTGGGAGTTGTTGTCATCACAGCAGAGCTAGATTCCACTGAGATGCAGATTGCTTCCTGCCCCTTCTTGGACCGAGTCCGTCCAGAGAGGGGCTCTGTGGGGCCCACCGTCATTTGCGTGTTTATACACGCCGTCCATCCATTTTTCAAGATCATTTTTTAATGTGAGCCCAAAAGTAAGGCAAATCCAAGGCTGAAGTGGACCACATGGGCGGGGATTGAATTCCCATCATTGAAAGCTTCTTGAAGCCGCAGAAGTTTTGATCAAGCTGTATTTGTGTTTTCCTTTCATCTAGTCTGCGTGACTTTATGAATGGATTTTATGGCAAATAAACATCACTGTGGGCCTAAAAAGGTTTCAAAATGTGGGCGTCATTGTCACCAACGTGACCTTATGAACAGGTTGGATGGCAAATAAACATAGCTATAATGTGCCTTAGGAAGGTTTCAACTATGGGCGTCATTGTCACCACTGCTTTGTGTGGTGTGGTCCACTTGATTCTTGGATCTGCCTCATTTTTTAGGCTTATACCCTAAAATGATATGGAAAAGTAGATAGACAATGTGGATAAAACAAATACACCATGGTGGACCCTACAAAGCCCCTGCCTGGACGGGACAGGACGCGATCCACGTCCATTACATTGGAGAAGTAGTCATCTAGCCACCTAGTGCATGGAAACCTGTCTATTAGTTCGAATGGCTGACTTCAAAAAGTTAAAACTGATTGGATGATCCAGTCCACCCATCTATATCATGCAAAATTGGACGGACAGTATCACTCGCAAAAAACCGGTCCAATCACAGATATATAGGGCTATCCTATTGTTGGCATTTTGGCACATTGAAAGATGAAGAGTGGACTGGACCTAATGAGCGGTCCAAAGTAAGTGATGCGGATGCCGACTAGTCCAATTGGATCTATATGCATGGGAAGGTTTCCACGTACAGCTCACTAGTCAATTTATCGGTGAGCACGAGCCGAGCTGAACCCTGTTCAAGCTAGGCTCGCTCAATGACCACCCTAACTCATTTTTGGCACGGCTTGGCCTTTGAGCTAGATTGAAATGTTTGTGCTAGCCCAAGCTTTTGACTGAGTTCAAGCCCAATTTGAGCTAGCCCAAAGCCCATTAACACCCTCACTTACTTTTATAAAAAGTTTCATCTCTCATTTTTCTGTTCACTTCTGATGTGGAACTAAAAAATATAATTTTTTAGTTTTTTACAAGTGAGTCAGTTGAGCTGAGCCCAGCCGAATCGAGCTTGGGTTAGCTCGAGCTTGGCTCGGAAATCATTTCGAGCTTGGAAAAATGGCTCAGCTTGGCTCAAATCTAGCCTTCAAATCAAACCAAATCAAGCTGGTTCAAGCCGAGTTGAGCGAGCTAACCCAGCTGGCTTGGCACGTGGTGCTCAGCTCTACTAAGTCATTTCTCTTTGATTTCCTACTAGATCTGCCGGACCCACTGTGATGTATGTGTTTTATCCATGCTGTCCATCCGTTTTGCCAACTCATTTTAGGGCATAAGCCATAAAACATGGCAGATCCAAAGCTTAGGTGGACCACACAAGAGTGGGGATTGAACTGCCTCCATTAAAAACTCGTTGGGGCCACAGGACTTTTGGATCAAGCTGAAATTTGTGTGTTCCCTTCATCCAGATCCGTGTGACCTTAGGAACAGGTTGGATGGAAACTAAATATCGCGGTGGGCCCTAGGAAGGTTTCAACTGTAGACGCGTCATTATCCTCACTTTTTCCCATGGTGTGGTCTACTTGAGCTTTGGATTTACCTCATATTTAGCACATGCCTTAAAATGAGCTGGAAAAAATGGATGGACGGCATGGATAAAACACAACAACAGTGAAGCCCACAGAGCTTGGGCCATGTCCTGCTCCAGCCATATTCCTATAGAGGACGGCGATGCAGGTGATACACGTTCAAACGACAGGTGAATCAGAAAACCGAGATTACAGCTGCGATGAAGCAGGGATTTTGAAATGAAGATTTTTTCTCTGAATTTGGTTTTGACAGTGTCGAAACGCAGCACGAAAAGAAATGCATCTCGGGAATGCTACCGGCAATAGCCGATCTCCTAATGCCAATCTTAAGTGTATCTGCATACAGACGTCGCACACGTGGATGGCATCCACGCCATTCGTGATAAGGGCCACACAAGAAATGTGCGGTTGCCTAAAAATAAGCTGTTCCACTTATCACAATAGTGTGGATTGGCGCTTATCATTCTTCAATCATCCATCCTTTATGCGAACGTGTCCAACCTGAAAATTGGAGGAGATTGATGCTTGGATCCCATACAAGCTAGATTACACGTGCAAGCTTAATGTGGACCATCAATTCTCTCTCTTAAACCGTCCATTTGATATCAACATGCGGCTGCGTCAATAGAGTACTGGCTTGAATTTTGGGCTACGGCCCATTCACCATTAGACCATCCTGATGAACGGCCTGGATCTCCAGCACAATGCCATGTCAGAACTGTGGTGCTTGTTTGGGTGTTTGTTTGGGGAAATGATATATGATACAATAGATCATTGACCTACCGAAGTAGAATAGACATCCAATCAGAGAGGGGCAGGTGGAGTCTAAAAACACTTTCCAAATATCTTCTCCCGATTGGATGTTTGAAAGTCCGACGTTGGATGTTTGAACGTCCGACGTTGGACTAGAGGTCAGGATTGTCTAATGGACCCTTATTCAGGGTGATACACCACTTCTGCAGCGGGCCCCACTGTTCAGGTAGTTTAATTTGAGGAAATCAAGCTCTGCCAAAGTATCAAATAATGCATCTTCATCTAGGTCATGTTTTGTTGAACAGGATATCTGAGTCATACTATTTTGGGCTAGCTGTTTTGTTCCCATAAACAATTTGAAATAGGGAATAAAAATGAAATGTAGCACATGTGAGAGGTTAAGATAGCCAATGAGACATGCATCACATGCAAGGAGCAAGAAGATTGATGGTGACACATGTGAGACACTTAAACATGAACAGTCAAACAAGTTACACATGTAGAGTGATTAAACATGGATAGTTACAAATATGGCACATGCGGGGTGCTTGAACATAAACCTCACCCTATGTAGGGCGCTTGAACATAAATTAATACACATGTGGCACATTTAGCTCATGCATTGAACCCTTATTCCCATGCGAACCGAACTAAAGATAAGTTTTCCTAATCTTTATTCCATACTTTTAGTAAAGACATGTTATCCTTGCTAAGGTCAAGTTTTGACCTTATTTTCCTTGTCTCTGATATGACAAACCATGGACGACCAAGCAACCCATTCAAAACAGCTTGTGTTGGATACAATCTACTTACCCCGGTCAATTGTTTTGGACCAATTGTCCTTATTTTTCTCATTTCTGTGCATAAATAAGTTTGGCAAACAATAGACAATCACTCTAATTTGGCCGGCTTGTGTTGGATACACCTTTGTTGGCACAACATTTTAGGACGTCCATCTCTTGGCATACCATGGATGGTCCCAAAAATAAGTGGACAGATGATCTTGGCTGTCATTGGAGGACTTAAAACCTATTTTATATCAACTATTTATGTAGCCGTGCAGTCCTACGACCCTTGAGAAGAAAGAGAGCTGCCACCACATTTGAATTAAGCCCATTGGTGACCCTCTGAATTGGGCCGACTTGGAACATTTTATTTGTTTTTCAGACTTCAAAAGCTGCCAACAAGATTGAAATCTAGGGAAAGGGCCCAGTTACACCTGATCCACTAACATGGAGAGGCCTTTCATTTTAACTAAAAAATAAATGAATGAATGAAAAAGGAAAGATCAAAGACGGCATGTATGTTGCCAATTGATTGTCGGAAACTGCTCAGCAGTGGTGTTTTAGCTTTCAAAGTCGTCAATGCGCAGGTTCAATCAAAATTTTGCTGGATTACCCACTTGAGGAGGACAGTGTAAATACCCTGTTTACCAATTGGAAAAACCCAACTTGAAAAAGGAAAAAAAGAAAAGACTCAATTTGATCATCACTTGGTTGTCTCGGCTTGACTTTTTCTACTTCACAAAACTCAGCAAAACCACTCACCAAGGCTCTAAATATTCATAATTTTTAAAGATCAAACAAATGTCACCTAGTCTTGATGTTCAGGAGGGGCGCGGTTTGGGTGGATCCCCGGATCCACTGAGGTCGGTGGATCCCCAATTGTGGGGCCACTGTAATGTATGCACCTTACATCGACACCGTCCATGCATTTTGAAAGAGAATGTGGAGACTCCGGATCTGTTTCTATGTTGAGAGATGAGAGGACATGCTAGAACCATGGAGGTGTGGAGCTGTGATAAAAGGGGCAATGGAGTTGGTCTAGTAGGGGTCTAGATGTAAAGGTGATTAAGGTGGTATGCAGGGTGGGGTATGACATAAGATTTATAAGCCAATGAATGTGTTGATATGGATTTGAGGTGGGCTTGGTCTTGAGCCAGGAGGAAGAATTATGGGCTTCAAAGGAATGGACTGCACAAAAAGTATGTTCCACCAAGATTTACAATGATTATGATCATTGATCCAACAGCCAAAAATTGAATCAGGGTTTGGTGTCTGCAGATTCCCTTTCGGCATAGAATGCACAGCAATCAGGCAGCAAAATTTAGTTGTCCAATTTTGCGAGTGGGAAAAGTTTGATATGGACATGAGGATCATCAAGGACTGACAAAGCCCTTCCATTTCACACAGATGTCTAAGCTTCATGGACTTTCAAGGATCCATCTATTGATGAAAACAAAGAGAATGGCATCTCTAAGCAGTGAAAGGCACAAGCTCAAGGAGAAGCCTGAGTGGCAGCCTCCTCCCACCAGCTGGTGGAAACAACATTAGTGGAAGTTCTTTCGGCAACCCAGGGCAATTGGGCATTAGTCTGGTGGTTCGGGACAAAAATGGAGATGTTAAGTTGGTTTTCTTGGCTCCGATTGAAAAAGGAGACTAATAGCGTCGAACTGTTAGCTATTTGTGAGGGTATTAAGCTGGTGAGGGAAGCTTTCACAGATCATCTCATTGTAGTGGGGGATTTGGAAAGTGCAACCGCATGAGCTTCCATGTCATAGATGACCTCCTGAAGAGAATACCTATTGTAAATGAGATTTAAGGCTTCAGCCTCTGCTGGACAAACTTTTTTTAGAGTTTCTAATAACAGACCACTATCCATTACCTTCATGGATAGTTGGTCTTTCATTTCTTTCTTTTCTAATTTCTAGTAGTATCTTTTGTGTTCTTTCAAAGAAGAAGAAGAGTGGTTTCTAATAATGGACCACTATCCCTTACCTTCATGGATAGTTGGTTTTTCTTTTCTTTTCTAATTTCTAATAGTATCTTTTGTGTTCTGTCAAAGAAGAAGAAGAAGAATGGGATCTCTACTTTGTTACCCCATTTGTGATCATAGTTGGATGCACAAGGATGATTAATTTTTTCATGTTGGCATTCAATGTTTTTAGTTTTCACAATTTCCTACATTGTTGATGACGAGAAAAATCACCCTTTAAGGCAAACACTTATAACACTGGAATTCAAAGGAAAGATTGCTTGGGCTGTCAGTCATGGAAGAGAGAAGGCCCGATACCAGCACTTGAATCTGTTGTCCAATTCAAAGAGTAGGAAAAGGCAATTCCCAAGTTGATGTAGTAAATTCCCCAACTGAGGAATATGTGAAAATTCATCAGTTTGGGTGCAAAATGATCGAAGGTAAGCATCCGCCTCATCCTACGAACCTACTCTCTCCATCACCCTTATATCATACCACCACTCCCCCAAACCACCTCCATCACACCGCCAATCCTCCATATGTCCATGCTACCTCATCGCCCCTGGTATCCCAACCTATACACACTGCCTTCACCATTCCTCTCATCTTTCTAACTAAAAGCACATCCAAAATCTCAATATTCTGTCCATCTACATCCTTTAATCTCCTCTGTAAAAAAGAAAAGTCCATCAATCTCCACCTCCTACACATACAAAAAACCACCTACTACAAATCATCTCCTTTAAGCCCTCTCTTCTCAAGTGTGTAAGCAAGCGACAGAGTGTTTCCTGACAAGCATAGCACGTCGGTGAATTTTAAGGCTAGAGTACTACTTGCGGGATATTTCTAACGGACAATAGGCAATATGTTTGCCATCTCACATCCTCTTTCCTCTCTTCTATTCTTTTATTTGTTTCTAAAGTTCAAATGCTTCTCAAATTAGAGACCTCTCTGCATAGATGAATTGGGTGCTTAACACCTTCCTGATTCATGACAAGGCCTTCACCTCGGATCTTGGTTTTGTTGACCACTTTTTGAGTCCAAAAAACAAATTGGGTATACAAAGTTGATCCAGTTCAAAGGGTGGCCTTGATTCAAATGTGTGGCCACTCCTATCTTTACCATAATTCAAATGTCATGGCAACTCCCACCTTGGCCTCATTGCTAGTGGGATTGGAGCTATATTTGTTTGCAATTCATGTGTAACCATCAAGTCTGCTAATCATTTTTGCTAGGATCACCCAATCACTGTGATTTTTTTGGGTACAGTCGATGAAAGATAGGGCACAATAGATGAACAGCTAGATCTTAAATGTGTACTATGCATACAGATGTATTGCTTGATAACTTACAAGTGATGGCACTGGACAATTTCCCAATACATATGTGAAGCATGCAAAATTTTATAGAGCACGACAACCTCTGAGATCTAGACAACCCATCCTGTACTAACAAGATGCGAATAGGAGATTCTCTCACATAAACATTGACACAGCAATTATTCGATCAAAACTCCAGAAAAGAAATACATCAAATAATCCACATGGTATATGATGAGATTTTTTTCACGTACCCATGCTGTGCAGTATATAATAAACCTACAATTGCATCACATAAGACAAGCGACATTGTATACGATGAGAATCTTACATATACATAACAATGTCATGCATACCAATCTAGCTGACGCTGATTAGCTTTACTAATTAATTCAAAAGCCTAAAACTAACTGCACCTTGACTTGAAGAAACACATTATTGAGTTTATGAGGCCTTGTCCATGAGCTGTATCGGTGTCAAAATGTTTGTTTTGCTTGTCTCGACAATGCATCCATTCATAACCATCTCCTCCAGCATGAAGTGTGCCTTCTCAAGGTGGAACATGATATCGAGTTCACACTGAAGAAAACGAAAAAGGAAAACTCAAAATTAAGAATTGTTCAAATTCTTTATTTAGGATGCCTTTCGTTGCACCAAATATCATGAGATTTGCTGTGAACAAACACACCCTTAACAAATAGGAAAAGAAAAAACAAGCTGGTTCTGTTCTAACTAAGATGGTTTAGGCCCGTTTGGAAGCACTTCCTCCAGAAAGGGTTTCCGAAAAAAGGGGGTTCCAAGCCTGCTTTTTCAGTCAATTTGGCAAAACCAATCGGGCATTTTCACACTAATTTTGTCAATCAGGAGGGCAGATGGGGGTTGCCAAAGTGCATCCAAACACACAACAGCAAATGCTTTTTGGATCAAAACAGCATTCAGACCTCAAACACTGTTTTGGAGGGTGCGTCCAGATGGGCCCTTCATCAGACATGTTTTTGATAGACATACCACATTTCCGAAATGGCGGTCCATGGTCTCGACCAACAGATGTATGAATTCCAGAATAGCTAGCTCATTCTGCCACATAAAAGGAAAAACAGGAATGGAATATTCATGTTGTTAGACAGGGTGCTACCCAACAAGAAACGGTTCTTATATTGATCCATATCATGATGACTCGTTACAGTTTTCAAAATGGAAATGACATATACACCATATGATTTTGATGGATGCGCCCCCTTTTTTAAAAAAAAAAATTTGTATCAGACTAGTAGAAAAGAGGATGTATATACCCAAAAGTATAGGGTGTAGATAGCAGTTCCCTCTCCAAAATCACGACATTAGCATTAAGAAAAAACTGTTTTTCTACTTTTGGTATCAATGAGACAGAGACTAGTGCTAAAAGTGTACTATTCTGATACCCAAATAGAAAAATGAGCGTATATACCAAAAACATAGGGTGCAAACAGCAGTTCCCTTTCAGAAATCCCAAGGTTAGCATTAAGAAAAAACTGTTTTTCTACTTCTGGTATCAGACTAGTTCTAAAAGCATGCTGTTCTAATGTCCAAATAGAAAAACAGATTTATCTATCAAAAGCATAGGGTATGGATAGCAGTTCCTTTTCAAACTCTAAGTTAGCACTAAGAAGCAAAAAAAAAAAAAAATCTCCCAGTGGAGAAAAGGGCATGCTAGCGGAACAGCCTCCAGACAAACTGTCATATAAAATAACTGCATTATGGGGAAAAAAGGAAAAAAGAGGAGGCTTGCAGTCGTAAATTTACACATCCTTTGCAGTCAATGAAAAAGCTTATGAAAAATATGTGATTGTGCTTTTTGTTACGTTTGAAGGCTTAAGGTTTTTCTCAATGTCCTTCCAAATTTATTGTAACATAACTTATCCAAGTTGTTTCTGTTGATTCTTCCAACTATCTGAAAGAAATCTTTCAGCCGTGATGGGTTGTGTCTGATAGGCAAGCATTCTGAACCAAGAATCAGTAGGACATGATGAAAAAGTTCAATTTAGTTGTACCAATTTGCTTTTGGGATGCCTCTCAAGCTTTTGTGAGGTCATAGAAGCTTTTGAAGAAGCTTAAAAAGTGGGTGTGGTACTTCTAGTTTTCTTTTATTATAACTTTTGAGATGGGTCATTCCATTTCAACTGCCCAAAATCCAAGTCTTCCAAATCAGTGCTGCAGATCTTTGCTATTGACAGTCCAAACCCTTGATCAATCAACAGTTTTCCATTATTACCCATTTCTTCATATTCAATGCTCTTCATGATCAGGTCCGGATATGGTAGGTTGATAACCCACAGCAGAAGGCATTCTAACTAATAAGGCAGATACTTCTGATCCTACTTAGAGATTATTGTATATCAAATAACATCCAAAGTGTTGGTTTCAGAAGATGGAATGTTAATGTTTTTTCACCCGGAGAAGTAATCGGATTGTTGTGAGCAAAACAAGCAGTGCATGCGCAAAGGTTTCCTCAGGCTGGACAGAGATTGGCCCTTGAGTGCAAAGGCAGAAGGGAGCTTAACTGCAAGACCCACCAGCAAGCAGGGACGAAAGTCGGCCTTAGTGATCCAATGGTTACAAATTTTGTCTCGGTAGGACATGTATATCTATTACTATTTTTTTAAAGAGATATATATTTCTATTACTATTAAATTCATAAATGAAGTAGGTAATGGTGGGGTTACCATTATCCTTTTTGTAGTGACAAATTTCGTATGTGTTCCCTCCACTTGCAAGACAAGCCGAAGTAGCCGAGTCATATGATGTGGCTCAACATTTGAAGAGGATTCCAGCCCAGATCTCAATATCCGATCTATTGCAAACCTCACAGTGTCCCATTGCAGGCTTTGTTAAGGGCGTGCCAATACGGATAGGACTGTCGGCAGGTACGACAGAACTTATGGCTGTTCCTATCAATGATTTCCAAGTCATCTGAGGCATGGAATTCCTGCATCTCAATTGAAAAGGCAAATACCTTTCCAGGAAGATATCTAGCTCCACTTCCTTATTCCTCTCGGACTGTCTTTTCTTTCTACATTTTTAATGTCTGATTCTCTGGTCCTTCACTAATTGGGGCTAAAACTCCAGAAATTAAAAATGCCAAAATAGGAATAAGTAACACTTGATATTATTAGAAATTCCCATAATATATCATATTGGTGAAGCAGAAAAATAGATGTACTCTTATGAATGCGGAATATACCAGAGTGTGGTTCGTTCGAAAAATTCCTACCTCTATATCTTCTACTTCTTTTTTTTTTTTTTTTTTTGAAAGATGACAAATTTTATTAAGAAAGAAAAAGCAGGAAACAAAACGCACACAGGGACAGACAGGACGCTAAGACAGCGGCCCAACTAATCCTCAAGAAAAGCCAAATTACAATCCTTTAAATTTCCTACCTCTATATCTATCTCTGAGATGTTTGGATTTCTCAAAACTCCATGGACATGCAGAAGAGAAATGCTATCCCCACTTGGACCAAGACATCACTTTTACCAAAAGTAGATGAACTCATTGAAATCTGTGCATACACTGATTTTGAGCTTAGGAGAAGCATCGTGGACTTGAGTTTAAGCCATTGGTTTACCCCCATCTATCTGAATGATTGGTCTCAACTCGTAATAGGCACAAAACCATCCATTTTGGTTCTACATTTGTTGAAGGCATTTCGGGAGTCGATCTGATTCTATCTCTATTTGTTCTGTTTGAAGAAAGGAAGGATCCCAAAGAATTGATCTTTCTTTTAGTTGCTGAATCTCTGTTAAGGATAAAAAAAACCATTATGTTATGTATCCAAAGTTACTAGTTCCACTAGATGCCCCCACCATGTAGCAGATCAGTATCCATCTAAAGTTACTTCTCTGTATTTACCAAATCAAACAAGATGAATAATAGCCTTTCAAAAAAAAAAAAAAAGAGAAGAATAATAGGTCCAGCTGAGATAGAGACATTCTGCTACGGTTTTCAGCTGTGACAAGTGGGACCCATCATTTAGTAATCAGACTATTGTTCTGGACCCCAATGTGGGTGGAACATTCCATGGAAATCTACTGGATGGTACAAGCCTAACTTTATATCATTCACCTACAAATATACAGTTGGAAAGAGAAACAAAGCAATGTGACACTTAAATTCCTACTTATTGATTCCCAACCCCCAAGCTTTCCATAATAGGCTCAGATTTGTATAAACCTAGAAATCAAAGTTAATGTTGTATGGGTCTCAAATAAAATCCACCCATTTTAAAAAGGAATAACCACGGGGCTTCTTAATTTAAGGGCCCGTTTGGATAGAGTGCAAAGTCGGAAAAGGTAATGCAAAGTGACATCAGCACTAGAGGAAGCAAACTATTGGCACCTGTTTGTTTTGCTAAAGAAAAGTCATGAAAAAATGCTTTTCCTTTGCATTTGCAAACTGTTTAGATTGCAATCCCACCAAAGGAAACCCTTTTTCCCTCCAAATTGCCATTTAAAATGTTACATCAGAGGCAAACTCTTTTTCCTCTATTTGACTTTTTGAACAAAAAAAGTTGTACTCCCTTGTTGAGGGGTAAGCAAATGCAAACACTTTTTTGCAGCAACAGCTGCTTTCCAAACAAGTGTTGCATTCCTCAGTTTGCATTCCATCCAAACACACCCTAAGTGGGTTGCATGAATCAACAAGACATGCTTCATATGACCAGCTTCGTCAATCATCAGAGTCATCTTTATAAAACAGCATATGAAGAGAATAAGATGACACACCTCATCATTGTCCACCCCTACTAAGAAAAAAAGTGATGCATACCGCCTGTAAATAACCTTGTAATTCCGATGCTCAACGAATGAACACTGCACTAAATGACAAAGTTGGACATCAATAGCAACAAAAGAAACAGTGAATATATTGATTGCCATGTTGAATACCATCAATTATAGTAAATAGCATTTCCTTGTACAGATGATAATTCCAATCTCATCCAAGAAGTAAATGTCAAATACTGAACCAAGCAACATCAGTAAAGACTAAAGCCAGTCATGGTAAAAATTTAATAGCCTTCCACGGGCCATATCAGTCCTTCCTGAAACCAACATCTCTAAAAATGGAAGCAGTTGAGAAGTAATAAAACAATCAATAGGTGATGACTTTATGGTAAGAAATGAAAAATGACAGTTTTGCTACTTTGATTAACTTTTCATTATTTTCAATTTACCATCCTGTGAAGAAGTGTTCCGAAAGTATGTAGTCCATGGAAGAGCAGAAGGACCAAACAAGGAAAAGAATTTGCAAATTGATGTAGCATCCAGGGAGCACATATCAACTGAAGTGAATTGACTGTGAGGCAGAGATGAATGTAGGTAGAAATCCAAAGGAAAAAAGGGTAGTTCCTCCTCCCTCTTTCACATTGGTCCATGAATAACTGTAACTTGTTCTTGTGGGGTTTGAATTGAGTGGAATTATATATTCTCAGCCCGAGGATGTGTACAATATCCTTGGACTTGAGTTCATACAAGTGAGAAACACATGGTTTAGTGATCTAGGCCACTGATGTGATGTGCCCATTGTAGATGGAACATTCCTTGAAAACTTCCCAGACTAAAGGATCCTCACAAATCATAACTTTGCCGTTGCTTTGCTAAATATGGGCCATCAAAAATTTTACTTGACCATCTATTTGCATGCCAACTCTGGAAGAGTTACTGATCCACCAGGAACTTTTTTTGGGCATGAGCTGTCCATAGTTGAGCTCATAAGATCAACGGTCTCTATCACTGAACCACGGGTTCCAACTGCACAAAACAGACTGATGTCTAAAAGAATAAATTATCTTCAGTTAAAGGAAGAACTTTCGGGTTTAAAGAATTATTACATAACATCTGGGGTTATTCTCAACAAAATAGAACACACACAATTGAAACCATGGTTTGAAAATCGATTGTAAAATAAGAAAAATCTAATGCTACCAGCCTACTAATATTTGACCAAACAAGAATTCAGTAAATGGGAAGCGAGAAATGTAGGCAATTTTTTAGCTTTCTTCCACATTGATTTAAACAGATCAAGAATGCTACAAATCCTATGTCAAAATGTTTTTTCTTTTTTTCTTTTTTTCTTTTTTGGAAAGATAATGCAACTTTATTGAGAAATAAAAAAAGGGGCGAAGAAGAATGCACATGGCCAAGCTACAAGCAGAGACTAGCAAGACTAAAAATACACAAGGGAGAAGAAACAAAAGGCTCGAGCACCAACGCCCATGAAATCACCACACCTTGTCCGGACTAAAAAAAATAATAAATAAAACAAAGTTAGGAGTCATTTGGATGCCTATAAATCTTTTAGTTATAAAGGATTTACAGGTAAAGACATTATAGGGGCTGTTTGGATGCCTATAATTGCATGTAAATCCTTTATAGACTGTAAATACTTTACAAGTTATGGGGGCTTTTAAGATCCTGACATTTTGTTGTGTTTCAGATTACACGCCCAACAATCTTTTTCTTTTAATTATTCAACAGAAGCTTGCAGCTCTCTCTCTCTCTCTCTCTCTCTCTCTCTCTCTCTCTCTCTATATATATATATATATATATATCTTTCAGAGAGAGAGAGAGAGGTTTGTAGATGCTAGCTTCCATGCTAAAGACGAACCATGGAAGGGATGGGGGTGTCCATAATGTTGGAGCTAAAGACAACATGGGGAAGGGGGATAACGAACTTCAGCCTGATGGAGAAGGAGATTGGATGACGATTTCCCGCACCAGATCTGACCATCTGAAGAAACCCAAAAGGAAGTCTGTCATGTCCGATTTCCTGACTCTATTTGTGAAGGGGTTTCCGGAGGGGTGGCTTCCAATCAATTTCGCTAGAGTATTTGGAAGAGCGGGAGCCGTTATGGATGTGGTTCTCCCAATGTATAAGACCTCAACCAGGCATAAGGGCTTTGCTTTTGTGTGCATGAGCTCGGAAGAAGAGCTATGCCACGCGGTGGAACTGCTCCACGGAGAAAGCGCTTAGGCGGCGTGCAACTAGGGTGCAGAGGGCTCAGTTTGGGCCAGAGATGAAAAGCAAAACTCTTCAAACCCAGCTTTAACGATTCCAAAGCAGGTGAAATCGCAAAATATGACTCCCAGGGGAAGCAAAGAGACGGGTATCGGGACTAAGGAAGGAAGCATGACTCGAGGACACAATGCGATAGGAGGCTCGCGCTCATTCAAGGAGGCTTTGGTCAAGGAAGGGGCTCTATCATTATCGAGATGTGTTGATGATCTCGGGGCTTCTTCTGCACCTCCCGACGCTGTTACGCCACCAAATAAGGGGATTGCGACCGAATTTTTAGAAGGCGAGAAGGTTGTCAAGGTTCACAAGGGGCCAAGGGGGTCATTACTTGAGCATGGGAGTCCTTAAAATCATCGGTTGTTGTCACGACCAAAGCTGGAGTCACAATTCCCCAAGTTAGGGAGTGGCTGGACAAGTGTTGTTCTCTGAAGCCGGAAATGTAGGGTACAACGAGCTGGCAAATATCGACCTGCTCTTCATGACGGGTGCCATCCACAGAGACAGCCCTATCGTCAAGTTCCAGAGGTGGGAGGAGTCTTTTATTTTGGGAAGGAAGATCATTGGTTTCTTATATGGTCGGTCCCGATAGATCTATAGTGTTAAGAATTCTTCTGTGCAGCGGCTTCTTGTTTGGGGGAGGTGGTTGAGGTGGACCCTAAGACAGAGCTCGAGGAGGAAGTTGGCGTTATCAGAGTACGAATTAGGTAAAAAAAAAGAATTTCCTGTTCCTACTTTCATCTTTGTCATTGTCAGAGACAGAAAGCTCGTACTTCCAATCCAAAGGCAGGAGATCGGGGGGGTTTACCCAAGGTGGGGGGACCTATGGAGAGCTCGAGAGGTCAATCTCAAATCGAGGTTCCTACATAGCAGATCTGCCAAGGAAGATGGTGCACTATTCAAGTGCTCTCCCAAAGTAGCGTGTATCGCGAAGGACACACGTCACGGCCCTGTTGCGGTAGAAGAGGGCAGTGATGCTCTGGCGAATCCGGATGCAACACATGCCTTCCTCGACCCCGCGGGAGCTCAGGGGAGTCTACCCCCCAGTGTGACCACTCCTTTTGAACCCCATTCAAACCCGAAACTGAGTCCAAGCCGTCCACCTATTGCACCGGAGCCATTCGTCAGCCAGGTGTTGACCATCCCTGGGGACAATGGTACTATCCTATCAGGCTCGGGGCCAGGTGGTAGGTCCGAGCCTCACTCCAAGCCTAATGCAACAATCGTGGTAAGTGCGTCGGAAGACACGCACATGCCTAATGAGCCGAGGTCTTCAGCACGTGACATCCTTTCTTCTCACGCTCGAGAGAGTGAAACCGTGTCACGTGAGAGAAGTCCAACTCCCTCATCACAAGCGCTTCTCGAAGTCACATGCGCAGGAGTGCTCGACCCTATTTTAGCCAATCCTGATTCCAACGAAGCGTTTTCACAAGAGGGCTCTGAAGGGGACACAACCAGTTTCAACGAGCCTCCACTTCTGGAGGGCAACAACGAATTCGCTCTCGTGGGAGGAGAGGACAGTTGGTCAACGACTGCAGAAGATGAGAAAAGGGGATCCGAGGCAAATGCGAGTGAAGCCTTTCTACAGTTGGCGGAGGTAGAAGCAAATGGAGATGTGTTTGAGGAAGCTTTGGACATGACTACTCTGTGCAGGGAAAATGCAATTCCATGCAGGTGTCATCTATCACAAATCGTGTCTGAGTGGACACGAGATTCCCCCAATCAACAAAGATGGGCCAAGGACGTGCTGGAAAGGGTAGGTGGGTTTGTAGGAATGTCGTATGGTGTTAGGGATGAGGATGTGCAGGCCTTTTCTCAATTCGCTCAAGCCAGGGCTTCTTTGTACTTCAGGGAGGTACAACACCTTAAGAACATCAGACAATTAAGGGATGTCGCAAATTACTGAGGCTAGAATGTTCTATTAACTACGACAATGGAAGCAACTCCGCTGGAAGGAAAAGGGGGAGAATGGGGAAGATAAGTGCTCAATGATCATTCTTTCATGGAACGTGCATGGTCCGGGTAGCAAGACCAAAAGGGCTCAAATAAAGCAGATCTGCAGAAATGCGAAGGCAGACATCATAGATATTCAAGAAACTAAGTTGCAATCTTTTGATAGGGGCACGCTCGACTTTATTTGGAGCGTGAAGGAGGTGGACTGAGTGGCATTGAATGCCAATGGGTCTGCAGGGGGCATTTGTGTTGCTTGAAATCAGTAGATGGAAAAAGTTTACTCTTATGTGGGAAACTTCTCTGTCTCCATTCTGTTTTCAAAAATTCCATCGGGATTTACTGGATTTTTACTACTATATATGGGCCAAGTAAATACAAGGGTCGAGACTTATTTTGGAAGGAATTAAATTCAGTGAGGGATAGATGGGGTGCTCCTTGGTGCATAGGAGGTGACTTCAATGTTACGTGCTTTACTCATGAAAAATCCAAGGGTGGCAAGATTTCTAAAAGTATGGAAAAGTTTTCAAAATGGGTCGGATGGCATGAGTTGGGTGATCTTCCATTGGTACCTGCTACGTTCACGTGGTTGAATGGCCAACAATTCCTACTCTATCGTGTTGGGACAGATTCCTCACATCGGGTGACTGGATCGACAGATTCCCTTTGGTCCATCAGCAAGGATTACCAAGGGTGGTGTGATGAGGAAAATCAGGGACCGAAACCTTTTAGATTCAAACTGGCCTGGCTTGAAGTTAAAGGTTTCGCACAATTGGTTGCCGATTGGTGGTCTTCTTTCTCAATTGACGGCTTCGCAGGTTACAAACTAGCCAGGAAACTTAAAATGTTGAAGGAGAATCTAAAAGTGTGGAAGAAAGATGTTATGGGAAAGAGGGAGAGGAATTCTTTAATAAACTAGCCTGGCTTGAAGTTGAAGGTTTCGCGCAATTGGTTGTCGATTGGTGGTCTTCTTTCTCGGTTGACGGCTTCGCAGGTTACAGACTAGCCAGGAAAATTAAAATGTTGAAGGAGAATCTGAAAGTGTGGAAGAAAGATGTTCTGGTAAAGAGGGAGAGGAATTCTTTGATAAACTGGCTGAAGACATTCACCAGTTAGATTTAGCAGAAGGGGCTACTAGTCTGTCTGAGGAAGACCGCCAGTAAAAAGGACGGAGCTATCCAAGAGTTACGCGGACAGGGCTAGGGAGGAAGAGATCAGGTGGCGCCAGAGATCCAGAGTGATTTGGCTGAAGGAAGGGTATAAGAATACTCAATTCTTTCACAACATCGCTAGTGCAAGATTCCGGGATAACAAAATAAATAGTTTGTGGATTGACGGGGAGCTTGTCACAAATAGGGAGCGCATTTGTGAGGCGATTGTTTCTTTCTACAAAAACCTTCTTTCTGGGGTTTCGTGGGATAGACAGAGGTTGGACAATTTACAATTTAGCCGCCTCTCTGTCGATGATGCGTCATGGTTGGAAAGGCCGGTGTCGGAATAAGAGATCAAATCAGCCCTTGCTTCTATGTGTGGGGACAAGGCTCCGGGTCTAGATGGTTTCTCGATTGCTTTTTTTCAAAACTTTTGGCATGTGGTGGGCAAGGATGTGACTGACTTTGTGGTGGAATTTGAGGACAGTGGTAAGCTTTCGGTTAACACGGGAGCCTCATTTATAGCGCTCATTCCTAAGGCGAAAGGGGCGAATCAATTGAAAGATTTTAGACCCATAAGTCTAATTAGGGACCCTTACAAGATTCTGGCCAAAATGATAGCCATCAGATTTAGGGATGTCATCTCCAAAGTGATCTCTAAAAACCAAGGGGCGTTTGTCTTAGGTCACAAGACCCTTGATATCGCTCTTATTGCCCACGAGTGCATTGACCCCAGGCATCGCGAAAGGAAGAGTGGGATCGTTTGCAAGCTAGACATCGAGAAGGCTTATGACCACATCGACTAGGACTTCTTAGACTACATGCTCGACAAGATGGGTTGCAAATTGAAATGGAGAACGTGGATCAAAGCTTGCATTCATTCCGCCTCGTTTTTTGTGTTGGTGAATGGGTCACCAAAGGGGTTCTTTAAGGCATCCCGCGGCCTTAGACATGGAGATCCTATCTCACCATATCTATTTGTGGTGGTTATGCAAGCTCTGAGTTGGATGCTTTACAAAGGGGAGGAAAACTAGCTTTTTGATGGGTTCCACATTGCGGGTTTCATAGAAACCTTAGCCATCTTCAGTTTGCAAATGATACGCTCCTTTTTTGTGAGGTGAATATGGACTCAGTGCAAAATCTTCAGAAGAGTTTGGTTTGTTTTGAGGCGGTGTTAAAGCTGAAAATTAACCCAACAAAATCGAAAATGTTGGGTATCCACGTCAATGACTTGGAGCTAAGTCAATTGGCGATTGCTTTCGATTGCTGTGCAAGATCATTTCCCAATAAGTACATTGGTTTACTTCTCTGTATCGGAAAATCGGCTCTTCACTTATGGGATATGGTCATTGAGAATATCGAGCAAACTTTAGCCTCGTGGCAATGCAAATGCTTATCATTGGGGGGGGCTTCTCCAACATGCCAGTTTATTTCATGTCCCTTTTTTCAGATGTCCGGGATCAATTTTACAAAAATTAGAGAAGCTCGGAAGGGATTTTCTTTGAAACGGGGTGAGGGAAGGCAGGAAGTTTCATTTGGTGGTTCTGCATGGAAGACGACAGGTTTTGGAGGCTCCTCATTACAGCCAAGTATGGGGTGCATAATACGGGGGCATTGTCACACCGAGCTCGAGTGGGGTAGCCTATGGAGGTGGGGACACAGTCGAGGTGGGTGGCTTGTGGACTCGGGCCCCACCCGCCTGGGTGGCTCGTAGATTCAAGCCCCACCAATAGACTTGAGTGGCTCGTGTGATGCGTACCCATGGACTTAGGGCCCACGAAGGAGGGTTCGGCTGAGGACCCAACCCATGGACTTTGGACCTGGACTATGAGATAAAGGAATTAATTCGCCACACTCTATCAGTTCGAGCTTTTAGAGCAAGTAATTAGTTGTCCTGCATCAAATTGGTATTAGAGCGGGAGGTCTCGTGTTCGAGACTCCTCACTGAGGGTAATTAATGCGGAAGCATTGTCGCACTGGGCTCAAGTGGGGTAGCCTGTGAAGGTGAGGACACACTCGAGGTGGGCGGCCTATATGAGGTGGGTGGCTCGTGGATTCGGGCCCCACCCATGGACTTGGGTGGCTCGTGTGATGCGTAACCATGGACTTTGGCCCATGAAGGAGGGTTCAGTCGAGGACCTAACCCATGGACTTGGGGCCTGGGCTATGAGATAAAGGAATTGATTTGCCACGCTCTATCAGTTCAAGCTTTTAGAGCAAATGGTTAGTCGTCATGCATCAAATTGGTATCAGAGCAGGAGGTCTCGTGTTCGAGACTCCTCATTGAGGGTGAGTAATGCGGGGGCATTGTCGCACCGAGCTCGAGTAGGGTAGCCTGTGGAGGTGGAGACACACTCGAGGTAGGTAGCCTATGTGAGGTGGGTGACTCGTGGACTTGGGCCCTACCCACACGGGTGGCTCGTAGATTTGGACCCCACGCGTGGACTCGGGTGGCTCGTGTGATGCATACCCATGGACTTGGGCCCATGAAGGAGGGTTCGGCCGAGGACCTAACCCATAGACTTGGGGCCTGGGCTATTATGAGATAAAGGAATTGATTCGCCACACTCTATCAGTTCGAGCTTTTAGAGCAAGTGGTTAGTCGTCCTGCATCAGTGCAGGATTGCGGTTGGTATATCAAGGAGTCGTCCATGTACAAAACCTCGGGGGTCTGGTAAGGGATTATGGCCACGTAAAAGATGGTTAGTAAAGAAATTTCCCTTAAAGTTGGTAGCGGATCTTAGACTCGGTTTTGGGTTGATGTTTGGTGCGGGTCTCAATCGCTTCAGGTGTTGTTCCCAGGGATTGCAAGCCTTGTGCCAGATCGTTTCGTTCGGGTGAAGGAATGCTACTCTTGGGCTGGGGAGTCCATCGTGTGGAACCCCTCTTGCCATAGGAATTTGACAGATACAGGGTGAGAAGAGTTTGTGGATTTGATGGCCCTCTTGCAGTCGGTGAAGCTGGATCGAACAGAAGATGATATGGTCATTTGGACTACCAACAGGTCTGGGAAGTTGACAGTCTCCTCGCTTTATTCCTTCATCTCTGCATTGCCTACCTCTTCAATCCCTTCTCATCCTTTTCATCATTAGTTCTATGGGGCTTCCCCCCGAATAGCTACCTTTATTTGGTTGGTGAGTCAGAAAAGAATTCTCACAATCAACAACCTCCGAAGAAGAGCATTGGTCCTTCCCAACGTTTGCCTTATGTGCATGGGGAATGAGGAAACAATCGATCATCTCGTCATCGATTGTCCCTTTGTAAAGATGGTTTGGGACTATTTTATTTCTTCCTTTCAGGTGATGTGGGTCATGCCAAAAACAGTCGAAGAGTTGTTGTGGGCGTGGCATGGGGGAGGAGTCGTTAAGGAACGCAAAGTGTTTTCGCGGCTTCTCATTTTGGTCGTGCTTTAGGTTGTTTGGGGGGCCAGGAATGGGAGATGCTTCCGGAATGTGTTAGTGGGGGTGAAGGAGGTGATTTCTAATGTTCTAAGGCTTGTCAACGATTGGGTGGCTCATCTTAAGGCAGCCCCAGTTTCTCTCCTCCATTAGTTGCATGCTTTTGGGGTTCCGGGCCTTATATTCTTTTTCTCATTTTGCGAGCTTTCTAACAAATTCAGTTATCTCTCAAAAAAAAAAGAGAGGTTTGTGGCTAACACCTGTAAACACTTTACAACTTAAAGCCAGACAAGAGAAACTGTAAACACTTAACTCCTGAAAAGAGTTTTAGGTGAAAGTGTTTACAACTTAAAATTTTACAGGCATCCAAACAGCCCTTAGGATCCCTTCCAACAAGATTCTAATAGTAGGTAATCTTAAAAAAAAAAGGAATTGGTCCCTTCCAAACACGTGCTTCATGTGTAGAAAGGATGTGAAATCATTCGACCTGATTTCTCTTAAAAATCAGGTGGCAACTCTATTTGGAATGTTATCTTTGGCCTCTTTATGATCATCTTGGTTCTCCAATGTCCAGTTGCATCCATCATGATTAGTTGTAGTGGGCCTTTTGGTCTAGGAAGCAAGTTTCTTTGGAAGATGCTCCGGCTCGCCATCACATGGGGGATATGGAAGGCAACGATATGATAGAGTTTTGGAAAATAATTCCTTGAGCATCACTCAAGTGGTGCATGAAGTCAAAATAGCTCCAGTTAATTTAAACTTCAATTGTAGATACATCAAAGGGATCTCTAAATCGGATATGTTAAGGGAGTGAGATTTCGTTCTTGAAGGCCATTGGTTCTTAGCTTTGGTTTCTTAGTTGGCTCCTCCTCAGGCTCCTCAAGCCAATGGGAGTTAGAGATGGTAATGGGCCTAGCTAGGGCCGAGGTGGAGTTGGCCCTCACCCAGCCCTAGTCCCCTAAGCCCTTGCCTAGTCTAGGTCCTAAATGGGCTAAAAAGTTCTCAAGCTCTCAGCACTAGCCCAAGCCCTACAGGGTCAACCTTGTAAGGAAAAGAGTGACATGATCAAATGTTTGAAATAGTCTGAATCTAAGATTTTGTTTTTTCTTCAGTTTTTCCTCCATCCATGATAAATCCCATTATATAAATGGTTTTATCATAGAAACATGACCCAAATCCAAGTGCTTTCAAACTATGTGTGTATGTTGAATGGGACCACTCACGAGTGTATTCAAATCGTACATTCTTTCATATAACAGTAACCCACTTGATGATTGGACTGACCCAATGGGCCAAACTGGGCCATATCATTCATCAATGGCCTTGCCCCAGCCTAGATGCCTAGATTTCAAGCTCAGGCGCAGCCCTCAGGCCAAGTTTACCGGCCCAAGCCCTGGCCGTACAAGGTCAGACAGTTCACCCATTGCGACCCCTAGCTATTGGGCCACCATCAATCACCCCACATGTGCCACCATTAATTTATGAATGCCCCACATTTGCCAACATGCACATGCACCATATGTGTCAACTAGATCATTCCCTATTCCAAGTTATTTGACAAACAGCAAACATAACTATCCAACACAAATGTGTCCAAACAGGCCTATCCAAGCACAACTTCATTAGTAACCAAAGGTCTCTTTGTATTAATGAACCCATCCATTACCTTCAGGGTATGTTTGGGTTCATGGAAAGAAAATTGAGGAAACAATGTTTCCCATGGAAGAACCATTGTAAGAACTGTTGGAAAGGAAAGGTCGTTTCCCCTTATTGTTTTCAACAAGATTTTCTTGAATTTTTTTCTCCATTTCCATAGAAGGTGGCACATGTGTGGCATTAAATGTTTATTATGGCACAAGTGTTACAATGTCACATGTGCGGCATTAGCACATATGAAGCACTTGAAGATGAATAGTGGCACATGTTGCACATGTGGGGTGCTTGAAAATGAATGGTGGCACATAAGGAGCGGTTGAAGATGGTTGGTGGCACATGATGCACATTTAGATCATGCAGAATGATTAAAGATGGATGATGCCACATGTTGCACACTAGCAAAATGACATATGCGGCACAATGGCACATGCAGGGCATCTAAAGATGATGGTGACACATGGCAAACTGATAAGTGGGGCACTTGAAGGTAGACAGGAGCACATGTTTTACACGTGGCACATTGGCACATATGTTGTGCTTTAAGATTGATGGTGGAACATGCGACAAATGTAGAGCATTTACAAGATAGACAATGGCACAAGTGAGTCACTTGAAGATGGTTAGTGGCACATATGGCTAACATGCAGTGCACTTCGTATAGGGATGGGTTGTTTCCTCTCCTTTTCATCAATTTCTTGGCAATACCATTCCTTAGGAGTGGTTTGGCAACACCGGTTTGGGTGTATTTGAGTGCATTCGGATTCTAAAAGTCATTTGGCAGCGTAGACACGAGAGTAAACGGAATTGGAAGTAAATGAAATACACAGTTTTGGTGTGTTTTGAAATATCACCCTTTTGTTGTGATTCCAGTGTGATTGGAGTGAAATGCCTTTTTTTGGCTCCTTTTTAAAGACGAGAGTCGCACGTGTAACAAAAGTGTTGCTAGGCTACTAATCCATTGTACACGAGGCACGCTGATGATACCCCAAAACAATCTAATTATCAGTTGCACCACTACAATCACATCAATAGAATGATTTGAACTGTCCAAATATTGACCATGTAAATAGATGATTAAAAAACATTGGCAAGTCGCTTGTTTGTGATCCTTATGCTTGTGGCCCACTCTAGGCTCAGAATTGTCATTTTTGCCAAAGTATATATTATAATCCTTCCATAAAGTATCACATACGTACATTAATCTGGGATATTCAAGTTGATTTAGTAATCAAATTCAAAGTTCCTATTAATATGCAGAATTTCAATGCATTCCTATTTCTAGATTCCAGTGCATTCTGATTACAAGCTGCCAAACACAACTAAGGATTTGGAATCACCTTGATTTGTGATTTGGATTCCAATACCTTCCAAATACAAGCTGTTAACGCCAAAAATTGGCTAACAGACGTTGGTCAGGGACAACTTGGATTCTTCGTCATTTGATCTCTACTCGAAGATGAAGGACGTCCACATAGGTGGACTGTTGAACCGCTAGACGTGGGAGCTCCCTTGCACGGTTGGGACACGTGTGATGGATTAAAAATGATGGCGGAGCCGATTTGATGAGGTGAAGAACAATTGAATGACGAAGAAAGAGGTAGATGAGAACGATCTAGTCGTTCCCACAGACGGCGCCAATCTGTTAACGCCAAAAATTAGCTAACAGATGTTGGTCAGGGACCAACTTTGATTCTTCGTCGTCTGATCTCCACTCAGAAATGAATGGTGTAGATTGAGGGACCTGCAACCACCGAGAAAGGTTAGGACCGCCGTCGGTTGGCTCGACTTACGGCCCTCCGATGGCAAAATCAGTATAGATACTGAAAGGAAAGGTTATTGGAGTTTTAATGGCGGTGGATCCGATACTTCAAGAGAGTGCGGAGGGCTTCTTTATAGATAATTATTAGAGAGATTTAGGTGGATCCCAAATTTGTTTGGATAATCCTTATCTTATCTGGATCAGTGGGATAAGGATTATCCTTATCCTTATCTTATCTGGATCAGTGGAATAAGCCTTATCATTATCCTTATCCTTATCTTATCAAGAGGCATAAACCAAGGCGGATAAGGCCAGGACTCTTGCCAAGCTGAGAGCCGAATGCTGAGCCCGAGTGGGCCGAGGCTAAGAGGGCCGAATGCTTAGCCCGAGTAGGCCGAGGTTGAGAGGGCCGGATGCTGAGCCCGAGTGGGCCAAACGGCAAGTGCCCAAGGCTGACTTAGCTTCCTCTCCTAAATACTCGGTCCATGACGATACTTGGTGTAGAAGATGAACCCCAGTGGGAAGCTTTCCATGTTTTGAGCTCAGCCCGAATTTACCCATAACACAAGCTCCCAAACGAGCCCTTGGCTATGGGCAAGGAAATGAAAATGGAGCATTTTCTAGGAAATGGGAGGGAAATGTAAATGGCATTTCCACGTCTAAAACAAACCATGGAAACAGTGTTTCCTCAGTTTCCATTTTAGCAAATACAAATAGACCCGTAGATAATAAATAAATAAATAAAAAGCACCCATTTCATTGATGATCAATGTATCCTCCTTTGCCGGTTTTTATTAAAATTCGCCGTTATCCATAAAATTAAATAAAAAAATCAAAAGACGCAAAAGCAATTTAAAAGGAAGAAAAAAAGAAGAAGAGGGAATTGAAGTCATTTGGAAGTTCAATTGCAATTTAAGATCTCTAAAATATATCGCAGGATCTGATCAGAAGGCTAAGAGAAATCGACAATCAAGGGCAGAGAAGAGAGAGTTATAAATTATAGGGTTGTGAAGAGAAATGAATGAGAGGAGGAGGAAGAGGATAGAAGGGGAAGGAAGACCTGGTGTTCCGTACGGGTGAGACATTTACGGACGATTTCCCCTTCGAGAGCCCTCCTCTCTTCCAGCGTAAGGTATTCGTAGTATTGAGCGAGTCTCGTCTGCCCTTGCTTGTTCACCAGCAATATGAATCTGATCCCCATCTCTCTCTCGATCTCGATCTTCTCTCTGGGAGGCGACGGAATTTCACGCAATGCGTGACTCGCGTTGGCTCGGGTGCGTGACCACCGCCGACTTGAGGGGGACGCGGTTTGGCTGGTAACCCCGCACCAACCAGCTAGCTGATGTCAAAGCTCCGTGGACCCCACCATGATGTATGTGTTTTATCCACGCCGTCCATCCATTTTTCCACCTCATTTTAGGGCATGAGACCAAAAACGAGGCAGATACAAAGTTCAAGTGGACCATACCATAATAAACAGTGGGGATTGAACATCTACCGTTGAACAAGCTGATATTTGTGGTTTCCATTCACGTAGGGTTATGTGACTTTAAACAGGTTGGATGGAAAATAAACATTGCGGTGGCCTCATGTAATTTTCAACTGTAAGCGTTCAATCCTCAGTCTTTCGCGTGGTGGGTTCACGTTGCTTTCGATCTGCCTCATTTTTTAGGTTCATACTTTAAAAATGAATTGGGGGCGAGGGTCATCAGCGAAACTGCGTCCCGACTTGAGGAGGTACGGCTTTAAGGGCATGAGATAAACACTGTCCACCGGGTGTGCCATCTTGTGTTTGGCCTTGATCTCTAAAATCAGGCTGATCCAAAACTCTGGTGAGCCACACAACAGGGAAAAGTGTAGAATCATGCCTTGAAACCTATGAACTAACGTGGCGTGGCCCACCTGAGTTTTGTGGTAGCGTTACTTTTGGGCGTCCATTCATCCTCGTGAGGCACGTCAGATGGTTGGACTGGATGGCTTATAAACACAGCTAATGGCAGCTGTCCCAACTGTTCCCTATGGCAGCGCAGCTGATGGACGGGATGAATCTGGTGTAGAACGAAGACCCTCTAATGAAGGACACGGATAATGAATCTGGTGAACGAAGACCCTATAAGAGGACGTGGATCAAGCATGTTACTTTCTCACATTAGCTTAAAACAACTCAAGGATAAGTGGCAGAAATCCAGCATATTTCGGTAGGCCAACTGGTCGAAGGTTGATCACCCGAAATTCATCCAGAGCACAAGCTGGTCTGTGGACAGTTTTGGAGTTCTCCAATCACCCGATCAGAACCATCAGTCAGCCAATCGGTCGTTTAATATGGTGGTCGACCAACTGTCCTGGGAAAGTGCAGAAACCCCCGGATTTCTTATGTTTAGTTTCCTATTTTGTTTAGGACATCATCAAGGGCATGTTTGATATCCATTTATATGGTGTAAATACTATGAAATGCATAATTATTACTTTATGTACTCTTTTACAATGCTACGTTTGTTTTGAAGGAACATATTTTTTTTTGGAGCCATTGTTATACATGTGGCTTATCCATACACTCCATTCATTTTTGTTTTCGTTTCTCGAGTTGGCTTGGTGGTTAGTTTAGTAGAGAAGAGAATAGGTTCGTGCACAGATTCACGTTCAATAATCCCTGGTTAACTTTACAACTTCTATTTCTGTGACTTTTTCGTTAATGAACGGGGCCGACTCCAAGTATCGTCCATGTATGATCCATACTAGATCTGACCAATTGCCCATCCTACCTCCTTTACGTTCCTTTTCACAAATTGAGATTTGGCCGTAGAAGGATCGAATTGTATCCGAGGAACAAGGGGATACAAAAAAGTAATAAGAGAGGTGCACAAACCAATCAATCGTATGAGTCGTATTCTGGAATTTGGAATGAAAAGAGGAGTCATGCTTCCTAGCACGGGACACGGAACAAGCATCACCAAGTGATGACCGACTCAAGCTAAACTAAATCCTCAAATCTCCGTGTCAAGCAGCATAACAACCTTAAGAAAGAGGCACCTATAATGGTGTTCAATTATCAGAAACAGAATTTCCGAAAGACTGGCTAACAAACGGTATTCAAATAAAGATCCTATTTCCTTTCTGTCTGAAACCTTGACACAGATCTAAGCTACGATCCCATCATAGAGATCGAATGAAAAAGACAGGAAGAAAAGAAAATTTGTGTTTTTTAACAGTTTGGGGAATGGAAACTAAACTACCTTTTGGTTCTCCTCGAAAATATTTTGCAAGGTGATTTTAGGACATGAACCCAAAATTGAGGCAAATCAAGAGCTCAAGTGGACCACGCCACATGAAATAGTGGTTTGAATATATATACCATAAAAAATCGTTTATGACCACAATTTCCTATGGTGTGGGCCAGTTGAGCTTCAGATATACCTCATTTTTGGGCTCATCCTCTAAAATGTTTTGTTAAAACATATGGACAACATATCCACAGAGATCACAATGGGCCCCATGAATGTATGGCTATCTTTTTTTGCACGTATTTACAAGGAGTAAATACTCTTTGTATCCAACATATGGAAATTTTAATAATTACCTACTTGCTTCCATTTGCATGCATTTACACCATGTAAATGGAAATCAAACATGCCCTAATGCATTTTTGGGTTTTGTTTAGGTTATATATACTCGTTTAAGCTTGTTGTTAAGGGATCATCTATCATATTATCAATAAAATTTCAGACTTTTGTCTCTTCTTATCTCGTGGATTCGAGAAAGCTCTGATGGATTCCAGAAGGCCTTGTGAATTCAAGATAGTTATCTTTGAGGGAAATTGTGATTGACCTCACTACATCCTTCCATGTGTCAATTGGTATCAGAGAGAAGTATTTTCCTCGGATCGGTGTCTCTTAACAAAGGTTTAGGCAAAAAATTCCATGGACGATGCTCCAATGAACTATCCTCTAATAGCGATGACTTTCGAGACAGCATGGCAGGAGAATCGGCAAGCCATGCAAGGGTTGCAGACTACTTTCGACGGTATAGCGGAGGCCGTGATACCACCCCGTGCTCAGGGCTGTTAATGTCAGATTTTGTAACGAGATCCTCCGACTTTTCTCCTTCGCTCCAGGAGGGATTTTCCACCACCAGACCTGAAGCAAGACAGCGAATAAGGGTGGCTGGGGACCAGCCGTTAGCCCTCCGACGCTTAAGTTAGGCCACAGAAGAGAAGCCAAGCAAAACGGGACCAAGATTGAATGATGAGTACGTACCTCCTATTCAAGGGAGCCATCCCCTTATATAGATCTGAAACAATCCAATCTGTTACGTGAGATGTCGAAATCCCGTTGATGTCGCATACGATACTGAGAATCCGCTGATTTCATGGGATAAGATCCTATCTTTTTAGTCAGATCCAACCCAATGATTTATTCCAACAATCACGCCCCTAGATGGTAATCCCTTGAAATCCGACTGGATCCGGCCGGAAGCCATAGTTGGAGTCATAGCCTCCGAAAAGGAAGGAGACGCCCGTAGCTGGGAGTCATGGCCTCCGAAAAGGAAGGAGACGCCCGTAGCTGGGAGTCACGGCCTCCGAAAAGGAAGGAGACACCCGTAGCTGGGAGTCATGGCCTCCGAAAAGGAAGGAGACGCCCGTAGCTGGGAGTCACGGCCTCCGAAAAGGAAGGAGACGCCCGTAGTAAAGCTGCTCGCAGGTTAAAATGTGGTCGCGAGTCCAAGTACATATTTTGGGTGTAATGTCTTTCAACGACTTGTGAGAAGGTCTGCTCGCGGATCGAGCTTTGCCGTATTTGACTATCGGTTATGAAGACTCTGGACTTGCGAATAGCTGCTCCGTATTTTTCAATCTATGACTCTTGATCAGGTGATCTCGAGAGTCGAATGGACGTCCCGCACCTATCAAACATTCGACTCTCGATCAGCTAATCTCGAGAGTCGAATGGACGTCTCGTACCTATCCGACATTCGACTCTCGATCAGATAATCTCGAGAGTCGAATGGACGTTTTGGGCATTTCCGCGTGAAATCTTATCTCCATCATTTTGCCTATAACAGATGCCCCCCAAGTCCTTGCCGCCAAGAATTCTTAAGGAAAGGACTTAGCTCACTATCACACGAAACCGCTCGCTACCTTCATCGAGAACGACACCCCTCATGATGGGCTGAAATTAATGAGCGCCAGCTTTCCGCAGCCTTTTCGTTGATGGAAAATGAAGGGGCGCTCGCCACGTGTTTGAGGAGTTAATGGGCGTGCCTGCTCGAGCGCTGTGTCCAACGAGGGACTGCCACGTGCCATCAGATACGGCGGAATGATTGCCTATAAATATACGGAGTCCGCCATTTCTTTGATTTTCTACAGAAGTTTTTCGAAAGAATCCTGCAACCCTTTCTTTCCATTCTTCTTCCTCTTCCGGTGCTCAATCTTTCTTTTTCTCGGTATACTTCCTTTTTCGTCTTCTTTTATTTTCATCTCCCCATGGCTGGGAACTCTGACGAGACTACTGTCCCCCTTGGCGATGCCACTCCGGAGTCCTCTGCCTCCAGCAGTGCAAGGGTTTCGGCGGGGAGATACACAGCAGCCGGATATCCTTCCGTTTTATCGGAGGACCGGCTGGCTGAGCTACGGGAGAGATACCAAATCCCTGACTCTGTAACTCTCCGCTTGCCCGGAGGTGGAGAAACACCCGACTCCCCCCCCCCCAGGATGCGTAGCATTTTACGAGTACCAGCTCATCTTGGGGGTACGCCTTCCCCTCCATCCCTTTGTTCGCGATGTATTACGATGTTACAAGATTGCCCCTGGGCAACTCATTGTGAACGGGTGGAGGGTGGTGTTGGGCTCCTTTGCCCTTTGGGCTCAGGCTGGCAACGGGGAACTCACGGCGGAGGAGTTCCTCCGTATGTTCCGCCTGAAGAAAGCTCCATCCAGCGAAGGCTGGTATTATTTATGTTACTGGCACCGGGATAACTTCGTGTTGGGTAAGCCCTCCTCGAACTATCCTGGCTGGAGGAAGCGGTGGTTCTATGCTTCCGGGAGCTGGGAGTCTGCCTCCTCCAGGGGTCCAGGAGTGACCCGGTTTTTTTGTGAAGGTAGACACAATCCCGTATTGTGCAGTTTCCTTAGAATAATTTTTAGGGTTTTGCTTCGTTTGACCATTATTTGTGCTCGCAGGTATCCCGGCATTGCGGAAACCGAATTTGAAGGGTGGGATCAACGAGAAGATCGTCAGGGTGTATAAGGTGCCTGTCGGAGATAGGCATATCGAGGCTTGCTTATCTCCTTCGCGACTTGCAGCAGCAGGCCTCATATCCAGGAGAGAAGTCGAAATGACGAAGGCTGGAGAGAAGAGAGGCCTACTGCCCCGTCTGAAGGGCACAGGTTCCAAAAGGCAGAAGAGAACCCCTGCCGAACCGTCTCAATCTTCCATCCGCGCGGGCAGCGATCAGCCTGCCCTTCCCGCGAGCATGGCGGGGGCCCCAGCTGGGCCTACTATCCCTTCACTGGTGGTCGCACCTGGGCCACCAGTGATCAACATTGCAGACAATTCCCCAGATGGGGTGGGGTCCAGCTGCCCCCCAGCTGAAGAGGCTCGAGAGCAGGTAGAGCCTCAAAAGCCAACTCCTGCTCGGGAACTGGTCCCAGCTGCCGAGCAGGGACCTGCTCGCGAGTCCATGCCTCCGCCTCGCGAGCAGACCGGTTTGGTCGTTGCCCAACCGTCTGGGAGCGGGACGTACTCGATTCCACGCCACCTCCACCCTGTATGTAAGTTCTTGTTCGAGAACGTCATGCCTCACGCCTTCGGCTCTCTCCCCGAGCCAAGCCCTGAGAACCTTATCCTTGAAGCGGGGATGAGGATGGTTCAGGTAAGACTTTGTCAAGATCTGTTTCGACCCGTTGATACGTTCCAGAAATCTTATATTTTTCATCTCTTTGCAGGGTTTAGATCTGATTCTGCGAACGAGGCGTGATATCGTTGCCGCCCGTCGCACGATAGAGGAGGCTGAGGGAAAGAGGACTGCCTTGGAAAAGGCAGTTCAAGGAAGAGACCAACTGCTCAAGGCTCGTGAGGCAGTGATCTCGAAGAGAGATGAGGAGAAAAAGATCCTCATTGAGAAGATCCAAGTCCTGACCGACAGGTATCAGGCCTTGGACTCAGACTACGTGAAGCTCACGGGTCTGAAGGAGAAGGCAGAGAGAGAGAGGGAAATCTTCCGACAGGACAAGATCTCATTAGAGGAGCAATTCGCGGGAGCCAGGTCGCAGCTCAAGGAGGCCTACGACAACCTGACTAGGGAGCGCACCGCTCTTGCGCAGCTTAAGGATGACTCGATCCACTGGGACGAGGAGAGAGTCGCCCTTGTAAAAATGCTCTCGGAGGAAGGTACTCGGGCAGTTTCCGAGTTCCGGACTTCGCAGCTGTATGACGATGAACGATATGAGTCATACGATGCTGGTCGAGACTTTGCACTGAGAGTAGTGCAACGAATGATCCCATCCTTCGATATGGGGGAATTTGGTCGAGTCGCGACCATCATAGCTGCAAAAGAGCAAGCTGCTGCCGAGAATGAGGTGACCGAAGCCACGCAGGCTGGAGGGGCTCCTGAAATGGGCCCTGAAGTCGAGAGCGTGGCTCCTCCTAGCGATTGATTTCCTTTTATTTTCTTTTATACAAATGTATATGTAATCATCTGATTATTAATGAAAAGATGTTTTTGGAAGTGTCGCTGTTTTGTTGCTGTTCTCCCTTCATCTTTTATTTTTTGCTTGTTAATCTTGAATGGATTCGTCAGAGATGTGACCCTTTAATTCTAGCATGAGCTAAGCTGCTCGCGATCAGGATGTGACACCGTTCGCTGCCCTAATTTGGGCACGAGCTGTGGTGCTCGCATTTTGGAGTGCGATTCCTCCTCACCAATCGCGAGTAACTAACTCATGAAAAAATGAATTAGACTCAATCCGGGGTTCGTGAGACCATGTCCGCGTTGAGATAGACTGATCTATCGATTGAGATTTTGATTCTACCAAGGGCAGAAGGTTGGTCAAGAGATGGTATTCATTCTCTTCGGGGCTGTTCAGGTCCATGAGAATGGAGAAGCGACCAACTAGTAATGATTTCAATCCTACCAAAGGTAGGCAATTGGCCAAGAGGACGTGTAAGCACTCTTCAGGGCTATTCCGGTCCATATAAATGGAGTAGCGGCCAAAAGATATCTTTCACTTTATTCATAAGATGTTATGATAAACTACATTGAATCTAGGGGTAGTATCTTAGCAAATGCTCCACGTGCCAAGGGCGACGTACAGGCTTCCCTTGCATGTCTTCAAGATAATAAGTACCGGGTCGCACAACCCTAATAACCCGATACGGGCCTTCCCAATTCGGATCTAATGAACGAACAGGAATTTCAAGATTTCGCCTTAGAACCAAATCTCCGAACTGGAAAGATCTAGGTCGAACCTTTGCATTCCGATAACGAGCAATACGTTGTTGATATGCCGCCACTCGTACTTGGGAAGCATTTCTTCGCTCTTCCAAGAGATCGAGATGAAGTCGGATATTTTCCTGATTGCCCGCGGGATCATACTGTTCGATCCGATATGAGGGCACTTGAATTTCCACTGGTACCACTGCGTCAACACCAAATGCTAAGGAGAAAGGAGTTTCACCTGTCGATGTACAAGCCGTGGTTCTATAGGCCCATAACACTTCTGGCAGAAGTTCTGGCCACACCCCTTTACATTCACTTAGCTTGGTCTTTAAATGATGCTTTATAATTTTATTCACTGCCTCGACCTGCCCATTCGCCTGTGGATGATATGGAGAAGTGCGGAGATTACGTATCTTCCATTTGTCGTAAAATTCATCAAAGGCTGCGTTGTCGAACTGCGTTCCGTTATCGGTAATTATGGTATGAGGAAGTCCGAAGCGACATATAATATTTCTCCACATAAACTTAATAGTTTGTTTTTCAGTAATTTTGGCTAATGGTTCTGCCTCGGCCCATTTGGTGAAATAATCAACCGCCACGATCGCGAACCTATTCTGTCCCTTTCCCATAGGTAAGGGACCGATGATATCGATCCCCCACTGAGCAAAAGGCCAAGGGCTGTCGACTGGGGTCATCCGCTCAGACGGTACGCGAGGTATAGGTTGATATCGTTGACACTTGTCGCATTTTTTAGAAAATTCTATGGCATCTGCTTTCATAGTAGGCCAATAATATCCTTGCCTCATCGCTTTATATGCTAGAGATCGCCCCCTGGGATGATTACCACATGCCCCCTGGTGTACTTCATCTAGAACACGATGTGCTTCTTCTGGGTGAAGACACCTCAAATAAGGCAAGGAGAAGCTTTTTCGCAACAAGATTCCATCTTGTAAGGTGTACCTGGCAGCTCGAAGCTGAATTTGTCTTGCAGCTTTCTTATTTTCTGGTAGGTATCCATCTCTGAGATAAAGGATGATAGGATCCATCCAGCATGGAGACGATTGTACCGATATAACTTGCTCGGGAGTCACTTGATCGATACTCAAATGTTGACGGTGCTCGATGGGGATCGAATGCGATAGTTCTGATTCTGGTGCAGAAGCGAGTTTTGCCAAGGAATCGGCCAGTTGGTTCTGCTCGCGAGGGATATGGAATATTTTGTAAGTCTTCAGTTTGGCGAGCAGGATGAGGACACGAGACTTGTATAAGGCCATTCTTTCTTCTTTGGTTTCGAATTCGCCAAGAACTTGGTTGACAATGAGCTGGGAGTCGCTATGAATTATCAAATTCTGGACTGCGAGGACAACGGTTAGCTCGAGGCCAACAATAAGGGCCTCATATTCTGCTTCATTATTGGAGACGCGTGATTCGAAACGCAGAGCGTATTGAAAATGCGACCCGTCTGGAGCCACTAAAATCAGGCCCGCTCCACTGCCATTGGCCCGTGACGACCCGTCCACGAAGAGCGACCAAGGAGGTTGATCGCTGGTCATGACGCCATCTTCAGAAGAATATGTAAATTCGGCGATGAAGTCAGCCACGGCCTGGCCTTTGACTGCGGTCCTAGGACAGAATGAAATATCATGCTCGCTGATCTCGACCGCCCATTTAGTTAAGCGCCCGGAAGCCTCAGGCTTTTGAAGGACTTGACGTAGTGGATGATTTGTTGGTACTAAAATGGCATGGGCTTGAAAGTATGGTCGCAGTTTTCGAGCTGCCGTGATTAAGGCTAGGGCCAGTTTCTCCAAATCAGAATACCTAGTTTCTGCATCAACCATTGCTCGACTGATATAATAAACTGGCCTTTGTACCCCGGAATCTTCTCTTATTAAAGCGGCACTAACGGCCGTGGAAGACACAGATAAATAAAGAATGAGTTGCTCATGTGCCACAGGCTTAGATAAAATAGGGGGAGCGCTCATATATTGCTTCAGTTGTTGAAAAGCTTCTTCACATTGAGGTGTCCACTTCCAATCAGACTTGGCCGTTGCACGAAGGAGTTTGAAAAAGGGCAGGCACTTGTCGGATGCTCGCGAGATGAACCTGTTCAATGATGCGATGCGACCAGCTAGACGCTGAACGTCCTTCAGAGTCACTGGGGATTTCATTTCTATCAATGCTTTAATCTTTTCGGGATTCGCCTCAATTCCGCGTTGGCCAACCATGAACCCAAGAAATTTCCCTGCAGATACTCCAAACGCACATTTTTCTGGATTTAATTTCATCTGATACTTCCTCATCAGATCAAAGGCTTCTCGAAGATCAGGAATGTGGTCATCTTCATCGATGCTTTTCACAAGCATATCGTCAACATAAACTTCCATGTTCCTACCGATTTGAGCAGCGAATATTTTGTTGACAAGACGCTGATAAGTGGCCCCTGCATTTTTGAGTCCAAACGGCATTACCTGGTAGCAATATAGTCCTCGATCTGTGATGAAGGCAGTATGTTGGCCATCAGGTGGATGCATCATAATCTGGTTGTAACCAGAGTAAGCATCCATAAAACTGAGGAGGGCGTGTCCAGCTGTCGAGTCGACCAACTGGTCGATTCGTGGTGTCGGGAAGCTATCTTTGGGACATGCTTTGTTTAAGTCTGAATAATCGACGCACATCCTCCATTTGCCATTAGCTTTCCGGACGAGAACTACGTTGGCGACCCACTGTGGGTAGTCAACTTCTTTTATGAAATTTGTCACGAGCAGCTTCTCAACTTCAGTTTTGATCGCCATTTGTCTTTCTGCAGTGAAAGCACGTCGACGCTGATGTACGGGTTTATGCTTTGGGTCAATGTTGAGACGATGTACGATGACATTAGGATCGATGCCCGGCATATCTTTATGAGACCAAGCAAACACGTCCTGGTATTCAGTGAGGAAACGGATCAGATCTTCGCGGTGGATACTGTTTAAGGAGGAACCGATGTACACGATCTTAGACTGGTCGTCTTCGGTCAAGCGGATCGCCACTGTTTCCTCCCCTGGAGTTCCTGATTTCAGAGCACTTTCTCTTGGATCCAACGCGGGTGGCGAGAACGTCGGATGATCCTTGAACTATTTCCATGACAGGTGCCGCTTGAGCTTTCTTTCGATCTTGGAGGGCTATCTGGTAACAGGATCGTGCCTCCTGCTGACTTCCTCGCACGACCCCTATGCCATTTGGGGTTGGAAATTTAACGCATAAATATGATGGGTGCAAGGCCGCTCCAACCTTAGTTAGTGACGGTCTCCCCAAGATGGCGTTATATGCTGATTTTCGATCTACGACGAGGAAGTTTACGAAGACGGTAGTCTTCGCTGGACTCTCCCCAAAGGTGACTGGGAGATCGATACTTCCTTCAGGTGTCACCACTTCTCCTCCAAAGCCGACAAGAGGGGTCGATACTGGCTTGAGGAGGTCTCTGGCAAGTGCCATCTTGTCGAAAGCCTCCAAATACAGAATATCGGCCGAGCTACCTGTATCCACCATAATTCGATGAGTCAGATAATTTGATACCTTCAGTGTGACTACGATGGAATCTTCATGAGGGAAATGAATTCCCGCTGCATCTTCGAGGGTGAAAGAAATTGGAGGATGGTTAGCTTTCGAAGAGTTGGACGTTTGTTCCAGCCAATAGATCTGCTGGGGTTCTTTGGACGCCTTTCGGGCGTATGCCTTTCTTGAAGCTTGAGAGTCACCCCCGCAAGCTGGACCCCCGACGATAGTGCGAATTTCTCCTGTGGGCTCAGCATCCTCTTGGTCTGTTTGATGATGAGACGGTTCCTTTTGGCGAGATGAGGTCTTCACCCTTTCTGGTGACCTATTTTTACGAGCAACATAATCCTGGAGATGGCCTTTTCGAATAAGAGCTTCGATATGGTCTCGTAGGGAGATACAGTCTTGGGTCCTATGCCCGTGATCTTTGTGGAAGTAACAGAACTTACTCTTATCTCTCTTCTCGGGATCGGATTTAATCTTTGCAGGCCACTTCACATATGGCTTGTGTTTTATCTCCATTAGAACCTTTTCAGGAGACCGATTAAGAGGAGTGTAATTATGATATTTACCAGAGTAAGGCTTCCTGGGAGAACGATCGCGCTGATCGCGATGGTATTTTTTATCTGTAGAAGTTCCTTCTGGCTTGCGTTTCTTACTTTGTACTCCATGGCGTGTCAATGCGACTTCTTCTGCATTGATATATTTCTGAGCTTTGGCTTGGAATTCCGCCATAGTTTTCGGCGGGCTCTTATCTAAGGCAAACCTAAATTTCTCGCTCGTTATTCCAGCAATGAGGGCGGTGAGACCCTTTTCTTCAGTGTAACTCTCGGTTTGAACGGCTTCGGCAGTGAACCGTACTGTGAACTCTTTTATCGTCTCCCCATGTTGCTGTTTCAGATTCATCAAATGGGAGGCTGGTTTTTTAATGCGAATACTTCCCATGAATTGAAAAAGAAATATCTCCGATAATTGGGAAAAGGAACTGATGGAAAGTGGCTTTAACCCCCGAAACCACGTACGAGCCGCTTCCTTCAATGTAAGGGGAAAAGCCCTACACATGATTTCTGAACCATGTCCCTCCAACTCCATGAGAGACCTATATGTTTCCAGATGTTCCAGAGGATCGCCAATGCCTGTATATGGAGCGATAACAGGCGTTCGATACTTTCTGGGCAACGGGGCTTCCATGACCTCGCTTGTAAAGGGAGATTCAAATTGATGTATTGCCGCCATGACAGCAGATGGCCGATTTGCCTGGTATCTCTGCTCCATGACATCAAAACGGTCTTGGATTCTTTTGAGATCTCCTTCCCATGGCAAGGTATAGCTAGACGTTTCGGCGGTGGAGCCTTGCGGTTGAGGTTGTCGAGACGAACTGGAATGTATAGAATGTGGAGGCGGCATAGGGGGATGGCCGCCAAGTGGTGGGACCTGTGGTTCATCCATAGAATGCCTGGAAGCAACTGGTATGGGTGGCGGTGGTAACCCTTCGGAGGGTTGTCTTTGCGGTTCAGGGAAGTGCTGATCAAGTCGATTTGACAGTGCCTGAACTCCGGCGTTTAGAGTTAGGAGAGTGTTCCCGAGGAATCGTAGGACATCATCCTGATTTCCAGAGGCCTCCAATAATGGATTTGTTGATGGCATATTTGGGGCTCCTTGAGGGATATCCGTCGGGACAGGTGGGAGGGCAGGTGTGGATTCCATCTCACCGGGCGGAGGTGGTGCCTGCCTCGAAGTTGAAGGATGAACTGTCTTTTTAGGAGGCATCACCGAAGGATTTTGATCGGTGGTTAACACGATTGATTTTAATGATCAAGCCGTTCCCACAGACGGCGCCAGACTGTTAATGTCAGATTTTGTAACGAGATCCTCCGACTTTTCTCCTTCGCTCCAGGAGGGATTTTCCACCACCAGACCTGAAGCAAGACAGCGAATAAGGGTGGCTGGGGACCAGCCGTTAGCCCTCCGACGCTTAAGTTAGGCCACAGAAGAGAAGCCAAGCAAAACGGGACCAAGATTGAATGATGAGTACGTACCTCCTATTCAAGGGAGCCATCCCCTTATATAGATCTGAAACAATCCAATCTGTTACGTGAGATGTCGAAATCCCGTTGATGTCGCATACGATACTGAGAATCCGCTGATTTCATGGGATAAGATCCTATCTTTTTAGTCAGATCCAACCCAATGATTTATTCCAACAATCACGCCCCTAGATGGTAATCCCTTGAAATCCGACTGGATCCGGCCGGAAGCCATAGTTGGAGTCATAGCCTCCGAAAAGGAAGGAGACGCCCGTAGCTGGGAGTCACGGCCTCCGAAAAGGAAGGAGACACCCGTAGCTGGGAGTCACGGCCTCCGAAAAGGAAGGAGACGCCCGTAGCTGGGAGTCACGGCCTCCGAAAAGGAAGGAGACGCCCGTAGTAAAGCTGCTCGCAGGTTAAAATGTGGTCGCGAGTCCAAGTACATATTTTGGGTGTAATGTCTTTCAACGACTTGTGAGAAGGTCTGCTCGCGGATCGAGCTTTGCCGTATTTGACTATCGGTTATGAAGACTCTGGACTTGCGAATAGCTGCTCCGTATTTTTCAATCTATGACTCTTGATCAGGTGATCTCGAGAGTCGAATGGACGTCCCGCACCTATCAAACATTCGACTCTCGATCAGCTAATCTCGAGAGTCGAATGGACGTCTCGTACCTATCCGACATTCGACTCTCGATCAGATAATCTCGAGAGTCGAATGGACGTTTTGGGCATTTCCGCGTGAAATCTTATCTCCATCATTTTGCCTATAACAAGGGCGATATTCAGACTCCACTGATCACAAGACAGTGCAATCATGTTGTTCGTAGTGCTATGCACGTAGTGAATTGTAGAATCGTAGATCTAACCGTCAATCTTCGAAGCTTTAACGACCAGATTCACATCAAGTACTAACTTTTTGAAGTCAAACGCTTTTTGAATATATGTAGATCCCTGAAGAGAAGAAGGTAAAATTGATGACCTATAAGTTGAAGGGCAGAAATGTGACTTGGTGGGAACTAGTTTAGCGCGAGCAAATGCGACAAATGAAGGCGCCAATTTGCACGTGGCAACAAATGAAGCAACAGCTGCTGAAACGATTTCTATGCAACGATGATGATCCAGAAGCCGAGTTCATCGGTGGAAAATGTTTTGCCCCTATAAAAATGGAGGACCAACCCCATCCTTTTCAAGGGGAGGGGCAATTTCCTGTACCTTTTCAGTCTAAAATCTTATCGAATAATCTAATAGGCCGGGAGAAATCGATACTTTTGAAGAGGAAAGTGAAGTGCAACCCATTATTGGTCTTAGAGGTTGTTCAAAATCCTAAGAAGGTGGATGAGATAATAAAAAAAAATGAGTAGACTCAATAGTAATTTTGATATCACAATTTAAATATAGGCGATGCCATTAATCAGCTCGCAAACATATGAACTCTAAATAATGTGCCAAGCTTTTACCAACTGTTCATTGGGCTTGTTCGGTAGCTTTGTATTTGGTAAGAATTACACTTTAAATTAAATTACCATGGAATCTTGGAATCCAAATTTTGTGTTTGGTTTGTAGTAAAGTGCACTGGAATTCTGTAACATATTAACCATAACTTAAATTTGATTAAAGTAAATCAACTTTAATGCTATAAAATAATGTATATATGTAGGGCTGTAAATGGGTTAGTGGACCCGATGGGGTACGTAGACCCAACCCATTTAGACCCGACCCAGACCCGACCCATTTGTTAAATGGTACGGGTTTGGGTCCAAGAACAGACCCAGTTGCTAAATGGGTTTGGATCTGGTTTCCTTTATATTAGGCCCAACCCGATCCGACCCGACCCGACCCGATCCCATTTAATAAGTGGGCGGGTTTGGTCTAATGTTTTAGGGGACCCGTCCAGCCCAGACCCTTCCAAACCCGATTTTAAGGCTTGTAAAACGCTTGCATACTTGATCCAGACTTGGACCCATTAGACCGGACCCATTTATAAATGGGTCTGGGTGGATCTCCCTCTACTAGACCTGAACCCATTTATAAATGGGTCTGATGGGTTGACCCGGACCCTACCCGGACTACCCATTTAGTAAAAGGGTCTGGGTCTAAAATTTGGATCCAAACCCATTTAGTAAATGGGCGGGTCTGGTTTTGGCTAAACCCGCCCCAAACCCGATCATTTGCAACCCTATATATACATGTGATATTTGACATAACGATTGTAATAAACTAATCAAAATATATAGTTTGGCTAAAATTGAAGAAATTTCAAACCTCATATAGGTTAGGAAAGTGAGCCTATTATTTCCAGAGTCTAATAGCTTGATTTTCAAAGCTAGTATTATTTGGAACAAATGGAATTCTATGAATTTTCACACAGGCCCCACCATGATGTTTACATGAAATCTACTTTGAACAAAAATTCAATCCCAATCATGTTTCAAGTGATCACATGGTTGGAAATAGTGTCAGGCAATGCTCACCCTCAAAATTATTTCCTTTGTGTGGCCTACCTAAATTACAATTGGGCTTGATTTTATGTACTGAACATAAATTTTAGTTTAGCATCTAATGGTTGGAGTGGATTTCATGTAACTATAACGATGAGCCCTAAAATAGTCAACGATGGGTGTCTCTATTCTAACTATTTCTTTTGGTGTGGCCCACTTGAGCCGAGGCCATCCTGACTTGTTTGCTTTGGACCTAAGCTAGGATTATGCATTTAATGATCAAGATGAATTTCATGTAAACATTACAATGGGCCATGTAGAAATCAAATGTTTATTTTTGTATGACTCACCCAAATCATGAAATTGGTTGATTTGTGTGGCATGAGCCTAATATAGGATGACCCACCCAGTCGTTATTGTAGATTTCACTTAAACATCACGCTGGGGCACCCAAGCTTGGGCTCCACTTTTGCATTACCAGTGTGAAGCTAATTTAAGAACCCTTGTATCCCGCTGTCAGATTTTGATAGAATTCGATGGTAAAGATATTGAAATTAAACTATATGACAGGACCTATTTTAGAGAGATTTAATTAAAGCCCTTCAACCTGGCTTGCCTATTTTAGGACAGGACTCGACCGTTGCTCTATTTTTATTTTTTTTACATTTTTTTCCCGACCGTTTACTGGTCGGATGCCAGTTGACTTCATTAATTTGGAGCTCACCCCAGGTAACTTTCTCTAGAGTGGGGAAACGCTTTCACGTGCGTGAAATCTACTCCGTCGATCAGGTAAACCACCCCTAATTTGGGCATTGATCCCATAAAATCAGGCTGTTTCAACACCCACCCAATTTAAAATTATACATTAAAATCTAAATTTATCGTGGTGGTATGGCCCACGTGAGTTTTTCAACAGTGGGGTAATCCTATCAGATGAATGGATTGGATGGCTAATGAATACCTCGGTGGGCCATATACAAAAGTAATGGTGGACGTCCCATCCGACCTGTTTCCTATGGTCTGGCCTACACTTTTGGATCATCATGATTTTGGGTTCCTAGGTAAAAGCAAAAGCAGCATGCCTCACGGATGGGTTGGATCCAATGAAAGTTACACCTATGTGGCGTTTGGGTACCGTTACGTACCTACGCAAGATTCCTGGTGCGGTTCTTAATTTTTTTAGCCCGTCGACCATACAAGCCTTCGCATATCCCAGCTTTGCATACGTGTAGAACTTCCAAGCCGTCCATCAGGTAGATTCCACGGCCTCCTCCATGCCTGGCCTCATCAAAGGATCATGTTGTCCAAACTCAGCAAGTAGGACTTATGATGCATGAAACGAAAAATCATGTTGTCCTCCATGCCCCACCATGCTATACGTGTTTTATATATGCGGTCCATTTATTTTTTCAGATCATTTTTATGACATGAGCCAAAAATTGATGTAGATCCAAATCTCAAGTGGGCCACACCACAAGAATGAAGTGGTGATTGAACACCTAGTATTAAAACTTCCTAGGCCCATTATGATGTTTTTTGCCATCCAATCTGTTGATTGGGTCAAACGGACCTGGATGAAGTAAAAATACAAATATAAACTTTATCCAAAACTAATGTAGCCCTATGTATTTTTAATGGTGGCATTCAATCACCATTATTTCTTGTGGTGTGGTCCACGTGAAATTTGGATCTACCCAAGTTTTTGGCTCATACCCCAAAACGATCTTGAAAAATAAATAGATGGCGTGGATAAAACATATACATTATGGTGGGGCTATAGAGTATAAGTGAGTGTGAGTATGCAATTTGTGTCCTTGCACAGGATTCTTCTCCTTAATTCTCTCCACATATATGAATCTACACAGGGGCTTAGGTGAGACTGAAGGAGACATTTTCTATTTGATTATCTCCAGCCATTTTTTCATATCATTTTAGGTCATTACTAAAAAAAAAAGAAGCAAAATTAATTATGAGGGACCTTACCATAAAAAATGGTGATTGACATACTTAGGGTGTACATTAATGTTTCCGTAATATTTATTTACCATCCAATCTGTTGATAAGGTCACATAAGCCTGGATGAATGGAAAAACAAATATCAACTTGATCCAAAACTTTTGTGGCCTATTAATGGTCAACAAACACCGTTTTTTATGGTATGGTCCATCTAATAATTGAATTTATTTAATTTTCCTGATAATGTTATAAAATGATCTAAAAAAATGAATGAACCGTATGGATACATAATGCATACATTAAGGTGGGCCCACAATAACTCCACGGTAAGTGCCGCATAGTCTAGCTTGCCGTGGTCTCACCTTTCCGGGCGAAGTTCATCCATGACGGGATTCTACGGTATATAGCGTACGCAAGTATTGGGTATAGCAAAAAATTTCTCCAGCAAGCCTACCAGAAAATCTAGGTTCTCCCAAATAATATCAGGGAATCTCCGATCTCAAATGGGCCCAAAAGATCAACGTTCTGGATGTTACGATCATTGATGCCCGTGACCAAATACTTCCCACGTTTTGTCCGTTGTGTTTTTTCATCGTGATCCTTTGCTTGGAGGGCCCACCGTCCGACTGGTTTTAACAGCGCAAACGGGCCATAGCTATCAGGTGGGCCCCACTCTGCACATTTTCAACGAGGTGGGGCACGAGTCACACGTTCCCCAATGCTCACCCCCGCTCCTCGCCGAGAAATTATAAGGAGAAAAACTTTATACTCTGGCTAATGTGTATTATTAATACACAGGCACTAACAAATTGCAGACTTTTCGAAGCTCTAACTTAAAATAAACCGTTCATATCGTATGTCGTATTTTAGATGATTCAATTTGAAAATTTTATAATTATTTGATTTTCTAAATTACCGATTTATGGTAATTTAATGGACGGTTTAAATGAAAATTAGCCAACAGGACGCCTACAACCGATAATATGCTCATTAATCATAGATTTTCAATGTCTATTAAAATTCAAAATATGATCTATCTACCATGGGATCCAAAATTTGGACGATTTATTTTGGGAGAATATATGACATGTGTTAAATTTCTGGTTGACTGTGCATAAACTATCAAAGTCTACCAGAGTATGAAATCGCTCCCCCATTCAAAATCCCAACTCTCTCTTTCTGTCACAAATCCGACGTGGAAACTAGATTGGACCTCGTGAAATCCGTACAGAATCCGACCGTTGCAGGAGGCCTTCAAACGGCATTTCCCCCCCACCGTTCTCCACCCTTCCATCAGATCAATCGGACTCTCTCTCTCTCTCTCTCTCTCTCTCTCTCTCTTTCTCTCTTCAATGGCGATCGCTGCAGAAACTCCCCAAGAAGAGAAGAAGGTAAGAAAATACAAGCTGGAAATCCTCAGAAATTTCTAGGGTTTCTTGTGATAGCATTTGGTATCAGAGATGTAGGGTTTTTTTTTTTTGTGTCCCTTTTCATTAGGCTTTTGGATGGATTCTGGACGAACGTATTGGGACCTTTTTTTTAGTCTAGATTTTCTGATGTTATTCGGGGAGAATCTAGATTTTCTTGTTTCCTTTTCAATCACCTATTGGATGTGAAAATCTGGGTATTTTCTGATTAGGGTTTCTTGCCAGTTCCATCAGGTAAAAATCTAGGGTTCTCTCACCTTAATGTAGGGTTTCTAATTTCTCTTGGAATCTGAAAATGTTGGAAATCTGACTATTTTCCCCGGGTTGTCGTAATTTTTTGAGAATAGAGGATTTCATTTTCACTGGTTGGTTGAAATCTGGGGTTTGTGATTTTATTGTTTTTTTTTAATGGAATTTTTGGACTTTGGATAACGTTATTATTGGAAGTTTCTAGTGTTTCTTTTTACCTGATTTGCTTTTTATTCCCCTCCTACAGTCGTCGTCCGAGGTTGTTCGAGCAGCGGAGAACAGGAGGTGGACTCTCAATGATTTCGACATCGGAAAGCCTCTTGGAAGAGGCAAGTTTGGTCATGTTTACCTGGCGAGAGAGAAGAAGGTTTGTTCACCTTTAGTTTCTTGTTTCTCTTTCTCAGATTTTTTTTCTTTGAAATTCTTCTTTCTCATTGTATCTTCTCTTTAGATCTGACGATTTGTTGAGGAATGACCCTATATGTTGTAAATTTCGGGTTGAGTCAGTTTCTAATGACCTGATGACTAGGGTTTTGTTTACATGTCATTACCAGCTACTTTAGAATGGTTTTGGATCTTTTGTAAAAGGGGTTCTCTTTTTTTGTTTTTTTCTTTTTTTTAAAGGCATTACAAGATAGTGAAATTAATAACTGGGTTTGAAATTGTGTTGCCATGTATAAATGATATAGGGTTTATGCGATAACGAAAAGTCATTGCCATGTACAAAATTAGATTCAGAATCTAAACCTGTGAAGTTCTCATACTTCATTGGATTATGAAACATACATTCATATGGATGTTCTTTTTTCTTGTTTGTCTTGTAAGTGTTATTGCATTCTGCGAACAAGATTTGGATACAGGGTTGATTTTATCAATGTTAGTCTGCTTGTCTTATAGATGTGTTGTTAGACCTATTGAAGATTATTTTCATATAAAATGTCTGTTTTTCTTTTTTCTTTTTCCTTTTATTTTCCCTGAAACAGAGCAATCAAATCGTGGCACTGAAGGTTCTCTTTAAGAGCCAGCTGAAGCAGTCTCAGGTCGAGCATCAGCTGCGCAGGGAAGTCGAAATACAGAGTCATCTTCGCCACTCGAACATATTACGGCTTTATGGGTATTTCTACGATCAGGTGGAGACATTTCTTCCATTACCCCTTTATATATATATTTCCAGCAGTCAAGTCACAGCGCAAGGATAGAATTGTTGCTTATTGATATAAACGTCCTTTTGTTTGTTTTTATTGCAGACTCGAGTTTATTTGATATTAGAATATGCAGCAAAAGGTGAACTATACAAGGAACTGCAGAAATGCAAATATTTCAGCGAAAAACGTGCTGCTACTGTGAGTATTCTTTTTTCTTTACGAGTTATTATATAGCCATTGGTATTCTCTCTTCCCTCGCCTTACATATCTTATGAAGGGAACTAATCAGTTGTTTATATGTACGGTGTTCCTGCAATATGTCTGCAGCTGTTTTTTTTTTTTAATTAAAACTATTTGAGCAACTATCTCAGCAGTTTGATAAAATGTTTGAGCATTTCTGAACTTTTGTTTCCACTTTTGACTTTGAAATCAACGATACATTCAAGGGAAAATGCCTGATATGACATTTCCTGGTTTTCTCCATTTGTACCCAAATCCCAAATAATATGGTTTTGTGTTATATGCAACAGTACATTGCTTCATTAGCACGGGCATTAATATATTGCCATGGGAAACATGTCATACACAGAGACATCAAACCAGAGAATCTTCTAATCGGCGTACAGGTAACCTACTTGGGCTGCTGCATCTGTTCTTTTATTAATTAAATGAAATTCATTCTGTAATTTAGTTGCATTTTCTCGACAGGGTGAATTGAAAATTGCAGATTTTGGGTGGTCTGTGCACACATTTAACCGCAGGCGGACGATGTGTGGTACTCTGGATTATCTTCCACCTGAGATGGGTAAAACCAAAGCTGTCCCTGTCTGTAGGTCCTTAAAAAAATATAATGCTTATGGATTGATTATCCATTTAGACCTGAACTCTGTGAACTTGTTACAGTGGAGAGTGTAGAGCATGACTCTGGAGTAGACATTTGGAGCTTGGGAGTCTTGTGTTATGAATTTCTGTACGGGGTGCCACCATTCGAAGCAAAGGAACACTCAGATACATATAGAAGGTAATAGTCTGGATTTCAGTTAAGCCCTTAGTTTGGTTGGATTCTTTGAAGTAAATGAAATGGATCCGGAGAAAAAAATGTGAAAGGTAATGATGCGTGGTTTTCAGTAAATGAACCAGATTGCTTTAAGCTGTTGCATTTGGATGCATTACTGTACTGAATGGTGATAACCAGTTAAAAGAAAGTGGACAGTCTAAATTGTAAACTTGTTAGCCCTTAGTTTGGTTGGATTCTTTGAAGTAAATGAAATGGATCCGGAGAAAAAAATGTGAAAGGTAATGATGCGTGGTTTTCAGTAAATGAACCAGATTGCTTTAAGCTGTTGCATTTGGATGCATTACTGTACTGAATGGTGATAACCAGTTAAAAGAAAGTGGACAGTCTAAATTGTAAACTTGTTAGAAATACATGAAAACTATATTCCTAGAAATATATGAAAATTGCTTGGACTGACGAAAAAACTCTGGTTAACAAGTTTTCCTTTCTTTCTTCTTTGTTATTTATTTATTTTTTGGTAAACTTTGGTAAATAATTTGGAACTATACCTTCAAGACAGAATACAGAAGATTGATAATCTGACATGTTCCTTATAAACTACCAGGATTATAAAAGTTGATCTAAAGTTCCCCCCAAAACCAGTTGTTTCTTCCTCTGCGAAAGACCTCATTAGTCAGGTGAGTTTTCACATCTATATTTTTCTAGCATACACTATTGAGTGAATACCGTAAGATGAGAGATTAATTTCTTTTGAGCAGATGTTGGTCAAAGATTCCTCGCAGCGTCTCCCACTACACAAGCTTCTTGAGCATCCATGGATAATCCAAAATGCAGATCCCTCAGGCATCTATAGGGGGTGATTTGATGAAGGGGTTTTCTATCTCTTCGGGGGATTTTTTTTTTTTTTCATGTCAGCATTGATGGAAGACTCCTCATGCATTGATGGAAGACTCCTCATGCACATGTGAATGTTGTTAATTTGTATGGGTACCACCATTGATGGATTGCATTGTAGCGTTTTACAATGGTATAACAGCTGTAATAACTGTATTGTGGATTTAAGAATATTCTAATTTTTTTTTTTTTAATCCCAAAGGATTTTTTCCTGTTTTGTATGTGATATGATTTACCCATGTGTGATCCTCAATTCCCTGCACTTCCAACCCAAAGATTGTAACGTTGTGGTTATTGATTTGGGTGGAAAACGTTCACCAAATGTTTTTCAGGACATCAAACGGTCTTACCTGAAAGAAGGCAGCTAGCAGTATTTCTTCTGCTTTGCATTTTGCATTTGGTTGTGTATTATAATGGAATCTGGATGGACTAGATTTTTTTTTCAGGACAAAAAGAATCCTGTCCAATGAATGTTTTTCAGGACAACAAACACATTTTTTGGTTATATAATGCAGGAACTTGAAAGAGCAAGCAGCATCTTCCAAGGCATTTTGTTGTATTATATTTTTATCTGATCGAATCTGGATGCACTGACAATTACTGAATTACCTTATTATATTGCAAGGTGCAAACACCGCTTTGAAAGAACTTATATGATACATGGCTCACATTTTTGATACAAGGGTGCAAGGTGCAAACACTGCTTTGAAAGAATCTTATATGATACATGGCTCACATTTTTGCACAGTATGCATGGGTATTCCATTTTTGACAAATGATCCCATTGATGATTCCCGGCTATCAACAGACCAATCCCCCGAATTTCCAAACCATGGGCCCCAATCGCACCAGACCCATCTACACCATGCCAAGATGCCGTCCATGTGTCACATAATCCACCATCCACCCCCTCCTGTTTTTTTTTTTTTTTTTTTTTTTTTTTTTTTTTTTTTTTTTTTTTTTTTTTTTTTACCTCAATTCAAACAGCTCTATTTCTCTGAGTTCAACTCTAGTAAATTCATATCAAGTTCCAAACTCGTGTCTCGTATTTTTTATTTTATTGAATATCTTCCCGCATTATACAAACAATGGAATGGACTTCCAACATAATAATATTCCAACAGCTGCTGTGGAGATAAATTAAAAAACATTACAAGCAGGCAAACCAGCATCTGAGTTGCTTTTCTAATGAGAAGTGGTCATCTCACTTGGAGTTGCATTTGCTAATCTCTTCAGCAACCACCTTATCATCACCATCATCCGTGTGATGTTCTCCATCTAACAATTGGGTTGGTAGTTCTTCCGGCTTCTCTTCCAAGATGTCTTTAGAGCTCAAGATGTCTTTAGAGCTCAAGAAGCTTGGCTGGTGGGTTGAAGACAGCAGCCTCGCCCACATCCTATCGGTTATTACTACCTCATTCCGTTTCTCTGTCACTCTCTGCACATCAACAGTTGCAAACAGTGGCTTTACATGAGTAATGATCCCATGCACAAATTATTCATCAAACCCAAAGTTTATGAACCATCAATAATCAACCCCTATATCCATCAATCTGGACTATCCAATAACAGGACCATCTCCTGGCTGGGACAAAAATTGCAGCAATTCCATCCAACCAAATGCCATGCTTTTGGACTGTCATCAGAGAGTCCATTTGTCAGAGGTTTAAGGATCTTTATCAGTGACTGTTGGGCGACATGAACAGAAAGTCTAGATTGATGGGAAATTGCAGTTTACACTTCAAGCTCTCCTTTGGTTCGTTAGCATAAAGTTGAACTTTCCTTTATGTGAGAGAGAGAGAGAGAGAATCTAGGGAATTTGGGAAAAACAGCAAGGGAGAGAAGATGCAGCCATGAAGCTCGTGATAGAGAACTGTTTACTGTAGTAGTTCCACCAGCCCTTACCAAGAAGGAAAGCAGACAGGAGCAGTTTTTTTTTTTTTTTTTTCAGACAGACAGGCAGTAGTTACAATAGTTTAAATTCGCACTCTTTCCCCAAAAATTGAAAGAAAGCATCTTGGATTTTTTTTTTCTTTTTCTTTTTTAAATGGACATGTAACTTATTTCAATCGGCATATATGCACTTAAAATGACCAAACTATTAACATTTCTTGGGGACCATCTGGTCAAGTTTTCCATGCTGGACCTCAAACCTTTTGTTGTGGGTGGTTTGCTCCAAAATGGTCCGACGTGTGACATCGACATGATGCCTTTAATGAATAAAATGGCCAGTTGGCATGGACAGTTTGAAAGTTCCTTTCCCAACATGGACTTTCAGAGACCTGAACCGTTTTGGGACACGAGACTAGTTCAACTGTCTGATATATTCCGTGTTAAAAAGCAAAGGTTATGCCCATCATTTTTGTTCTTACGAATTTTTTGGAAATCAGCGTATGAAAGAAGTCAAGAGGTTTTACATAATGGAAAATCTATACAGAGCCTTGTGGTGCCCTTTAAGAACCAGCACCATGGATTGGGTAGAGGTGCCAATTTCTTTTCGAGTTCCTAATTGGTGCACATACACATCAGCACTAGTCGTGAAATGGAATCTTGTGGCCGGTTGAACAGATTTTCACCATGGTTCTGAATATAGGTATCAATGGGCATATTGACCCAGTTGAAAACGATACGATATGAGTGTTGTGTATCGATACCAGCTCCATATTGGCTAGTACTGAACAGTATTGGTTGAAATCATTTTGAGCCAAAAATTAATGAAAATTTCAGAGGAAGGAAAGAATCTATCTCCTTTTGTGTGTGTTTTGAACAAGTATTCAATGGTATATATTCTGTGGTAAGAATATTGTCTGTTGGGTTGACTTATTGAAAGTCAACCAAATTAACCTTAATTCTTGATTTGTTGAATTAAGTCCTATCACATTGAAATAGGACAAAAAGAAGATAAAATTAAAAAAAAAAAAGATGGTTAATCTTTTTTCTAATTTTTTCCAAAATGGTTCATTTTGCTTCGATTCTTCGATTCCCACTCAAATATTTTGTTTTGACCCTCAAAATAGGCCTGGATCTAGTATAAAATGACTTTCTAAGCTTTCTCTATGGTTGAAATGAAAAACAAAGAAGAAAAATGAGAGCAATTTTGGAAGAAAAAAAAAAATCGAAGTTGGGCCTTTATGGCTGTATTGGCTTGTAACAATGAGAATACACCTGTACAGCCAATACGACCTAATACAGCCCATTTTTTCACAAGGACCGATATGAACCTGCATTGTGCATATCATACTGAGCCAATATGGCTGCATCAGATAATACAACATGGATATTTCAATCCATGTTTTCCACTGATCAAAACCTGAAGTGGAAACAATTGTGTTAACGGAACTTACATGGAAAGGTATATAAGTATGTCTGCCATTAACAAGTCCCACAGTGAAGCCAGTGTATCCAGCCATTGTACCATGAACAGCACTCTGAGCAAGGAGTGTGCAACATACATTATCTGATGCATTACTTGGAATAGCTCGGATCATATATGTCGGATCTGCAAAACCATCGCTAATTAAATCAGGTCGCTTATCATAATTTTAGTTAAATATCCCAGGAGAAAGAAACTAAATTTTTTGGCTACAGACCTATATATTTGAGATTTATCACCATCTTCTTTCTTGAGAAATAATCCTACAGATTACAAACAAAAGGCCATGAAATTAATTGACATAAGAAACAAGAGTCAATTTTTTCAGTGAGTCTTCTAATCAATATCCATATAAAAAAATTTATACACCTGATAAAATCATGTTTACGGAATTTTTTGTGGTCCATTACTTCAGAAAAAATGGGCTTGGAAGATAAAGATTAAGAGATGGTACTCAATGCTGAACTAAGTTAGTTATCAAGAACTCAAACATTAATGCACATTGTACACATACCACATCTGGACTGTTCATCTCTTGTATCCTCCAGCTGATAGGCCATATGCCAAAAAAACACATCAGTCAGATGATCCTAGCCACTGGTTGGAGGTTTTTATTTTTTATTTTTTGGCCCTCTGAATGTCAACTGTTGGTAGGACTTTTTGTAGCTACTAATTTGTAATCCTCAAGGGTCCTCCAACCAGTGGCTAGAATCACCCGTCTGGTTTGATTTTTGGGGCACGACCTACAGATACTGAATGCTGGACAACTAACTTAGATAATGTAGACAGAACAGGCTAACGTGCTTATGCATGCACTCCCATGTTATACAGTCACACCCATGACTCCATAATTTGGAACTTTGGATTCGGAATCTACCTTAATCTTCTGCGATATCCATAGCCCAACATCCAGCAGTAGCTTGTTTCCTGAAGCATCCTCTTGGTCCATTGATCGCATGCTTTCAGCAACAAGCTCCTGTCCCGCACCTTCAGCTAAAACAATAACCATGTGTCCGTTCTCTTTGAGTTTTTTTTCCACATACTCGAAAAGCCCACCTGGTCCTTCCAGATAAAAGGGCGACTCTGGAATCAAGCAACAGTCCTAAGGAAAATGGCAATGACAATTTTTCTTAGCATGTTAAAATACAAATAATGAAGATCTGAACCACGAGTTGAAAACTTTCGGTTACGCAATTTAAAATGCAATGGAAACGATGGTAGAAAAAGAAGCTAGAATTTAGAAATCTGGATAATGCAGGATGACCAATGATAATACATACCACATCTCGACTGGCAAGAGTAGCATACATTGCAATGAACCCTGCCACAAGTAAATCCTATTAGGTTACAGGTAAAAGCTAGCAAAGGAATCAAAAGTCATAAAATGACAAGGATGAAAGCCTATCCAAGCCAACAGTGTCCTCACAGACCATCAAAAGCAAAACATCCTAGATGGCCTATTCATGACAGAAATTTTGTTGTATCTCAGTGGGCCCTAAGAGTTTTAAGCTCATTCCACAAGCTTAACAGCATGAAATTAGAGAATGATGTGGAAGAGAATAAGAACATTAAGATAAAGCCAAATACAAATTTGCAAGAAAAATAACCAATTTTCTAAGAACTTTTCCTCCCATCATCATCATCATCATCATCATCAACTACGCCTTATCCCAATTAATTAGGGTTGGCTATATTAACCCTGTTCTGCCATTCCATTATCTGGGCTGGGGACCGGCAATGAGAGCAACAAACTCCCACAGGTTCAATGCAATAGACTATTAAATAGGTTGATTATAATCATGCACTATCTAATAGTTTATTAAATAAGTCGATTACAATCGACGAGTTAACTTTGCCTCCCATACAACTTCAAAATATTAGATGAAAATTTATAATCAGAAAAGGGTATATAAGAGAAGTGCAACTGACCGCTATAACGACCCATTAGCTTCACAACACCCACACCATTCTCGCCACTTTCAGCTTCAACATGTGCCGCATTAATGGCCCGCTGAGCCTCTTCCACAGCAGTGTCAAAACCAAAGGACTTGTCAATTACCTAAATTAACAGGGAAAGACAACAGAAATGATCATTGGGATAGATCCAAAGTAACATAATCAATGGAGGAAAATAAGAAAAATGCATAAAATAAGTCACAGATGTCAAGGAAATGGTCAGAGCAAGTACTGCAATGTCGTTATCAATGGTCTTAGGGACTCCAGCAACTGCAACTTTAAGACCACGCCTTTCAATTTCCTGCATGACAGAAGATTAGAAGCTCTTTAGGAATAACACAATTCAACAGCCATTAACCTTGTGTTCTTCAACCTAGGACATGTAATAATTTGCAAACAAGTTCAAAGCAGTGTAACCAAATGATTTCCAAATTGGGAAATAAACAATAAGCTAATCTCTTCATATGCAGCATCTCCTGAGCTAATAATAGAAGCAGAGTATGGAAATGTTTATTGGTGTCATTTCGTCACCTCATATATTACAGACGCCCCCTTCTGGGTTCCGTCTCCTCCAATAATGAAGACCTGGAAGAGAGAATGGTATGAATCATGTGAAGTCTAGCAATAAAACTGACAATAAGCTCTTATTCCCTGCAAATCATGTGCAAGTTAAAAATAGACAGAAGTACTCTCTTGTGCTGTATATACCTGATTAATCCCCCTGTCCTGAATGCTATCAACTATCTTTGAAGTATCGTGGCCTCCTCGTGATGTTCCGAGGATGGTTCCTCCACGTTTGTGGATATCATTGACAAATTTGGGTGTTAAAGAAACAGTATTGCGAGAATAGAAACCCTTGAATCCTCCCTACAGACCACAACCTTCATCAGTTGAATATTAGCCAATGCAAAATTCCTAAATCTGCAGTGAATTACATGCAGTGAATTACATGAACAAATACCACATGCCTATTCTTTGATGTGAGGAATTCTAATCAGCTAGAAATGTTAGTTAAAAGGTAAAGCAGTTTTGATACTTGTATGCAATTATATATTATAGTTTCATGAAGCATGAAGAGCAACAGCAACAGATTCGCTTGTGGCAGCAGGAGAGCATCTGTTTCAAAATGTTGGCAAGTATAAGCAGCTAGGAAGCAGAAGCCAGAGAGAAACATGTTCATAAATCGCAATTCAAAGCAGGAGTAGCACCTGTGTAAACTATAAACAAATGACGAAGAAACTTTGAATAATTAATTATAGAGGTAACTACTGTATTACTAAAAAAATAAAAGATTAGGTACTAATTAGTAAATTCTCAAGCAAATTTGACATCAGTTGAAATGGGTTATTATCTACAGTGGGTTCCTAACAGTAGAAACCATATACATATTACCTACTAAAAAAAGAGAAACAGTAATTTTCACATCTAGGTGACTTCAACTTTAACATCAAATAGTGATTCAAGGACATGTCAAAGGAGGGAATGACACAGAAAACTGCATATTTGCAAATCTCACAAATGTGGTGTTTCTGCAACAACTAAAGTCTACTACCATCAATTGATTTTTCTTTTCTTTTCTTTCTTCTTCTTCCTCTTCTTCTTCTTCTTCTTCTTCTTCTTCTTCTTTTATGGATACTGCCACCAATTGGCTAGGACCACATTACTAGTTAAAATATTCAAGTTCAGTGACATGGGCTAACATTTGTAACCCTGCTGATCCAAATCGAATATTCTTGACCAGAATACTACCCTCGTCATTCCATTTTCAAGTTCCAATCCAATCTTCGTACTGCTTTCATCAGTTGCACACATGCAAATGCATGCACAGTGTCTATCGTTCCAAGGAAGCTGTGAATACAGAGTACCCGTTATAGCTGGATGATTCAGAATGGCATTCTTGTCATGCATAAGGTGTAAACTTCATGCATGTCCTATGCACGTGTGGCCAGAAGAAAATGAAATTTTATTTATTTTTTCTTTTTTCCGACTATCATTTTATAAATCCTATGTTTTCTATCCATACAGATAGGCTTTCCATATGCATACGGATATGACAACTGCATCTTACAAAATGATAATCTAATTGTATCCAGATGTGGCATGCCAAATTTATGCCTATGCAGTGTTTGTGTCCAAATTAAATACATTCCAACCCATTGCGTTCTCTAATGTTCAAATATTGATTTTTTACAATATCTGTTGCATGCGAAATATCATTATTGCTAACTCAGCTATTTCCATTCCCTCCTAGAGGAACTACAAGCAGAGAAACAAGAAAGACAAGCCCAAAAGTAACAGCTGGTCGAAGTAAAACTGCAAGAAAAAAATAAGTTTGGATAGTCTAACAATGTAAAACCTCACCTCTATTCCAAGGATTTTGCTGACTCCGTACATGTGGTGCAAACCACATACTATTTCCCTAATCACAGTGTTAAGCCCAGGGCACAGGCCGCCACATGTTACAATGCATGCATGCACTTCATCCGACTCGAAATACACCTGAATAACATCCAAGGACATGTCAGTAATGTTCACATGATTTTTTACCATTCCCAACTGCATGTGTGAGAGTTGATCACCTTCTGACGGGGACCTGCACGTCGAAAGTGTATCCCTCTCGGGCTATTTTTATGAACAACAATCTAGAAAACAAGAAAACAAGATAAATAAGCATCAATTCTGGAAGCTAATCATGTTGATGTCTTCAGGTGATATATCTCTAATCCACGAAAAATAAACCTTTTAAAGTACCTTTTGAGGGACGGTGTCATCAACATGAACAAAATACTGCCTGTAAACAAGAAGTTATTTCAATAAAGCATCCATCAGTTTAAATGACTGAGAAGATATGCCGTAGCTGTTGGGGAAAAAAAAAAGGAAAGGAAAGGAAATCAGCTTGAGTAGAAAAGCTAAATTAACTTACTTAACAACTGAATATGCTGCATTATCTTGCAAAGGATTTGAATAAGTCTGCAAAAGACAAAGCCCATTAGATAGGAAATATATAGATTCATTGTACAGTTCTAAGATCCAACCATTCAAAGAAAATTAAATAGAAAAATTAAATCTTCCAGCCATAATAATCCATCAAACAGAAATAGTGAAATTTGCCAAAGAAGAATCAGCTTATCAATCTCAGTTTCAACTTCTACAGCCACGTGCTGCGCCTTAACCTCTTAATTCACCAAAAGAAGAAACACTTGAAATACCAATTTACCAATCATTTAAAAATCTCCAGGATCAATTTTGGGTTGAAGAAATATACCATGGCCCACTGAGAAAAGTGGCATGTTCAGCCTTTACAGTAACCATATAACTGGGATCTATCTTTCTGTGATCGTACCACTGGATGATCTTTAACATATGATTGGAGGATTTTCCCAGTTCAATTGTTCGCTATTTCTTTCAACAGTCAATTTGCAGGCCAAAAGCCGGCTCCAAATAGCTGTGAGAAGGCTCTGATGATTATAATGGTGATGACTTGAAGGCCACAAATTGGACACTTGGAACAATCCGAAAGGGGAAATGTTTAGCAGCATGGACCATCCATGTTGGCAGCACCAGATGAACGGTTTGCATTTCCAAAAGGTAGGCCCGCCTATGCAGTTAATTGGCTGAGCAAAAACATATATTTGCTCCACTGAGCATAATATGATTCCTCTTTTTCACATGGTTTCACCTAAAAACCACAACAAAGACGAAGCATACCAAACTAACACACCTAGCTTACCAAAAAGAAAAAAAGAAAAAAAAAAATCATGTTATCAACTAATGCAAGTTTGAGGGTTTGAATAACAGGATTAATCTCAGAGGCAGCTGTAACCTTCCAAGAGAAAACATAGATAAGCAAAGCTTGACATATAGTGAGACAGAGTTAGGGAAAGAATCAAGTGTTAAGTGCTAAAGTCTAAAGTCAGTCATCACTTATCGGGAATTCAATCTCAGTGCTTGTGGCACACATGTAGAGTGTTTGGACCATTCCTTTGTTGGACCTTTCTGTGGATGGGCCATTTGCCAGAACTCACACTAGTCAGATGAACGTAGCTGCCAATTGGAGGATTCTTTTTCCCTTTGAATGTTGACAAATGGTTATACTTCTCTTTGGTTGCCCATTAGTAATCCTCAACAGTAGTTTTCAAAAGTCATCCAACCAGCTGCTTGGGCCACCTGAATGGTGTGATTTTTGGGCTATGCCCCATAAATGGCAGGGCCCAACAAATGGCAAGATATCGTATGTGTGCCACATGTACAGAGATTGAGTGTCTGATGACTAACATAGACATTAGAATTAACCACTGGATACTTAAATTCAATTATATAAGATAATCCTTTCCTACAACCTCAAAAAGAAATAAAAGGAAAACAATCAGATAAAAAAGAATTTAAGAGTTTTATCAACCAAATGAGAATCAAGGAAATTCGAGTATCATCTTAGATCATTCTCAATCCACTATCATAATCTAACATTCACAAAGACTTTGATTTTCAACAAGGTTGAAGAAGATAATATATAATTAGCTTACAAAACATCACATATGAAATTAAATAAAAAAGGAAAATAGAAAATTCAACATCACTACTTTTGAAATTCAAGCCAAAGACAGTCATCTGATGGAAAAAAGAAAAAGGAAAAGTTCAAGCATTCAAGTGATAGAAAACGAACTTATACGCAACTCCGGTGTATAATCAGATAAATTAGACAAACAGAGCAGAGAGAATTCCAAAGTTCCACCACTTAAAAACCTCCATTTCACTTCAAATCAATAAAAAAAACCACAAGAACAATCGAAATTCGACAAAGACATCGATCCAGAAGGAACATACAGGAAGATCGGGAATATAATCAGTCAAGTGCGGGACATCTTCAAGAACATATCCAGCGTCTCCGAGTACGATCTTCGGTGGAGATCTTCTGGCAGACCCCATGGATTTCGAAGATCGTAGCTTGAGATCGGTTTTTGCGGCGATCGGAACGCTGGCGAGAGGATGAAAGCTGCTGGGATCGAGGAAGTGGTTGGAATTTGAAGAATCAAAGAGAGAGTTTTGGAGAGATAGAAAGCTAAGAGATGGATTTCATTCAAGAAGGAGAAGAAAAGCAGAGACGAAGGTTGGAGGAGGAGAAGAAGGAGTACATATAGGAGAGAGAAGACAGGAAGATTCCCTTGGTTTCAAACAGTTTCAATCAGGGACTTTGACCTTTCTAGGATTGAAAGTGAGAGGGGTGGCGGTTTAAGAACGAGGGGGCGGATTTCCAACACTCTGCTTTGGTACAATACATCCCTACGTACTGATATTTATAATCGTGGCTGTAACTGTTGGATTAGGGTCATTTGGAAATGATCAAATCCGTTTATAAGGTGTACCTCACTAAAACATGAGGACTAACATGAATAAAATTTCTTTGTTTATATAATTTTAACATTTTTATTATTTAAAATTTTCATTTTGAACATGAGCCGGTCTATCTAACTATTGTTTTCTTATCCTTGGAAATATATTTAAATATTAAATTATTATCATTCATATACATTAATAATAATAGTACTAACGGTTTGGATCATTTCAAAGTGTACGGATATACAACAGGAAGGGCGCTGATGTAGAGAATCACAATACGTCGGGATGTATTGTAGGAAACCACGGTCCGCCGTTCCAAAATGTGGGAGGTTTTGTTTTTTAGCTACCCTTGTTTTTGACTGGAAATGCTGAAAAGTGGGAAAGGGGTTGTAGGGAGATCGATACGGTACGGTTGATCCGCTCGACACGTGGAAGGTCGATAATCGATCTGGACGGTTCGTCTGATCTGTGTATGTTTGGGACCATGGGATAACCAAGTAGGGAAACTAGATGCGCAGTTGAGAATGATAACCATGCGTGTATAGCCTCGGTACCTAGACCCAGTTAATCTCCCACGAGTCCCACGTGGATCTGATCCATCCATTAGCAGGGTCCCACTGGTAGATTGCCTGGGTTGAGAATGAGATGGTCCATTCATTTGGCAGAGGGCAGATGAACGGTTAGAAAAAGCTCGGCAAGATAAACAGTCTTTGGCCTGATTCTTGTGCCAGAGCATCTGTATGTTGGCCCACACCTAATTGGACTGGTTGGGTCTAACACGATTTTGCCGAGTTGACCCGTGTATGGCGTTGGGGTTTACCTCGCGTGGGATTAGGAAACCCCTTGGAAAGTGGCGTATTTCATTAATACAGTTTCTGGTGCGCCTGCTACGTGGGTGCGGATTGGGTAGTACGCCACCGTCCTAGCGAGAGACGGACGGTCCTGTCAGGCGATCTTTGGGGCCCACTGTAATGTATATGTTTTATCCATGCCGTTCATCCATTTTGAAAGACAATTTTATGCGATGAAACCAAAAATGAGTCACATTGAAGGTTCAAGTGGGCCACACCACATGAAGCATCGGAGATTGAAATATTACCGTTGGAAACTTCTGTGGGACGTAAAAGTTTTGGATCAAGCTGATATGTATGTTTTCCCTTCATAAAGGTCTATGTGATCTTATGAACAGGTTGGATGGCAAATAAACATGACGGTGGGCCCTATGAAGTTTTCAACGGTAGGAATTCAATTTCCACTACTTCTTATGGTGTGGTCCACTTGAGCCTTCCATCTGCCTCTTTTTTGGGCTCATGGCCTAAAATGATATGCGAAAATGGATGGACTGCATGGATAAAATATATAAATCACAGTGGACCCCACGGTTCCCCTGACAGGACCGTCCGTCTCTAGCTAGGGGTGGGGTTAGTATCCAATGCGCGCCCATCCTAGGTACCCGCTGGGAGAGCGTGTTTTGGTCTGGTCATTTACGGAGACTGGAACAGGGATTCGAGATTCGCGGGTGATACAACGAACTGCCGCTGGTTCATGGAGTACGGTTTCCGGCTTTTTTTTTTCTTTTTCTTTTTTGAAAACTCTAGGTCCAGCTAAATCCAGACCGTCCGTATGGTGACTAATTTTACTGAGCTTTGAAATTGAACCATAGGTGACTTCACAATGAATGCTCAAGATGAAAAAGATTCAACAGAAGAAAATGATGGATGAGATTATCTATTAAAAGTAATTTTGAATGCAAGGCCCTGTATAACAACCCAAAAATTTGTCGAAAAATAATAAAAAAAAAAAGTTAAGAAAATTAAATAGGAATTAATAAATAAAACAGGAAGTCAGGCCGGTTGGGTTAAGTTGTCTTAGTTAAGGGAGCAGCCCATTAGGATCTGTACACTGGACGGAATCGATCAATCATCCGATCAGATCTATACGGATCTTTTGATTCTCTAGGCCAAATCAAACCAGTGCCGGTTAATCTAAACTCCGAATGGGATAAAATAGCTAAGTTGATCTTTGACTATCTTTGTTTTGTATTATCTGGTGATGGGCTGTTGATACATCAGATTTATTTGTACTGATCGTGGGAATGTATGTGATAAAACTCAAAATTTTAAATGGATCTGATCATCCAATGGGCCACTGAGATCATTGGTTAGGTAAATGTTAATCACATTTACGGGAATGGAATATGATTATCATGGTCCATATCTGATGATTTGTAGACCTTTTCCCCAAATTCAATTTAAGTGGGAATAATAGATGGTCCAGATCTGGCCTAAATGGACAGCTATTATGATGAACATGAACCACCATCATTGATCCATCCATAGGTAGGTTCAATGGATCAACTGGTTCACTTTGAAATTCAGAATTTGATTGTCAGGATCTTTTGTTTGGTTCACTTTGAGGTATATGAAAATAGTAAATTCTTAATATGGTTAGGAATTAGGGTAACTTTTGAAATCCACTTCAACTAATTAAATGTGAGTGATCCCAACAATATGTTTCCTCTCCATTTCAATTAAAATATGTTATGTTGTGTTATATTTGTATTTGATGATTGATGAATAGACGTATGATTGAATACGAATTGTTATGCAATAGTTATAAAATACATGAGCATTGATTTACATGAGTATCAACTTAAATCGATTATCTCCAATACTTATTTTGGAAATGAGGAAAAAGGAAACTTACCTCTCATATAGAGAGACAAGCCCATATTACATTATTTACCTTTCATATGGAGAGACAAGATTGTGATATGATACATTGATATGTGCATTACATGCACCCATCCTCATGCATCATGATGAATACTTGGAGGATCCCTTTGGATGACCTGTAGCTACTTAATTACTGGGTGACCTAAGGAACATCCTAAAAGCTTACAATATATAGAAGCCTACTAAAGTGGTAAATGCCTGCCCTAAGAGAGTGGATGCGGGTTGATGAAATCCAACTCAAGCAAGTGGATGGAATTCCCACTTGAAACATGCATCATGCATTGCATAACATTACTTCATTTCATTTACATTTTGCTATTTTAACTATTATGTACGCAAATAATGATGGTTCACTCACTGAACTTGGCTAGTTGACGAGTAGTGGATGAAAATTTAAATAGATGGGGTGTAAGTTAATCCACCAGAAATGGTCCTAAAAATCGATGTTGAATAGATGAAGAAACCTCAGGAGAATTAACCGTATTTGACGGAAGAGAAACTCATGGCTTTGAACCTGAATACTTAGCTTACTATATTTATTTTGTTGTACAGGTTAGAACTTTTTGTTATTAGTAGTTTCAGAATTTTTTATTAGATGTTGGTTAACTTTGAATAAAGTCCCAAATGAGAAGACTTAATTAAAATAAAAATTATTTGATGATTGGTATTTGATGTTGAGAACAATTTAGTCTATACATAATGTTGATGCCTTCTAACAACTTTGTGACTCTCGGATTAAGTGCATCAAGTGCAGAAGTCATACTCCATAACTTGAGCCTAAGGTATACACATGGTGTTTAAATTGCATGGCGTGGCACCGAATAGCACGGACTGGAGTTGGCCGACAGAATTGTCGTTTCCTACCCAGAGCGACAGATCAAAGTTGACCTCGACTCTCGCACCGTTCCAAGAATCAGATTCGGTGGATTCGGTAGTATTGATCCCCCAACATTGAGCTCCTGGTCGGTTACGTGAGTCCCACTGTGATGTGTGAATGTTTTATCCATTCTGTCCATCCATTTTTTCAGCTCTAGATTCAAATCTTAGGTGGACCACACCACAAGAAACAATGGTGATTACGCCCACCATAAAAAAGATTCATAGGCCCTACGGTTTATTTTCCATCGAAATGTTGATTAGGTCAACAAAGCTGGATGACGGGAAATGACAAATATCAGCTTGATCCACAACTTTTGTAGCCCCAAAAAGTTTTCAACGGTGGGCGTTCGATCACCACTGTTTCCTGTAGTGTGGTCCACATGAGATTGGGATCTACGCATTTTTTGGGCTAAAGCCCTAAAGTAATCTAGAAAGATTCAATGGACAGCATGGATAAAACACAAACATCATTGTGGTGTCCACAGCACTGACTAGTACCAATCTCGGTAATGGAGGGGTCCCTACCGAATCCGAGTCGGACGCGGATTGTGTCCTGCCCTGCCCTGTCTGGACGGGTCTGGGCAGTGGAGGGGCCACTGTGATGTATCTAGTTTATCCACTCCGTTCATCTCTTTTCTAATATTAGTTTAAGGCATGAGCCCTAGAATGAGGCAGATCAAACACTCAAGTGAAACACACGAAAATAATAAGCTTGGGTTGCATTAAATTCACATAGCATTAAAGGTAAGTAGCATTAAATGCAAGAATCACATAATAATATGTGGTGTGGTCCAATCGAGCATTGGATCTGCCTCATTCTTTGGGCTCACTCCATAAGGTGATCTTAGAAAATGGATGGAAGGAGTCTTATAAAAAGATACATCACGGTGGGCCCCTCCACATATCTAATCCGTCCGGACGGGGCAGGAGGCAATCTGCGTTCATTCGAGCGTTTTAGACTCAAGAGTGCCGCGGACCGTACCACATGAAGTTCCTGCCGTTGGAAGCTAGGTGGGGCCCACCTTGATGTTTGTGATCCAATCCGTCCATCCGTTTTTCTAGCCCATATTAGTACATGAGCCCAAAAATGATGCAGATATCCACACGACGATAAAATTTGGGGATTAAACTTCCGCCGTTGAAACATTGGTGGGGCCACATAAGTTTTGGATCAGGCTAATATTTTGCGTACAACCCAGTGGGAAACTGGGAACGACCTTACGAACGATTTGGATGGCATATGAACATTCGGTGAACCAGGAAAGTTTCAACGGTTGTCATTTCTCTCCCCACTTTTTTCCTTGTCGTGTGGCCTATTTGAATTTTGGGTCTTTTTCATTTTTGAGCTCATTTCTAAGAATAATCTGTAAAAATGTATGAACGGGGTGGATTTTTCACAAACGTAACAGTGGACCCCACCTAGCTTCCGACCACAGGAATTTCCTGCTGTTGGGGTGGCAGGCAATCCGCGTCCGGTTATTACTTTTCTAGAATTTCACTAGAATTTCAAAGGCGTCTTTCGCGAAGAAATGCATTCAAAGTGGGGGAGACTCAGACAACCCTGCCAATTAGACTCCGCACGAATGAGATGGGGATCTAGCCTTTAGGCACACGTGTAGGATACGCTGGACTTGCGTCATGTGGGTCACCATGGACATGTCCTGACCCAAAATTCAGGCCCATATGCTCATGTGGTTAGCCGCTCTTGCACGAGGAAAATGCAGGTGTTAACAAAACATGACCAACGGTCCGTTTGCGACACAACATGTCCCACCTTACGAGTTGACTGTCCCTGATTGGTCCATGATACCTCACGGTTCTTTCTAGCTGATGAATGGTCCGGATCTAATACAGGTGCCACATCTACGCACGCGTGCCGCTAGGCCTATTTTTGTTCATGCGGACGCAACTTATCTCTGACCCCGGGAACCGGCCATGTGGGTGGGACCATGACCGTGGGGCCCACCTCGATGTAATTAAGCCCCGTGTATCTGTTGGTGGAGCCTTCAATTTGGACAAATATTGGAGGTTTTGGGCAATGTACTAGTTGGTCAGACAACCAAAACTACTCCAAATTATACATATTAATCTCTAGACAATTTTGAGCGAGTTTGGACCACCGAACTTTAAGGCTTAAATGATGATCAATATAATTCAAGAAATATGGCAAAAATCCCTAGACAATTTTAGGCAGTTTGGGCGACCGAAACCTTGATCGTTGGGAAATCAAAGGTGGTATCGGGCGCCCGACGGTTATCGTAGTTCGCGCGGTTTTGCACTAATTATTTATATTTTCAAGTTATAGGGTATCTAAGACATTTCTTAACGTGATTAGGGTTTTGGAGAGAGAGATTTGGTGGGAGAGAGCTTGGGTTTTCTCTTGGGTGCTTTGTTCAGTTTGTTCATCTCTTATACTTCTGGTTTTACATAGTGACATCGCTTTGTGCCGTGATTTTTTCTCGCAAGGGTTTTTCCACGTAAAAAATCAGATCATCTTTGTGTGTGTTTGCTTGTGTTGTGTGGTTTGCTCGTTTGATTCTCCTCTATGCTTCTGCAAGGTTCCCAGCAAGTGGTATTAGAGTGTTCATTGGGTAGTAGTTTTGAATCTGAAGAATAGTATCATGGCATCTAGCATGAAGTTCGACGTGGAGAAATATTCTGGCAAAAACAACTTCAAACTATGGAAGGTAAAAATAGAAAGCCTTCTAGTTTAACAATGGCTTGAAAAAGCACTTGGAAAACGACCAAAATCTATGTTAGAAGAAGATTGGAACAAACTCGAGAAGAAAGCTAAAATCTATATTCAATTGTGCTTGACGGATAACGTCCTTTATGACGTCATGAGGGAGAAGAAGGCGACTGATACATGGGTGAAACTAGAGAACATCTACGCTAAGAAGTCTTTAGAGAATCGGTTGTATCTGATACTCCAGCTATTCAACATGAAGATGACGGATGAGGCCGATATTGAGGGTCACATCAACAACTTCAATAGGCTCGTTTGTAAGTTACTGGACGTAGGAAAACATATGAAGGATGAATACCAGGCATGCATCCTGATGATTTCTTTTCTAGATTCGTATGAGTCGTTCAAGGACTCATTGTGTGTAGGGGGGGAGACTATAAACGTCGAGACCATTATTTCAACCCTTCAGTTGAAGGCCATGAGAAAGAAGAGCAGTGACGTAGGATCATCTTCTGATGCACTGATTACAAGGGGGAAGATTTCTGATTGGGATACTGGATTCTCTCGTTCGAGACCCATGTCCAAGGGCAATGGGAAGGGCAAATTAAATTGTTGGGCGTGTAGTCAGACAAGGCACATGAAACGGGATTGTGAGAATCCTAAAAATAAGAAAGAGAAGACGGTAGAATTTTCAAAGGAGTCCAATATCGTAGAATCATCTAAGGGCGACAATGTTGTATGTAAGGTCTTGACGGTGTCAAAGTTAGGGTTCCTCAGCGATGAGTGGCTCATGGACTTCGAGACTTCATATCACATATGCCCTGGTCAGAGCTCATCTATCTCATACGTACAGAGAATATGATGGTGGTTTGGTGTTTCTAGGTGATGACTATGTTTGTAAAGTTGTGGGGATTGGATCAGTACGCATCAATACATTTGATGGGATCAAACGGACCTTGACGAAAGTGAGGCACATTACCAGGTTGAAGAAAAATCTTATTTCTCTTAGTGCACTCGAGGTGATGGGGTGCAAGTTCACCGATTTTGATCGGGTTTGCAAAGTTTCGAAGGGGGCTCTTGTCATTATGAAGGAACAGTGGCATGGAAACATTTATAGGTTGATTGGAAATACTTCATCAAGTGAAGCTGCAACGACTATAACGAATTCCACATCTGCACATATGTGGCATGCACTCTTGGGCCACATGAGTGAGCGGGGCATGAAGATACTTTTTTATCATTCAATGATTCTAATTTGTAAATTTATTGACTTTAGTATATGTAAGCATTGTATATATGGTAAATAATCTAGGTTATCATTTAAAACGGAAAAACGTATTTGTAAAAGAGTGATAGAGTATGCTCATTCAGATGTATGGGGTCTGTCGCCTGTAGTTTCTGTTGGAGGTTATCATGGTTTGTGTCGTCTATTAATGACTATAGTAAGAAGGTGTGGATTTATTTTCTAAAACATAAATTCAATGTTTTCACAACTTTCAAGCATTGAAAAACAACTATGGAAAATCAGTCAAGACAGAAGTTGAAAGTGCCGTGAACCGACAATGGTGGAGATTCACTTCAGGAAAATTCAATTGGTATTGTAAGAATGAAGGGATCATGAGGCACAGCACAGTGTGCCACACACCAAGCAGAATGGTTGACAGAGCGGATGAATCAGACTCTCTTAGAGAGAGCCCGATGCATGCTAAGTAATGTTAGGTTGGGTAAAGAGCTATGGATTGGGGTCATTAACACGACTTGTTACTTGATAAATTGGTCTCCTTCTACGACTATTGATTATAAAAGCTCAGAAGAAGGGTGGATTGGTCATTCAATTGACTAGTCAAGTCTTCGAGTGTTTGGTTGTGAGGCTTACTCTCATGTACCATCAGTTGAGAGAGATAAGCTACACCAAAAGGCTAGGAAATATATTTTTGTGGGTTATGGTGATGGTGTAAAGGGTTACAGACTGTATAAGCTTGTCATACGAAAAATTACTTTAAACTATGATGTTAGATTTAATGAGGGATCCTTGTTCTGATAGGATGTGCTAATGGAATAAGAAAAATCAGAAGTTGTTGACATTCAGTTTGATAGAGATGAGATACGGGTTGATACTGAGACGCAAACAGAGGTACAGGATTGGGTATAGTAGCAACATGTGCGAAGAAATCTAGCTAGAGATTGTAGGTTACCGGCGAGGTATAGAGATGAATCGAACATTGCATTTTCCCTTATTACAGATGAGGGGGGTCCGTTTATTTTTCAAGAGGCACTTGATGATGTAGATGCCAAAAAGTAGAAGGCAACAATGCAAGACAAGATGTACTCTCTGTACAAGAATGAGACATGGGAGCTTGTGGAGCTTCATGTTGGCTAAAAATGATTGGATGCAAGTGAATTTTTCAAAAGAAACGGGATAGATAGAAGGCTAGATTGGTGGTGAATAGATATGCTAAGTAAAAAGGTGTGGACTTCAGTGAGATATTCGCGTCGGTTGTGAAGCAAGTATTTATCAGGTTCATGTTGGCTTTGAATGTCCAACACGACTTGAGTTGGAACATATGGATATAAAAATTGTTATCCTACATAGGGAATTGGATGAACATATTTACATGACGTAGCCAGAAGGTTATACAGTACAAGGGGGAGAGAACAAGGTCTGCAGGTTGAGGAGGTCGTTGTACATCCTTAAACAGTCGCTTAGCCAGTGATACAAGAAATTTGATTTTTTTATAATGAGTCTGGGCTTTTTCAGGAGTGAGTACGATTACTGTGTTTACTACAAGACACTAACTGATAAGAAGTTTATAATACTAGTGCTTTATGTTGATGACATGCTATTTGTCAGTCATAGCATGTCTCGCATTGATGTATTGAAGACTCAGCTTTTAAAGACATTCGAGATGAAGGATCTGGGGGCTGCAAAGAAGGTTCTCAACATTGATATACACATAGATAGGAAGATGAGTAGGTTATGGTTGTCTCAGGCTGAATACCTTAGGAAGTTATTAGTAAAGTTTGGGATGGACAAGTCTAATTCGATCAGTGTTTTCCACGCGGTTCACTTCAAGCTTTTTTCAGAGCAATATCGTAAAATAAATTAAGAAAAACAGGACATGTCTCGTGTGCTTTATTCGAGCGCAGTGGGCAGCTTGATGTATGTTATGGTATGTACAAGACAAGATATTTCACATATAGTCGGTGTTGTGAGCAGATTCATGGCTAACCCCGATAAACAATATTGGGAGGTTGTTTAATGGCTACTTCGATAATTCGAGGTACGTAGGACTACGTCTTGACATTTGTAAAATCAGGAAACAAGTTGGTGGGGTACGTCGATTCAGATTATGCAGGTAGTGTGGATTGTTGGAGATCGACTTCAAGTTACTCGTTTGTGTTAGCGAGTGAAGCGATTAATTAGATATCCAACCTTCAGTCGGTGGTGGCCTTTTCTACTACTAAAGTGGAGTATATAACAGTGATAGAAGCGTTCAAGGAGGATGTTTGATCAATGGACATGATAAATCAGTTGGGGCTTTAACAGGAGGCCGTGTTGGTTAATTACGATAGCTTTAGCGCTATTAATTTGGTTAAGAACTCAATTTATCACTCTCGTACCAAACATGTTGATTTATATCACCATTTTATTCGATAGGTACTTGATTAAGGAGATGTGACCCTGGAGAAGATTCACACAAGCGTGAATTTGATGGACATGCTCACCAAGGTGATTATTATAGAGAAGTTTAAGTTTTGCGCAACTTCTCTGGAATTGGCGAAGACGAAATGAAGACGAAGTGTGCATGAGAAGCAGTGAAGCTATGTTGAAAAAGAGATGATGGATGGAGTAAATGAAGAATGGTTCGGTTATTGAAGTCTCGGTGGAGATTATTGGTGTAGCCTTCAATCTGGACAAATACAAGGGGTTTCGGGCGACTGAAACTACCTTGAATTATGCAAATTGGTCTCTGGACAATTTTAGGCGAGTTTGGACGCCGCTCGAGCAACCGATATAATTCAAGAAATATGACAAAACTCTCTAGATGTTTTTGGGACAATTCGGGCGATCGAAACCCTAGTCGCCGGGCGCCCGAAGGTAGTCTGGGGTGCCCGACGATTACCACAGTTTGTGTGGTTTTACGTTAATTTTTATTTTATTTTTGGTTATTGCTTATAAAAACGGGTGTAATAAGGTTATAGGGTATTTAATTCATTCCTAAACGTGATTAGGGTTTTAGAGAGAGTATGTATGGGTTTTCTCTTGGGCGCTTTGATTAGGTTGTTCATCTCTTGTACTTCTCATCTTATATAGTGATATTGCTTTGTGCCGTTGTTTTTTTCCTCAAGGATTTTTCCACATAAAAAGTCGGATAGTCTCTGCGTGTGTTTGCTTGCGTTGTGTGGCTTGCTTGTTTGACTCTCCTATGTGCTTCCACAAAGTTCCCAACAATATCCATGCTAGCTGTCCATCCGTTTTGCCGGCTTATTTTAGAGCATGGTCCCAAAAAATGAAGCGCATGCAGATTTAGGTAGACCAGAAATCGTTAGCATTCGTCATGGACTTGGGCGGAGACATGATTTTCTTACAGAGGGGGCAAGACAAAAGCATGAAGCAACGGTGGGCGCCATTGTCCCCGCTGTTTTCGTGATGGGGTCCATTTGAGTTTTGAACTTGCCCCATTCTTTTTATCAAGCCATAAAATGATCTCTCTAAATGGTTGGATGGTGTGGATATAACACATACATCACAGTGGGGTCATAGAACTTGGTGACGTTACTTCATGGCGAGATTGCCCCTGAACCGTCAGAGCTGGAAGCGGAATTCTTCAGTAGGAAGTTCCTGCTGTGGGAATTTAGGTGGGACCCACTATGATGTTCGTGAGAAATCCACCCTGTTCATCCTTTTTGTGGGATCGTTTTAAGACATACATCCAAAAATGAGCCGGATCCAAGACTCAAGTGGGCTGAAAATGTGAGGATTGAACTACCACAATTGAAACATTCACAGGGTACAAAAGTTTTGAATCAGCCTATTTATGTTTTCTGTTCATCCAAGTAGGAATGACGTTATGAACTGTATAGATGGCATATAAACATCAATCCTGGAGGTTTCAACGGAAGAATTTCCCTACTCACCTTTTCCTTTATTGTGGCCCACTTGAGTTTGGGATTGAGTTCATTTTTGGTATCATGTCCTAAAATGAGCTAAAAAAAATTAATGTACGGGGTGGATTTCTCACAAACATCACGGTGGGACCCACCTAATTCCCAGCGCAAGAACTTCCTTCCAAACGTGTCCGCCAGCTATTCGGGTGTTAGCTGGATAGGGACGGTCTTGTCTCCGCCCATGGAAACCTTTTTTTCCAAAAGGAAGCAGACAGCAGAGCATGCAGGACAAAATCGTCGACAACAGCCATTTCACGTATCCCGTAAAACACCCTAGTTTTATGGGGTCCACTATGTTGGATACGTAATCCTCTCCGTCCATCACGTGGAAAACCTTATTTTAATATTAAATACGAAATATCATCTAGATAAAGAACTCCTATAAGTAACAGAAATGGGATCAATGTAAAGTTTCTACTAAAATATCCAAGTTCACTTGGTGTGGCCCATATGTTTTTGGATCAGGATAATTTTTGTATGATCACTCTATCCTGCTGATTTAAAAATAATTAACGGGTTTGATGAAACACACACACCATGGTGCCCACACACAAACCTAAAAAAATTAAAGGTTGGCATCCCATCCCATCCCATGGTTACTTGTGGCGTGGCCCACCTAAGCTGTAAATACAGCTACTTTTCTTCCCGTGAGCTACTAGCCACGTGGGGGTGTTCCACACCACATATCCCCAGCTGTACAAACGTGTCACGTAAACGATTAACGTTCCACCTAAAAGAGAATATGCCACGAGGCACTCGCCATCGGAGGTCACAAGAAACGTACGCTATAGGCGTATGATAGTGAGAAGGGTTGAAACGGAAAAGAGTTGCATGGGAACGGCACTGTTGCAGATGGATTGCATGTTAAGCAAGTGGACCAATAGCTATCAAACTTACGTTTGCATGAAGAAGCCTCCTAAAATCAGTGGCTGGATCACAAGTTCTAATACAACCATTGTTTCCCGCCACTTAACATGACACACGTGTTGAATATCCAGTCCTGTGAAAACGGTTGGCCTCAGCAATCAAATCACCTGACCTGAAAATCAAGCCAATCCGCTCGCGTGTGTAGAATACTCAATCCGTGACGGTTGATCACGCATTGTGGGACCACCTGATATGAAAATGGGACTAATATTGTTCTCACAGAGTCGGAACAAGGTATTCAGTAATGATAGCCTCGGCTGTACTGGCCACCGTAATTACCGTTATAAGGTAGGCCTAATATGAAAGTCAGGCCAATTCACTAGTTGAGCCAGAACAAGGGACTTGGTTTGGCTAGTGACCCCAACACTAGCCAGCTCTGTGGGCCCCACCATGATCCATGATGTATGTGTTCTATCCATGCAGTCCATCCATTTTATCAGCTCATTTTAAGGCACGAACCAGGCAGATCCAAATCTCAGGTGGACCACACCACAGGAAAACAGTGTTGATTGCACATCCATCATTAAAAACTTCCTAGGGCCCACTGTAATGTTTATTTGCCATCCAACCTGTATCAGCCACAAACAACTCAAAACCAATGGACGACTAACTTTATTACTCAGTATCATGTGGTCCACCTAATAATTAAATCACATTGATTTTACAATCAGGTTATAATAATGCACTTGAATCTTTTGCACCAGTTAAATATTTTAAAATGATCACATAAGCTAGAAAAGAAACCTATTTGAATGTATTCAGTGCATATGATCATTTTTCTTTTCAGGAGGCCAGTCTAGCCTATAAGGTGAGGGCCTGCCCCCACAAACTTCATCTGCTCTTTAAATCTTGTTGTTGTTGTTTTTTAATAGAATTGGTTGACTTGATAACTGAATGGGAGTAGATTAGGTGTTAACCTTACTGTGAGGCCCAACTTGATGATGTGTTGCATATCCACACTTTCCAGCCCATTTTAGGAGGTGCTTCAAAAAATTATTAAGCATATCAAATCTCAGGTGGACCACACCATGGGAAATAGTGTTTATTGAACACCCACCATTAAAAACTTCCTAGGGCTCACCATAAGCAGTTCTGTAATGTTTATTTTCCATCCAACTCGTTGATAAGGCCAATCAGACCTGGATGAAGGGAAGATACAAGGATAAGATTGATCCAAAACTTTTGTGGCCTACAAATTTTTTTTAATGATCGGCCATTCACCAATTTTTTTTCCAGTGGTGTGAGATTTGGAGCTGCTTAAATTTTGAAACAACGTCCTGAAATGAGCTGAAGAAACAGATGGGCAGCGTGGATATACAACATATTTATCAAGGTGGGCCCCACACAGTAAGGGTAACACCCACCGGGTAACTGAATTGGTTCACTCGTCATTGGTTCGGGCCAGGCATTATTCGTGGTTTCTCGATACAATATATTCTCTTCCAACTTTTGGCTTAAAAATTCACGTGATGCATGGGTTTTATCCACACCTTCTACCCATTTTCAAAGATCATTTTAACCTATGCACCTAAAATTTAGGTAGATCCAAGGCTCAAGTAGACCACACTGTTGGAATTGAACAACCACCATTAGAAACTTCTTGGGAGCCACATGAGATTTGGATCAAGCTCATATTTGTGTTATTATCACTGTTGTTTTCTGTGTTGTGGTCCACTCAAGCTTGGATCTCCCTTGGTTTTTAGAACATACCCTAAAATGATCTGGAAAGATGGATGGATGGCGTGGATAAAACTTATATATCATAGTGGGCCCCACATAGCCCCTGCCTGGACGGATTATTGTCCAGCGGGGGCCAGACGCAATCCGCTTTTCCCTGACGATGATCGCAACTGTTCATCTAGAAGCTTTCATAATAGATGGCTTACGTGTAAAGTCTTAGGGCCTGTTTGGTTGGCATCTGTAAACCGTTTCCAGCTTAAAATTTGGATTCCAGCAGAATTCGATTTTAACTGAGGTGTTTGGTGGCAAATTCCAGTCAAAGAGGATTCTATCTGGAAACCTAAATTGAGTGGAACCGGGATTAGTGGAAACGGTGTGGGCGACCGTTTCTACATAAGGGAAAAGAGGCGGAAGTGAGCGTCACCACCTCCATGTATGTGTTGTACATCTATGTTGTATATGTTTTATATCTCCACTGTCCATTAGTTTTGAAATCTCAATTAAAGGCATTGCAGAAAAAATGAGGCAGATCTAAATCTCAAGTGGGCCACACCACAGGAAAACAGTGTTGATTGAATGTCCACCGTTAAAAACTTCCTAGAGCCCACTATAATATTTATTCATCATCCAACCTGGCCATCTGTCTTGCAGGACTATAATAGGCCAGGGGTAAGGTTCTCAGGTGGATCTAAAGCCCAAGTGGGCCATGCCATAAGCAATGGTTGGAACACAATCTAAATTGCACTGTTTTCAACCAAACAGCAAGTTACGGATGAAACCTGGTTCCACTCTAGTTTCTACAATTTTGGATTCCAACAGTGGAATCTAGATTTTCTCTAGAATCTGGGTTCTGCAACCAAAAAGGCCCTTACCCATTAGATATCTCAACATCCTTGGAGGGTAACTCAAAAAAGAATGCCCCTCAAAAGCGTTTTTCAGTCACACATGATCCCTCCAGGTAGGGCTATGTGGGGCCTACCATAATGCATGGGTTTTATCCACTCCGTTCCATCCATGTTTTCAGATAAAATTAGATTATGAACCCCAAAAGGAAGTAAATCTAAGCCTCAAGTGGACCACACAGTAGGGATTGAATGCCCACTACTAAAAACTTCTTGAGAACTACAGGACTTTTGGATCAAGCTTATATTTGTGTTTTCCCTTCATCGAGGTCTATATAACCTTACGCACAGGTTGGATGGCAAATAAACATCGCGGTGGCCCTGGGAAGGCTTCAATTGTGGGGGTCGAAATCACTGCTGCATCACGTTGTGTGGTCCACTTTAGCCTTAGATCTGCTTTAGTTTTGGGCACATAATCTAAAATGATTATGAAAATAGATAGGCAGAGTGGATAAAACCCTTACATCTCAGTGGGCCCCACATAGCCCCCCTAAATGGATTATTGTTTGGGCAGGGGTGAGACGCAATCTGCTTGCTACACTTTTACCCCTGTGATTTTATATTATTTTATTTTATTTATTATTATTATTTTGGGTTAGTTCACACACCCCATTGTTAGTGCGCCCACCCACCCTTGCTAGCCACATTGCAATGTTAGCCACCCCCACTATGCCTATTGAAACCATGACCTCAGTGTTGAAACAAGGCTGTCTTCACTTTTACCCCTGTGATTAGTTTGTAGAAAGTATAAAACTTTAGATATTTAAAGTATATGAAAAGACATTTTAAATAACGCCCGATGCTTTGGGAATTTAAAATATTATTGCTATGTATTTAAGTTTCATGTATGAAACACAGGGGCTTGATATTTTTCCTTTAATGAGGATTTCGGCCACTTTTAACCTGCAATAGGGATATGAAAGATTTATAGGGCCCATCGTGACGACGGTATAATATATACTTCATGTATATGTTGCATTAGCCCATGTTAAGGCACCGTTGCAAAACTGAGGTACATTGGTGACTCAAGTGGGCCACAATATGGAGGAAAAAAAAAAAAAGTGAGGATACATCATCCACGTAGAAATCATTAGGCCTTTTACTCTTTTTCTTTATACGAGTATCATGCACCTACTTGTAGCCGATGCCTTTTCCCTCCTCTCAGGTGCCATGCTCCCTTTAAATTACAACAAATGGTGATACCAAGATGTGGGCCCATCATAGGCCGTTGTTTGTTTTATTTCATCTCTTGATTGTTATATTTCGGCTATCTATTAATGGTCCACCTATCAGCAACTTAAGACATCATCTAAGTGTTAATTTATGGTTTATAACCTATCTAAAGGGGGTAGAACGGTTTAGATGGTTTGATTTGAGTTGCATATATGATATGTGTTATGTTTTTTTATTGCATGCGTATGAATCATTATGCACTGCTAGAGTATCAAAAAAATTTCTTTCAATCCACAGCGGACTTGGAAGTTGGATGGCATGTCAATTGTCAACACCATTTTAATTTAAAAAAAAGGGGAACCATCACATGTGACATGACCCTGGTTGCTTTCATTTTATGGAGGCAATGTCTTGCCATTTTTATGCTTTTTGAGTTCTATATCAATTAATTAAGAAGATTATTAAAAGAATAATTAATTAAGAAAATTATTAGTATTGTATCAAATTAAAAAATAAATCATTTCAACTTCTTGGATAAACATTGCGCATGCTCAATGAACACCACTGCGCACGCTAGCATCACTGAGCATGCCCAATGACTTGAGTCAACTCTTGAAAAATAATATGAATCATGTGACCCCTTCTGTCCTAAAATATTTCAGCTATCATTTTGTGAACTTTTATTATAATGGTCCTAATCACCTGTATATCACGATAAATCCAAACCATTCATTTAACTTGTGGATAGGTGTAGTCTATTAAAATCTTTAGGATGTTTTAGATTTCTCCAGTGCTTTTATGTATGAGTAGTTTTGTTGAATAATCTAGAAGATTAGTAGATTAATGTTCTAGATGGTCAATGATTAACATATGGGTTCATCCTAACCATTCACGAAGGGAGCGCGAATGAGTGCCATGGCCTGTAGGCTTCAGGAAGCAGTTAGGCTGGGAGAAATGGCTCACATTTGGTGGTCCACTTAATTATCCTATGGTTAGGATAGTCGACCACTTTGATTAGTGATCAATAATGGCTGAGCCCGAATGACTGATTCAGATCAGGCTATCTCATGCCTCCAAATGCAGTGTATCAAGTGTAAAATACCTCAGAGGTTGTCAATTTTAGAATGAATCCATCCAAAACGAAATTAGAATGGATGGGGTCCTTACTTGTGCCTCAGCGTGGACTCACTAGAGTTTCAGCATGAGGTCATGGGTTCAAGTACCCATTGTGGTGAAATCTCATATACGGTGGTGTGAGTGTATGGGTGTGCATGCCACTTCCCAACCATTGATTAAAACGGTCCCTTTTCTAAGTTCATGATAGTGTTCTAGTTCGAGAATCACAATATTTGGCCATTGAAACTATATATGTGGACCCATTTAAAGTTGAATCGAACCTGGAAGCGATGAGTTTGTGATGATGTCCCATGGCAAATCTATTCAATGACCTGATATGGGAGTGGGCCGGCCGTATATTCATCATCCAAATAATTTGCCTGTTAAGTCACTGTCCATGAAGGATTCCCTAAAAAATCTTCCAGCCTGAAAGATCCAAGCCACAAATTTTAGGACTTTGTAAAATTTAAAGAGGACCCTTATGGCATTTCTTTCCTGTATGCCACAATTTAGAAGGGTTAAGATTGTCCTATCAAAGAGTTTTTTAAGGCTGAGTCCATCAAGTTAGGATATAATAGAACAATGGTCTACATTAACAAACCATGAGCCCATTTTCTAGAATTTAAAATTGCGCATGGTGCATCGTAATGGCCATTAGAAAAAGGAACCAGTCACTATTATACATTACCAAGGTCATAAAGGGCGTATCAGTCATTATGAAAAAATTGACTAGTAAATGCCATTACAACAACTGCAACCGCCTGTTGTGCCCCCATAAAGGCCGTAACGGCTCCAATACAACCATAACAAGACTAATACATGTTTTTCATATATTTTCCCTTTCAATAGAAAAAGAAAAAGAAAAGAACCTAGACCGTTACAACGGCCGTAATGGTCATTATAGCCCATATCATAAATACCTCATTCCCATCAGGGTGTGTTTGGATGAAGGGTAAATTAGACAAATGTTAAGGAAAATAAAATTTGTGACATTAGCATTTAGTAAACTGACATCAATACTTACGAAATGAAATTATTTGCATTTATTTAGTTTGCTAAAGAAAAAATTTTAATAATGTTTTTTCTTTGCTTTTAAAAGTGTTTGGCTTGTAATATCATAGAGGAACTCTAATTTTACTATTTAAAATGTTATATTAGAAGAAAACTTCTTTTGACAATATGTGGCGTTCCAGAAGAAAAGAAAAATATTACCTTATTGATTTTTTTTAAAATATTTTTATTTTCAAAAGTTTTAATATAATGTTCTAGAAAAGAATTTTACGTCCTTGTTAAAGTAGGAAAGGTAAAGACAAATAATTTCTTATGACATGGTTTAATTTTTAAACAAGTGAAAACTTCTTATTGACATAAATGAATTTTGATGCCGACAGATTTAGTAGAATACATCTGGAAGTACTGCTATACAACACCTTGGGATTTTTGCCTTTGGACTTGGAAAAATCTCTTAATGATCCCAACCGTCTATGTGGTGGGGCTGACCTTAGATCGGGTATAGCTAAAAATAAGATCTCTTAGATTGGAATATTTCATCACTTTGAAGAGTTGACTCTCTCTGGTTGAGTAGGGACGGTCTCCATAACCTTTTAACAATCCAAGGGTTAAAGTACTTAAGTGTAGAGTTTTTTTCTGGATTATAACTATAGATAGTAAGGTCCATCATATAAACGGTTTTGATCACAGGTAAGGACCTGATTCAACGGCTAAAGTCGCGTGCATCAGTACGTATCCCAGCAAACCTCTGATACAGGGAAAAAGAAAAAACGATTATTTTATCAATGAAAAGGATTAGGTCTACTGGTGATAACCTGATTAAAGAAACATTTGATCTGGTATATGCATAGTATATTCTATTTGGGGAATTATTTCTTACTCTGGCTGTGTATGACACTTGATATGCAGGCACTTAGAAATGCTATACCTGGCATATATTAACTCAAAACGGACTAAATTGTGGAACTGGAACATACCGTTGCTCAGTTACTATCCAAAAAACATATTCATTGAACAATCCTAACCTCTGATTCGTGGACCCTTTTTTCTTGAAACTGGACTATTGGATATTTTTTATTATGGACCGTCCAACAAAGGTCCAGCAATCTAATAGTTATATAATCCAATAAAAGTAATTTTTTGCTCACATCACATCTAAGATGGTAGCTATAACTTGGACGGTTTAGTTTGAATTTTTTGTATTCCATATATGTATTTTCTAAATGGGTGCGTATCATCCATCACACTCTGCCAGAATATCAAAGTATTTCTCGTTCTTACAAGTTACAAGCGTTTCGGTAGGTGGTAGTGCACATAGTTCAGTGATCCAGACCACTAATCTTTTGGGGCCCAGAGCTGATGGGCCGTGCTCCAATAATCTCTTCGATAGGACAATGCTAACATTCTAATTTGTGGCTAGCAAATAGACGGTTAAGAAGAGAAATTACAGCAACAGTTCCACATTTCTAGGATCTTAGAATTTGAGAGATTTTGGTCCCCTGTATTGTGGGGTCCACCAAACCAGTGTTGTGGGTCACTGAACCTTTAAATCAGGGTTGGTGATCTATGCTTTGCCTGTGGTCCCGTCCCGTTAAATCAGTGCCAGGAGAAGTCTCAAAGGATCTTTATTAGAAATTAGAAGGTCATTGGGCCCGAAGTTTGTATAAAAGGGACCCCGGCTTGGAGATCCAAACCGTTGATCTGATAGGCTCCACCATGGATGGACCATGATCCAAAGATTTGCTTGATAGGACAATCCCAATCACTCAAGATTGTTGGCCCCTAAATAGATGGTTAAGAAAGGAATATAACAGCAGTCCAAATTCAGCAGACAAAAAAATAAAAGGCTGAAATCAGATGGCTAGCATGTTCCAATCTAAAAACACTATGGCCCACTGTACCATCTACGGCGAGGTCGATTAGATTAGTGATTTAGAATCTGGAGCGGCCTTGTGGACCACATCAATTCCATCAAGGACCACATAATTCTTCCAGACTAGCTTACTTAAAAACTAATTAGTGTGGGATGCGTCTAAAATGCATTTAACGCTCTATTTTCAAATTGAAACTCTAGGAAAAGGCTATATATATATATATATATATATATATATATATATATATATATATATATATATATATATATATATATATATATATATATAAACGCGTATCCTTAGGCAATTAGCACTCTTGTGGTAGACTCTATAGCTCAGCCTGCGACCCTATGACTTAGTGGTAGACTCATAAGAGTTTCAACACAAGGTCATAGGTTCGAATACCCATTGTGGTGTGAGTGCACGGGTGTGTGAGTGTGTGTAGAAATTTTTAAAAAATAATAATAAGGAGAAGAAGCACTCTTTCCATGTTAAAACTATATGAAAATTGCACCTAATTGTCTATTATAAACATGTTAAAACCTATTTTCAAATTAAACCTCTCAAGACATCTATACATGCTTATCTTCAAAATGTTGTATCATTCTTTCATGTTAAAGTTATAGATAGAGATGCCTAAATGCCTATCCTAGAGACATTTTGCCTAGTTTTCATGTTAAATCTCTAGGAAAAGGAATTTGATTTCCTGTTTTAAAGGCATTTAGCTCTATTCTCACATTAAAGCTTTGTGTGTATAGATGTCTATCTTTTATAAATGTAGCTTTCTTTTTATGTTTTCATGTTAAAGTTCAATATAAAGGCGCCTAAAAGTCTTATCTTTGAGACTCTTTATTTCCACTTCAAAACCTGAAGAAAAGTCACCCAAATTCCTATTCTAAAGGCATTAGCTTTATTTTTAAATTGAAACTCTAGGTAAAAGCACCTCAATGCTTATCATTTAGATGTTTAGCTTTCGTTTCTATTAAAATTCTTCGAGAAAAAAAAAAAAAAAAAAAAAGCCATCTAAATGCTATTCTTAAAGTGTCTGTCCCTCTTTTCATGCTAAAATTCTAGATGGGATCCACTACTTACATGGTTTACATTAGTGCCACATGTGAGGGGGATGAGCCACAACATTTTTTTTTTTTTATATAAATCATGCAAAACTAAGATACGAATAAAACCCTCCACACCTTTTTATCTTTACTATCCAAATAAAAAGGAAAAATTCAGAAAATAGGAAAAAGCACAAGGACCAAAGGAGAGTGCATGGTCTGCTTTGTCCGGAAATCAAATTCCTCTAATATAATAGATGCGGAGCACGTGTTATCACAGTGTCCCCATTTTAGCTTGAAAAATAAAGCACTTTCAATCTTTTGGATTTTTTCTTTTTTTAATCTCTAATGGAAGTGATGTAGAGTGGGCTGCGGACCTATTCTTGGCATAGCTAGACAGAAAGAAGCCTGAATGGAAGTTGAGTAGTCCATTAGATCCGGGTCCAATCCTACATAGGACATAATGTAACTGGGCTCCAAGCGTGTCCAATTGGAAGAAATTCATTCTGAATAAGGAAAAATCATTGTTTAAAGTATGAACAATAAATTGGCTATAACTTTTGACCCGGGTATTGTTACGCGACACATGACCTATCAATCTTTACTATAACAGGTCATTCGGGGTCAACTATCCCCCAGTCGACCCGTTTCGCGAGAAAATGTTTCCTTCCAATTCAAAATCACAATTTTAAGAAGAACTCGCTATTTTTAAGAATTTTTAATCTTGACGTATCTCTTTTATTTTAGAGTTTTAGTATATGCAGTCTTCTTAGGAATTGCTTGTAATCATGCTAGGAATCATCCCACATGATTAATTTAGTACTTTCTATTTTTAGTAAAATTTACTATTTTAGTTGAATTAGGACTCCTAATTAGAGTTTTAACTTTTCTTTATAAGTGATGTAATAGGAAGGTCTGAGCATAATTGAATAATAAAATTTCGAATTTCCCTTTTTATCATGTGGATTTAGGGTTTTGCCTACTTGAAGTAGATGGTGATCTTCCTCCTCACACCTTTCCCTGCATCAGTAAGTCTTCTTAAAGTGTCTCACTTTCATGTGCTTGTGGGCTTTTACCAGTAACCATAGGTGCAGTGGGCCCGAGGGCATGACATGGCACTCTTGAGGTCTACAGGCACCCTAGTCCAAGCAGTGGAAGGGTTGGAAAACTATACTTTCTATGTGGTATATTTCAAATCAGTGCCATGTAAAGTCTCAAAGGACCTCCATTAAGAACTATATGATCCATGGCCCTTGGGCCCAAGTTTTGTATAAAACGGACCCTAGGGTTGGAGATCCAGACCAATCTGATAGGCCCCAGTATGGATGGATCATGAGCCAAAGATTCACCTCATAGGACAATCCCTAATCACTCAAGATCATCGGCCTTCAAGTAGATAGTTAAGAAATGAACATAGTAGTACACATTAGCAAAAATAACAAATCCAAAATCAAATGGCTGGCATGTTCCAATCTGGGAGCATTCTGAGGCACGTTCCTGTCTACTGTGAGGTACATTAATCAATGGTCTAGATCGCCAACCATGGGCCACATTTTCCATCAAAGGATCGCATAATTCTTCCATAATGGCTTACTACATTAAAACTAGTTTGCATGGGATAATTTGGCCAGTATCTGAAATGCAACAACAACAGATACATTACACATTTATCCTCTCATTGACATGCACCAGTAACATTGGAAATACTAGACATTATTAGCATGTATTTCATGCATTTTTTAAGGACAATCTACTTTTCAATTTCCTTCAATCATTATAATAGAGGTAGGATAATTGTCCATCGAGTTTTGAAATCAGCTGATGGGCAGTTAATCCGCTGTAACGGTTTTCATATCTCGCAACGCAGATATCGATCGCCTTCTTCGACATACAGTCTTCTTGATAGAATGGTTGTCCTAAGAACTCATCAAGCGGCATCCACTGACCAAAACCAATATCATTTAAGTCAGTGAACGGTCTATGCTGCTACTTACTAAGAAGATGAAACCATTATCTGGGTCCAACGATGGTGCACACATGTGTCCCACCATGCCAAAGATGGTGGGTGGAAATCAAAACATGTTTCAAAGTAGAATTTAGAAATCCAATTTTAAAATGCATGTTGAATTGCCAACCACCTTCTTTGGATGGCAAAGGATAGGTGTGTATACCATCTTTTCCTATGTGACTTCTATGCTAATTACCTTTGCAGCTTCAATTTCTGACTCGTCGATGGTAATGTCAAATGACAACGGCTTGAGCATGCAGATGAAGAGCAAATCCGATTTCTCGAAGGACACAAGATGGGCGTGCCTACAAATCGATGATGAAAGCAGGAAAAAAAAAAACAAAAAACAAAGGAAAGATCAACATCTAATCTATTTGTAGTTTATATATTGAATTGAGGATTAAGGAATAACTGTGTAGTGTACATACGCATATTAGCAAGCATCAGGCCCCAAACTGACGCAGTCATTAGAGTTGGACCACCCCTTGCTCAAGTACTGGCCTACTTGGAGGGCCCTACCATGTGATCACAATCCGATAGTGGTGTATCATATCATATATACACCATTTACTTTATGTATATGCTATTACTAGATCATTCCTAATTAAAGAACGTAAGGAGTCGAAGAAAGAGCTTCGACAAAGGGGAACAAGTAGTACGAACAAGTAGTATTTTCAGGAACAGGAGCTTTTTCTTATTACCTGAAAGTGATCACTTCCAAGAAGGCGGTGTCTATCTGAAATTATTTAAAAACAAAAAAACAAAACCATAATTTGTAAGATACTAGATTTCAGTTGTTCCTGAGAAACATCAAACAAAGAAACATGCATTTATCAAACGATGAGGGAATTGACTATTCTTACACCAGTTTCTTCTTTCACTTCTCTTATGGCTCCAGTAAAGATTTCTTCGGACTGAGAAGCATTGAACAGAGAAACATGCATTTACTTTCTGATTAGAAGCATATGCTTATCAAAAGAAAAGAAAAAATATTGGCCGAACGTTGTGATTCTGAACATTCTGAACAAAATGTCAAGCTCACACAAAAAATAATGGACTAAAATTCAATGGGCATTAATGAAAATCAAAGCATTATAAACCAAACTGATAGATGAGTGGATTGACTACCATAACCTCTAAAGCCATAATATCAATCTTATAGTTCATAGCTTTATTTTTATCACAGGGTTCGATGGTATAGTAAGAACAATACTACATTGTGAAGCATTATAGCATCCTTGAACCAGAGCATTCCTAGTTAACTCAGGTTTTCAGTACTGACAAATGGAGCCATGGCTCAATAATCAAGACCATGGGTCTGTTTGCATTCTATGTTGATGGACCATGCTCCAAAACTCTTCCAGATTCAAATATCCTCACCAATGTTGGGACATTGTTCAGTTGGGTGTGGACCATGCTCTATCTCTCTTCTTAATTGTCTATTTTAGGCAACAAACCGAAGGATCAGAATTTTCCCATGGAGGAATTTTTGGGACAGTCCACCCACGAAATCCCGACTGACCAGCAGTTGGATTACTGAATCATGTGCACACTTATCAGAACCCGAAACCCAAGTATGCTGTGTAAAGTCCAGGGCTAAGGATCCTGTTATTCCTTTCTCATTGCAACAGTATTTCCTTTTATCATTCATAAATGCTGAACCGATAACAAGACAGTAAATTTTCAAAAATGACCCATCAAAGATAAGTACCTTATTGATAAAACCGGTCGGCAATTTCCATATGCCCGAGCATCTACAAGGACATTGCTTTTCTTTCACAACAAGCACCTAAATATCGAGGGAAACGCAGTTTAAAGAGGTAAGCCGTTGCCTTATACCAAGAGACTGCATTCTGTAATCTTACAAGCTTTCTCCGTCACTAGTTTCATACTCATAACCTCATAACCATAGTTTAAAAACTTGAAAATTCAACTCGACTCGATATCCGCCCCAGTCAGGTTGACTTAGAGACTCGACTTGATGTTCAAAATATTAAACTAGGACTAATATTTCACTAATAAATACTAGATAAATGAAAGGAGTATCAAAATAATCGAGCAAAACTGGAATATAGCTGCTTGGCTTGCTTGCAGGAGAGTGATTTTGCTTGTTTGAGGTTGGGAGTTCAAATCCCACTGGCAAATTTTTTTTATTTCAAAATGAACTTACTCAGCAAGTGACTCGGTTCAAGTCATGCTGAGTCAAGCTCAGCAGCAAGTTTCATGGTGACTTGTCTCAATTTCTTGCCGATTCAAGTTGACTCATCCGATTTTCAATCGAGTTACCAAGTTCTAGAACTATGCTCATAGCACTCATAGAACAGCATGCCTTCGTAAGCACTAGAATTCAAGCATATATCCTTCAAGAAGAGCAACGAAATCACCTCTCGTTTTTCATTGATTACGAATCCGCCAACACCAACTTGATGTGAAGCATTGGCCGGGAGCATGCATGGCTCTTTAGGAATCCAGTACGTTAGCATAACATATCCTGGCTCCGCATGGTGGTAGCTGAAACCTTCCTGAATCCAAATAGAAAGGAAACCTTGTGAAATCATCTCGGAAACTAGATAAGAGTGCAGACCTGTGAATAAGCAAATGCAGAGGCGCGCCAAGTGAAGTATATTGCCCTTTTCCTTAAAAAATGCAACAGATACATGGGTTTTCAATTTATTTGATATTAAGAGTTATGTATATTCAATTAGTCCAATAAAAGAAATGAAACACGATGAGATCTCCTAGATTATGTAGGATGATCAATGAAGACATGGATCCTGTTCATCAGACAAAAACAACAAAAAAAAAGGCTATTTCTTTCAATTGAGAATCAGATAGTATTGAACAATCCATACCCACTAAATATCAGTGAACAAGATCTGCAGATACCTTTATTGCGATCGGAACGAGATCAGCTTGCTCCACCAGTATCTTGAGCCATATCCCCTTCTTTCCCTGCAATCATCAAGAAAATAAACGGTGAATGGAAACCTTCAGCAAGAAGATGCCATTCTTGGACGGAATAGGAAAGGCATTACCTTTTGCTTCCAATCAGCAATAGAAGCCCGAAGGACGGCCACGAATGCATTGGCACTTGATGGCAAGCACTCTGGATCAATGATCATCCCGTTGTATTCATCTTCATTGGCATCGAGTAAATCGAGTCTTCTGTTCAGAGATTTTTTGGGAGAGGTGACATTGGCTCGCATTCCGTTGGTTGCATTGCCGCAGAAAGATAATGCATTTTTACTTATGGGGAAGGAAGTCTTCAACAGGCGAAGTGGTGTGAACTCTGAAGCTGGATTATCTAATGGAATCAGACTATTAAAGAAGTCTCAATTGATACTTGTTCTAGTTCAACAAGGAATGGAATATAACAAAAAATAGGAGAGCATTTAACTAAGAAAGATTGTCATGCCAACCGATGTCCATATGAATTTCAGAGATGATGCTGTCTAACGTTGAAATCAACAAGAACGGTTAAGTAGCTGTGCTAGCGAGATTATGACCCAAGTGCCAAAATGCTATTGCTGCAGTGATTGATTCGTGTAGGATCAACCTAACTTTAAAAGAGTGGTGACTCGGCCATGCCAACCCCGGCGTTAGGATGAGTAATGGACTCCTGTGGGTCACTGAATGGACTCTATCTGGTTGGCTGACTTTGCTTGGTTACCAAATGACTCTGCTTCCATTTCCAAGTTTTCTGGGATGGAACTCTGGGCATGTCTCGGACTAGCCGAATCGAGCTTGGGGATGATTCTTACAACTCTTCTGTAGATGTATTTGTAGGGTCTCGTCGCCTCAAAAATCAATAGTTATAATTTCAATGACTACAATCGTCAATAGGTTAGTTATTAGCTACGAAGATATCTACCTGAAAACTGAAGTATAAGAACAGGAGCATACATTCCATTGAATTACTAAGCCAAACTGATAAGAGAGACCATAGCAAGATAAACCCACCTCCAGCTGCCCTACAGAAGCTGTGATTCCCATTCCATGAAATCCTTGACTCGGACGATGAGCGGTGGGTGCACCGGCCCGGCAATTGCCAATTTATTGCCGCCATCATCGTCAAAATTACAAACAGCCAGTGATGACATCGTCGCAAGAGGTTCCGTGTGTGTTATAAATAAAACCAAAAAGGCTGCATATGGATGTGCAAATGGTGAAAGAATCCTCATCTCACACAAGTTGGAGAAATGGAATTGAAATTTCAATTCATTGTTGGCCCGAATCGAAGCAGGCCCACTTCCTAATTTAGATAATCTGATACATAATCTGTAAACTAACCAAAATACGCTATCAACATGCAATTATAGGAAGACGGTAGGAATAGTAACTAATCGCATCTATATGTCAATGACTACTGCTTATCTATTTCCAAGGTATTAAAAAAGTTGAGAATTTTATCATTTCAGAAAGGAATCCTTTTTAGCATAAGCTGCCTTCCAACTCTCCAACATCCTACATTCTTAAGCAATATTTTTCATTTCAGGAATTATACTGACTTTATTCTGTGTATTATCCCAAAACTTTCCATATCTATCACAACAAAAGAGTATCATTTTTCTGGCATCCAATTAGTGCACATGCCATCATCAGTCCATCCATTTGATGGGCCACTCTTAGATGGTAAATGGCCCAGAAGTGGCACTGATCGAATAATTCCAACAGGTAAGTGCAAGTGCTAATACACCACGCATGTTCAAGATCCAATCTTTCCATCAGGTGGGCACAGTGTTTAGATCTTCTGGCCAATTAATGTGTGCAGTCTAGCCATCCATTTGCTTTGTGGCCCACATGAGGAGTGAAAAGGCCAATCTTTTTAGCCAGAAGATCTAATCAGTGCGGTGAACCTGATGGAAAGATCAGAGCACACACAGGTGTGACATATTGACATGTGTGCTTGCAGTTATATGGGCAGTGCTTCCATGCATGTGGGCATAGCAAAACCCATCCTTACCATCCAACTGATGGACATTCTTCTTGACCATTGCCCACAACAACAATAACAACAACCACAACCACAACAACGAATGGCGATGACGACCACAACAACAACAACGATAATAATTAAAGCATCTACAGTCAAGTGCACCTGCAAAGATGCTTTATGGGTATGTCCCCAATTCAAAAAGGCATCAAACGGTATAATTTTCATTTCCGGATGTGAAAGTATCCCATGCTAAATGCTAATCTCTAAATTACTTATCATCAGGCACCGATTCCATACACGCGTCGCTCGTGAACAAGATCCGTACCGTCTGTCTATTTCAACATACCATGGATAGGACATGTGTCAAAACTCACACCAGTACAATGATCCTAGGCATCACTTGGAGGAATTTTTCCACTAAAAGTGACCATTGATTGGACTTTTTCCTAACTGCCCGGCTGTAATCCTCAAATGTCCTCAATCAGATTCTGGGATCACCTAATTGTTGTGATTTTTGCAGCATGTCTTATCATGGTAGGGCCCAGTAGATGAACGATCCAGATCATAAAATGCTTGTTAGTCATGCAACGCACCCACCCTGTTATTCTCGAAAAGCATAGAAGTAAGAAACATTTTTAAAAAATAAAGAGTAAGTTCTCTTTCAAACCGAAGGATTCTTATATTCCAATTCACAGGCTAAAATTCAGGTAGGCGCAGGTTAATACCATTTACATACGTGCGCCAGTTAGTTTATTTCGTCCGCTAACACGTTTAAATTCATTTGTAAGAGGGAGATTCTGATGCTGAAAGAAAATAACGTGGGAAAATGGTATGAGGAAAACAGTAATACTCTGCCAGATGATGGATGATACACAGCCACTTAGAAATTGCACATGTGGCATAAAATTAATTCCAATAAAAATGTCCAAATTATGGGTTCCGGGTTTAACTGTATCATGAATAAAAAAATTAAGCTTATTTGAATATCTGATTACCGAATGAAAAAAATAAAAAATCCTACGGTCCTATTTCAACAAACAAGTGTCCACGAATCATAGGTTATGATTGTTCAACCAATCTTATATTGGGACTGTGAATTAGTCACTGTTAATTCTATCATTTAGTGGGTTTAATTTAAGTTAATATGCCACATGGACAATTTTGTAGTGCCTGTGTATCAAGCGTCATACACTGACAGAGTATCAAATCAAATAACTTCCTCGGTCGGTGAATCACGTAACAAGTGAAGTTTTATTCTTGTGCAGGACAAGTGGGCCATCAAATGGATGGGGGAATTTCTTTTATGGAATTAAAGGGATAGATAAAAATGAGGCGGCCAATTGGTGATACGTTGGTACATGTGCCACGTCAGGTGGACCCATTTATCAGGCAGTCACATATGGACGTTGAATACGACCCGATGGTCCATCTTTTTAAACATCACGAGCAGATTGACCCCCTTTTTTTTTATTTTTTTATTTTTGGAAAATACACGGCAGGACTAAACTGATGAACGGCTCAGATGTCTCTCCCAAGTCATGGGATGTTGCCACGTGTGAGAGGCGAGCAGCAAACAAAATGCAATCGCTCAAGTTCACTTGGTCTGGTTCACCACCATTTTAAGCTGCGGTGTTTAATCCTCTATACTCGTGTCATACGTGTACAGAAATTCATACTTTCGGATGGAGAAAGGACCACAATTTTCACTGATTAGAGAATCTTAACCGTCCAACTTAGGTAAAAGAATTTGACCCAGTTTTTAGCCATCCAATTGACAGCTGATCAATCAAGATGGTTAGGATCGTTCAATCAGCAAAAAATTTGGGGCCATCCTCCATCATGGACGTGAATATATGCCACGTGTACAGTGGATGAGGCACCACAACTTACAAGGAATGAACCATCAACGTAGTCTGTCCTTAGCATAAAGAAAATGCAGTCTAAGGAGGCCCCATCCATGCATGTATGATAGCCAAAGTACATAATCTATGCTTTGAACGGTCTCAACTGTACATGGGCCCAATCCGTCCGGACGCAACCCTTAGTGCAGTGGCCGACAATGAAAAGAAGCTGCACGGATCGGATTAATGCAATGGACCTCATCGTGGCGTGCAAACAGATTGCTAAAACAACAAAAGGTCCACAAATCATTTGCTCAAGACCATCCAATGGTGACCATTAAATGTAAGGTTTTAAAAGAAAATGGTCAGTTGTCCAAATTCAATAGGCAAATTCAGACAGACCATCCCACCTGATGATTGGATCAGTCTGATTTTCAGTGTATCCCATTTTTTTAGTGACGTGAATGATGCCATACATACACCACAATGGGCCCCACATGCAGCTAGTTGCTCATCTACCACTGGTGGGTGAGCGTTCTCATACATATGAAATGCATTTCCAGTTCTGATTTAGAACACTGAATAAAGAAAATAAACTCCAGGATCATCATCATCATCATCACCATATTAGCTTTATACTGGATTTGGGATTATGATTTCTTTGATGATTGGCGGACCACCTGACATCAACCCTCCTTTAGTCCTTTACCTGGGCTTGGAACACGCTTTTAGATTGCTACTAGCCAGAGTTTGAACATGGTTTAATGAAAGATATTTATGCAAAGGTTTTGGCTCGGATTTTTGGCTCGCACCCCACATTATCTTTCGGAAAATGGACAAACAGGTGAAGATTTCCCAATATATCCAGTCATTTTGATGAGTATGATGTGAGCGAATACTGGTATTGTACACATATGGTCGTTGTTGCTCCCCCTTAGAAATATAGTTCCCTGGATGCTTTACATTATGAATTACCTTGTTATATTCCATTTTGCGGCCGCTCTTGCTTCCTGCTGCTTTAGTCACCAAGGTTTCAGGGAGCTCGCGCTTCTCTTATGCATGGAAACGCAATCACTTTCAATCTGTTAGAAAGTACAGAGTAATTTCAGTAAAAAATGTGATTTTTTTTTTTTGTCACAATTGAAACACCAATAACTTGAGAAATGACCAAAATATTTTAGGAGCATTACTTAAAATTTACAATCAAACTGTGGGACGGTTCCTCTTTTAAGCGTATGTTTCTCAAAGAAGACAAGCATAGAAAATACAGTGAGCATGTGTACACAAACACATTACGCACCTGGGCATTGAATTGTGTATGGTCGTGATGGCTCCCGGATTCTACAAATCAGGTACTGTGTCCATATTGTATCCATGGATGATAGTCTGGCTACAGTTGGATGTTCCTGATTCCTGACTAGTGCTACTAAATCACAAGTGTGATATGTTTGAAGCCTTACCGTGCATTTCTTGTTATATGAGATTGGAAGAAAACAAGGATCATGGAAGACTTCTTGAAGGTTTCGTTTGCCACGACATCCCAAACGCCAAGACTGCCTTATTGGGTCAGAAATCACATCAACTGCAATCTGGCATTACATCAAAACAGATCCTTAAATATTAAGCACACAAAATGTTCTAAACCTTGTATCCTTGTTGCATCTGAGTATCATAGATGTCATGAATCTGATGTGTAAGTGGTAGGGCTTTTAATGGGGCCACGAGCTAAGTATAGGGCCCAACCAGTTGAAAATCTGGTCCAAGACTGAAGCAGACCCCAGCTGGCTTGGGATGCCTAGACAAGCTAAGAATCTTCCCACATGGCAACCTATCACAGCTGACTTGTGATGAGATGATTTTATTTGAACCCATCTAGCAAATGAAGTTCTGAATTCCAAGGCCGCAGAATGAAGTTGTTCGATATATTTCTTGAACTTCTAAAACCCAGTTGTTGAAATTTTGAAATGACATTAATATCTTCAATTTCTTTAAGCTTTCTTTAATGACGACTAAGATTTTATTAGCGCAAAAGGCAAACCAAAGCAACTTATGATGGGAGTAGATCTTCATGGCTTTTGTTATCTGGCTGTTTCAATGAGCCTTTTTAAAAGGCAGGCAGATTTTGAATGGAATTCTGGTAGTAGCTAATGAGCTTATTGATTTTAGGGCCAACAGGGGTGAGGTGGGAATTTTATACAAGATTGACCTGGAGAAGGCAAGCGATCATGTGGATTGGGATTGCTTGATCTACGCTCTAGGCAAGATGGGGTTGGTCTTCCGGTGAAAATGGATTGGGTGGATGGGAGAATGAATGCATCTCCACGGCTTTCTTCTCGATTCTGGTAAGAGTAATGCTACAGTGATACTCTATTGTACCGACACATTTCCTCTACTCTAGATGGAGGCAAAGGGTGAGACATAAATACCTATGGGCCCATCATGATGTTGGCATGAAATCCATTCCATTCATCATTCGTGAGAGATCATTATAAGACTTGACCCCGGACATCAGGCCAATCCAAAACTTAAGTGAGCCACCCCACAGGAAACAGCGGGATTGAATGCACACCATCGAAATCCTCCTAGGACCCACCAAAGTCTTGGATAAAGCAGATAATTGGCTCTCTTTTTTTACGCCTAAAAAAAAAAAAAAAAAAACAGATAATTGGTTTTTCCCTTCATCCTCCATGTACTCACCTTATGGATGTCATATAAACACCACACTGGACCCCTAAAATATTTCATAAGTGGTCGTCTCTACTCATGCGTTTGCATATGGTGTGGCCCACTTGCACTTTGGATTAACATGATTTTCGGGCTCACCACCTAAAACCTGCTGTCTCAAGTGATGGACGGATTTGATGTCACATATCCATTATGGTGGGCCCCACAGAGATTTATGTTGCCTGTGCTGGGAGAAGAGGACACACATGCTGCTGTGACACGCAAATCACTCGGAGAATCACCCCCAAGTGAATTGCAGTAGCATTTCTCTTCTGGTAAATGGTTTTTCTGACTGGTTTCTTCTCCAACTCTAAATGGATTCGTCAGGGAAACCTACTATCACCTCTGCTCTTTTTCTATTCTGGCAAAAGGCTTGAGTTTAATTATGACTAGGGCTTCTGCTATCAGTTCGAATAGAGGTTTTTGAATCAGAAATCCAGAATTGTAGATCCTATGGAAGATGGGGCTTTGACATACCAATTGGTAATGGGGTGGTGGAATAGCTTGGTGGGCTATTCAAGCGTTGCAAGGAGATCCTAGAAGATGCGTCTCTTTGGAATCTTTTGTGGTCTGTTGGAAGAGAGAAACTCTAGAATACTTGATGACAAGATCTTGTCAGTTAATGAAGGTTAAAAGAAGAATCTCCATCCTGATTATTAATTGGGCGATGTCAAGGCGGGATTTTAGTGGCTGCACCAAGGCAGACTTGTTGGGAATTGGGAGTGTTTGTAGTTGTTTCTGTTGGCAGCCTGTTTAATAGCTTTTGGGTCTTTGGGTTTCCCTATTTTTGTTTTCATTTTGGATGGCCTCACTGCCGAGCAATGACAGGGTCACTTGCGAAAGGTTGGGTTTCAGTTTGTAGCTCTTCATTATATTTTAATAAAATAATCAGCTTTCAAAATAAAATATTCAACAACTGGAAATGGATTTTCAGCTCTTCAATTGTGATCTCCAGCAGAATAAATTAGAATCAAGTAATCCCAAGAGAGCTCCAGCAATCATAATTCATAACATGATATAAATGTACCAGTTTTTAAACGCACAAGCAATGATAGAGCTAGATCAATGAAAACTCAAATTTGCAATTCTTTGTGGTGCCTCCATCCTCTCTACGGCCCCCATTTCTCTCAGTCTCTCCCCTGCCTGGCTGGTTTAGCAACAGATATGCATACTTCATGTTCAAGCTTTGTCATCTCCCCTCGCTGCCGAGTAACCAAAGGCATGTTCCTCTGTGTTTGGCATACATTTTGCATTCCCTATCCTTTCCAAAATAATCTTCAATTTCCCTAGTTATGAGTTATGACGGGTGTATTAACTTCTCTTAAAATGACCAGAGCAACCCTGGTCAGAAGCAAAAAATCTCCTCACATCCTCTCATTAGAGTCGATGACCTTATTCTGGGAAATTACCCACTACCCTCCCTCTTCCCAGTTCTTCACATTGTCATCAAAATGTGTTTCCCTACAACCATGAACCACTTGTCTCCATCAAATAAAGGTTTATAATCACATTGAGACAATGACAATAAATTGTATTAGCCAAGTATTTTCAGTTAAATAACTTTACTCATCCTACTACACTCAACCAAGTCACCCCATTGACATTTTCACTCACAAGGGTTGACGTGGGTGTAGAGATTTGAGGTGAAGTATGCAAACCAATATCTCAAGGAGGTGCGGGATTGCAAAAGTTGGGGACGATGAACGTGGCATTGTTGGGTAAGTGGGTGTGGAGATTTGGGATTGAGGAGGGTAGCTTGTGGAGAGAGGTGTTGGGTAGAAAATACGGTGCTGAGGAGGTGGTAGATGGACAAAAGCTTCTTCATTGTATAGGGCATCATCATTATGGAAGTCACGAAGCATATTAAAGGATAAGGTTTGGAAATGCGTGGGGTTCTCATTAGGGAATGGGAATAAGATCAGATTTTGGGAAGACATGGACGGGAAATAAAAAATTGAGTATATTATTTCCTCATCTAGCACATATTGCCTTAGATCCAAATATCTCAGTTGAGAGGTGTTATTCCAATTTGCCTTAGAATAATCCCCATCTAGCACATATTTCCTCATCTAGCACATATTGCCTTAGATCCAAATATCTCAGCTGACCACCTTTTCATTCATTGTCTCTTTGTATCAAAGATGTGGTCCGACTATTTGGAGTTTCATGGGTTATTCCAAGATCGATTGACCAATTTTTCTTGACTTGGCATGGAGGAGGTAAGAGCAAGACCGGGAATCAAATATGGCATTTATGTTCATTTGCAGGTCTTTGGGGCATTTGGTTGGAAAGAAACAGTCGATGCTTTAGAAATCAAAGGGGTTATTTTCTTGAAGTTTTTAAGAGGGCAAAAATGAATGTAATCAAGTGGGCATGTGCAGCCAATGTTTTCCCTGCTGTTCAATTTCGAAATAGCTGGTAAGATTTGTAGGGTGTAGCCATGTAGCTCTTCTTCTTCTTCTTTTCTTTTTTGTATTCTATAGCTTTTGGCCTTTCTCAATAAAATTTTACTATCGGCTCAAAAAAAAAAAGTCCACTACACGTCTTCCACCCTTGCTCCAATTGGTTTCTTCACAAGATTTTAGAAACTAGCCTCCAAAAGACAACCTTTTTTAATCTTTCAATGTGATGTCGTGCCTAATTAATTTAAGCCAAATATATTTCTTAAGTGCCCAGATTTGGATTGGGCATTCCAACTCATAGAGCCAAAGCTCGGAAAGTGAAAGGTTAATACTGAATCTATTGATGATGAGCAATGTGAAATGACAGAGTGACAAGGAAAATCCTTGTTCATACAGGATTAGGAGTCTTTTTTTTTTTTTTCCTTCTTTAAAAATCAACAAAAATAAAGTGCCGAGATGGAGCACCGACAACAACCCTCTAAGCAAAAAAATTATTATAGTCCTTTAACAAATTTATACAAGAGGCCCGCTCAACTAAAGAAGACTTTGCCTGCAAGCAACTTGAGTCACAGGATTGTTGGTGTTACTGAAGCATCTTCAGTTTCTCTCCCCCCAGACTGCCTAAATTACTGCCAACGTCACTAGTCTCCACTCAGCTCTCTCATTCTTCCCAAGAATCACCCCATGCCAGGCATGACGCAAATTCGCCATTTTGTCCAGCATCATACAATCCACATCCATGGGGCTACGAGGTTGGACTACACCATGAATGTGAACGGGCAATGAATAAACAACCGATCCACATATTCAACGTCTTCCATGCACAACAAGCACACATTAGGGATTATCATTGCTTATTTCTGGAGATTATTAATAATCAGCACTCAATTTCTTCTGATAGGTCATGCAAAAGCCGATACTTTTGAGGGGATCCCCATAGTGCCATACCATAAAAGTCAAACGCCTGACTAACAGTCCTCTGCGGAGCTCGAAGCATCTTATAAATGAACGAATTGAGAATTGTTCAGACCTATCCTTCCACCACACCATAGTGTCCCTCTCCCTCGAAGATGGAGAGTAGTGCTGAATTTTGAGTAAAAGAGCCACCAAGTCTTTAATTTCTTCCTATGTTAAATTCCTTCTGCACGAAGGCAACCATTCCACCGAATTGCCACTAACCGAAGAGCACCTAGCAACAGAAATTTCACTATCCACCGCTATGTGTGCTAGTCTTGGGAACACATCTTAACAGGGAATCCCGTCTGCCCATGCATCCGTCCAAAATCAAATACTCCCCATTCCTAATGAAAAAAATGACCCCCACCTTGAATCTTGCTTTCATGCTAGTGACACCTTTCCATAACACTAACGCTTTGTATAACGATAGTCTCTAGTCCACCATCCCCCAATCTCACATTTATATTTAGCCACAATCGTCTCTCCCCATAATGAGTCTTCCTCTGTTCCAAACCTCCACCACCACCTACCCAACAATGCTAAGTTCATTGTCTCCAAATCTCAAATATTAGCTCCCCCCTCGTTACATTTTGTAAATCTCTTCCCATCGTAAAAGATGCAACTTTTTCTCCTCTTCCAATCCTTGCCACATAAAGTCCTTTCTAAGTCTTTCCAGTCTATTCAGCACTAATTTTGAATATTTTTAATAGGGACAAAATATAATGGCATGTTAGAGAGAGCTGCTTTAATGAGTGTTGCTTTGATGAGCGTCCTTGCTTTTCCATGATAATAACTTCTTCTCAAACCTTTCAACCACCTTATCCCACAAGTGCTTTGCAGGCTTTCCAACAAAAAGGGGGAGCCCCAAATAGGAAGAAGTAAAAGACCCCGCCCTACATGCAAATGCCCTAGCCAGCTACTCCACTTCCTCTCCCTCCATTCTAATCCCCAGTAGTTCTCTCTTTGCAATGTTCATCCTCAGCCAACACACCACTTCAAAACACCTTATAACCATTTCTTTTCTTGTCCACCCTTTCAGAATTCATCTTGGACAAGATAATCATGTTATCAGCAAACTGAAGACGAGGAATGAGAAACCCGTAAAAATCAAGCCAACCTCCTGTCCTTTTTCTAACATTTTGCCCAAAGCTTCTGCTGTCACCACAGAGGAATGACAAAGGGGAGTGCACTGCCTGATACTTCTCGAGCTGATGAAGTAACCTTTGGGAGAGCCACTAACTAAGACAGAGAATCCCGCTAACCAAGTACACTTCCTCTCCACCTCTCCACTTCTTGCCACATCCAATCCTACTAAACATATAGTAAAGAAAAAACCAATCAGTGTGGTTGTTTGCCTTTTCAATATCCAGCTTATATACTATCCCTTTCAAGCCTTTCTTGTAACACGAGTCAATGCATTCATGAGCTATGAGATCACAATCAATAATTTGTCTTCCTACTACAAATGCACACTGATTCTTAAAAATGACACCTTGCAAGACTGCCCTGGATCTTGTGGCTAAGGTTTTTGCTGAGATCTTGTACCAGCCACCTATGAGGCTTATCAGTCTAATCCTTTATGCTTTCAACTCCAGTCACCCTTGGGATGATGGCAACAAAGGAAGCCCCAGTATCTGCCAACCAGCCCCTTTCTAAAAATTCTGACATAAAGCACGTTGTGTCGCCTTTCACAGTTTCCCAAAAAACCTTGAAGAAAGCTATTAGATAGCCATCTGCGCATGACGGCTTGTCTCTTCCCAAAGAATCCACAATTTGTCTAACCTCCTCTTTAGTAAAGGGTTTCTCAATCAAATCATCTTGCGTGCTTGAAAGCCTACTGAAGTCCAGATTATCCAACTTTGATTTCAACCTTCCCTTGTAAGCATTCTTTCATAAAATTGTACCACTGCCTCTGACAATTGATCGTTCTCTTCTGATCTCCTCCCATCCACCACCATGCTACAAATCTTGATACTCCTGGCCAGTGCGCTTGCAATGCTGTGAAAAAATATCATGTTTCTATCCCCTTCTTTGAGCCATACCACTCTAGATCATTGGTGCCACTTGATTTCTTCCTCCTTTAACCGGTTTTTATTATCCTGGGTTAATCTTGCCACCTTAGCGCTTTGTCATCCTCTAATAATTCCGACACTTCTTCCTTTATGTCAATCTCCAGGATGCTTGCAAAGATGTTTCCTACTACCGCCTCTCGATTCCTCAACACCTCCTCCTAAACGTTAATCTTGCTTTTTAGCATCCTCGGTTTCTAGCAGAGCCTGAATCCAGCAAAACCTTCCACCTCGAAAGGCCTCCACCACTCCTTCACTAGCCCCAGAAAACCTTCTACCTCCAGCCACGCTAGTTCGGGGAAAAAAAAAAAAAAAAACACCTTAGATGGAAAGCAAACTAAAAAAAGGGAGTACAAGCATCAAACTAACTAACATGTATATTAAATACAGGTCACTCTCTGGAATATGAACAATTTGACTTTCCAATGCAAGAGAATCATAATGAAAGTATGTTATAACTGTTCATCAAAGTATTATGGAATTCCAATAAGATAGAAATAGAGTCTAATAAAAAAGTGTAAATTATGGTTTTTGAAACAGACTTAGGCTCCATTTGGATAGGGATCTTGCAAAATTGGGGTTATTTTGGTGGGCCACATGCCCACCATGTCAGTTATGTGTGTGTCAAAGCAGTGCTTTACCATCTTAATCACAAGTTGGGGAAGTTGTGAAAAGAAGTAAAACATCACAAAGTTGTGATTGAGTGGAAGAAAGAGCCCCTTTGACACATGAACCTGGCACTTAGGTACAGGGCTTGCCAATATCAGGATCCCGATTTTGCAGGTTCCCCCTACCCACATGTACCTTTATCAAAGTCACATGAAAATCAATATTTCAATAAATTGGAAAAATATTCTAATTTTCTCAAGAAACATCATGGTTTAATAAAGAAGAAACTGCAGAAAAACGTTACAAGCATTACCATCGTTGTCACCACAGTTCAGAAAGTAGCTAATTTTCCAGTTTTGGAATTCCATTTCTAAAAGTCGATAATGTAGGATACCCCCATTAAGACCAAATTGCAGAGATGGCAGCAGAAGAGCACCATCAATGATATCCTAGTCACAAACAAATGCACCAGCAGCACACAAGATACCCTTAACTATCCGCCATCTTCAGCTTGGAGCTTCGCCCTGAAATGTTTGTGTCTTCTCTTTCAACATTGGTCTGACAGCCATGTGCAGCACTCAGAAAACTTCTACCAACATCTCTAAAGGAACATCTCATATGAACCCACAATAGCATCCCAAATCCAAACACAGGTCAACGAGTATGCATTATCTGATGGCCGGTTCACTAATGGCACATGGACAACAGTCAGGTGGCATCTCTTGTTGCACCCTCATAGATGTGAAAAGAACCAAGGAAAACCCATGTTTTCTCATCTAATAAAATATACAACCATCTTCCATTGTTCCATTATCCATGCGGCATGTTTAAAAATCTAGAAAACCTTGTGTAGCAAAATGTATCAATTTCTATGCCCCTTATGCTGCTTCCATCACCTTAAAGCGCTAACAATCCAACCAGTGATAGGAGTCTGTTTCCGTACTCTCACAGCCCTATGAGATCCACTTTGCAAACGTTCAAGGACCGCATAAGTAATAGAATCTGGAGTCAACCCCTGCTGCTTCAACTTCTCATATAGCTTAAGAGCTTCCGCTGCTTTGCCACACTTCTCAAGACAGTCAAGTAAAATATTGTATGTCACGATATTTGGGTAGCAGCCCTCGGCAAGCATCTCATCAAACAAACTGCATGCCATCTCAACACAATTTGACTTACCAAAGCACTCAATAAGTGTGCTGTAAGTGAAGACATCAGGATTCAGTCCATTTTCCTGCATCTCCTTGAATCGCATGTGAGCTTCATCCAAGTCACCATTCTTCCCAAGACAATTAATCAAAGAGTTGTAAGTGATGACATCCGGTTTGCAATTGCTGTTCTCCATCTCTTCAAAGAGTTTTAAAGCCTCCTCAACCCTGCCTGCTCTGCCAAAGCTTGCAATAAGAATATTGTATGTAAATATGTCCGGTGAAGGGCCGTCCCGCTTCATCTCTTCAAAAAGGGTATTAATATGGGATATCTGCTTCAATTTACCAAGCGCCGAGAACACCATGTTATACATGACAGTATCCGTACTTACTCCTTTTTCATGAATCTTACCCAGCAAATCTAAGGCCTCTAGCACCTTTCCTGCATTGCATAAACTCTCTAACATGGACAAGTACGCATCCCTATCACCCTTGTCATGAAAGCTCCACATATTACAGAATAGCTTGTGAGCCTCACTCGCATGACCCCATTTGCTCAGTGTCTTTACTAAAAATGCATAGATCGGTTTGGTAATGTACTTCTTAGATATCTCCACAACCTCATATAATCTACTGATCTGCCCTTCAGCCGCTAGTACATCCAAGATCACGCTGTATGTGAATTCATTGGGGCGGCAATTGTTTTCAACCATTTTGGAGAAAACAAAGATCATTTTATCCACCATCCGGCTCTTAGCAAGTGCTTGAATCATAGTGTTGTAGGCAATCAGGTTAGGAGTACAACCCTTTGTGATCATCTCATGGAAGAGAGCAAGGAACTCATCTGACTTCCCCATCTTTCCCATCACCCTAATAAGTATAGTGTAAGTATACTCATCTGGTTCACAATGCTTACGCTTCATATCTTCAAAAACCTTCTGAGCTTGCTCGACCTAATGAATAAAGGATTAAAAAAATACATAATAAGCAAAAATAAAATTAAAAAACATTATAAAAAAAAAAAAAAAAAAAAAAAGACAAGGGCTAGACTTCGATGTGAGTTAGCTATCTGATAAGGGAGGGTTAGCAAGAAATGCACAGCGCACGTGGCATAGAAGTATTTCAATCTTAACCGTCAAGCTGTATGCCCCATTGTGGATGAAAAACTTCCCAAAAACACACAAATGAACATTTAACCATCCAATTCCATTGGCCCAATTTGGATCTTTGACAATTTTCATTGCAACCGTCTATTCAGTGGCCACTAATCTGACAGGAATTATCACCTTATAAGTGTGTTCCTTGGCTCTCTTCCATCCACAATGGGGCCCACAATTTGGACAGTTGGGATTGACATATATTCACAGTACATGTGGCATATCCATATGTCACTCACAGCCATCAAATTGGATGCCACATTGTGGATGGCGGATAGCCAAAATCACATTGATGAAACCACTTTTCTATGTGGAATGTAGAACACTTCCCTTTTAACCATCCATTTGATAGCCACTAATTGGAAAGTGTAATTGTCCGATTAATGTAATTTTTTGGCAATCCATCACCGACAATGAATTGGGGCCCACTATTCAGATGATAAAAAATTAACCTGCGTGCCATGTAAAAATGTCCTTACTTTTTCATCCTTCGCGAGTGCATCCAACAGCATATTATACGCGAAAATATCTAATTTATACCCTCGCTTTTTCATCTCTTCATAAACACGAAACGCCTTCGAAACCTCATACGATCTCAAATATGCCTGAAGAAGGCATTTGTAAGTATAACAGTTAAACTTCAATTCCCACTTCCTGGCCAGCTGCAAACACCTCTCCAATTCTCCACCATTGCTGCCGCTCCCGAAAATACCTATCAAGATATTGATGGTCGAGATGCTACCGTGGACGCCCGACCGATCCATCTCGTCAACAATGCTACGGACGAGATCGCGATCGCCCTCGAACGAGGAGGCCGAGCGGGCGAGGATGGTGAGGATGCGGTTATAGGTGAAGCAGTCGTGGCGGAAGCCGGGAAGGGAGTCAGCAGTGAAGCGGAAGAATTCGAGGGCCCGGCGGGGGCTCCGGAGGGATTTGAGGATTTCAGAGACTTCGGAGGGGGTTAGGGTTAGGGTTAGGGTTTGGAGGTATTCGGAGAGCTGGATAAAGGGGTCCTCCAGGTGAGAAGACGGTGAGGATTGGAGGATTTTCGAGACGCGGCAGATGAGGTCGCGGCGTGGGAGGGAGTAGCCCCGTACGTCGCGGAGGACGGAAGGGGGTTCGACCTCGATGGCGAAGGATCGGCCGTCTGAAGCTTCTTTCACGACGCGGCCGCTGTAGCTCGTGGCGAAGGAGCGGTGGGAGGGAGATGAACTGAAGCGGAGCAGACGAAGCAGCGTACGGTGATGTCTCATCTTGTTTTGTTTTCCGTTGGATTTCGAGAGGGAATGGAGAGAAACAGAGATACATGGGGAGGGATATTTTGGTCATTTTGGGAAGAAAAATCATTGCCGTTCATCAAGTGGGCCATACAGCGTATGTACTGAGGCCCACCCGACAAACAGGCCGGTCAGGTGAACCCCGCTTGTTAGCCGAATGGGTGGTCCTAGCCATCTGATTGGGAGTTCAGACTTCAGACCGACGGGAGAGCACAATCACGGATTGATCTTATTTTTTTTTTTTTTAAAAACAGCCATCATTGACGGGGCCCACTAAATGGACAGTCTCGATTGGTAGAACCAACTATTCCGTTTCCGTTTCCGTTTCCGTTTCCACCATATTCAGCCATCCATACCAGAGCGCTCAACCATATCCCTTTTCCAGAGGCTATACCAGATTATCCCTCCATTTAGCCTGTCTACAGTAAACTGGCAATATCTTAAAACAAGCTGATGAACGGCCTGGATCTTGCACAAGCATATCAACATCCTGGCACGTGACAGCTAGTCGTCCTTTTTTGTGAAGGAAAAAACCTTCTTAGCTAATCCCAGATTCCCAGTACAGTATACTGGCTTGTTTGTAGTTATGTAATAGATGCCATGGGTGCATTTTGGTTGCACAAATATCATGACAATTCATGATTAATCAGTTTAATTTGGTGGAAAATATCATGATATTTTCATAATTAATTTGTCTTCGGTGCAACCAAACGCTTAGTGATACGTTTTCAAGGGGCACTAAAACGTGATTAAACCATTAATAGCACATGTACGTGGCATATGTGCAAAATACAGACTATTTCTGGGGCCCCTACTCATCAGGTGGCCACTAGTTTCCAAACAAAATGACAGGCACCTGACCAGTAGAAGGTGATGTTTTGGCTAGAGCATGTTGACATCGGACCCCTGATGAGCAGTCTGAAACTTGCACATGTGCTGCAAGTAACATCTTTGTTCTCGTATCTGTGGCATTTGTCATCATCTCAAAACACGAGTACCTACACTTCTCCAGAATTCCCCACAAGACGAACTGATCGGAAGCAGGCCACAATTCCTCATAGCCTCTCTTATATCAGGTAACCATAGATTAACCCACCGAAATGACATCAGTATGATCCACACGGTTCATTCAGTGAGACCTACTAGACATGCATTTGGGTGCACAAAATATCATGAAATTTCATTGTCATTCAGTCCAATTCGGTGCAAAATTTCATGAAATTTGGTGCAACCAAACACATCCATGATGATTGTCCGTTATCAAGATCATTTTCAACCCTTAATAAAAAGAAATGTGATCTCTAATACATAATTACAACTAAATCTGAGATGAACTCAGGTGGCACCCAAACAGGCCCTTATATCACAACAGACTCCTCTTTTACCAAGGGAAATGAATCATTGACATTTTATCATATCATTCATTTAAATAAGAAATATTAAAAGGTCCTGGTCCAGTCTGTACGAGGCCCATGATTTAGTGATAGAATCCATTCATCTGATGTGCTCCATTGTGAATGGGGACATTGAAAATCTTCTAATTTCAAAGATCTTAAACCCTTCAATTACGCCCTACAAAATAATGGTTTGGAAAAAGTGCAGCAACAGTCCATAAATAAGGCCAGACATTTTATGGTAGGATCTTCCAATCAGGAACATCTTAGGTGCATCTGCCTCCTTGGTAGCCTACCCACTCAACAATCTGGATCACCTAACCAAGTAACTATGGAACCCAATTGTGCCAATGCGCGAAATAGGGTAACTTCCACATCCTGATGCATGATATCCCTTCAAAAAATTACAACCATCCTAGGTATATAGGATGAGTGCATAGAAGCAGCAAGAGATCATTCAAAAGAACACTTCAAGAGTCTAAGAGTTCATAAGCTTAATAACTCCGAATTTATTTGAACCAAAAATTGCAGGAAACATGTTTCCTATGAAAATTAAAAGGAAAATGAAAAAAAAATTTTAAAAAAAAAAGATATTACAGCATTCATGAAAATGAGCCCCTGTCTGAACACATTGACAAACAGAAGTTTGGGCTCACTGGGCAGATCAAAAGTCTTGGGCACCAAAGACTTCACTGGATCACTGGCTTATTGATCCAAATGGGAATTTTCAATAGCTTCTCTCACAACTTTAAAAACAAAATAAAATAAAAATCTGAAGCTACAGCCATGACCGGAAAATAGAAAAGCCCTGAAAATGGATATGTTGAGATCGGTAGTTGCCACTACACTCATTTGGCATGGAACTTTCTGGCAACAGAGTCGTAGCTGGGGACTTTAGTAACTGCAAAGAAAGGGAGGTAATGAGTTTGGATAAATAATAATGGAATTGAAGAAACTGCAGATTTTCTTTTGAAATTTGTATTACCATCTCCATACGATGCCATTGTGAGAGGTGAAGAGATTATCTTCTGGCCAATGGAAGTTATGTCCTTTAGAGTAACTTCATCTACGGCCTTCAAGAAATGCTCAATGGGCTTTCTGTGCACAATAAGTCGAAACATATATTACTTTCGAGATACTAATTTAATAGAGAATAAAAAACAGGAAAATAATAGAAACATCAACTAATGTCGATGAAATTATTAGTTCTTTTTGCTTTTCTTTTATAAAGAACTATATGATCCTCAAGATCCATGCACATCATACTCGGGAATTCAGTCAGGACAGTGGGACCTAGGTTTTTTTATTTAAGTGAACCAGACCATTTTTAACAGAGACGAGTTGAGAACTATCCCTGAATAGAACATTGCATCAAAGGGAGCATGTCTTTCCACATAAAAAAGCAGAAAAGGCAATTCCCCAGATTTAGCATCTCCACCTCAGGATTGTCAGTGGTCGATAAGGAGGCTAAAAAAAAAAAAAAAAACATGTTTAACCTCAGGGTCAGGCCCCTAACTTCATCACATAAGAGTGAGTCTCCACAGATCCAGCTTAGATTTTGAGATCCATACATGAATGGAAAAAGATCTTCCGATTAAATGAAGAAAACCTGACACCGGCCCCATATAATTAGATAAGAACCAGATTGAGGGCTTTAGTTTCCACCTGAAAGATATCCAAAGCGCTAATAGGCCCAGAGAATGCATTCCTGCAACTTCCTCTCTTCCTTGATAAATGATAGCCAATGGCAAGGTTCCAAAGCCCCATGACAGACAGAACTTATAACTGCATACCTAGTTGCCAGTTTTTTTTTAAATCACCAATCTCCAATTATGCAAGAGGTTTCTCACCTCCACACCTGTCAATACTTCACAAGGGCTGGCTGAGAAGAGGTCTCTTGATTTATTTATTTATTTATTAAGGATGGGATCTCTTGATAGTCCTCGAAACATTATCGATAGGGAGGATTTTTGTTTTAAAAAATGAGATGGTTACTATTCTTCCAAATACTGCATTGGAAAGCAAAGGAATTAATGACCTCTTCCAAAGGTTCACTGACGCAGGACAATGGGCCTACAAGGGATGATGTAGAATGAAACCAAAGCAGATATGTGAAATAATGAATAATCAAATTAAATCTACTCAAATCACAAGCGAAGGCATTCAATTAAGTAAAAAAATTCATATTCCATATCAAAGATCACAAGCATGAAATGTCAAAACTATAAAATCTCACAGGCCAAGACCCATGGAAGGTAGAACTCCCATATCCAAGCATAGGGTTAATCCTAAATCCAATGGATGAAGTTCTAGGGTTCCTAGGGTATGGATAGAATTGGGATCAATGGAAATTAGTGTCAAGGTTATGGTTTAAGTGATGAGGGAATTGGAGGTTTGGGGATTTAAGGCTATGGGAATGGTGAAATTCGGATTTAGTGAAAAAGGGGTGTTTGGATTTGAAAATAGGGTGGGATTAGGTTAGATGGGAAGGATTCGGATGGGAAAAGGTAGCGTTTTGGGGGGAAATTAAGAAAAATGGGTTGTGGGCCTATTCTGAATGAAAAGAGGTTCCAGATTTGGAGGATTTGGGCTAAGGTTTCGAGAAATAACAAGAAATCTATAAATCGAATGGAAGAGAACAATCAAATATATAGATCTCTTAGAGAAGAAGAAGAGAAGAGAGATAGAAGGGATAGTCGGCATCACACCAAAAGAGGGGGAGATCCAATCACTAGAGGTTCAAGCTCATCTCAAGCAAGAATGAATTTTCTTTTCAATATTTATAAACGTGATAATGAAAATAGGATTTCTAACAATACTTTTATAGTCCTCATCCAAGAAAAGTACACTAAAGTGCCTAAACAAAAGAAAAATAACAAAACGACGCTCAAAATAAAACAGTGCACTAAAGTGCCTCAACAAAAGAAAAATTACAAAACAACGCTTAAAATAAAACAGTCTGCTCCTCTCGTGCTCTTCAAATATCATCGAACCACAACGAGATGGGCGCCAAGATGGGCACGACATGTCTCCTACGCTTGTACACTCTGAAAAAAGATTGTGATGATCTGATGTCCCCATCAACTCTCCCCGATTGAAAAGAAGTCGCCTTCGGTGACATAAAACTCCAGTACTGCTCTAGGATGTCTGAATCAACCCGTTGCAGCTCGGTCCCTATAAGTCGCGTGCAATCTGAAGTCGGCTTGTTTTTCCACTTAACGAGATACTTATGGTACCCTCTACTTGTGCACACCACTTGTTTATCCAATGTCTTCAATCTCTTCTTTTCTCTTAGGTATGTGTAGTAAATGGGGTAAAGGCCAGGAATATTAGGTAGGGATAGGCCATGAAGTATAAGGTTGGGTAGATCATCTGGGTGACCTTTAAAAGCCACTAGATCATCCACGTTGAAAGTAGAACTAATTCTTATGCCAAGTGGAAGATCTATTAAATACGCATTAGTGCTCAAGCGTTTTAAGATTTTATAAGGGCAGGCACTACATGCTTGTAATTTTTTAACGTCTCATTGTGGAAACTGCTCTGGTCTTATGCAAACCATGACGTAATCACCCACTTAAAATTCCTGCAACCTGCGATATGAGTCAACATTTAACTTATAGTGTTTGTTGCTTACATTTATCCACTTCCTAATTTCATCTTGCAATTCATGGATATGTTGTGCAAAAGACTAAGGTGATGTTTGGTAAACTGAAAAATCAAGCCTGAAAATTAATTTAAGTACTGAAAACTTTAAGTGTTGAATTTAAGTACTTATAAGAACTGAAAAATCTGTTTGGTAATTTATCTGAAAACCACCATCGAAAATTTATCACGACCAACAAAGTTTCGGATCAAGCTAATATTTGTATTTTCCCTTAATCCAGGTCTTTGTGTCCTTATGAACAGGGTTGATGGTAAATAAACATCATGGTGGGCCCTAGCAAGGTTTCAATGGTGGGCATCATTTCCCCATAGCTTTCAGTGGTGTGGTCCACCAAAGGTTTGGACCTGTCTCATTTTTGGGCTCATGCCTTAAAATCATCTCTCCAAATGGATAAACTATGTAGATATAATACATACATTATGTTGGGGCTTATAGAATTTGGTGACTTCAAGTACTCGCGTGGGATGGTTTCATGGATGGGAAAGTAAATAAAGAAGGGTAATCTTGCCATTTTTAAATGTTAATAAGGATACTTTTGTCAATTTTTATCTAAAAATTTAAAGAGAAACCACTTACCGCATTCAGCCATAAGCTTTAAGTCAAGTTCACATGACTTAAAATAATCCACTTAATTTAAGTGATTTTTCCAATTAAGCACTTAAATTTTTTTAGTTACCAAACGGTCTGAATTACTAAAATCACTGAAAATATCATTTTTCAGTGATAAGTCGTGGAATTAAGTTTTACCAAACACACCCTAAGCTAACTCTGATGTTCTATGAGAGGCAGACATGAATGAAACTATAGGACGCTCTGGTGAAGCAATGGACTCAAAATAAACAGCTCTATTATCTAGAACTTGGGAGATTTTTTTTAGAGATAGAACTTGGGAGATTATAACCAAAGAACACTTCTTGTGGGTGACACATAGTTTCTTATTCTTTATAATCCCACACACCCACTCTAACTAATAAAGGTATTACTCATCGTAAGTGTTATAAACAAGGATAATGTTCAAGTATCCCAATACTTGAGGACACTCGACTGAGACCTTGTGGACGGCCACAATGTGCCCACATGTGTGCCACGTGCCATCGTACTTGGAAGTGCAAAAGGGCAGGCATGACACAAGGAATAAAACTCAAATTTAAACTCTCCTGAGTGAACCCTATCCTAAGAAGCTTATCAAATTGCCTCTGCATTTCCGCTTGTTCTGCGGGGTTCACTTGGTAGGGGGGAAAGCTTGACAGAGTCAACTTAGAGACAAGATAGATTGCATGTTGAATGTCTCGCTTGGGTGGAAGTTCATCCGGTAAGTCATCTGGTAGGATATCACAAGTCTTTTCCAAGTCCACAATCACTCCGGACAACAACTCTACGCTAGCCTCAAGAATAATATCACCAGTCATGTGGGTGTCCACCATTGAATCCACACTAGCCTCTTTTTCAAACTCGTTCACTTTTATTGTGGTAAGAAAACTTAGTTTGGGACTCCACATCATTCAGGTCGCACATGACAACTAGAAGTGGTGCGGCCTTAATTTATTCGACTTCTTCATCACTAGCACCCACTCCTTCATATCAAACAATGGTGAGTGATGCCTCAATTTTTTCTTCGTCATCACTATCAATTTCAGGCACATACTCTTACCTCTTCATAAACAACCTATTTGGACCCTTCCAACTTGCCATTCACCACGACATTATCTCGCTCTCAAGGAAATATAATTGGTGTTAAATACCCTTCAAGTTGCTCAGAAGCCAAGATCCCCTTAGTGACTAATTGGACCACTTTACAAGGTGACGGCCATATGGGTTCTCTTTATGGACAGCATGGGAAGGTGGGACGACTCTTTCATAAGCTAAGGGCTTCTGGCGATAAGAGATAGGAAGATACTTTTCTATCAAATGCTCTTTCATCTCATCCCACTATGAGATCAGAGCTCCACATCTCCGCTCAATTCTTCGCTACACATCCGTCCAAAACGACTTGGCTTGGCCCACCAATTTCAACATGGCAAACCTCACTCAACGATTATCCGACATATCATACCAATCCAAAAAATATTTCAAGTCTTCCAGCCAATCAAGGAATGTCTGTGGGTCCATGTGACCACTAAAATATGCCAAATCATCGGAGTTCGGCTTTCCATTAGGTCTTGAGGGCCACAAGACAACACTTAACAGCCCTGAGTATCTTAAGCGCCTATACTCTATTCATTACGAGGAGACTCAATAACTTTATGTTATGACCGGAAAAAAAAAAAGTTTCTACCCTAGACGCCGCAATATGAAACCCTAGGCTATAAGATGCATGCATTAACCAACCCTAAATGTGATGAATGACATGCTCTAGACACCCTATGCTTCGAGCCAAAGCTCTTATACCAAAATTTGGCGTAGGACAATGGGTCTACAAGGGATGATGCAAAATGAAACCAAAGTGGATATATGAAACAATAAATAATCAAATTAAATCTACTCCAATCACAAGCGAAGGCATTCAATTAAGTAAAAAAATTCATATTCGATATCAAATCAACAAGCATGAAATGTCAAAACTATAAAATCTCACAAGCCGAGACCTATGGAAGGTAGAACTGCCATGTCCAAGCATAAGGCTAATCCTAAATCCAATGAATAAAGTTTTAGGGTTCATAGGGTATGGATAGAATTGGGATAAATAGGAATTAGTGTTATGGTTTGAGTGATGAGGGAATTGGGAGTTTAGGGATTAAAGGCTATGGGAATGATGAAATTCAGATTTGGGTGAAAATGGAGTTTGGATTTGAAAATGGGGTGGGATTAGGTTAGATGAGAAGGATTCGGATGAGATAAGGTAAGGTTTTGGGGGAAATTTGAGAAAAAGGGGTTGTGGGCCTATTCCGAATGAAAAGAGGCTCAAGATTTGGAGGATTTGGTCTAAGGTTTCGAGAAATAACAAGAAATCTATAAATCGAATGGAAGAGATCAATCAAAATATATGGATCTCTTGGAGAAGAAGAAGAGGAGAGACAGAAGGAATAGCCGGCATCACACCAAAAGGGAGGATCCAATCATTGGAGGTTCAAGCTCATCTCAAGCAAGAATGAATTTTCTTCTCGATATTCATAAACGTAATAATGAAAATAGGATTTCTAACAATGCTTCTGAGATGGGCGCGACACATCCCCTACACCGGTACATTCGAGAAAAGGATTGTGATGGTCTAATGTCCCCATCACTCACCCTCCCGAAAAATAACTCCTGTAAATTTAACTCGTTGAGTTTAATCAACATATGTAATTGACTATTATATAGTGCATATGGGAGTTTTGTGCTCTCATTGCCAGTCCCAAGCCCAGAGAAAGGAGGGTTGCCGATGCGGCCTAAGCTACATTGTAAATCTTTAAAAACTCACGAAAAATCAAATGAGCCTTAGAGCACTCTATGAAAAGATAACTTACTTTCTCAGTCTCAACTTTACACATAAAGCACATATTGGGAGGCAATCATGTGTTTTTCTGGAGATTATCAAGTGCCAAGATCTTCCATGGGTACCTGCTGGCCAGCAACAAGCCAAAACATGCACCAACTAGAGCACAAGGGTTAACCCCCACAATAGACCTAGACAACTCACCTAATAAATGCCTCAGAAGAGAATTAATCTGACATGGGGAGACAATGCCTGTAATCTCATAGATGTGACAATCTTAAGCTTTCAAATGGATGGTTAAGGTGAGAAATGTGGCAACAGTCCACATTCAACTGAAAGAGGGCCTTGAGAGTGAATATGTGCTAAATACCGAGAGTTCTAATTTATAAGATAAATAAAATGAACATGCCCCCCTCTCATTTTCGAGCACTTGAAAGTGAATACCACAGTGAGCATGCCAGTGTCCTGCAGGAATGTCAGCATCTTTTTTGCTATCCGTGGAGGGCCGGACCACCAAAAGCTTGAAGAGATCTTATACATTCTTTGAGTAAGAATGAGATTATTTCAATTTGATGAATGGTTTTATGGTGGCAGTCAGGGAAGTAAGATGGTGGTTTTGAGATGCAGGATAGATGGGTTATTGTAGGAAGACAGAATAAAGAAGGCAGAAATTGACAGATTTGCTTTTGATTATTATCGCCTTCACACACCATGTTTCGGAGAATGGAATTAGGATTTCCACCCTCTACAAGTGAATTTTTCTCATTAAAAAAAAAAAACACTTTTCTTTTGTTCCCCACAAGCACTGACCATATGGCATCCACAACTAATATTTAAATCAAGCTAAAGCAAATACAAACAGTACTAAATATCGGGCATTCAAATCCCAAGTTCTAAAGAAAAGAAAACCCCCAAAGACACAAGGAAAATGCTATGAAAATTTGTATTTGCACAACTAATATTTATATGAGCAGGTCTCAAGTCCAACTCACACCTCTATTTTTATAACCCCAAAGCAAATGCAAACAGTCCTAAATATCAGCAAAACATATCCAAAAATAAATAAATACAAGTTCCACTCTCTTGCATAAGCGTTAGATTTCCAAAAGAAAAAGAAGCCCCTAAAGAGACGTTGCAAATGTCCCACGCGTGCCACTATCAATCTACATGCACCCTGCTTGTCCACATGTGCCAATGTAACAAATATGTACAAGTGTCACACGTGCTAGTCCATCCATCCTTATTCTAGGGTGTTTGACAAACAATAGTCAGGACAGCAGAATGGGCTATCCATACAAGCCCATCCAGCCTTAGTATCCAAAATTGTTTATCCCAACACAATTTTGATGTGACTTAATGGGTCCTTACTCTTGCTACTCAGAAAAAGGGCGTTTCTCAGTGTGAATTTAAGGTGGGAGCAAGTTTTCTCAGCACCTTGTTTCTGAAGGAACCTGACTGATGAGGAGATCATCAATTTTGTGGGTCTCATGGTAAAGTTGTATGACCATGGCATTACTATGTTAGGTCAGGATAGGTAGATGTAAAAAAATGGCTGTTTAAGACAATTTTCTATCAAAATTTTCCCTTTGGTCATCTCATTACCTCCTTCTAAGACCCCAGGCCCTATCCATCGAATAAGGAAGTACATGGGGCCTCCTTGCGTTTGACATTTGGGTGGCTACTCGGTAAAATCAAGGTGCTCAATAGATCACTTGAGAAATAGGAAGAGGATTATTCCAAATGCATGCAAACCATGCCTCGGGAATGCTGAACGGATGGACTATCTATTCATGCTATGCTCCTTTCCCCTAGAGATTTGGTGGAAATTCTTCAAGACTTTCAGCGTGGAAAAAGTCACGCAAGTGTTCAATTGGGGACCTCTTTCGCGCTTAGCATGGTGGTAGAACAGAATACAAAAGGACAACCTCTTTATGGCAGCTTATTTTCTTGGCCACTCTGTGGGCAATTTCGCTTTAAACACAATAACAGGGGATTACAGGACAAGTCACTATCATTGGGTGTGGCTTTCCTAAAGGGTAAATGGGTGGCCATTGAACGGACCAGAATGCACGAGGATTTTGAAGATAAGCATATATAGATGTTCAGGGGATCTTGAGGGATATCTGCTTTGCATCAGCTTTTGTCCTCCTAAGACACTGTTGGTTGCCCCTCAGAAAGAGCACTTGTAGCACCTCGGTTGATCCCTATTACACACAAGATGCAGCTTTCCTTTTCAATAAAATTCAGCATTATCCATAAAGGGGGGGGGGGGGGGAATGTGATGTGGCTGTTGATCCATTTCCTCCTCGATGCTGTATAGGGTTCATTGGGCTCAGATTCAAAAGAAGATTATCCTAGTTTCCTTTGACAAGCTTGTGAGAGGAATTTGATTTGTCCACAGCCTTCTTTTATATGTTATTGAGCTTTCAATGCAAATAGGAAAGCCTCCCAGGCGCTAGTCATTGAGGTCTTTGTTGGAGTTTATAACCCAACCGCTGGCATACCTCGCCATGGATTGATTTATAGGTTCACTGGGGGACCCACTCTTTTGAGAGAGAGAGAGAGAGAGAGAGAGAGAGAGATGTTGCATTATTTTGTACGTGGAATTAGCATGTAAGGGTCTTTTGGATAGTGGTTTATGGTGTAAGATGTAGTTTTGAGGGTGGTTTTGGTCTAATGAGTGGTTATGACTAGCAAATTTTAGTGGAGGTTGGTGTTGGTTATAGGAGAGTGATTTTAAGGGTAGTTTTAGGGAGTGGTTTCAGTGTAGGGGGAGGCGTAGAGAGAGGTAGATTTTCCTCAGTTTTCTAGCTTGGTGGGATAAAATGACAGGAAATGACCCTTATTTATAAATATTGAGATAGCTTAAGCATAAAATATCTTCTTTTTTTTATATTAGCGAAACAATAATTTTGGCCATCTGTAAATCTCAACCCTCGACTTTAAAATGAAGGGAGATGATGTGGTTGGTAGGTGGCAGTTTGGTGATATAGAGAAAGTGGAACTTGGTGGCAAGTAGGTGTAATTAAACTTAGTAGGGGTAGGTGGTGGAATGGAAAGTAGGGAGGCAGGCTTGAGGCTTGATGAGAGACCATGGAAGGACGGTAGGGTGATGAGTTGGAGACTGAGGTTGATAGGGGCTTGTATAGGGTACTAGGGTAAGTAGGTGATGAGTTGGAAAGTAGGGTGGCAGGCTCAAATAGGAGACTTGTTTAGGGCAGTAGGGTGATGAGCTGGAAAGGGAAAAGTGGGTAGACTTGTATATGGTGAGGGAATGGACCCAGTTGGATTTCAGAACAGGTGTCAAATTGCAGTCCAATTGCGCTTTAAAATTGGGTATTGTAGGAGTAACACGGGATAGAAGTTGGTCCTACAGTTAAGTACATGTTGTATTCGAGTGCGAGAGATTACACTAGTTCCGCACACCAAGTAGTGATTACAGTCCATCACAAGGCTTATCTTATTCATCATCATCATCATCAACACCTAAGCCTTATCCTAACTAATTGGGGTCAGCTGCATGAATCCTGTTAAGTCATTCCACAATCACAAGCCATATCCTCAATTAAACCATGGGTCCTGTAAGTCTTTCCTTACTACCTCCACCCATCTTTTTGGGCCTTCCCCTTGCCCTTTTGGAGCCTTTAACTTCAACTCATACCTTCTAACTAGAATAGCTCTCGTTCTCTATTGCACATGGCCAAATCATTCACGTCAACTTCATCTTATTACCCATTGGTGGCTACTCCTAAGTTTCCTCGTTTGCATTCATTTCTAGTTCTATCATTCCTTTTCTTTCCACTAATACATCTCACCATCCTTGTTTAAGCTAGGCTCATCCTATGAACATGTTGTTCCTTGACTGCCTAATATTCTGTCCCATAAAGCATGGTTGGTCTTATAGCTGTCCTATAAAATCTCCCCTTTAGTTTCATTGCCATCTTACTCCAACATTAGAATTCACAATCATGGCTTGAACATAAAAATTGGGAAACCCTTTCTTGGTGGACTCTCTTTTAGGATCCCCACAAGAGGCTTGTCAGGGAAGATTACAAAGTGAGAAGTTCAATCTTCTTCCCTGAATCAAGAACATATGCAATATTGTCGTAGAGATTTTGATGTGCATGTTGGAAGGTGCTGAATGAAGTTGTGAGTGAAATCAAAGGGCCTTTTGTCAATTAATAAATGCCAGCTTTTCAGGCACATTCCTAAAGAGCACAAATTGAAATGTAATTTCATTCACCAATCCGTCTCATGAAATTGATTTCCAATACCAAAAAATTACCATTTCAAGCTGCTGCTAAGCAATGTCATGTGCTTGACATTGCAACCAACAGGCAACAAAGATTATACTCATGTAACTATATTCTAACTTAGCAACCTCCAAACATAACCTGCTTCCAGCATTTACAACTAGATATTTGTACAGAGGAAACTACAAGATACAAGGCAAGCAACATAGAATGGAAAACTGCGTGCACAGAATTGAAGAAAAAAAAAAGAGCAAAAAGTAATGTCAAAGATTCACCTCTCCCCGTATGTCAAAATTTGTCTCCCTATATCTTCTGATGCAACCATCTGCAATGATTGGTTGGAACATTAAAAATAAAAATAAAAATAAATCTTAGAAACGAAAGAACACAAACAAGATTACTAATAACAAAAACAAATACGTGGTAAAAAATAAGATAAAATAAATGCATACTCTTGATTCCAGGTTCATCAGAACTGCAGATTTCGTTGCCTCCTTGGCACGATCTAGCTGCACCTGGTCAACTGCCAGGAGAAAGGGGGCATGGAATCAGAAAGCATTAAGTTGGGTTCACTGAGAAACACTTCTGAGTGATAGGGACCAACATCAAACCTTGTCCAGGAGTTGCAACTGCAAGAAGCTCTCTTGCTGCTAAATCGACAGCATTAGATACAAACTCAGAACCCTAATTGGAAGGAGAATATCCAAAGCTTAGAGGGGATAAATAAGAGCAAGAATCAATCAAGTCCATGAACAATGGTAAAACTGACAAGGGTGAAAAGACAGATTTGAACATTGCTTTCAAATGATATCTTGATAGGGTGTTGCAAGAATATATTCTGGTGCTATGATGGTATGAATGACAAGAAGTAATGGTGCATGCAAAAAGACTCCCACTTCCACATGATCAACACTACATAGCTTGGATGAACTGATAGAGATTATCTAGTGATTTTCAGAAGAAATGAAATATTTAGAATATTTTCCTGGAACAAAAAAGAACATTTACATCAGCCTATCATTTTCCTTTTGTGACAGCATGTCATGCTGGTGGTACCTTTACTGTTTTAAGAACAGACCAAGATATTCCTTTGCATATACGAAGACCTTGAATAGTTGACTTTTCACGACAGCAGTAAAATTACGCTGAGGCTTCTGTGACTGGCTCAAAAATGTTAGGACTGCTGGATAGACCATTCTAAGCAGGCATTGCAACCTATCTACAACCTTAAAGATGAGGGTATTAGCTATAAATGATGTGGAGGCATTGGAAGAGAGATGCAACCGTCTTGGTCACAGCACTTGGATCAAGATGCTATTTTGTGAGCCACGAGACCTCTAGATAGATTCCTTGCTGGGATAACGTATGAAAAATTTTGAATCATCACAGAGTAAATGTTGGCTACTACTGGTGTTCCAATTAACAAAATAATGTTGAAATCCCTGCTGTAAGTCATAAAAACCAGCCTGGCCTAGAGATCTTTTGATTGACCTATCAACCGCATTTAAGATTTGAAGCACATCAATATACTGTAAGTGCAAATATTTGTCAATTAGCATGTTTTATATGTCGTCAAGTCTAATGAGCCCAGTGGATGCTAAAGAATGAAGCCTTAAAGACCTCCGGCAGCTCGACGTGATACCCGGTAGATGCTAAAGAATGAAGCCTTGAAGACCTCAATTAGCATGTCGTGTATGCTAAACATTAATGAGCATTGAAGGCTCGGATTGAAACATGAATTCAAGACCTCATTAATGGCCCTTGACCTAATCCAAAATAGATGCATCCTCTGTCATTTAGGCCATTAATGCTACCCTAGGTGATACCTTCCTCTCTCAGCCAAAGCCTTATCCTATTAGAGAATCACATATCCTATTTTTCCCTCACCTTGGAAGCTACAAGCAAGCATTCAATACAAGGTTGCTGATCGAGGGAGCTGAAGAAGGAGCCGTTTGTGCAAGCCGAAACTTCTTCAACCAAAGGCGATATCAAGGGGCTCAATCAGCTAAGTACTCTTTAGTCTTTCGAGTCCAACAAACCTTCTCATGTGGTAAAATTTAGGTTTCAGAGTTTGAAGACCCAAACTCGAGTAAGTCCTTGTGTAGGACAAGCGTTTGATGCATTACCCCTAAGGAAGGACGAATCCATGTGTTAAAGTGTAGACCTTGTGTAGGTTGTAAAGGTTTATGGTAAACCTCATTTAAAACCATTGTGATAGTGAAATTCGGCCGCTCAAGGGGTGAGTGGATCAGCCGGGAATGGAGTAAGTACATAACCGAACGACTATAAATCTCTTGTTATGTGGTGAATAATTTCTATCTATATGTATGTAATTGTTTTAGTCTTTCCATACTTGAGATGAATTGACAATAACATGTTTGATATTACTAGCAATCAATCTCATGAATGTTTAATATAGATAGAACATAGCATATCAAGTGTTTGTGAAAATGTTTCTAAGATGCAAATCATATTCTCATGTGTATCTTCTTATATCATTTGCATGCTTATGAGTGTTTAAATTGTTAAATTTAAAAAGTGTCTTATTCACCCCCCTCTTAGGGCTGTCAATGGCACGGATCTCGATCCGTATCCGATCCGTATCCGATCCAATTTAATCGGATTCGGATCAATAATCGGATAATCGGGTCGGATACGGATATCCAAAGATGATCCGTTTAATATTCGGGTCGGATTCGGATCAAACTTGATCCGGCCCGTTAACGATCCGACCCGATAAAAAAAATAAATAAAATAAATAAAATAAAATAAAATAAAATAAAAACATATGAGAATCTCTCTTTCTCTCTCTCTTTCTTTCTCTCTCTCTCTCTCTCCTCTCTCGGATATCCGGTCGGATATCGGGTCGGATCATAATCGGATCGGAAACGGATTTCGAAAAATTTAATCGGGTCGGGTTCGGATCATATACTTGTGATCCGAATCGGATTCGGGTCGGATTCGGGTCGGATATATTCTTAATCGGGTCGGATTCGGATCATTATTGATCCGGCCCGTATCCGACCCGTTGACAGCCCTACCCCCTCTAGGACAAAGAATCAAGTTTCTTGCTTCTAGAAGTGCGGTAATCAAACTTATACCAGAATTTCATATACATGAGGTTTCATTGCATCTGGATGAGGGTTGATGTATCAATATAAAGGCCGATAAAACCTGGCCATCAGTTGGTCTGTCGATTTAGGAATTTCGTAAAATAGAAGTTGTAAAATGCAGCCACAATTAAGAAAATGGATAGATGAAGAAATACAAAACAGATGTGCCTCTAAACACAAGAGACTCAAATGATTCTTTCTTGGGTGGCTAATAGAAAAAAAAATGGAATTTCTAAGAAGTATGAGGATATATCCAACAGAATATGAACCATCTCTGTTGAAGTAGATCAAAAATCCAGTGAGTGACTTACAGTGGTTGCGTGAATCCCAAAGATGCCAGTGTTGTTGTAGATACTGTTAAAAGCAGAAAATGACTGGATTTGCTGAAATTCATTTAAGATGCGGAGATCTGATCAAATTTGCATCAGTGAACAATGTTACATGTTTGCAATAGAGGAGTTGAATCAAGATCAAACCTGAAATTGCATGCTAATACTTTCACTAAAAATTAAAAACTGTGGGACCCTAGTTTCTGATAAATAAATAACTTACAAAGCCGAGAGTACATCCCTTTCCCAGGACCTCCAGCAGAAAAAGAACCACCACCTCCCATAAGCATCTGCAAGACAGTGTCAAACCATTGTGACAGTCAACAAATCAATATTGACATACCCCAAAAGACATAACTAGATAAGACAGAACAAATACAACAGAAGCAAAAAACCATAACCATAGACAAAGAGAGACATTTCATAAAAGCAAGCACAAACTGAAGAACCTGAAGTACTGTCAATGTCATCGCTTCCTTCTCCTTGAGCCAACCACCAGGAACTTCAAAGGCAAGGGCGACATGAGTGCTCTGCTCAGACGGGAAAAAATGATAAGAAACAGCATATTCCAAGTAATCCAAAGGCAAGACAGTATGAATTATCAAATGAGAGAGAGAGCATTGTTAATACACACCGGCGAGTCACCTTGACAGCGATAATCACCTCCAACATAAACAGATTTTGGTGCCGCAGGGGGAGGAACCTTGGGGAGGTCAGATAGAAGAGGCCCTGCGTATGATACCAACTCCTCATGTTCCACCCCCGATGCTGCAAGAACCATTCGAGGAGCAGTGTAGTTCTCCTGAAATTCCAAAAACATAAGATCAGTATGAGCATAAGAAAATGAAGCAAACTAGGAAATAACAGAATGAAGCAGATTCAGTGATATGGTTCCCTAAATCTTACAGTAACAAATTCCTCCAAAATTGTACTATTTAATCTGCTAATTGCTGATTCTGGGGCCAAGAGAGGATTCCCCAAGGCACCAGAATATCCTGCACAGTGAATTGCCTCTAAAAGCAAACCCTGTGGATTGTTAGAAATTTCCGCTATCTCTGCCTTCACTTTCAGCAGCTGCAATAAAATATAATAAAATCTCAGCATCTTGCACCACCCAATAATAACAACTAAAGGAAAGACCACAAAAGAATCTGGCACCAAGAATGAATACCTGCTCATTAACCTCCCAATCAAGAAAAACTGGATTCCTTACACAATCAATAAGCACCTCAACCATTTCAGGCAGGTAAGTCTTCAGAGCATCATAAGAATAGCCCATCTGCTCACGAGAAGCCGATGCCGTGGTATTGCCCCCAATAGCCTCCACTTCCCGTACAATACGTAGATGACTCCGGTTTCTTGTGCTCTTGAATGCCATTCGTTCCAATAGGTGTGTGGCCCCGATTGAGATGGGTTTTTCATAGACAGAACCACAGTCGACATATAACCCTATCGAGGCAGCAGGGCTCTGCTCAATGACCCCACCAAACAATGGTTAAAACCACCAACTGAAGTAAATGAGAGGCTAACAGAAGAAAGAATGAGAAATGCTTGCAGGAGTAGGAATCTCAATCTACTTTCTCCATGTGCCTCTGGGGCCATTCATCTGGTGGGTCCCACTGAATATGTACGGGCCTGAAAATCAGCCCAATCCAATCATCCACTGCGCCATGTGGGTATAAAGAAAATGGAACAGTCAGAAAAATGAAAAGCAGTCCACATAGTTGATGCACATGGACCAGCTTGTTTTTGGTCCACACAACATACCCCACCTGACGAATGACTGGATCTCACATGTATGATGGAGCAAGAGCAGGACTGAGAAGCCCACCTGAGCAAGGTAGCCTCAGTAGTGGCCATAAATGAAAGACGCTGATAGTTGCAAAGTATAAAGAAAACACATACTGCAGATGTTTCGGAGGCAATCTTGACACCATTGGCAAGTGTTGTTATCTTCGTCTTGCCTGGTTCCACATAATCTGGCAACGGAGGTGGGACACTGACATCTGGAAGTGGAAAATCCAGAGAGGGAAGTGAACTAGAGCGTTCTCCTGTTAGCCAGCTGAAAAGACCTCCAGAGGAGGAGCTTTTCACGATACTCGTACTAGCAAATCTGGCTGCAGTTGCCCTATCATTGGAACAGCTCTGGGAATGCCAACAAATCATTCATAATTTCAGACAGTGTATAAGCATATGCAAGAGATCACCAATGTTCAGAAATCAATCCAAAGGTTCTAATAGTTATCAGATGACTTCATTCAATCCGAACTTGGGTTGAATTAAAAAGAGTGACTCAATTTTCTTAAAACCAAACAAGGACATAGTTGATGCATTTGAAAGGTCAATAACATTTTCAAAAAATAAAACAGAGGAAGCCAGTCAAGTACTAGAAAAACTCAAGAAGAAGAAAAATGTGTGTAAGCTCTTTACGAAGAAAAAGAAATCCGTCACATGCTCTACAGATATTAGAGTCCACCAGACCGCAGGTTGTCACTGAAAAGAGCACTTTATGCATAGAAAACAAAAACAAGAGAAATAACAAAAAATAATAATGGAGCGACAGTTTAAGATCCTTCATATTGATAAACAAACACTTCTTATACATTTTTGGTAAAACAACTTTGTGGTTTGTACTATCATATCATCCACAATAGCAATATATCTATCAAGAAGGGTACGAATAATAATGATAGAACATATTTACATCCCCATTTCCGATACACACACCCTAATGTGAACATTGCAAAAGGGTGTGTTAAAGAAGTAGAGTGGGCAAATACTCTCTCCTCCATAATGCAGCTGCCACCGACAATGAGGATGCAACCATTATGAAGTTTATAAAATTATAATGTTTGAATCCAACATTATTACTGCCTTTTGTGCCTTTCCCTTATTTTGTTCATTCCCAATGAAACAATGAAATCAAATACCCAAATATCATCAAAAGACACATTCCTTTCATTTGGACTTTACATTTAAGAAGCTCAAATGCATTTCCATTCCCAGATTGTGTCATTTTTTTTTTCTGATAAATAACCAATGTGGCATATCCTATCAGACTCTTAAAAAAATTAAATTAAATTAAAACAATATACATGAAAAAGAACTCATGAATTTAAGTGGAGTTATAATGCGTGGCCCGCATAGTATCCATGAGTTTTCAGTTCCCACAACTGGGCCCATGGTACAGAAACCAGACCATTTTGCTGATGTTTCCTCCCATACCTCAGGAATCTCCACAAACGGACACCCTTAACCTTCCAATTTCTGGCCTAGAGGATGATGAGTAAGAAGACGAATACACCAACGGTCCACACTTCAACAGAAAAAGGTCCTAATACTGGTCACTAAGATCTTCCAAACTAAGAGATTCTCAGGCCATGCTTCATCCAGAACCGGACTCAACAGATCAATGGTCTGGATTAGCGGACAATGGGACCCACTTTTCAGAACTGAAAACGTGTGTACACCGTGCACAGATGTGGGCCATGTATCACATAATTCCTCAAAAAAAAAAAAAAAAAAAAAAAAAAAAAAAACATTCAAACAGAACAAATTGAAATGGGATTCAGAACAAAATCAGTTTCTCAAAAAAAAAAAAAAACGAACTTCAAAATCGGATCAGGGAAAAAAATCCAACTGTTGAAAATGCGATCCATGGATGAACGAGAGAAGAGCGTTGAATGGAAAGTAGGGTTTACGGATTCTGAGGAAATGAGAAGAGGTATTGGATTTAGGGTTTGTAGCACTGACCTTGAGAGCTCTGAGTCGAGAAGCTGCAGCTCTGTACATGGTCGATGCGACGAAAACCCTAGAAAGAAACGGAGTCCTGAAAAAATGAGGATTGGAAACGAAATGGCTGCCTGTATTTTGTGCGGCAAGAAGGGAATGCGGCACGTGCGAGCAAGGGGGCAGGGAATTCTCTGGACACGTGCGAACTGCCCCTTCAGCCTCGCTCGCACAGACGACCTGGCTGCTGCACGGTTTAGGTGATCCTAGCCATCCACAACGTGGGCCCCACTATGGATTGGCCAGAATCTAAGATTCATGCGATTAGACAAATTCGGTCATTTAATCAGTGGCTTCGAAGAGATAATGGTCCACTCGATTGGATCAACCAATTAGGAGGCATGTGCAATGTCTTGGCTTTCAGTTTCAGTTTGTATAAGTGGGTGTCATCGTTCAGTGATCCAAGCCGTTGAAATTATATAATTCACGCTCTAGATGACGGAATCTCCAAAATTCCCAGCCGTCCATCAATCGCCGAACAAACGTCAGGTTAAGGAAGAAAAAAGGGTTTTGCCTGTCTCAACTAAAGGGTCGTTTGGCACATAAAGCAATTAAGGGGTTTGAAATCAAAGGTGAAAGTTTGGATTACATCTAAAACCCGTTCAAGAGTCACATGTGTAACATATGTGCCACTGGGTTATTAATCTATTGGGCACATGGCCCACTAATGATATCCCCAAACAATCAGATTATCTATTGCATCACTAAAATAATTTTAATATAATGATCTACGCCATCCAAATATTATCCATGTAAATCAACTATTAAAAATCGTTCAGAATTTCATCATTTTCAGCCGTAGTATATATTTCAATGAGCTTATTACAACCATTGTGTCAAACATTGCATACTTACACTAATTAAGGATATTAAACTTGATTTAGTAATTAAATTCAACCTCCCATAAATATCATAATTTTGGATGACAGGGGATTCCAAATCTAGGGTGCCAAACACAATCAGGGCTTCTGAATCCAGGGGTTCAAGCATACCGGCTGCCCACTCGCTGAGTGGCCTGGTGATCTTAACCATCCATGTTGTGGACTTTATGCTATAAGGTCCACCGTAAGAAACTTATGCCAGCCAATGGTTGCGATCATCACTATCTAAATCTAGAAGAGAAAATAATATACCCCATAGCTACATTTGTGGTAAGGATCATCACTTGAAGCCTGATTATAGGACAATAGCTTATTTCAGACGGTAACATAATCTGAACAGCTCAAATCATCCAACCATTTTAAATCATGTTGGCCCAAACTTGAAAAAGATTCCGTAGGTAGTAGGATCTGTCCTTGGAGGAATCTTTAGCACCGGAATCCACGGAGGCTCATCATATCAATGGATCCGATCGCTGCAAAAATTAATTTTTCAGGGTCTCTCTCATCACGCTGTAGCAATAAAGTGGACCCGTGTAATGGACAATCCATACAAGTCTTTAATGGTAAAATCAGGTGGAATGTTACAAAATATTATGGCCGCGTAACATAGGGTCCTACAATATGGGGAACTCAGCCAAAATATGTAGGGCTCTCAATGGAGCGGGTTAGATCCAAGATCCGATTCGCTCCGAATCCATATAATGCGGATTTGGATCTTAAAACAGGTCCGATTAGTTAAATGGACCGGATATGGATCTTAAAATAGGTCCAATTACTTAAATGGAGCGGATATGGATTCACAAGAACATATCCGAGTTAGATCCGAATCCGATTAAGATCCGACTCATTGTCACCTTACTGTATATGTTATATTCTTGCTGGCCATCCGGTTTACAAATTATTTTAGGCCATTTGGACCATACCATAGTAAATAGTGGGATTTGCATCATTTTTCTACTAAATTAAATATATTATATTATATATTTTATATCATATATTTTTAGGATTTGCAATGGGGGTGCATTCGGACCTAGATCTGACCCGAATCCGATGGTTACATGGATTTTGGATCGGAAATGGATCTAACAATTTATAAATGGATCGGATATGGATATCACCTTTTGGATCCGAGTTGGATCCGAATCCGATCCGAATCCGTCTACACATATACGGACTTGGAGCCGGATCCAACTGGATCCGATCCAAATCCGACCCATTGAGAGCCCTAAAAATATGGACGCATGAAAAACCATCTGAGTTTACCCCATCATTGCGCTTCGGACAGCCGCCCTAGCATCATAAGGAGCACCTCCCTTTCGAGGGACGGAGGTTGGTGTTTCTCAAAATGGTGTGTAGCAAGAAAAACCATTTAATACAAGATAGGGCTGTTCCCAAGAAAGAAGAGAATCAATCCTTTCCTCTTTTCGCTCTCTCCTTCTCCAGGTAGAGAGATTTTGAAAATCCATCTTCCATAAAAATAGTAAGATGGCTTTGGTCATCCACTAATTATGATTTTGAATATGAACTGTTCATTTCCGAAGCCATTGATTAGATGGCTAGATCATCTCATCAACGTGAGCTTTGAGAGCTATTGTGCCAAAGGTGGCCCCAACATAAGGCTCCTTCCGCACCAAGCATAAACCTTTTCTATTATAATCAAAACCGACAATCCACTTTCTAAGCATATCAAATAGGGGTAGATGGATTGACCAACCACAAATTTTAGACGGTAGAAGTTCATTTTTAGTAATCTTTATCATTGGACTGCTAGGTTCCACTGGATGCACCGTGCCCCAAAAAATGGCATGGATAGAAGTTAGAACAATCCTAACCTTTGGATTGGTGGCTACAATAGCATTGAAAGCAGAAATATTCCAACAGTCGGTTATAGCAGACCCACTGGATGAATATACAAGTGAACAGTAGAAAACATCCTAGTGGATATCACAACAATGATCAGGCCGAGAGTTTGAATAGTATATCCAAGTCTTTAGTCTGTACTAGAGGTCCCATGGTTCAGTCATGAAAATCGTCAGTGCCATCAGCCTCAGTTTGGATGGTTCATGCACCAGAAACACCCGACCTGAATACCCTAGGCATGGAATGTTTCGCCCTCTTGAATGTCAATCATAGCTAATTGCTTTCTCAACCATCTAGCTGTAGGGCCACCTATTTAAGGGTTATGACTTTACCACGTGACCTTTTTATTTGATGGATTATGGACCGTCCACAGTGGAACAAGTTGTATTAATGGTTTAGACCACTGACCAACAGGCCCTGCCCATACATAATGACAGCCAAAAACAGTACCCTGCACACACTTGGTGGGCAGCACTAGTTACCCTGCCAATCATGGCTATTAATACTATGGGCATGTGCTGTGAGCCGGTCCATGCACCAAAATCTCCGAAGATGTAAAACGTCTAGGCCCTCAATAGGTGAACAACAAAGTAAATGGCTATTAAAGCAAATACAGCAATGCTTCACACTCCATCAAAAGCAGGTGGGACCCATGGCTTCGGGATAGTCAAAGCATTAGATTAGATTTTTAGAAGGGCAGCAGTGTTCATTGCATCAAGAGAATCTGCATAAAAAATACTATGATAAGTTCCTGAACAAACAAATGTAATAAAAATAAAATAAAGACTTACCTTTACTGGGAACCCATCCCTGGGTGTCCAGATAACCCACAAAAAATGAAATCCAAAAGTCCGTGAAAATTCCTGCGTTTGGTCGCCTGGAAATACTAGGAATTCATTTCCTCTTGGAGTCCATTTCCACCAAAAGAGACATTCGGAAGTTCCTCTGGGAGGAGCAACCTCGCAATTTCCAAGTAATGAATTCCCTCTCCAGTGAATTATGCACAGTAATGATTCCTGGCAGTTCTTTTCAAATGACCCAAACACATTCTCTGGTTTCCAAACAACTATATTCCCAATACCCAAATGTGAGTAACAGAATCTCTTTCTCAGGGGCTTTGTTTCCTGGAAAAAAATTCTTCTAAGCCATTTTAAATTCCTCGTATCCAAATGACAGCTTAGGATGGATCAACGTACATGGTGCAAGCCTATCCTCGCTACATATCCAGATGTAGCAAAGATATACAAAATGAAGCTAGATGGCATAGAAAGAACATTTCAAGGACTGCTTTTTTTTCTTCTTTTTTTTCAGGTGGACAGGTTGAAAATACAGCAGCCCAATTGCTCATTCAACATAAAGGATGTCAGATTCCGGCAATCCACATTTCAAGATCAAGATGGTACGACACTTACCTAAGACCTACAATGCAATGACACCTTTTTTGCAATCTCCACAATCTCTTCCATCCGCTCATTGACTACCTGATCCAACTGTTCTTCCTTAACCTTTTGATTCCCTTCGACCTCAGCATCCAGAGCGCCCCCAGCAGCCTGCGATCGGAACATGATGAATGTCATGTCATGCTCATATTCATTCGGAACATCAGTCAAATGCTTCCCAGCACTCCCAACATCTTTCCCTAAGACATAAGCCTTCACTCGATCAAAGATGCAAGCCCGGAAGTTCTCCATGCACAGGCGGTCCTTGGTATCAAGGCTCAGATAGATAAGAACCTCCCAACAACGAAGGAACTGCTTCTTGTTGATTTTGAAGAGTTTCCTGACCCCCTCGACCACATTTGCGGGTGGGTCTGAGTGGAACTTGACAGTTTTCTTTGAGAAGTCTCTTTGTTTCAGTTGAGAAGTGACTGTAGTAATTGCCGGCTTGATTGGCTCGAAAGCAAGCAGGCGAAGTGTGTCGATGCAGCCTCGGACATGTTGGAGGTAATCAGAGGGCTCCTCAGCAGTCACATCATACACGTTTTCATATATTGCCATGGAGTTGAGAGTCTCAAGAAGCAAACGGCCATATCCTTGGCCCTGGTAAGGAGGCAAGACGAGTATCTGCCATGAGAGCAAGACGTAAACCATCATTTAATGGCTTCATGATCTGAAAAAGAGCTAAAAAGGGTTGGAAATCATGTATATAATTTCGCCATTCAGACAAAGGTGGAGATCAATTTTCATTTTCAATAAATGACTGCTGGAAGCCATGGCAGGCATCATAAAATAGTGGCCTGATTTGTAATCGCGTGTGGCCCACCTGATGCGTGGATTGGCCTGATTTAGAAGCTCAAGTCATCATAATGGACTGGCACAAATTGGGGTTTTCACCCATCACAAGGACCACAGTTGGAGGCCTGATTGCACCCAGCCTCGTCCCAACCTGACCCAACCCAACCCGGAAGGGGTTAGGGTTGAGGTCCTTGAGGATATGTTACTTCGGGTTGGGTCGGGCCACAGGGCCTCCTGGTGATAGACTCAGGAGAGAAAATTTTGGGGCAAAATGGTCATTTATGGCTCATGTGGCTCATTTGATAGGACCCTTAATCTGAATCTGAATCTAGCTGTTTCTAATAAGACAAATGCTATCAAATGGGCCCTAAAGGGGTAAACAGCTGTGCATTTCGAGCATCATGGATTTTTTTCCCATACGATTCAATATCTGGGATGTTAAAGCTCTGACCTGACAGCCGATATTGATTTGGGAGGGAAAGCATCCCGCCCACCCAAGAAAATTGGGATGTCGAGATACAACATTTGCCTCATTTATATTGAGGAATGCTAAGCTACAATCATCAATTAGGTGAAAACTAAAACAACCCAGATCCAAGTTGATCCCTAGCAAGCAGTCAAAAGATATTATAGGAAGGATCACATACACACTGATTGGACTGCAAGTTACCATCTACCCCAATACACGTGGCAACAGGTCATGTATATATGGCATCTGAGACAATGGAAAGGTTCCAGCATGAAATCGCATAGGGCCAGTCCATTCATCAGATGGACCACAGGCACATTGAATCAGACAGTCAGCAGCAGGTCTGACTTAAACAGCCCATTGTTTCATTTGATGTGGCCCACCTGACAGGTGGACCAGCCTGATTTTTGGACCAGAAAACCTTCTTTTTTGCTGGGCTGGGAGGTATATGTTTTGAATATCTCAGATGTCGTACATGTAACATGTTGGGACCACTGTCAGTGGTGGATGGTAAGTTGGTAACATACACCATTGCAAATATGACCATTCCCCAAAACATACATATAAACATACAATTTGCATAAATATGGATGATGGTGAGCTGGAACATAATGCCAAATCATGCTCTAACAGCTATCACTCACATGTAGTTAATCTATGTGTAGACATGCAATTTTATTACTCGCAACCAACATTGCATGCTAGCATGGTTTAGCCACATTTGCTTAGGGAGAACTAATTGCCCCAGATTGTTGCACACCTCTATTATACATGAGTTCCAACAGGAAAAAGAGGTAGGCACCTACAAGAGACCCAGATGATCAGACTGCTTATCCAGCATGCTTCAGAATGGACAAGCCATGACCCAAAAATAATCTGACCAGACGATCCCACTTCATCATAAGAACAGCACCCAAATGCAGTCTACAGACTTTGTTCCCCAAATCAGGAGATTAGGGTCAGGGTCATCTGAATGGCCTGGTTTTTGGGCCATGGCAAGTTCATGGTCAGGGCAGAGAAGCATTCCAGACCCTGCACATGCTCACCATGTGTTCAATGGTGTGATGAATCGTGCATTTACCCTTCCTCAGTGCTTCATTTCTCCACAGGATAAATAACTAATATTGTTACAATATAGGAGAGCAAACCTGGCTGATTCGTAAACGCGTACTGTCAGGGTAGTGGAAAAAGCGATAGATAGAGGCAAAACCAAGCAACTTGGAATCAACAGTCCCTGACTGACCAGCTTTTCTCTCAACAACGAGATAAATATCCCATCTCGGATCCGTTACATCTATAGCACTGCCACCTGAACAAAACATTGCACATGTTATAAATTCTAACCCAAACTTGACACAGGTAGACACAAGAATAAGATATCACAGCAAAAAACAGCATCAAAGGTACCTTCCACATTAAGAAACACTAGTGGTACCAGACGACTATAGAGCTCTCCAACAGGCATGCTGCGCAGACCCATGCGAATGACAAGGTTCTGTGGAAGAAAAGGCACCATCGTGGTAGTTTAGCACTAAGAACTTCAATTGCTGCCAAAAGATGTGAATATGTGCCAATGGCCAGGCTTGCCCAGGTCGAAGTCAGCCCAAGTCTAGCCCGATAACAAAATGCCCACATATTGGGCCCAAGACCCCTAAAGTTCTAAACTGGGTAGGACCAGGCATGAGAAAACAATGGGCTGGAAAACGATGCTTTTATGATTTTGCCGTGGAGAAATTAACAATGAGATAGATTTATCTAGTTCACATGAAAATTTTAAGTTCTGAAATTAATGCAATAGCCTTCCTTTTATTCTTTAGAAAGGCATGTCCATACATTAAAAGAATCCACTAGCCTACAATCAAACAATACACCACTGGTGAGATCGGTGGATATTGTGTCCCGAAGGCATGCATTAATCAAGGGTTAAAAGGTAAACTGCTGAAAGGTTGTGTGGAGAGTAGTTTAAACTGTAAAATACTTTATCAATACAGCATAAATTGGAACCCTGTGAAATGCCAATAAATGAAAGGTATTTGCAAACAAAGTGAACATATCATCCAATTGGACTGTAGAACATTAGATAATGAAGAATAACATGGAAGTTGTCCAACCAAAAATACAAAGTATATGTACTTTGATTGGCAACAAAGTAGGGGGCGGGGCCACCTACATGAAATTAGCTGTTCTAGTTGCAGATGGATGGGCCTCATTGTGCAGCACCAGTTACAGCCAAGGCATTCAATAACGGTGATGGTGGCCGTAGAAGCCAGCTGAATGGCTGTTATGATACAGGCTGTGAAAGCTATTATGGCTCCCGTAACAGCCATTATGGCCCCTGTAACAGTCAATTTTTTTAAAGGAAGAAAATGTATCAGCCCTGTATCGCACTGTTATACCAGTCCATTAGGGGGCCCGTAATGGCCGTTACAGGCTCGGACGAGCCTTTTATTTTCCAGAACAGGGGTTATAGCCCTGTATTGCTAACTGGTTCCAAAGTCACTGTTATGCAACCATTTTCAAATATCATGGTTAAGGCAGGCCTTTTGTTTGTTGTTTTCAGCCAGGTGTGCCTGACCATATGACTCATAAATAGTTATAGTAGCAGCAGCAATAATAAAACTAATATTGTCAAGATATTGCAGGAAACATAGTGTATCAGTTCCTGTGACATTGGCAGGATTTGTGAGATAATAAATGCACGTGAGAACAGGAGAAACTGCAAACTGGAGACTACCTGTGTAGTGTTATCACGTCCCTTGGAGGCCTCACAATGCACCACCTCTCCATGTGAAATAATGGTGCTGAGATAAGTGAAATAAAAGGAAAGCAAAAAGAAATGCATATGAGCATGTATAGAAGAAAACACATTCATAGAGATATGCACATACACAAAAATACAAATGAAATTTTGACGATTGAACCATATGCACAGAGGAAGCACTGATCGATGAGTAAATTGAAGGGACCATACCTAATATAATGTCTGTCTGTAGTAAAAGTTTGAAGGAATTCCTCTTTTTTCTCAACTAGGGATTCACCAAATATTTTCTGTTTGAAAATTACGAGTTCAGTATAGCAGTAGAGAAAATTAAAGATAGTTTAAAATCAATTATCGATGCATACCTTAAGGGCAGGGTCCAGATCTGTGATCCCTTTCGATCCCTTAAACAGTTAACAATATTTAGCATGAGTATGTTGCAATGAGATACACTGCTACAAACTTTAACATTTAACAAAAACCTAGTTAGCAGCCAAAGGGAATTGAGTTGGCTGAACTCTACCAAGAAAGCCAGTTTAGAATGAAAGGCTAGATGGAAAAGACCCTGCCAATGGGGCAAGCATGGCTGAGATGGTGAAGGGACATTGCACGCACAACTCTATGTAGCACACATGTGAGAGATCCAAGCCTTTCATCAGATGGGGACCAGCCACCATGAACTTGTCCTCCATCCCAAAATCAGCCTGGTCAACACGTTCTTGAGATATTGGATGATTGGAATAAATGGGAAATGGTTCGTATTCAACTTAGACTCGTGATCCAACTGATGAAACGGCCTGCCTTTTCAGCACGGAAATGTTCACAGTGATCATGGAATGCATCTCTCACAAAAATGACACGTTAGTGCTTATTCAGTGAGGCTGCCCCTTCTCCAACACATGAAAGTCTAATTCACATTCCTCGATGGAACATACAAACGGTAAAGAGAACTTGACACTTCAGCATATTGAATAAAATCTGCCTTCCATCTTTCTCAGCCATATAACCGCTTCTAATCTCCTACTAGCAAGGTATTCAAAATCGGTTATGTAACGACCGTTGCGTAACTATAACGGTTGTAAACGTTACAGGTTACAGGGCTGAAACAGACGTTACAAAAAAACCAGCCGTAATGGCCCAGAAATTTTATTTTATTTTAAAAAAAAAAATTAAGAGACAGTGGTCATTATGGCCTGTATCATGACATTAATGGCAGTGGCCGTTACGGCCACCGTTACCATTATGGAACACCTTGCCTACTAGGCTGACTTAGCAGATTTTGGTTCCCCAGCGTTTCAAGGCTTAGTTTTAGGAAACTCTACCAGAGGAGAGCCAAACACAAACAAACATGTACTCAGAATAAAAATGCAAATAGTTACACAGGGAATGTTGGATAACCAGTAATCGACACTTACATTGAAGGTGCTCTGGAATGTAATATCAGCATATGCATGAAATGATATGCCATTCAACCAAATGTCGATCTGCACCAAACGAGTTGAATGTAAAAAATGCAAAAATACAAAGGGAGAAGGCCATTTTCCTTTTTTTTTTCTTTCTCTGCAATGCACTAGAATCTAGAAAAATATTTATAGAAACTCACATTTATTTACGTTAGGAATACCATGCCCTGAACTGAATGAAAGCTTAAAACTTAAGCAAACAGGCAAACAGGCAACTCGGTGTGGCTTGAATCTTGTCAATGAATTTGCCATATATAACACAGGTGAATAACATCACAATGATCATCTCAATCATCAAATCACAAATGTCCATACCACCATGGGTATGATGGTATGTGTCAGGAACTAGGGGTGGCAATGGGTCGGGTCAGCCCAATAGGTCAACTGACCCGACCTAATTTTGAGGCAGCTTGGCACCAAGCTAAATGGTTAGTGGGTATGGCTTAAGCTAGAAAATGTGGCCCATTTAAGTAAATTGGAGGGTGAAATCCTTACCAACCCAAATATACATCTAACCACTCAATGTTAGTTCTGGACATTAGATACAAAGATGACGTCATTGGATGCCTAAACCAACCATTTCTAATCTTAGTTCTGTGATCCTTCTAACTCGGTGCCACTCCCACTTAAAATCACCCTTCAGACTTGTACTCCCACTCCTGCCTTCTAGCTGCTTGTACTTGCCTACGCTTTGCTGCTTGTACTTGCCTACGCTTTGAAACAAACACTTCCCTGCTCCCGTACCCGTATTTGCCGCCGCTTCAATTAATACTTCATGCAACTATATTACTAAGTGTAATGCACTAATGCTTGATCCGGCAATTAAATACAACGATGTGGTCATTGGATGAATAACTCATCCATCACTAAGTGGATGTAACTACTCACATGCTCAACAGGTATTAAATACAAGGACATGGAAAAAATCCAACTCCCCTGATGCTTGATTAAACTATTAAATACAATGGTTGATAAATGCTTAAATTCAACCATTGCAAATTTGACCTGACTGCTTTGATGCTCAATTTCTTTTGGAAGGCAACGAATTTTTATTGAAAGAGCATTGAGATGGCACAAAAGCTTACATTTTTTGAAACTTTTTTATTTTACACACCCCCACATCACATGGCACTCGATCCTATGATCTTGGTGTTGAAACAAATTCTGTCTACCACTGAGCCATGGAGCCGGACCCCACAAAAGCTTACATCCCACTCAAAGAAAAGAAAATTTACAATCTTTCAGAGCATCTATATATGATATCCACCCCACCAAACATAACTTTGCCCTGCGAACCACTTAAGAAACCAAGAAGCTTCCAGACTTGTCCTTGTGCCACACCATTCAGTCCCTCTCTCCCTTGGATGGAGCATAAGAGTGGATACTATCTAGACGCATGTCTTGGATCTCCTCGTCAGATCCTTTAGCAAGTAGGCGGCCATGCAAACACACTGCCGCTAATCGAGTAGCACCTCGAGACTGAAATGTCAATATATGTCGCTAGACGAGCCAGTCTTAGAAACATAATCCATAAGGGAGTTTCGCCAATCCACAAATCCTTCCAAAATCAGATTTTCTCCCCATTTCTTAGGAAAAAACGATCGCCTCATTGAACTTGGCTTTCACACTCAAAACCCCTTTCCACATGGACCATATTGTTGATGCTCTATATAAAGATGTATCCCTAGTCAACCAGCCCCTCTTCGCACCCATATTTTGCTGCTTTGATGCTCAATCCAACCATTGAATTTTTTATTCAACTGTCAACTTTTATATACTTTGAAGTTAGGGAACTCTTGATGAACGATTAGAGTATTTCTTTTCAATGTAACTCAACGAAATGTAATTAACGGCTGAAAACAATGTAATTATTACATTAATAAGATTGTCCCCATGAATAATAAAATATCTCCATGAGGGAAGAGATTTAGTGTCAAAGAACAAATTCGCACATGTATTTCAATTACGTGGTGCACATATATGTTTTACCTTGTTGAATTCCCACTACGCTCATTCAGGTACCCAGCCCGACCCAATTTCTAATCGTACTCAAATAGTCGGATCCAAATCCAACCAAACAATTAATCAAGTCTACAATATAAGCTCAATTGGATTACATCAAATCAAATACTCCGGGTACCCATTAAGAGCCATGATCAGCACCGTGCTTTTATGCAAACAATCTACAAAATCCATTAAAAAACAAAAATAATAAATCATAACCATTTCATAAGGCTTCTAATATTCACTTTTCCATGTTTAAACTAGAGAGGAGCCTTGAATCTTTCAAAATGAGAGAGAGAGAGAGAGAGAGAGAGAGAGAGAGAGAGAGAAGAGAGAGAGAGGAGCCTTGAGAGTCCAAGATCTAAGATGGACGATTGATATGTCGAAGCAAGATATTTGTAAGCAAGCACTTCTTCTTTCAAAGGCTACCAGTAAAAAAAAAATCCAAAGCAAAAAAGGTACAGCATATAATGACAAGCTGCTGTCCACAGAAGCTACAAACCAACATAGAAAACACCTCAGACTTAGAGCCACAAAACCCCCCTGGGGAGCTCTCACTGAATATTAGCGGCAATGGCCCATTCTGCAATCATTCTTTTGGCCTAGAAACACCACATTTGCAGGGCATACCTTGTCCTTGAAAATGCAATTTTTACTTTCAAGCCACACTGCCCAAACCACTACTATCACCTGCTAATTTCCATGTCTGATTTTTTCAATTTGCTCCCCTGACCCCATCCGTGCCATGCCTGCAAGAATGCCCCCATACTGTGGCATCACCCATTCCTCCTTGAACAGGCATAGTATTTGCCACCATATTTCCAAAGAGCCAATGCAAGAATACATGATCCACAAGCTCCTCTCTCATGAGGCACATAGGGTAACCATTAGTAATGAACATCTTCCTCTTCCTTTAGATTGTTGACGCTGAGAACCTTGTTTTGTTTAACCAACCAAACAAAGGCCAGAATCCTAGGAGGCCCTTTATACTTCCACATGTGGAACAGAGGATCTTGCTCGGAGTGATGCAATTGAGCGGAGAGAGACCAATAAAAGGATTCGACAGAAAAGCCGTTTGACTTTCTAAGCTCCAAACCCATCTATCTTGAGACCTGCCATCCACCTTAACTTGATGAAGCAGATTCAACAAGTTAGCAAGCTCTTGAATCTCGTCCTCACTCATGCTTTTTCAGAAACGAGAGAACCACACCACCTTGTTGTCCTCGATTAACATAGAATAAGAAATATGGCATTCAGCTTCTATCGCTGAGGAGAATATGCAAGGATATCTCATCTTCAAAGGCATATCCATGCACCACCTATCATACTAGAATTTAATTCTAGTTTCATCTTCAAACAAGAAGCAAATTTCCTTCTGAAGCTATGAACAACCTTGAGCACCACTTTCCACATACCAGATGCCCAACTCATCATCAACCTAGGAAACTAACCTTCCCCTACCACACCATACTTGTCTATTATGAGTATGACGTTTCTCCAAAGGCTGACCTCCTCCTCCCCATACCTCCATAACCATTTCCTCGACAAAGCTTCATTCATGGCTCTCAGTCTTTTTATTCCCAAGCCACCCTCCTTCAGTTTGCACACCTCTTCCCATTTCACCAAATGGAACTTGTTTCTACTTTCTGTTCCTTGCCATAAGAAATCCCTTTGGATCTTTTCCAGCATCCTAATGACATTGCTCAGGCACTGGAATAAGGACATGAAGTCCATAGGCATGCAAGATAAAGTTGTTTTAATGAGAGTGGTTCTTTATGCCAAAAATACCTACTCTTCCACCCTAATAACTTCCTCTCCATTCTCTCAATCACCACATTCCACAAATGATCTCCTCTTCTCAATCACCACTTCATATTGTATTCGTATATGCAAGTTCATAAGAATAAGAAATATGACATGAGATATCCTAGACCTGAAAATTTCATTACTGGTTCAACCACAGCAACATTTAACATTCTAAAGACAATGAAATCCAATAATTATAATGCTCTAGCAATAAATATAATATGAAGCTAATTTACTATTAAAAAATGGAATGGACATTAAGGATAAAATGGAGGGACAAAAAACCTGCCATCTTAATGAATAAAATGAAAAGACTAGATTTAGTAAAAGCAAAAAGGAATACATAATTTTATATCCAAAGCAGCAGAGGAATTGATGTCAAAACTCTTGACTACAAGACAGCTGCAACTTAATTGAATTGGAGTCACCTTTAAATCTTTATAGCCATATATTCTTCCATCTTCACCGAAAAAACGATTCAGATCGACTGGCTCAAAACAAAAGCTGTCTGCAGTATCCACTTCATCCACGCTATTTACTGCAACATGGACCAACCAAAGAAAATGCAGGTTAATAAAAGAGATAAATGTGTAATGGCTCGTCTTCAAAAAATAAAAAAATAAAATAAAATAATAAATATGCAAAAACTATTGTTGTGTACAAATAATGTGTTTGTTTATTTGATAGGTACATGAAGAATGAAGTTACAAACCCATGAATTCGATCTCATATGCTCGGATCATTGCAACAAGGTTAAAGGTTCAAATTCTTAGCCCTCATGTGCAAAGAAGACTCATCATGCATCACTTGTCACTCACGAAACATTTAACTAAAAACCAAATTCAATTCGAAAAAAAGGATCCATTGGGAGAATATTATAGGATTACTTAAGCTAAGTTATGCCCAACCATTATAGTATTAAATCTTGCATGATTCATTATCTACACAATTCACCTTGCGAGCCACACCCTTGCTAAGATATCTGGTGAACCATATGTCAAAGGACCATTGATGAGGACACAAGACCCTTTAAAGTCTATCAAAGGAGAAAGCGCACACCACAAGCATCTTCCTTGTGGCTAGACGATCATTGAGGAGTATTGAAGACCCTACACACATGGTTTGACATATAGAAGACCCCACATTGGGAAGACAGGTGTTGTAGGATGAGGAAGACCCAACTGGGGGTCGTCGGGCGCTGGTCACCGAGTGCCTGAATTCCCCCAATTTTGAGTTGTTGCTCGCTAGACATTTTTTGTCCTCATCGGGCGCCCGATCACCGCGTGAACTATTTTTTTGGGACTTTTTTTTTACTTAATTTTTAGGGGTATTTTGATACTTTTATGTTTTCTTATTGCTTATTTAAGTGGGCTAAGCCCTAAAAACGAGATTAATTGATTATTATTGAAAGAAAGCCTCTTTGGTTGCCTCCCTTCTCTCTCTTTCTCATGAAACTTCATCTTCTTCTCCAATCTTCTTCTTTTATTTTCTTCGTGTGCCCCTCCAATATTCCTCTAAGGTAAGATCTTCTTCCTTCTCTCTCTCTATCTCCATTATCCCCAATCCTTAAAATCCTAAACTTGATAATCGAATCAAAATCCTAAATTCTCAAGTTTTCAAATCCCTAATCCGAGAAACTCTTTGATTCCTCGGACTAATGATCCCCATTGATCGATTGGGTTATGACCATGCAAGATCGGGAGGTTCCATCCCTCGCCAGATCCAACCATAGCAATAATTGAATCTCATACTTCGTGGTTGTGATGAATGCCCCGCTCCATTGCATGTTTCCTTGTGATTTTCTTTGTTCATGATGATTGATGCTAGATTTTATATTATTATTGTCTTTTATTTCCACTGGATTATATGAGTTCATGAGCATGCATCATAATTAGGGCATCCTACGTCAAATTTGGTATCAGAGAATAGGCTTGCATGGTTTCGTCTAGATCGAGTTATCAAATTAGGGTTTTGATTTTTAGGTCTGTTTTAGAAAATGTCCAGATTTAGAAAATTTTCAAGTTTAGAAACTTTCCAATTTTAGAAACTTTCCAGATTTAGAAACTTTCAAATTTTACAAAGTTTCCTAATTTGGAAAATTTTCAAATTTAGAAAGTTTCCAATTTTAGAAAGTTTCCTAATTTGAAAATTTTTCAAATTTAAATCGCATCATCTAGAATTAATTAGTGTCAGTTCATTGCAGTTTAAATTCATCGCATTCATATTGTGAGTCACCTAGTCCGTAGAGTCTCCCTGTAGTGAATAGAGTGTAAGCGTTTAAGATCTTCAGGGCCATTAAGTATTGTCGTGTGGCCGTCGAGACCCAATGGAAAGCCGAACTCCGATGAGTTGGCCTACTTTAATGGTCACATGGACCCACAAACATTCATTGATTGGCTTGAAGACTTGGACTATTTTTTTTATTGGTATGATATGTCGAATTACCATCAAGTGAGGTTTGCCAAGTGGAAGTTGAAGAGCCAAACCAAGTTGTTTTGGACAGATTTGGAGCGACGACTCGATAGAGTTGGGAGAGCCCCAATCTCACAATGGGACGAGATGAAAGAGCGATTGAAAGAAAAATATCTTCTCATCTCTTATCATAAAAAACCCTTAGCTCAGAAGAAAGTTGTCCCACCTTCCCGTCCAAAAAGAGAGCCCATATGGCCACCACCTCCTTATAAAGTGGTCCGACCCGTCATTAAAGAAATCTAGGCTTTTGAACAAGTTGAGGAGTATTTAACACCAATTATATTTCCTTGGAAGCGAGATAATACCGTGGTGAATGGCCAGTTGGAAGAATCCAATCAGGTTGCTTATGAAGTGGAAGAGTACGTGCCTAACGTCAGTAGTGAGGAAATGGAAGAAATTGAGGCATCACTCATCATCTTTGATGATGCAGAAGTATGTGCGAGTGATGAAAAGGTCGAAGAGTTTGAGACCGCACCACTTCTAGGTGTCATGTGTGATTTGATTGATGCAAAGTCCCAATCTACGTCTCTTACCGTGGTGAACAAAAATGAAATTGAAGAAGAGACTAGTAAGGATATGATAGTAGACACACATGACTTGTGATATCCCACCAGATGATTTATGAGATAAATTTTCACCAAAATGGGACATTCAACCCACAATCGATCTTGTCCCTAGATCAATCTTGTCAAGCTTTCCTCCATACCAGGTGAACCCCGCAGAAAATACAGAAATGCAGCGTCAATTTGATAAGCTTCTCGAAGAAGAATTCAATAAGAAAAGTTTGATTTGGAGTTTTGTTTTGTGTGTCATGCCTGCCCTTTTCACATTAAAAAACAATAGCATATGGCGCACATGTGGGCATATCATAGCTGTCCACAAAGCTTCAATCAAGTGTCACGCCATCTTGCGATGTATTCACTTCATGGTGGATATGATGGCCAGTCCTTATCCCGCATCTTGATGACATTTTGGACATAATGGCTGATACCAAGATCTGCTTAAGACTTGGTATTAATAATGTGTGTTCTCAAGTGTTGGGATACCTGAAAATCATCCTTGTTTATAATACTTATAATGAGAAATTATGTGTCACCCATGAGAAGTGTCCTTTTGTTTCAGTTTTCCAAGTTTTAGATCATGGGATTGTTTATTTCCATAGGTTTGCTTATTTCCAGTCCGTTGCTTTTTCAGAGCATCCTTTAGTTTCACCCATGTCTGTCACCCAAAGGTCTTCAGAGTCGGCCGATGCATTTGCACGACACATTCATGAATTGCATACACATATTAGACAACGGATCAATAAGAGCAATAATAGTTATAAATATTCAGCTAACTCTCATCGTAAATTACAAGATTTTCAGGAAGGAGACTGTAATGGTAAGGATAAGGCCAAAGCAGTTCTTACAAGGCACCGCTAAGAAATTACAAGCGCGTAGTGCTGGACCATTCAAAATATTTCAACAAATTAGGTCCAACGCGTATCGGATTGACCTTCCACCTGAAATGGGCATCAACCCAACGATTAATGTGAAAGATCTAGTCTGATCCCCTAACCCTACCATTGATCCATCATCCCTTTCATGGCCATTCTCTGAATTTTCTGCACAACCCACTCCACCCCTTCCTCCACCTATTATTCGTAAAGAAGAGAATGAAGAAATTGTGGATGAAGAAATAGTTTCAACGAGAGATGGAGGTTTCCAGAGGTACCTTGCCAAGTGGAAGAGTAAACCACCGTCTGAATCTACATGGTTGACTAAAGCGGAATTGCAGCGTGTTGATCCTAATTTGCTCGAACGTCACAAGAGCTTTAACTCGTCGGAGTCGAGCCTTTTCTCACCCGAGGGGAGTGATGAGGGCACAAGACCCTTCAAAGTCTATCAAAGGAGAAAGCGCACGCCACAAGCATCTTCCTTGTGGCTAGACGATCATTGAGGAGTATTGAAGATCCTACACACGTGGTTTGGCATATAGAAGACCCTACATTGGGAAGACGTGTTGTGGATTGAGGAAGACCCAACTGGGGGTCGTCGGGCGCCCGGTCGATAGTCATCGGGGGCCCGAAATTAGCCTGATTTGGGGGAAAACCCACTGGGCAGTTTTCACTGTCACCGGGCGCTCGACTAATTGGTCACCGGGTGCCCGAAATTTCCCAATTTTGAGTTGTTGCTCGCTAGACATTTTTTTGTCCTCGTCTAGCACCCGACCACCGCGCGAACTGTTTTTTTTTTTACTTAATTTTTAGAAGTATTTTGGTACTTTTATGTTTTCTTATTGCTTATTTAAGTGGGTTAAGCCCTAAAAACGAGATTAGGTGATTATTATTGAATGAAAGCCTTTGGTTGCCTCCCTTCTCTCTCTCATGAAACTTCATCTTTTTCTCCAATCTTCTTCTTCTATTTCCTTCTTGTGCCCCTCCAATATTCCTCTAAGGTAAGATCTTCTTCCTTCTCTCTCTTTATCTCCATTATCCCCAATCCTTAAAATCCTAAATTTAATAACCAAATCAAAATCCTAAATTCTCAAGTTTTCAAATCCCTAATCCGAGAAACTCTTTGATTCCTCGGACTAGTGATCTCCATTGATCGATTGGGTTATGACCATGCAAGATCGAGAGGTTCCATCCATCGCCGGATCAAACCATAGCAATAATTGAATCTCATATTTCGTGGTTGTGATGAATGGCCCGCTCCATTGCATGTTTCCTTGTGATTTTCTTAGTTCATGATGATTGATGCTAGATTTAATATTATTATTGTCTTTTATTTCCGCAGGATTATATGAGTTCATGAGCATGCATCATAATTAGGGCATCCTACGTCAACCTTAGGTAGGACTAAAATATGAGAATGCAATATTTTCCTTTTTTTTTAAGGCATGAGAACGCAATATTGGAAAGCTAAATTAATTAAAGCAACATATTAAACGCATTTCACTTGTATAGGAAATAAAGGAGCATATCCTAAGAGGCTTTTAAATTGTCATCTCCAGCCAAGATGTTTGAAAGCCACAACAATCTCAAAGCCAGAAAAATGATAACTAAACAACCAAAAAAAATTGGACAATGGAAAATGCAATAAAAATTTCCAGATGACTCTCTTGCCATCTTGCAAAAAAACCCATCCTCCACCAAACCACCAACCAACGAGATAAAATGAATCACTTGTGGACAACTGAATTCTATGCAAATAAGATAAAACCCCTCTTCTAATTCCAACTAAACTTTCTACTCATGGTCAGCCAAGCTGAAGAGCAAAAACCATGAGTAGGGTTTATGAAAATGTGCGAGATCAATCACAAACGAGAAAGATAGCATAGCCACCACCATGCAATGAAGTATATAATCCTAGTGTTTATTTAATTTGTTTTCCCCTAATCATTGCAACATGAGCAACACCTCTATTATTAAGCATTCATCATGTGGGATATTCTTTAGAAGTCGGCAAACATTCTCTTGAAAAATTACCTTGGATGTTGTTTGTGTTACTAGAAAGCTAAGCATCAAGCTGATCCATAATTTCGTAGATGGAAATTCCTTCTATGTTGGAGCATGACCTGATCTTTCTTTTAGTAGGAATATTGACATCATAATTTCTATTGGGGCATGACACAGCCTGACCATGAAAAGGACATTTGCCTCAAGAATATTCCACTATGATTTAAATACATATTGTATACCAAGGCAAGGGCACTTCCAAAAGATCAAAGGCAACCACAATAGACTGTGCAGCAATCAAACCATCATGGTCACGACTGTTGGAGTGTAGCTAACTTCATCCATAGAAGTCACGACAAGAAACAAAGTTTGCCTTTGTCAACTTCCAGTTCCCTGAGGGTCTGTTTGGACAGCGGAATTAAATAGTATGGAATTGCATTAGATGGAATTAACACTATTATTGCACAATGATTACATGTCTGGAAATATCATGGTATTTTCACCATCCAATCCCACATTTGGGATCAAATTCATTGCTTGGGAAATACATTGTATTAAGTGAAGCTTGCGTTTGGTAGACCATGGAATTGTAATCAACGGACCACATTTCACAACTGATGTTCGTCACCTGGACACATGTGCAACTTGAATGTCATGTGTAAAAGGCACATATGTAGGGCTGTCAATGGCACGGATCAAGATCCGTATCCGATCCGTATCCGATCCGATTTAATCGGATTCGGATCGATAATTGGATAATCGGGTCGGATACAGATATCCAAATATGATCCGTTTAATATTCGGGTCGGATTCGGATCAACCTTGATCCGGCCCGTTAACGATCCGACCCGATAAAAAAATAAATAAAATAAAATAAAATAAAATAAAATAAAATAAAAACATATGAGAATCTCTCTTTCTCTCTCTCTCTTTCTCTCTCTCCTCTCTCGGATATCCGGTCGGATATCGGGTCGGATCATAATCGGATCGGAAACGGATTTCGAAAAATTTAATCGGGTCGGGTTCGGATCATATACTTGTGATCCGAATCGGATTCGGGTCGGATTCGGGTCGGATATATTCTTAATCGGGTCGGATTCAGATCATCACTGATCCGGCCCGTATCCGACCCGTTGACAGCCCTACACATATGGATGAACAGCATTGATAAAACACATGCACCAATGTGGGCTCATAGATGTAGCATATTTCGAAATCCACTGGAAATCCTACAATATCTACTATTGACTCCGGATGATACAATAATAGGATTAATCCAATCCTTCATGTTGTTTCCCAACACTGGATGAAATTTGCAAGGGCCAAATGCAATTCCATACCACCTATACCACACACCAAACAAGCCTTGAGAGCTTCCCTAGAGCATGAGAGGAGGCAACAAGAAGAGGCATTCTAGGCGGGGAGATACCGATTAGAGAATGCCGACTGCAACGACTACGACTACACGGAGAGAGTTGTGTGTCAAGAGTCACGTAGTGAGCAGGGAGGGCACAATAAAAAAAGAAACCACTTCCCGAAGTACCGTCAATTGAGTACCGCTTTATGTGATTCCCGCCTTATTGACGTGACAATTGTGACTGACCTCACCTAATTATTCAATTCTCTCATATCATAAGCATTCTGTGTTTAGATTTTGCATTCCTCTCATGACGGGGTTAGTACAGTTCCCTTTTTTAGAAGAAATACGACACCCATCACTGAAACCCGTCTCGAACAAGTTCTCTAAGTGAGAGGAGAGGGGGTAACCCCTCCATCACTTTACTAGTTAGGGTGAGTGGCGCAGCGTAGAATTCTTTACACTCATTGACTATACAAAATATCTCAAGGCTACATATTATGATTGTCTCATTTTTCCCTTTTTTTTCTCAAAACAAACATGCCTTTGCAATTAACTCATCATCATCACCATCTAAGCCTTATCCCAACTAATTGGTGTCCAACTGCATGAATCTTACTATGCCATTCCACTTTGTCAAGGAATACACCCTTAGCAAGCCATGTTATCAAGTCCTTTCTTACTACCTCCACCACATCCTTTTAGCCCTTTTCCTTTTAGCCCTTTTAGATCCTACAACTTGCACCAACTCCTAATTGGTGCAGTTCTTGATCTCCGTTGCGCATGGCCAAACCATCTGAGTCTAATTTCCCTCATCTTATTAGTTATTACCTATTGGTGCTACTCATAATTCCCCCAAATGCATTCATTTCTAATCCTATCATTGTCTTGCATTCATCCATCTCAACATCCTCGTTTCAGCTATGCTAATTCTATGAACATGTTCCTTAGTTGCCCAATATTCTGTCCCATACTACATGGCTGGTCTTATAGTTTCTTATAAAATTTCACTTCTCCTTCAGTTTCATTGGTATGCATTAATCCGATATAACTCCAAACGCACATCTCCGCTTCATCCACCTAGCTCTAATCCTATGAGCGACATCCTTCTCAATCTCTCCAATGTACTGAATTATCGACCCAAGATACCAAAAACAGTACTTTTGGAGTACTTCTTGGTCAGCAATCCCAGCTAATTCCTCATTTCCACTCACATATTACTGAAATTGCATTCCATATGCTCTATTTTAGTCCCAAGTCCCAACTAATTTTAGAACCATTGGATTATCTTCCGAAGTTCTAGCTTTGCATTACCCTTCCTCAACTCGTCAATTAAAACTATGTCATATGCAAACAGCATACGCCAAGGGACCTCTTCCTATAAATGCCTCATTAACTCTCTTCTCCTCATTAATGATCCTCACCATTGTGTCGTAAAGGATGTTACAGGGCTGTAAAGACTGTTATGTAAAAAGTAACAGTGGCAACCATTATACGTTGCAGAGTCGTAACAGCCGTAACACTCATTATGGAAAAAAATGACCTGTAATCGCTGTTAACAACCCATTATGCCCCTTGTAAAGGCCGTAACAACCCCATAATGATCTGTTACAAAGCAGATACAGGTTTTTTGGTTTTTTTTTAACGTTACGGGGCAGATATGGGTTTCTTGAGTTTTTTTCTCCAATACAAAAAAAGAGATCGAAACGGCCGTTACGATCCGTATCATAAAGGTAACGGCGGTGGCCGTTATGGCCACCATTACCATTGCAAAAATACGTTGAACCTCACTTTTGTGACCGCTCCCTCATGCATATCATTAATCATGTCAATATGTACTATTAAGAGTTAAGACTGCTTTCTTTCGCAATACCCTACTAAACTAACTCTCTAGGGTCCTTATTGTATGCTTTCTCTGAGTCAATTAAAGAGCATGTGGAGATCCTCCTCCTCATATATTTTTCCATCAACTATGTTAAGTACGAAAAAGCCCCACTAGTTGACCTTCCTGGCGCGAATCCAAACTAATATTTTGAAATATTTTTCTCATTCCTATCTAATCAAAATGGTTCATCTTTCTCTGCTATTAAGGAACGAAAAGTTATTTTTGCTCAACACTTGATGAATCCTAACTCATTACTTTAGAGAGAAGAGAACCTTCAAAGCCTGCAAACCCACCTTTGTGGTCCTACTCCTCTAGGTTGGTGCAAATTGAATGTTGAGAACCCCACCATGAAATCGTGCATTCATTGTAAGCGACCTTATTAATGATTGGTCTCCTTCTCACTAGAGTTTAGTCATGTTTCTCTACCCTATTTCAATAATGCCTCCCTCTCCCCTTTTCAATAAATTCTTGTCATCGATAGAAACATATTAGTTTATTGACACAAGATATGAAATGTTTCAATGGCATTCTATAAAGCATAATCTTGATCATACACAAGAAAATCATACATGAAGATTGGGATCATTGAAATAGCAAACCTCCACCTTGTTAGGCCATAGCCCAAAATTTGAAGTAACTAAACAATCCTGACCATTTGATAGTTACAATTTTTTACTATTGAATGTGGACAATTGCTATCTATTTTCTTAACTCTAAGTTAATTGTCCACAATGTTGTCAAATGGCATAAGCGATCGCAATTGCACAACTTTTTTTTTTGAAAAATTTAAAAAATAAAAGAAAAGAAAAAAAATGGAAAGTATGTGATCACATAATGGCATACACGATCGCTTTATGCGATATGTGATAGCATACCATCCATATGGCATATGCGATGCATTATGCAATTATGCAATCACATAATCAATTATGCGATCGCTTTTGACAACATTGATTGTCCATCCGTAGCCAGTAATCAAACGGCTACCATAGTCCAACCACTGCGATTTTTTTATCAATGGCCCATCCACATAACATCATCATCATTATCAAAAACCCTATAACAACTAATTGGGGTTGGCTACATGAATCCTATTCCACCATTCCAATCTATTAAGTCCATAGCTTCGATTAGACCATAGGTCATCAAGTATTTTCTTATTACCTCCACCCATGTCCTTTTGGGCCTTCCCCTTGTCCTTTTAGAGCCTTCAACTTGCACCAAATCACTCCTAACCAATGTAGTTCTCGTTCTCTGTTGCACATGACCAAACCATCCAAGTATGCTTTCCCTCATCTTTTGACCTATTAGTGCTACTCCTACATTCCCTCGAATGTGTTCCTTTCTAACTTTGTCCTTCCTCATCTTGCCATCTTCATTTCAGCTACACTCATCTTATGAACATGTTGTTCCTTAATTGCCCAACATTTTCTCTCATAAAGCATGGCTGATCTTATAGCTATGTCCATCCACATATAAGCCTAAGAAATCAAAAGCCTTGACCAAGGCATTCAATAACAGTAACCATGGCCGTAACAAGCACCTCAGTTATCACTACGACCTTTTTTCAATAAATAAATAACTTGTATCAGCCTCATTACGGGACAAATTTTCCATACAGCCGGTATAGCCATTACAACCCTGTAACGTTACCATTACGCAACAAACGTTATGCAACCATTTTTAAATACCTTGGCCCTGACAACTATGCACTAGCACCATGCTTTTGTGACGATGTTTTGGACCTCTTCATGAAATTCTGCAAAGCACTTAGCATGGTCCCATTACTCTAGTTTATTGCATACTGACCTTTAAAACTTATTTGTGTTTTGAATGAATTAGACAACTGAAGTTAAACTTAGCTTATTTGACTTGATGGAACTCTACAAAGGACTTAACATAGTACCACTCATCTAGTTGATCACCTACTTTTATATCAGGTGCTATGTTTTTTAATGAATAGGCTATTGAAGTTAACTTGTTGACTTAAGCTGAAACGTGAAAATATGGGGTGAAGATAACACATTATCAAGTTTATAGACATTGGCACAAAATATACACCACTGCTAGCATGGATAAATCAATCTCAACATGCCCACTACGCGATTATGTTAGATAACACTTTAACTCATCCATGATACCTTTTTTCTCACAATTTCATAATTTCAATAATATAGATTTTGAAAAAAAATGCAAAATTGGACGGTGTTTTTCTCAGCCACTTCATGCCATAAGCGAAAGCTAGGGTTTCATCATTATGTTCATGATATTTGCATGCAAACAGGTTGAGATGTTGATTTATTATTATGGTTGCAGCAGTGTGCAGCCAGTTTGGCCTGGCCTTAGTCCAGCCAGCTTTGCAGTGGAATTTGAGTTGAGCCTCCAGGAAAGTAGTTAGGCCCATTTCCTGCATTTTAGGCTTGACAACTAATCGAGCTGGAAACGGGCTTAAATAGGCCTAGGAACTACGGCTGTCAACACCTGAACAGACAGAGCCTGGGGTTGATTCCAGCCTGGATTTTGAACTCGTCAGAAGGCCCTATTAAAATATTGATTTCACTTAATGCAGGCCTGTTTCATTGAAAGCCCTATCAGGTGCCCAACAAGTAGGCCAGTTTGATGCAACATACTTGAAATTGATATGATGGATATTTGACCAGCAGGCTTTGGTCAGCCAACACACAGCTACTTAGCCTTGAGCCCTGTCTTGCGTCCATGACCCACAGGCTGGAATTGGACATGCTTTGGCCTAGCCCATTGAGTGCACAAAAGATTATGCTCCCACATTTCCGACCATCCAGCAACAGTTAAGGCCATCAACACTCAACAGTCTGTAACAGTCCCGAGACAATTTTTTTAAGTAAAAAGGCCATAACAGCTGTTACAGGGGCTGTAACAGTGGTGGCCATTATGGCCACCATTACCATTATGGAACACCTTGTTCTTGGAAAGAGGCAGTTCCACAACAGTCCAAGCCCAAAAACACAAGGCCCAAGCCCAAGCCCAAAATGAAAAAAGAAACAGGAAAAAAATTAAGAGCTGAGCCCAACCACATAAAAGCTTGTCAAGCCCTAGCCCACCCCGTTAGATCAATTTTGACATGTATATTAATGGCATCTAATACAAATATATACACAACTATTCGACATGAATATTATCGTAGTGGCCCCAGCTCTGAAACGGAGGTCTGAACACACCCATAGTGCCCGAAGTCCCCACATGCTGACAACCTTAGTGAAATCCCATTTTAAATGTGTATAGAAACTCCCACCCACCTTCACTGGACAGTGATATTTTGGAAAACAATTTCTTGTCTTACCACAGGAAAACTAGTGAAGCGTGTAAATAAATCCATACCGAGATATATCTTTATGCATTCATTCGCCTCAATTCCAACATCTGCACTAAAAGAAAAATACAATCATCAGCAAACAAATATAAGAAAAATGCAGAAACGAAATGTTCGCCTTTAAGACACAAAGTTCAAACGAATTACAGGGACAACCCCACTTAAGCACAGAAACGGCTGACCTAGATAAAATCGACATTTCAGGCAAATTAGAACTAAAAACAAAAAAAATATGTGACGGTTTTTCATGCCACAGCTAAAAAATTGGAAAAAAATCAAGTCAGAGATGAAATGCTGTATTTTAGGGAAGAAATTACAGAAAAAGCTTGAAATCGAAGAAAGGAAGGGTAAAGGGGGGGGTTCTGAAACATTTTTCCAAGAACTTACCGATAGCTGCGAATCCTCGCCTTCGCTTCCTACCTTCTGTAGGGAGATCGATGTTGCCCTTTTGCTTTGGCACCATTTCTAATTCCTGAAAACCCTAGCTAGGGTTAGGGTTTTCTCGCAGCAGGAAAGAAAAAAGAAGAGGGAAAATAGGGAAAATCGGGAGGCGGGAAATGACATACGAAAGGGGGAAAAGGGGGAAGGGTTTCGGGTTATGTAGGGCTGATAGAGGTTCTATGGTCTTCGATACCATGCGAAATTACGGTCCTTTATTGCCACTGCACCACGTGGGGCACGTGCGGCGGGACGCGGATTAGCTACTGACAGGTTGAGTAGCTATCTCGCTAATGAAGTGACGTCAACAACTTCTGTGGGCCCACTGTGATGTATGTGTTGTATCCACACCATCCATTCATTTGGAGAGATGATTTTAGGGCATACGCTAAAGAATTAGACAGATACAAAGCTCAAGTGGACCCCACCAAAGAAAACAGTGGGGAAGTGATGCGCTGGTTGAAACCTTACTATGGACCAACATGATGTTTATTTGAGATCCAATCTGTTCATAAGTTCACATGGACACCGGAAAAAGGGAAAACATAAATATCAGCTTGATAGAAAACTTATGCGGCCCCAAGAAGTTTTTAATGGTAGGAGATCAATCCCTACCGTTTTCGTTGGTGGGTTCACTTTAGCTTTGGATCTGTCTCATTCTTTCTTATGCTATAAAATGATCTCTCCAAATGGATGGACGGTGTGGATACAACACATATATCATGGAGGGGCCCACAGAATTTGGTGACGTCACTTCGGTAGCTAGATAGCTACTCAACCTGTCAGTAGCTAATCCGCGTCCCGTGCGGCGATACTTAGATCTGTTGGTGGGCCCGACCGGGCAACGCGAAGCCCCCCGACTGAATATATGACTTCAGTTGACTTGGGCTTGATTCTAGGCCCGTCCGTAGCTATAACAGCATGTGGTGGTAGTGCGTGAGATCCAAGCCGCTCGTTCATGAACCGCACAGATCCATTTGCCCAAAGATCAGGTTAATCTGCGCATAGTACAATATAAATGGACAGTTGGAAAAAAAACTGATGAAGAGTTAAAATTTGGCGTGTGTGTGGCCCGCCGAATAATATGGCATAGCAATCTCTCCATGAGACACGTGGCAGTGTGATGCATGGATCAGGTACACTCATATTGTGTATTAAAAACAGATGGCAAAATAAAACCCATGAGATGATCCCGTCGCTTTATTTTTCATACCGTCTATCCACAGCATACACTGCTAATTGTTTTTGTTTCCACCATCATTCTGACGTGATCAAATGAAAAGTAATGTCTACTGTAGCGATTATTTATACGTAATTGGGCAACTAATCGATCCAAGTCGAATATGACCAGATCGGATCGTTCATGCGTTCGAACAGGGTAGCTATGTTCAAACTGAATTTGGTCTCCCAGCTATGTTTGAACGTATGGATTTCAAATAGTTTTTATTAGTTTGAATAATTTTACTTTTTTTGTTTGAAAATATTTTTTCTACTACTAAAATAGTATATACTGATTTGTTCACAAATGAAAAATCACAAGTTTTAAAAATTTTAACTAACTAAATAAAAAATTATAACATAAAAAGTTAGCATCCCCACTATTTCAATAGTGTGGTCCACTCAAGCCTTCAATTCACTTCATTGTTTAGATAATGTCATAAATGATCTTTAAAAAATTGATGCATGAATACCTTAGATAAGCAAATACATCACTATAAGCCTCACAGAACACTGACAAGACTGTCCGTCTCTAAATAGGTCCTAGTGGGGGTACACTAGTAGTACACAATCCACAGACACAAGCTGGTTAGTGACGCGAACACCAACCAACAAGCTGGTGTTAAAGCTCTGTAAGCCCCACCATGATATATTTGTTTTATCCATTTGTACAACTCATTTTAAGGCATTAAACAAAAAAAATGAGGCAGATACAAAGTTCAAATGGACCACACCACAAGAAACAGTGAGGAGAATGATGACCACCATTGAAACCTTCCTAGGGCCCTTTGTCATCCAATTCCCCCCCCCCCCCCCCCCCCCCCCCCCCTCTCTCTCTCTCTCTCTTCTCTCACACACACACACACAACAGAGTCGAACGAACTCTTACACACACACACACACACACATATAATAGAGTTGAACGAATGAGTTAAGTCAAGCCGGTCAATATTCGAGTCGAGTTCAAGTTTGAGTTTGAGTTGAACAAGGCTATGATTGAAACTAACTTTAAAAAAAATGTGAACAGACTAACACAAAAGACTTTCTATTCGAAGGGTTTTACTGAGTTGATTCGAGTCAATCGGAATGATCAAACTCGGTTTGTGTCCAACTCTATACATAACCAATCCAATCTAGCTCCCAGCAGATGGATGCAGATTGGGTGCTACCCCATATGGACAATCCTGGCAAGGCTTTGTAGGGCCCACCGTGATGTATCTGTTTTATCCACACTGTACATCCATTTTAATATATCATTTTAGGATATGAATTCAAAAAGAGGCAAATCAAATGCTCAAGTGAACCACACTATGGGACAGTGGTAACAGTAACGCCCACTGTTGAAGCCTTCCTAACGCCCACATTGATGTTTATTTGCCATCCAACCTACTCATAGGGTCACATGGATTTAGAAGAAACGAAAACAAAAATGTTAGCTTGATCCAAAACTTTTATGACCTTGAACAAGTTTTCAAATATGGGTGTTCATTTCCCATGGCTTCTTGTAGCATGGTCCACTTGAGTCTTCAACCTACTTTCTTTTTGGGCTCATGCCCTCAAATGATATGTCATAATGGATAAACAGTGTGGATGAATATATACATCCATGGACCGATGGGAGTTTGGATCCTCTTTTGACTGCCAAACAAAAAAACATGTTTGGAGCCTTTTTATTGGTGCACACCATCACATAGGTCTGCAACTTGATCACACCTCATTGCAACCTGATCACACTGATGTCATGCAATGTGATGTGGACCAATGAAAAGGCTCTAAACAGGGTTTTCTTGTTTGGAGCCGATTTGTTCTACTAGGGGATGGATTCATTTAGGTCATGATTGTGGGCCCACTTTGATGTACGTGTAGTGTCACGCCCCTATACCCGGTAGCCCCGTACAACTGCTATACCTACTGGATCTGGCACGTGACCGGCCGAACTCCGAGATTGGCACTCGGCGTCTGCCGCTAAGTCCCAAGCTCGGGGTCCAACCAAGAGATATAAAAGATAGATCTTACCACTCATTCACAACATAGAAGGAATATCAGAGACAAGATAAGTAACATCTGTACACAAGTAAATTGACTGTACGTGATATATATATATATATATATATATATATATATATATATATATATATATATATATATATATATATATATATATATATATATATATATATATAATCTAAAAAAAAACCAAAAGTCGAATAAGTCTTCTGTCATGTCACCTAGCTTATGCTCGCTACCGATTTTTCTTCCTTAATCTCATTTCTTAGAATGTTTAAAAGGCAAATAAGTCTCGTGACTTAACAGGCACATGCTGTTATAATAAACATATGAGATGGCTAATATGAAACGTATAATGATGGCAATTATCATAAGAAATAAACTTATGAAATTAGCATACAAAATGATGCCCAAATGAATGATAAAATGGAACCATGCGTGAGATGCATTAGATGATCGTTTGCCAGAGGTAGAATTTTTCAGAGACAATCATCTCACCACATACTCACCCACACAACTCATAAAGATCATCGGCTAATCAAGGATCACTGTACTAATAAAACTCGGGATCCACCAGGGTCGATGCCCATGCACCAGACACCAGCAATGGACCTCGTTACCCGCCAGTGGTTTTACAAACCTCCACTGCGCACGTCAATAACGGACCTCATTCGTGCTTCTCCTCGTCGGCGGATCAGACCGGTCCCCGTTTGCCTCCTCAGCCCTATGGCGGGTCGGACCTACCCCTTCTCAACTTGGCCTTGTCAGTGGGAGTCAAATCCATGACCCATTTATCCACCTGGCCCAACAAGTGAGGCATCCCTAGGTACCATCGGGGTTTAGGGATTTTCAACCCAAGAGGCACATCATCCCTTACTATTTCCACACTTCCGGTGTCCTGTAAATCAATGCCTTTATATGTGTCATTACCCAACTATAGGATATGTACTACAGTCAAGCTATAGAGTAGCAAAAGGTAAAGATATTAATTCTCACCATATGTTTCATGCTATGGTATGCATGGTAATGCTACAAGATAAGTGACTCAAGGCCAATCAAGAACTCAAGGTATGCTACTGTATAATATGCCAAACTACTAAGGGTCTACGTACCTGCTGAGGCTCAAAATATCACCCATAATAGAATGGTGAATGATGGCTCAAAACAGATGGTTTGAATCGGTTCAAGACCCAAAGAATAGCCAGAAAAGCGATAGAACACCTTCCATACATGTAATACACATAAAACTCATGCAAGAGAACAGTGCATATAGCCATGCATGCCTAAATCCCGCATGAGCACATGCAAGCGTTAAGCTAAGCCATCACGTGCATGCAACCAACTCATGCATACTATGCATAACCACACGTACCACACACATGTACCTTGTTTTGCATGCCATGAATGCAACCCATACAGCCCATGTATACTATCCCATGCTCATACATATATCCCAAATATACATACATTCATGCTATGCAAGAACACTATGCTCGTGTAACCCATTCATACATGTATGTATAACACATACAAACCATGGACCATGCCTCAAACTCATGCATGAAACAAATGTATCATCCATGCAACAAATGCATACATGCCACAAACTACATATATATGCATATGCATATGCAATGCATGCACGACCTGAACACCACAAACATATCCTATGCATACATAAAACCACAACATATATGCACATTCACACTGCCCATGGTAATGTTCCCACCAGACGTTGTTCTCTGTACCCCATCATGGAGTATATACTTGATCTAAGCCGATCATCTGTTTCGCCTAACCCATTTTACCTCTTTGGGACAAAAAATGAAGAAGATCTGAGTCCTCGATAAACTACACCATGAGAAACATTGGAGGAAAAATTGTCCATTATTGGAAGTTGGCAACATACATGAAGCATGCAAAACTCACACTTTAAGACTTCCGAATTTGTGAAAATACAACTTAATGAGCTTATTATGGACGTTGCTGTAAGGACCCATTGTGATGCATAAGGGTAATCCAAACCTCCCAGACATCTTGATAGCTCATTTTAACCCTTGGAACCAAGTATGAGGCATATCTGAAGCTTAGGTGGGGCACACCACAGGAAGATAAACGCTCACCATTATAACTCCCAAAAGGAGTGATCACCGGTTAATCCCCTCTAGTGGCCCGCCAAAATATTGTTTTCAAAGATCTGAACTGACCAGAGTGTCCTAGGGGGGTCATATATGTGGAACATTTAAATGATTGCTCGACCCAACATCTCTGTGGCCCCGAAGTATCATTCAACGGCAAAACAACGGTGATACTATTTCCTGTGGTATGGCACACATGAATATCTAATTTGCTCCAAACTTGGGTCCACCTCATAGAATAACACTCCCGAGCCAATGGACGGCTTTGATCCTAGACTCATAGACTATAAATGGGACCCACCTAAAAGTTTGCTAAAACACGTAGAGACATGCGCTCAAGCGCTGTTGAAAAATCGGTCACCGTTGAAAACATGTGTGGGGCCACCATGGTGCCCTTTGAACCATCTGAACTATTCAGGGAGTCACAAGTGCCCACACGTGTCATGTACATGAATACTATCCTGATCTGGCACTTCTGTGGCTCTGCATGAGTTTTCAACGGTGGAATTGTTTCCCCTCGTATGGCCCACTCGAAACTTGGATTTAGGTGGAACTTGAGGCCACCTCCTAGACTGACGACCCTGAACTAATGAACCGCTCAGATTTAGGACTCACGAACTACAAAGGAGGCCCACTAATAAATTTTTCAAAAGACGTACGAACCATGCAAATTTATATTACATACCACTTGTCAACATCCACCAGCGTGCACCACCTCTAAGAGCCCATCATCTGAGTGCTTCGGAGAATCTGACCTATTCACAAGATCAGTGTGGTCCACACGTGCCAGAGAATACAAGAATTAACATTGCTAGAGAATTTGATCTCCTTTAAGTGATTGGATTTACTTATTGTAGTGTCTACTTTACTTTGAGTTGAAGGGTTGTTTTGGGTTGATTAGAAAGTGGCTTTAAGGTCTTAAGTAAGATGGAGAAACGACTTAGGAAACTAGAAGGTGTGGGCACCAAGTGCTCAAAATCCATACATGAACTCTTTATATAGACATGGGGTTAATTACCTTTAATTAATTCCATAAACCATGAGGTGAATTGTCCTCCTTATTTCATAGAGTGATTGTCCCCTATTAATTATATAATTAGAGACTTTTTGGTCTACCATTTATTGCTCCCATACTTTTCTAGAAAAGTAATTGCCATATGGACACATTTTCCTTATTTTGAGGGATTATGTTGTTGACTTCTTAACACATACTTTATTAATGAAGGTTTTAACTTTAAGTAACATGCTTTAAGGCTTGATTAGATCTCTCAAAGGCCTTCTAGATGTAATTAGGCATTTCTAGAATATTGAAAGGTGGCATGACCTCCTTAATTTAAGGAAACCTTTTGACTTTTAAAGTTTCACTTTTATTAGTTGCTAATTAAACTAGTTTTATCTCCCTTAAGTGTGATTCATACCATCTTATGAATGTTGTTAACTTAAACAAAATGTGCTAGGTGGCATGGCTATCCTTTCTGGTTCATAAAGTTGATTTTATCATTATTGTTGTTAATAAAGTGACTTTTGGTGAGACATGAAGAATGCTTACCATAAAGCTTAGCTTATATGTACCTTAAACTAATCCTAATATAACAGTTCTAGGTATAATGTCATTCTTTTACTTTTTCATGAATATTTACACATGGACAACATGAAATTCTTCACGTTATATCTTGTGTTCGAGGTCGCGTATCCACGCGCGGAAAATATCATCGGGTTCGTCTTATCTGGTTGGTTGTCATGATATAAGTTTTGGGTGTTCGCGGTCTTGTTACCCAGGACATGCTTTCTAAGTACTATTCCAGGTCAGTCCAACTATCCAGGTTGTACATGTGGGCATTGCAGAGTTTTAATTCGGAAGGTAAACCTAACATTCCTAACGGTTGAGCAAATAATCAGTTGAACATTCCTATAGGCTGGGTTGGGTATCACATGTAGTATTCCATTCATTCATTTCCAGCTCGTTTTAGGATACAAGTAGAAAATCAGGTAGATCCAAATCTCCAGTGGACCACACCACACAAAACAAATGGTGATTGGACACTCACCATAAAATCTTCCTAGCTCCCATTGTAATTTTTATTTGTCACCCTATCAGATGATAAGTTCAACCAAACTTAGATAAAGGGAATATAAATATCCACTTAATCCAAAACTTTTTTAGCTCATGAAAAGTTTTAAAATGATAACCTCATTTCAACACTTAAGGTCTTGGTATCAATTCCCAAGGGGGTGGCTAACATTGTCATGTGACTAACGGGGGGTTGGGTGCACTAACAATGGGGCTTGTGTATAACTAACCCAAAAAGAAAAAAAGAATAAAAGGTTTTTAATGATCAATCACTACTATTTCATTTGTTGTGGTCCAATTGAGATTTGGATGTGGTTCATTTTTAAGCTTACGCCCTAAAATGGCTTGGAAAATGGATGAGCAGAATGGATATACACCACACCTGCATCCAAGTGCGCCCCACGTTGGGGCTTGACAACTTGACTGAATTTGTGGCAGTCTATTATATTATTTTACGTGAATTGTACCCAACTATTAGGGCATTAGTCCTTATAATCCTGACATGGCCTAATGAAAAAAAGTGTCACACAAGCTTGTTAAATACAGGCTCTGATGTAAAAGGGCAATAGCATCATTCCACACCAGAGAATACTTGTTTGTTATTTTCACAACTAACGTGCATCAACGGTCAAGGGGGCCTTGTCTGCAAACAATTCATATCCCATGTACGTTTCTTTACTCCCAACTCGGCCGTGTCATCTCTTGGATTTTTCTTTTTCTTTTTAAACAAGGCATTAACAATAAGTTCTGTTGGCTTGGCTCTCGACGAAATCCTCTGCAACACCTGTTGTAGGAAAACCATGCAACACCCAAGCTTTTGTGGGCCCACCTGTGATGCGTGTGTGAATCCACTTCATCAGCTTCAACTCCTCATGTTAATAGTTGTAGACGCTTAATCCAAAATCACAATGAATTTTTGAAATCGCATCAGATTGACTCAATGAGGCACCACAAGTAGAAACAAAGTGCACCAATGGAGTACCTAGGCCTATTTGAAATCAACTAACGGTCCAGGTTGGACAAGGGAATCCAATTCTCACACGGCCATGTGGTAGTGATTCGGGCTGACAGATGAGCCCAATGTGGCTGAGGTGGTAAAAACGCCCCAAAGTTCATGAAATACAACTGGTGGAAATTAGATTCCCACCAGTCCTGAAACGTCCACTTATTAGCCACGCAAGCTGGTATCACGTCGAGCATCTTGAAAGTGTGTAGATATGCCACGTTGGCAACCGACGGGAATATAATTCCCGCCAATCATGTTTACAGATATAGAGCTAACCTTCCTCATTTGAAGCAACGGGAAACAACTACCAACAACTACAAAGGCTACGGTTGAGAGCAGGCTATTACCTTACTAGTTTTCAAGAGGCCTGAGAAGGTTCTATGAGTTTGGTGGGTTCATTTTTACCAACAATCTTCTTTATATTGATAATTTGTCAATTTTTTCGACGAGATCAATGATCATTAGAGTGGATACAGAGAATTAGGAATGCTTGGCTATCTTTTAGCATAAAAGTTTTTGGTTTCCCTCATTTTATTCTTACATTTCTATGAGTTCATACCAACATCCCACACATAGTACATCAACATTATGTTCTCATCACTTTCTATTTTCATTTTCATTTTTTCTTTGGCATTTGTTCACTTAAACCCTGATGTAGAACGGGTCGCTGATTATTTCATGGCCCAGATGGACCAAAAGAAGACTGGTCGGGGTCGAAAGTGATCCGGACCGTAAACTGGTCGTATCTCGCAATCTGGAATGAGTTTCTGGACATATAATATATCATTTTGGGGTAACTCGAGCTACTTTAGCCACCCAACCCCGCTATGCTGGGTTGCCCATACCGGAATCGCGAGATTCAACCGTATCAACGGTCATTAGGCTAGTTTATTTTCATTTTTACTATTTATAGTAAGTTTTAATTTGATCATAACTTTGGATCTGTAGGGTTTTAGAGTTAGTGCCCAACATGAAAAAGGGCTTAGAATATTTAGTAGAACAACATGGTTGGGCCTGTTTGATAACTTTCTATTTTTGGCCGAAAAACATAAGTTCTAATAGGATTGAACGACTTATATACTATTTATAGTAAGTTGCGTTTTCTAGGAGTTTGAGTTTGAGTTTGAGTTGGAGTCTGGTACTTTACCTAGGGTTTAGTTTCCTATTTGTATGCATTGTAATTTCGTTTATATTCATTCAATCTATCAAAAACTATTATTCAGAATTAATTTTCTCTTTTTATCCTTTTATTTTTTCTCGTGGATTCAAGAAACAATCGATTAGGGAGATGGTGATCGACCTACCATGTCCTCTCTGCGTCATTGGTATCAGAGCGAGGTTTCTTCCTCAGGACGATGACCTCTAATGAAGGGTTGATGATGCTCCAAGGGACTATCTAATGGCGACAGCTTTCGAAGCAGCGCAACGAGAGAACCGGTTGATCCTGCAAAGTATACAGGCGACCATCGACCAGATTGCAGCATCGCTAGCTCCGCTCCGAGCCCAAGGCGACCAACAACCACCAACATTTGCTATACGGGACAATCCCGTAGTCCTTAGAGCATACCGAGTGGATAATCGCAGGGCTACACCAGGTGAATCAGAACCAAGCGATGACGAGGTCGAAGACATTTTGGTACGACGACCTGCGCTAGGGAATGAGCGTATGAAACGAGCAGAACGAGATTATCGGGGCAAAGCTGATCTTCTCAGCTTTAATGACCTACTTCGAATAGAGGAGTTCCTCGACTGACTGGTAGAGGTCGAATAATACTTCGACTATATGGACGTGCCGGACGACAAGAAGGTAAAACTAATAGCATATAAATTAAAATTCGGTGCTTCAACATAAGAATAAGAATAAGACACCTACAGGTTTTCCGTGCACGTCAGAATAAGAAACCCATCCGAACATGGCTTCGGATGAGACAGCTTCTTAGGGCCCAATTCCTTCTTAGCGACTACAAACAAATTTTGTTCCAACAATATTAAGATTGTCATCAGGGAAATTGAACCGTAGCCGAATATCTTGAAGAATTCCAGCGATTGGCTACACGGAATAATTTATTAGAATTAGATGCACAACAAGTATCATGGTTCATTGGTGGGTTGCGATTTGCAATCCAGGATCGGGTTCAGATGCATCCAATCTGGACGTTGAGTGAGGCCAACCAATTGGCCACCCGGGCAGAAACACAGTTGTCGCCCCCCCTAGTCGACCTTATCCGGTAACACAGAATCCCATCACCGGACCCACTCAGGATACAACGTTGACCAAAGGCAAAGAACCTATAGGAGGGCATCCTCAACCTTCTACGGTTACGAACCGGGACTGGGGAAGCGGTTCCTCAAGGCGTCAACGTGAAACTCCCACTACAGCGGGTCCTAGCAGGATCCTCAACCCATATGGTCGGCTAAGGCCAGACCATTGTCTCCGCTGTGGCCAACTAGGTCACTCGTCAAACGCATGTCCTCAACGCCCTATAGCACACTTAACTACGAATGAAAGTGGCGTGGAAGGTGAAGTAACGGAAGACAAACCTGAATTGGAACAGACCGAAGAGGGAGACACAAAAGATGTAGATTGGCTGACTGAAGGTCACGGGGAATCGCTAGTAGTGAGACAACTACTTTATGCTCCTAGGAGGGACATGAACCCACAACGACATAATATCTTCCACACAAAGTGCACCGTGCAGGGCAAATTTTGTGATGTGATCATAGACAATGGGAGTAGTGAAAATATTGTCTCGAAAATTATGGTGGATAAGTTGCATCTGCCTATAACAAAGCACCCTACCCTTTACTCAATCAGGCTGGATCAAGAAGGTGAATGAGACAAAGGTAACTCATCAATGCATTATCTCGTTTTCCATTGGTAAAAGCTATAAGGACGAGGTCCTCTGTGATGTAATTGACATGGAAGCCTGCCACATGTTATTCGGGCGGCCATGGCAATCGGATGGAGATGTGACACACAGTGGACAGGAAAACATATACATGTTCACCAAGAATAGTCGAAAAATTATTTTGGCCCCTATAACACCAAAGAAACACCCCGAAGCTTCTAAAGTGGAGGGGAACTCTCTCCTTACCATTCGCGAGTTTATTAAAGAATCAAAGGAAATGGGCGAAATATATGTCGTTGTGGTAAAAGGCGAGGAGTCAGGATCCTCTAATATTCCTCAATGCCTTAAACCGTTGCTGGACGAATTCCGAAGTATTTGGCCTGGAGATTTATCTGATGAGTTGCCTCCCATGCGAGACATACAACATCACATCGACCTTCTCCCAAGGTCTAATTTTTCCAACCGACTGCGCTATCGGATGAGTCCGAAAGAGTGTGAAATTCTACAGGGACAAGTGGAGGAACTGATCCATAAGAGTCTCATTAAAGAGAGCATGAGCCCGTGTGCCGTTCCGGCACTCCTTACCCCAAAGAAAGACGGAACTTGGCTCATGTGTATCGATAGCCGCGTGATCAATAAAATAACAGTTAAATATCGATTTCCAATACCGCGGTTGGAAGACATGCTTAACATGCTCGAGGGCTCCAAGGTGTTCTCCAAACTGGACTTACGGAGTGGATACCATCAAATCCGTATTAGGCCAGGTGATGAGTGGAAACGACCTTTAAGGCCAAGGAAGGGCTATATGAGTGGCTGGTTATGCCCTTCGGTCTAACCAACACACTAAGCACCTTCATGCATTTAATGAACCAAGTGTTGAAATCGTTCATTGGCCGTTTTATTGTCGTTTACTTTGATGACATTCTAATATACAGTCAGAATGAAACGGAGCACATGACCTACCTCAGAAAAGTGCTACAAGTGTTGGCCAACAACAAACTATACTTAAATATGAAAAAGTGTAGCTTCTTAACTGATCGATTATTGTTTCTGGGGTTCATTGTGTCATCCACGGGTATCCGAGTGGACGAAGAGAAAGTTCGAGCAATTCGGGATTGACTGACTTCGACGAACATTCATGAGGTACGCAGTTTCTATGGGTTGGCGACCTTCTATCATCAATTTGTGCAGAACTTCAGCAGTATTGTCGCGCCGATTATCGACTGTATGAAGAAGGGTCCGTTTCAATGGACTGAAGGGGTAGAGAAGAGTTTTGTAGAAATCAAACATCAGTTGTCCACTACACCGCTCTTGGTACTCCCCAATTTCGATAAGTTGTTTGAGGTAGAATGTGACTGCATCTATTGTCGGCATTAGGGGGGTCCTTTCTCAGGAGGGTAAGCCAGTTGCCTTTTACAGTGAGAAACTCAGCGACGTACGACAGAAGTGGTCGACCTATGAGCTTGAATTATATGCAGTGGTTCAGGCATTGCGCCATTGACGCCACTATCTTATTCAAAGGGAATTTATACTGTACACTGATCATCAGGCCTTAAAATTTGTCAATACTCATACTAATGTGAATCGTATGCATGCTAGATGGATTTCTTTTTATAGAAATTCACGTTCGTTTTGAAATACAAATCAGGGCAGCAAAACAAGGTAACAGATGCACTTAGCCGACGTGCATCCCTTCTTATTACTATAAGCAATGAGGTGGTCGGATTCAACTGTCTCAAGGAACTTTATACCGATGACGAGGATTTTGTAGATGAATGAAAAAAGTGCTAAGAGGGTCACCCGAGTGACATTCTAATTCAAGATGGTTTCCTCTTCAAAGGGAATCGACTTTGTATTCCGCAGAGTTCGTTACGAGACAAAATTATTATCGAGCTACATGGCGGTGGCCTCGGCGGTCATCTAGAACGAGATAAGACTCGAGCGATAGTGGAAGAGTGGTATTACTGGCCGTAACTTGCTTGTGATGTTGGCAGGGCGGTACAACGATGTCATATTTGTCAGACCGCTAAGAGGCAATCTCAAAATACAGGTCTTTATACGCCATTACCCGTGCTAGATGCCCCTTGGGAGGATTTATCTATGGATTTTGTATAAGGGTTCCCACGAATACAACGCGGCATGGACTCAGTGTTTGTGGTGGTAGACCGATTCTCCAAGATGGCACATTTCATTCCGTGTAAGAAGACCTTTGATGCGGTACACGTTGCGAACCTTTTCTTCAGAGAGGTTGTGCGACTACATGAGATTCCTGAGACGATCACTTTAGACCGGGACACAAAGTTCGTTAGCCATTTTTGGCGAGCCTTGTGGAATCGGTTCAGGTACGCGACTTCAGTTCAGCAGTGCTTACCATCCGCAAACAGATGGGCAGACTGAGGTCGTAAACCGCACATTGGGGAATCTCATCCGTTGCCTTTCAGGTGATAAGCCAAAACAGTGGGACATGGCCCTGGCTCAAGCGGAGTTTGCGTTCAACAACATGGTAAACTAATCGATAGGGAAATCCTCGTTCTAGATTGTTTATGGGTGCGTGCCTTGTCACACACTCGATTTGGTTTCCCTGCCCAAGCTTCCGGGCATGAGCGTTACAGCTGAACATATGACAGACCGAATCATAGACATACATACAGACGTGCGCAACAAATTACAGACTTCGAACGAGAAAAACAAAGTAGCGGTCGACAATCATCGGCGTGTCAAAGTGTTCGAAATAGGTGATCAGGTGATGGTCCATCTATGTAAAGAGCGATTTCCTACCGGGACCTACAACAAGTTGAAACACAAGATAATTGGACCGGTACCGATCATTCGCAAGATCAATGACAATGCCTAGGTTGTTGATCTTCTGGATGACATGGAGATTTCAAGGACTTTCAACGTGGCAAATTTGTATGAATATTATGAACCAAAGCTGGACGAGAACTCGGGGTCGAGTTCTTTCGAAGTGGAGGAAACTGATGTAGAATGGGTCGCTGATTATTTTATGGCCCAAATGGACCAAAAGAAGACCGGTCGGGGTCGAAAGTGATTCGGACCGTCAGGATCGTAAACTGGTCGTATCTCGCAATCCGGAATGAGTTTTTGGACATATAATATATCATTTTGGGGTAGCTCGAGCTACTTTAGCCACCCAACCCCGCTATGCTGAGTTGCCCATGCCGGAATCGCGAGATTCAACCGTATCGACGGTCATTAGGCTAATTTATTTTCATTTTTACTATTTATAGTAAGTTTTAATTCGATCATAACTTTGGATCTGTAGGGTTTTAGAGTTAGTGCCAAACATGAAAAGGGCTTAGAATATTTAGTAGAACAATATGGTTGGGCCCGTTTGATAGCTTTCTATTTTTGGCTGAAAACCAAGAGTTCTAGTAGGATTGAATGACTTTTATAAATAGTAAGTTTACTATTTATAGTAAGTTGCGTTTTCTAGGAGTTTGAGTTTAAGTTGGAGTCTGGTGCTTTAGCTAGGGTTTAGTTTTCTATTTATATGCATTGTAATTCCGTTTCTATTCATTCGATTCATCAAAAACTATTATTCGGAATTAATTTTCTCTTTTTGTCCTTTTATTTCTTCTCGTAGATTCGAGAAACAATCGGTTATGGAGACGGTGATCGACCTACCACGTCCTCCCTGCGTCATATCCTAGATGTAGCTACTTATAGAGCTCCTTCAAAAAATTTAAAGTTCTGTAAAATAGAAACTGCACTTTGTGTGATAGGAATTTTTGGTCACAGACCAACCGCAGGAATCATTCGTTTGAAAAGTCTCCAGGTCTTTCATTTCGTAAGCTACAATTTGTAGCTGATAATATATTTTAAGCTTTCATTAGCTAATGGTGACTTAAAAAATATGCATCGTTTCATTCGAGCCAATAACCCTTCTGCACATGAAAGAATCTGAGAGAAGGAAAGTTAGGTATGAGCTAGCCCACTCATACAGGACAGCGTTCCATAAGAATTACTACAAAAATTAGGCTAATCCAAAACCCAGGAAATACCATGGGGAGCAGTGGGGACATCAACCATAAAAACCTTCGGAAGTCACCTTGTCATTTATACCTCATCATCGAGTCAGCCCCAATCACAATGAAGAGTAGGAAGAAGATTAGGTACGGCCCGGCCTCACCCATCATGACATGGTGTTGACAGTGGGACTTACCTTGATGTATGTATTTCCTTCTTTTCTTTTTTTCCTTTTCTATTTTTGGGTTAATACACACATCCCACTATTGGTACACCCACCCACGGCCTATTAGTCACACCAGAATGTTGGCCACCCTCTTGGGAATCAATACCAAAACATAAGTGTTAAAACGAGGTTATCTTCACTTAAGTCTCCCACCCGAGCTATGGATGTGGGTGTCTTGATGTATGTATTGTATATCTATGCCATCCATCCATTTTGCTAGTTCATTTTAGGGCATCAGCCCAAAAATGAAGCAAATCCAAATCTCAGGTGAAGTACACCATAGTTGGATCACACCATTTAAATCTCAACTCAGTTTTCATGGTGATTGAATGCCCACCGTTAAAAAACTTCCTAGGGCAGAAAAGGTCACACAAACATGAACGAAGCTAAAAAAAACAAAAATGAGCTTGATCCAAAGCCTTTGTGGCTATGGAGAAGTTTTTAATTATTAATCACTACTGTTTCATGTGGTGTGGTCCACATGAGATTTGGATCTACTTCATTTTTTAGTTCATTTCCTTAAATAAGTTAGCAAAACAGATGGACAACCCAGATATACAGTACATCCATCAAAGTGGGCCCCACAGTCAGGGCCACTCCTAATTGGCACCCCCAAGAATCACAAAAAGAACTCAGCCGCTCGTTTTTCATCTATGGGACTCGCTCCATCACATCTTCACTTGGTTATGCTTCCTCTTTTCAACAACGCTGCAACTTTTGCGCTACTTAGAATGGCCCACTTCGTGTACTTGTAGGACTGTCAATGGGTGTTGGGCTTAGATTTTGATCTGCTTGGGTTGGGATATAAGGGCCCATTTGGATACCACCAAATAAGTTAGGTTTTTTACTTACAACAATAAATAACTTATTTGAGATAATTACGTTTGGTTTATAATCGATTATATGTAACTTTTTTACTTAAAGTTACTTAGGGCCCGTTTGGATACCACCAAATAAGTTACTTTTTCTTTACTTATTTGAGATGAGTACGTTTGGTGTTTAAGATCAATTATAAATAACTTTTTTACTTAAAGTTACTTAATCACATCATGTTAATAAGTAGAAGCCAAGATAAGCTACTTGAGGCATAAGTAGCTTATCTTAAGTAACTTACTATTCAAAGCCCCTAAATCACTTCAGCTTAATAAGTAAAAACCAAGATAAGTAATTTACCATCCAAACGCCCCCTAAAAGTTTATCTTTTGCTAGGCCCAAGCCCAGTTCATTGACACCCCCAGAACTCAGATGGGCCACACCACACGAGTTTAGATGTTTTTGGCGTGATTCTACGTTGTTACTTTGTGCGGCCCACCTGAGTTTTGGAGTGAACTGATTTTTACACGTGCAGCCAGATAAGGTTTCACAATGGATCGATGGAGTGGATGTCGTTCAAATCATGCTGGGCCACGCAGAGCTCGGGTGACTAACGTCCCTTGCAAATGGCTCCAATCATCAAAACAATGTGATTATGTGACTGTTGGCCATCAGAACCTACTTTCCGTCCTGACCCCTTAAAATGTACGGTCAGATTTTTCTAATTTGTATTGCTTGTTTCTGTACCATTATCTTTTCATGTAGCGCACATTTAATATGACCTTGACCATCCTCAGGTGGGCCCACCATGATTAGCGTCTGAATTATTGCGATACTTACTACTGACTTAGACGTAGAGAAATGCGAGAAAATGAGAAACAGAAGGCCTGCCAACACGCCACGTGTATGGACCCTTGCCATCCACGAACGTGGATTGGAACTGATACTGCCGGTACCGACTCCTGCTGGGCGTTGCTCTGTGGGCCTCATCATGATGTTTCTATTTTATCCACCCCGTCAATCCATTTTCCAGCTCATTTTAGGGCATGAGCCAGTAGATCCAAATATCAGGTGGATCACGCCATACCCACCATTAAAATCTTCCTGGGGACACAAAAGTTTGAATTATTTAAATTCTCCCTCCACTTAGGTCAACAGGTACGATGGCAAATAAATATTACAATAGTTTTTAATGATGACCGTTCAATTCACCATTGTTTTCCTTATGGTGTGGTCCACTTGAGATTTGGATCTGTCTCATTTTGGGCTGATTCGCAGAAATGAGCTGGCAAAATAGATGAACAGCCTGGGTGGAACACATACATTATGGTGTGGCCCACATAGTACTCATACACTTATGGTGAGGCCCACGTAGCACTATCTAGTAGTGGCATCCTTGCGGAGGCGGAATTGCGTCATTCCTTAATACGGACGCAAAGCGTCTATGCTATGTGTGGAGGGGCCCACCGTGATGTACCTGTTTATCCATGCCGTCCATTCATTTTCTATGATTATTTTAAGACATGAGACCAAGAATGAGCCAGAACCAATGCTTGGTTGGAACACACCAAATAGTGAGCTTGGTTGCATTAAATGCAAAAGTCGCCTCTGGTGTCGGTCCACCTGAGAGTTGGATATGTCTCATGCCTTAAAATGATGTTACAAAAGGTACTGGACGTCATGGATAAACAGATACATCACGGTGGGCCCTTCAGAGATCAGCATGGACCCTTTGCGTCCATACTGAGCAAGGACGCAATCCGCCTACCCATCCTTCCTAGCCGTGTCAGTGTGCAATCCGGGCCCGGCCATTCACGTGCAAGCACGCATGCCAATAAGGTACATGTTCAAAGACGGGAGCGAATTTGGAGTTACCCGAGTAACAGCTTAGTGGGTGTTACCCTTACCTTGGGGGCTACCTTGATGATTTTATGTATATCCACGCCATCCATACGCTTATATGGACCGTTTTGGTGTTGGATATCAAGGTTTATATAGATCCAAATCTCAGGGGACCAAACTATAGGAAAGAGTGTTTATTGAGCGCCTCACCATTAAAAATTCCATAGGGTTCATTGTATCGTTTTCTTCACGTTTATTTGAAATCCAACCTGTTGATAATGTCAATAAGATCGGGATGATGGGAAATTAGAAATATAAGAGTTATTCAAAACTTTTTTGGCCCACAAAAAGTTTTTAACGGTTATTCAACAGTCTTTCTATTGGTATGATCCACCTGAGATTTGGATCTTCTTGTGATTTCAGATAGCTTTCTAAAATTAGATAGAAAAACATATAAAGGGAGTGGATATACAACAAATATATCAAGTTCGGCCCCACATGATAGGGGTAACACCCACTATAGTGTTACCAGCGTAACAATTAATTTACTCCCTTACAAAACTTGGACTTCCCATCATGTGAGCCCAGCAAAGCATAGGGCTGTAAATGGTCTGGTTTAGCCAAAACCAGACCTACTCATTTATTAAATGGGTTTGAGTCTAAATTTTAGACCTAGACCCTCTTATTAAATGGGCGAGTCTGGGCCGGGTCTGAGTCAACCCATTAGACCCATTTATAAATAGGTCTGGGTTTGGGTTTAGTAGAGGGAGATCCACCCAGACCCATTAATAAATGCATCGGGTCTAATGAGTCTAGATCTGGTATGCAAGCATTTTTACAAGGCTTAAAAACGGGTCGGACGAGTCTAGACTGGATGGGTCCCTTGAAACATAGACCAAACCCGCCCACTTACTAAATGGGTTCGGGTGAGGTCAGGCCTAATATAAAGGAAACTAGACCCACACCTGTTTAGCAATTGGGTTTGTTCTTGGACCCAAACCTGTACCATTTAACAAATGGCTCAAGTCTAAATGGGTTGGGTTTGGGTACCTCGTCAGGTCCGCTGACCCATTTACAACCCTAGCAAAGCATGTGTTTTGTATGCGCGACTTCGGTGGATCCCATATCCATTGGACGAGGATTGCATCCAAACCGAGCTGTGGAGGGTCCCACCATGATGTATTGTTCATCTACTTCGTCCATTCCTTTTCTAAGATCATTTTAAGGTATGAGACCAAGAATGACGCAGATCCAACGGTCCACACCAAAGATGACCCTTGCATTTAATGCAACCTGAGCTTCGTATTTTGGTGTGGCCGACCTCACTGTTGGATCTGCCTCATTCTTGGTCTCATGTGGTTGGTTTGATCTTAGATGGGGAATGGACGGAGTGGATAAATAGATACATCACGGTGGGCCCCTCCACAAGCTCGATTTGGACACTTTGCACCCATGACGCAATCCGCGGCCGATCCACCAAGATGCGTGGGATCCCTAATTGTGGGGCCCACATTGATGTATGTGATTACATCCACGTCTACCCTATGTATTGAAAACTCATTCTAGGGCATGATCCAAAAGAGGGAACAAGCGAAATCCCAGATGAACCATAGTATAGGAGACAAAAGTACTTAACCATTAAAAACATCTTGTGGGCCACAAAAGCTTTGGATCAAGATGATATTTGTGTGCTCTCTTCATATAGGCCTTTGTGACCTTATCAATAGGTTGGACGGCAAATAAACATTCCGGTGGACTTATAAAGTTTTGAATGGTGGGGATTCAATCACTATGTTTCCTATGGTGTGATCCACCTAAGATTTGGGCATACTTAATTTTTTTGATCATGCCCTAAAATGAGATTTGAAAATGGTTGGACAGTGTGGATTTAAAGCATATACATCACTGTGAGCCCCACCGTCAGCGGTCCCACCCGCCTCGGTGGATCCGGGGTCTCACCTAAGCCGCTCTCGTGCTTTGTACAGTGTGGGCCATGTGGGAGTGAACCAGCCTAATTTCTCAGGCCGAGCGATGTAAGCAGTGTGACCTGTCTCATCGAAAAGTCAAATCTCACACACGTGCCATATTGGCATATGTTGGACTGACGAGACTCAACACGTGTGTGGCCTTGGCAAGCTCATGGACTATATCTCGGACTCTTAACTAAAGTCCAGCCCAATGCAGAGTTGGGATTAGAGGTGGCACCGTGGCAATAGGCTCAGCCAAAGCCAGGCCGAGCCCAAGCCTTAATGGGCGAAAGAGGGTCTAGCCCTGGCCCTCACCCTAGAGTGCTGGGTTGCCAAGACAGGATCAAGTTGGATAAAGTCAGGCCAATTGGTTTAAATTATATAACTAGTGAGTGCACGTTTTGGTTTGGATTTTGAAAGGTAGTGTAGTAAAGGAGTTCCTAAAAAATTCAGTTAAGTATACACATAGGATCTCCATATAGATTAGCTGGTGTCTCTTAAAAATCACACAAATCTAATTTAATTTATGCATATCTAAAATAGAGCCGTCGATCATATGCGATAGTAGATCTCCTTAACTAGGGAGCCTCTTCATATCTATCCTAGATAAATAAAAGGCAGAGAGCCATTATCGAAATCTTCGAAGGGGCTAGATCCGACTTTTGAACCATTTGTTAAGCAGACCTTATACAAAGGGCATGTGGACGTGAGATGATGGGAGCCTAGTACATGATAGGGCTCTCAATGGGCCGGATCTGGATCGGATCTATTTATATCCGGCTCCTAGTCAGTATACCTTGTAGACGGATTCGGATCCAACTCGGATCCAAAAGGTGATATCCATATCCGATCCATTTATAAATTGTTAGATCCATTCGGATCCAAAATCCATATAACCATCGGATTCATGTCGGATCTAGGTTTGAATCTACCCCACTACAAATCTAAAAAAATATATAATATAATATATTTAATTTTAAGTAGAAAAATGATGTAAATCCCACTATTTAGTGTGGTATGGTCGTCATAAGAGTGGCATGTCGGCCAATTGAAAGCTTTAGTTAACTAATTGAAAGCCTTAGAGGTGCCAGCCAACCTTTTAAACACTTGTTGGACTACCCAAACTTTAATATCAACCATCCATTCATGTATTATTTATATCGCATGAAGATCAAATGAATCCCACGTTAAATCATGCATGCTTCGAGGACCTTGCTTAAGAAACCCAATTACACCTACTTTTAGTGGCTGTTGAAAAAAAACTTGCAAGGAAAGCCAAATCACGAACAATTAGGGTCCTATCCATCTACACATTATTAGATAATGAAGATTTTGATCAAGCTAGTACTGCAACTACAAGCCTATTAAAATCTAGGCATGATGAGTCTCTAAATGTTAATACTTGTAAGCCATTCATGCCAATGCAAGTTAACAAAGGCCCTATCTAATAGATCATTAGTGCATCTTATACACTCATATAAGGTGGGATATGAGGTTAACTGACACAAGTCACTCTAATGGTTGAAGACTGTCCATTCCTGATATTAAGTGAATCCTGAGACCAAGTCAATCCCCTCACATAAGATAATAATTTAATCACGTCTCAAGTATGCTAAAAAACTTATATGATCATGGATGAGGGCAATGAAATTCAGTGGAGTACGACTTTACTTTGATTGCCAAACGGTTATGTATGATCTCAAGTGCTGAGAAGTATATATTCGAGGATATACTTGTCGGACCCAAACAAACTAATTCCATAAGAATAAATTCAAAAGGCAATGAAGTCTAATAAAATTGGTTTTCCACCAGATCATTACTAATAATTTTAAGTATTGTGTGATACATACTAATCAGATTTTATAGCATGCACTAAGGATAATAGACTAGCCGGGTGAGCCGGGTTATCCATTGTTGGCCTGGCCCAGCTGCCTAGACCCCAAGCTTAGATTTTAAGCCTGGGCACAACCCTCTGGCCAAGTTTAGTGGTCTAAGCCTTGGCTCTTTGGGCCGGGTAATACAGGCAGACCGGGCAGCCTGGCTCATTGCCATCCCTAGCTAGGATATTTTAGCCTTATGAGTTATGAGTCCATCTCCGGCCATGGCCCGCACTCACATGATGAGACCCACCCAACGGAGCATCAATTTCTGTCCTGAGAGCCCACTGCAAGAGTTGGTTATATTTAGACACAAGGGCGGTCCCTATCATCAAATCCGACCGTCTATTTCGGACTAACATAGTTTCCATAGCCACGTGGAAATTGCGGACTAGAATCGCCCATCTCACAGGGGCGTGTAAAACACCCAAGCTCTCTGGGCCCACAGAAAATCCGAGTTTAGTAAAAGATAAACACCATGGTGGCCCCACACTCAAACCTATGGTTCACGTCTCATTCTCAATGTTACCTATGGTGTGGCCCACCTGAGTTGTGGATCTGGCTGATTTTTTGTTCTAGGACCTCGAATCAAGGAGCTCACCTGATGGACGGAATGGATTTCATATATACAACATGGTGAGCCCATATAGCTTGGTGCTTCACGTACTGGGTAAAACTGTAGAGGATTCTGGTCTGGAAATCAGATCCAACAAATGTTTCCATCCAAAAGCTTGCATGCTTCGAGCCACAGATCAAAGGTTCAGGATCATCCAACGGAAATGAATCTCAAGAACCTAAGTCTAGCCCGCCTTGTCTATCGTCTAGCCTCCACCTTCAGGCCCATTCATTGGACCGGGGCCTATCTTTTAGATGTGATAGCCTCAACCCATGCCGTAGTTAGTAGGGGTGGTAATGGTCTGGGTTGGGTTGATATAGTGCCTGTTTGATTTTCCATTTCCTTCATAAATACTCAAATAAGTCATTATTTTTTTTTTTTATCCCGACTGAAAATACGGTGTAATTCTTACTTGGAAACCGGTTCAAAAGAAGTGGTTTAAAATTTTAGGCCCCACCATGATATATATGATATATCTGGGCCGTTCATCAGTTTTACTTGGATATTTTGTGGCATGAGCTAAAAAAGTAAGAAGATCCAACACTCAAGTAGCCCACACTAAAGGAAACAGTGGCCTTAAAATGTTTTTAACGACAAATGTTCGATTCCGTTTTCCCTGAGGTGTGGTCCACCAGAGCATTAGATTTGCCTCAATTTTTAGCCCATGCCCTAAGTTCATTTGGCAAAACAAATGGATGGTGTGGATAAGCCACATACATCACAATGGGCCCCATCTATATTTGGCATTTTCCTCCGTTTTAGCCATAAATAAGCAGTCAAATCATGCATGGATAATAGTATAATAATTCTCCAAGGAAATCATCATTATACATTTATAATGTATTCACCATAGATCCAGAAAATCAAACTGGTCCGACTAGCCCGGTCCCAACGCATTCATTAAACGGGCCAAGAATTCCAACCAAAGCTGACCCTTTATCCATTACTATGGCCTGACCCAACCCAAGCCCAACGTGACCCGACCTGAACTGGCACAACTACACTTGGGTTTAAGAATGGAACATGCGCTAAAAGATATGCCCACCCTGCCCAATTAGCAATGCACATATCCATACTCATTGTCTATTAACTTGGTTCGGCTTTTGGTCCAGGGTCGGGTTGGGTCAACTGGTCCAGTACATCAATAGCCCGATAGTCTATCTGGGCGGGTTAGCTTGTTAGGGTTTAACCCAAGCCCGAACCATTTACTTACACGGGTCATATTTTCTAACCTGAGGCCAACCTACTGCGCATTTAGCTAGACCCAAACCTGCCTCAGAAGCATGTCAGGCCAGTTTACCCGTGGCTAACCTGATCAATGGTGCAGTTATTTGGTTGGTGGATCTGCCCTGCTCGGACTTGGGCTGGGCTAGACATGGACTAGGTCCTTAGCTCATGGGATGGACCTGGACATGCTTTTGCCCAGCTGGTTAGAAGGGAGTCCTCCAAATCCATTTCATCTAGCCTCCCATTAAAGGCCCAGTAGTAGGCCACTCATCGCGTGGCCCACATGTACGTTTGAAGTTGATGATTGGATCATTTACGTTGAAAATAATCAAAACTGGCCGTTCTTCAGAACAATAGCAGGTGGACAGAGAAATCCAACCAATGTGATTTTTTGCATCAGGGCCATAAAGAGTGGGTTGGATTGAATTGAAGGCCCCGATTGATCGTATATAGCTGTTCAAATGCAGCTCGTGGCTAGTCCAACAACACCTATCCACATTCATGGAAGAGGCAAATGACTGAACGGATGGCTAGGATCTTCCAAGCCACGAGGTTATTGTGGCATAGCACATCCATGCTGGGATCCATTTGGGCAATGATCTAAATCACGGAAACAGACAAGTGACTGTATACCATCCATATTTCTAGATAATAAATCATGTGACCCCACCTTGAATCAGTTGTACATTACAAAAGTCACTTTAGTAAAATGATCCAACTATTCGATCCATGGCTAAGGAAATGGGTGCTCTAGATTGCTTCTATTGGAGAATCTGATCATTGATCTGTACTATCTGTCATCTGCGCTCACATTTGCTTGCCCATGACTCATGGGGGAGTCATCACTTTGACCAGCCGATGCGAGCCATCTAATCAAAGGCAAGGAGCAAATGGATCGATCTTATCATCTATCTAATGGTCTATCATGTGGCCCTGCCTTTGATTTCTCTTGACCATCAGCAATGACCTTTATTAGAGGTTTATGCTCATTTGATTAATGATTAATAAAAATTAGAGTCTTAATTGATCATATCGAAAATAGCTGGTTTATAGATCTAGACCGTACATATGTGCCTTACGTTTAGTGGACCATAAATCTTAAAATATTACTTTTGGTTGGTGTAGACACCCCCACATTAGACGGGATCATAACTACTCTGTGACTTCGGTTTCAGCTTGACACTCGTGATACGACCATACATGATGGACAAGGTATAGCTTAGGAAATATATCGGAGATAGCCAACAGACCAGATCAACTGATCAAGGAGCCAACTGATCTGTTCCCCCTCACAATTGATAGGTTCCAAATAGTTGAATGGACGACACCATTGCATAAGGGCTCTGCTCTAAAAAGCCTAAAGGGAAAGCCCACAAAGACCATCAATGCAACTCGAAAACAATCAATGGGACATTGACATGGTTGCGGCCTGTTCAACGTGGTCTTCGCAGGTCACAATGGGTATTAGCAGGTCACAAGGGTATTACCCAATTCGCCAAGGGTATTAGCAGGTCACAAGTTAATTAAATGCACTTCCTTGACTCCAAGGATACCGGAAACTTGGCTAGAAGGGTCCCTTATACTCCCTGGAAATTACTGGAATCAATAAGCCAGAATCAAAACAGGCGAGCGATAAGGCCAATAGGAACACTCCAACCCCGAAATATCACAAAAGCATTGAACTTGTGAAGGGGCATCGTGAAAATGGCCCTTTCAAAAAACCGCACTAGCATATTGCATTTATTATTTCACAAAAGCCCGTAAAATAAGCTAACATGTAAAGCAAAAGATCGAGAGGGCTAAAAGAGGGCTCACGAAGGGTTGTTATTTGACTAATTTAACCTATTTAAGGGCCAGGTTGCAGGTCGAAAAGAGGAGTGATGCAAGAGAGAGGCCAGAGGCCGTGGGAAGGTTTAATTATTGCTGGAGACCTCCTTGGGAGCTGGCTCTAGAGTTTAGACGAAGCCTTGGCATGCAGTCACCCACTTGAAATTACACGAGCTTAAATCTTCCCGATCTTTTGCCAGTTTTAAGAAAAGTCCAGCTGCACCACCATCCTGTCAAGCTGATGTAAAAATCATTTGAAGCTGAAGAAGATATTGAAGTTAATGAGTATGATTGAAATTGGGGATATTCAACCATCCCTTTTAACTACAAAAGGCTGTCTAGTCTCCCATATTTCACCTCATATCTCAAATTAGATCCATATTCCACTTTGCACATTTCATGAATATCAACAATTTCCACACATGCACGTCTTCCCTATATTCTTCCGCTACTTTATTTTTCTTTGCCTTGCCTACCTAGGGTCCTTGGTACCCTGTGTTATATGGCTTAATGCACTAACATTGAAGTTCTTCGGAATTCCAAAATAAAAAAAATCGTAAAACCCGTAAAGTAGAGACTATGAATTGTATGGGCAGAAAAGGGTGCCCAACCTCTTCATTTTTCGTAACCGAATCCTTACCTAGAATCTACGGTGCAAACCAGCCATAGGAATCACTCAAGTTGAGAAATCTTATGATTTTTTGACCTCTAAGTGATTATTTGCTTTCTAGCTGACCGTAGATTCTAAAGCTGTATTTGGCTAGTGTCGACTCCAAGTCAAATATATCTTCAATATGAGCCAACACCCATACTCTAACCAAACCATACCAAAAGCAACAAAAAGCAGAGATGAAAGCCGGATGAAGTAAGGGCCGTTTCCCCAGGTCCATGCATGGGAGGATGTTCACAGTTGGATGATTACAACATTTGATCAATGGCCAAAACAATGGATGGACTATATTTATTATATTGGAAAGTGATGTAGAACGAGGACCCTCTAATGAAGGATGAAAATTGAGCACCTTTCTATCACACATGGATCGAAAAAAGATTTAGCAAAAATCGACAATTTTCATTACGGGATGGGCCAAAAGAAGGCGAACCGTACATCGGTCATAACTTTTTATCCGGGTATCGTTATAGGATGCACAACTTATGAATTTGGACCAGAATAGGCTGTTTGGTACCAATTGACCCACATAGTGGGTCACATTAGTCCGTTTCACAAGAAAACCCGCGGTTACAACTCAAAAATGAGATTTTTTAGTAGTTATGATTTTTGTAGTGTTTTTTTATTTTTAGAATTTTGTTTATTTAGAAGTTTCTACTTTGCTTAATAATGAGTTTTAAAAAGACTCTACTTAGTAATAGTCTTTTATTAGGAGTTTGTTAATTTTAGTAACTTTCTATTTCGAGAAACTTACTACTTTTAGTAAGTACGAATTGAGGTTCATTTAGGGATATATAAAGTTATTAAATTCCCTTTAATGTAATTTTTCATATTATTAATAAAATTTCAGACTTTTATCTCTTTCTTCTCGTGGATTCGAGAAACGTCTCGTGGATTCGAGGAAGCCCTATTAAGGAGTCTAGGGGGCCTTGTAGGTTCAAGGTAGTTATCGTGTGAGGAAGAGTGTGATTGACCTCACAACGTCCCCCCTGCGTCAAGTGGTATTAGAGCGATGACTCCCCTTAGGTCGATGTCTCTTTACGAAGGTACAAATAAAAATCATGTGGATGGTGATCCTAGGGATCTATCATCTAAAGTGACGGCTTTCGGGACGACGCTTGAGACTTACTTGTGAGAGAGTCATCAAGCCATGCAAGAGTTGTAAGTTGTACTCTACCGTATAATAAAAAATTAGATCGAGTCATTGCACATGGCGATGATCTGATTTCAAAGTCTGCTGGATTTTACGATTAGGGTGGATCGAAAATATTGATCCTATAAGAGGTCGATAGATCTTCCTAACTTCAATGGTCGGAGTCGTATCGACGAATGACTTTTTGAAGTTGAACGCTTCCTCCACTACGTGTAGATTTCTAAAGAGAGGAACGTTCCAATTGCCGAATACCATCTTAAGGGTGGTACTGTGGTTTGGTGGGAATACGTTCAACGTAGTTGGGCGTAAAAGATGAAGGCACCAATCCGTAGGTGGTTGTGGATGAAACGATGGCTACTGTCATGATTTTGATTCGACGATGATGATTTGGACGCCAAATTTATTGATTGCGTACTTGTGACCCCCTGTGAAAATGAAAAATCTACCTGAAACTTCTACAGTGGAGGGGTAGTCTTTTGTAACTAAGTTTACGCTAAGGAATCCGATGATGACGCATTGGATCTAGACGAGTGCAATGAAGAATCTGATCGAGTGTTTGAAGCAAAGCCTACGGATGATATGAATTGAGAAGATCGAGCATGTTTCGTGCTGGAAGATGCGGAACCATCTTTTGTTGAGACGCTTCCTTCGCCCGTATTGGAAACATCAATCGAGGAGGATGAATAGGTGGTCTATCAGATCCCTGTTGTAGATTTTGTACTACCACAAGTCGATGAGGAATGCATAAATTAGATTGATGATTTAACTTCAGGTAACCCAACTACTGAAATTTTCATACCCACGTCGGTTGAGGGCGAATGAATCAAGATCGTAATGATTCAGGCCTTAATTGAGCAGGCAACGGATGTGGATTCCTTGTATATCATTGATGATGTAGTACCAGGATTGCCAGAGTTCAAGATTATTGTGTTTGATCCTTGTGACGACATTGACAACGCTTTCTCCAATGTACAAGGAAGAAACGAGTAAACGAAGGCGTCCGAAGTTGAGTATGCATTGTGGCTTGAGTTCAACGTATAACTTGAGGACGAGTTAATTTGAAGTAGAGGGGTCTGATGTAGAAAGATGACCCCCTAATGAAGGACAAGGATCGAAAACCTTTCAATCACACATGGATCAGAGAAAAGATTAAGAAAAAGTTAACAAAAATCGACAATTTTTGTTATGGGATGGGCCAAAAGAAGGCGAACCGATTTTTATAGTGTTTCCGTATTTTTAGAGTTTTTACTTTGCTTAATGAGTTTTAAAAAGACTCTACTTAGTAATAGTCTTTTGTTAGGAGTTTATTACTTTTAGTAACTTTCTATCTTGGAGAACTTACTATTTTTAGTAAGTATAAATTAGGGATTGTTTATGGATATATAAGATTGTTAGTTCTTTTTTAATGTAATCTTTCATATTATCAACAAAATTTCAGACTTCTAATTCTTTTTTCTCATGGATTCAAGAAATATCTCGTGGTTTTGATATTTTTTCTCATGGATTCGAGGGAGCCCTGTTAAGGAGTCCTAAAGAGCCTTATGGATTCAAGGTAGTTATCCCATGAGAAAGATGATGATTGACCTTACCATGTCCCCCTTACATCAGGGAGAATCTTGAATCCATTATGCTGGACCTACCCTTGGATGTAGACCATTCATCGTAAGGGTTCTACCTTTGACGTGGACTGTCCATCATGTGGGGCCCACCTTAAATGTTCATTCCTCGTGTGGAGCCCACCTTTGATGTATATGGTCCATTGTGTTGGCTGCACCTTCGAAGTGGGGTCGTCCATCATAAGGGCTCACTTTGGATGAGTGCCGTTCATCACTAGGGGCCGACCTTTGATGTGGACCATCCATTATGTGAGTCTACCTTGATGTAGGTCATCCATTATGTGGGGCTAACCTTTCATGTGGACCATCCATCATGTGGGCCCCATCTTTGATGTGGATTGTCCATCATGGGGGGCTACTTTTGATATGGATTATCTACCATATTGAGGGATAGAAAGAAAAAAATGAGAGAGACTAAGTCGAAAGTAAAGAGTAAAAAAGCAAGAGTTTTTTTAAGTATGGCCTTAAGTTTAAGTTAATAAACTGCTTTTAGAAAGGTGGTATCAAATTAGCTTTTATTAAAAAAGGAAGCTTATTTGTTGCCGTAAGTTAAAAAGAAAAAGAAGAAGCTACTTGTGAGAGTGTATCCAAACATGCTCTTACCGACCTATAACAGTCCATCATATATGGGCCAAACTACTTTCATGTTATGAATTGCTTTTGGTCTGACCATCCTAGCCATTTGATCAATGATTTAGAAATTGGAGGGAATAAACTTATTATTTGTAAAAAGCCAGACCATTGATCTAAATTCTCTATATATGACATAGCCTAGGCTTTTCATTGCCATTAGGAACCATTTAAATTGGATGATTCTAGCTATCAAATTTATAGGCAAAGGAATGAACAGTAGTACTGGAAAAGGTCCAATCACTGATCCATTGATCTAGACTACACATCATGTGCCTCCCGCTTCTTATCGCCCATGCCTCTCCGAAAAGAGTCACTGTAACACAACAATATGTCATCCAATTAATAGCAAAAAATTGGTTAATCTACATAAAAGGTGCTTAAGTAAACTTGGACCGTCCCTCATGTGGGCTCCACATTTAATTTCCAATACCTCCAAAGAATTGTGAAAAAAAAAGGGAATTTACATGGGCCAGGCCAGACTTCATGCTGCCAAGACCAAAATTCTTTTGGCTAGATCAAGCCATGCCCATGCTTAAAAAAAAAAAATCCTAATGCCGAGGCCCAACCCAAATAGTAATTTATATGCGTATAACTGTCCTGGCTAGGCCCCGCGTGATTAGGAAAAAAATGTGAAATTTGAGCCACTCCTTGCAAATTTTTTGCACTTGGTATGATGATCTAAATCGAAAAAAAAAAGTCAATAAAGCAAATTGAAAAAAAGAAAGAAAAAAACACAACCTAGCTTTAAATAATGAAAGGGTTAGGATCAAGGCTTTTCAACAGGAGTCTCATTTTATCAGTTGTCCAACTTCATTTATGGTGGATCTTATATAAATTTTTCAACTCAAATTATAGGCGAAATGGGACCAAAATAAATTAATTTTACTTCTTCTTATTGTTCTTTTTGATCCGAGGTTCTAAGTTGGGTGTATGGGGCAGGTAGTGAGAGTGACAGATAATGAACTAGAGTAGTGAGAAACACCAATCTAACCGTTGTTGTTGGTAGGTTTGAGGGAGAGAGCTAGGAAAGTTATCTCATATGATGAGGAGGGAGTTAGAAATGATGGGGTAGGTCGTATGGACTTCACTCTAAATGGTTAGGTGCATGTAGACTGGTTTTATATTCAATAAATGTGACTATTATATGGTCCAACGCATGCATATAATATCCAACAGACATAATTATTTGGTCCAACGCATGTATGTACGCATGACTTTCTTTAATTCCTTACATATACACCATTGGGTAAAAACCAACAGTGGTTTGTCACGAGTGGATTTAAGACATTTTTATATATTGGCTTAAGCTGGGTCAAGTTAGGTGAAGGGAAGCCCAAGATCAGTGCCCAAACATGACCTCACGTTCATCATGTGGGCCCTATGTTCAATTGCCTAGGGCTGTAAGGAATTTCCATCATCTTGACCTCACATTCAAGGAATAGAAAGGAAAAAGTGGAATTATATAAGGTCGTGTGTGGTTACAAGCATCACGATATGTCATGAAATTCTGGCTTGGCCTTTGTGATTAATAATTTTTTCTTGTCTTCCAACGAAAAAAAAAAGAAGACAAATCAATTATGAAATTTCATAATTTTGGTGCGACCAATCACACCCTAAAATAAAAGGTCACCCCATCAAGCAACTTATTATTACCATTGAAGTTATTTTTTTAATCCAATTGAAGAGTTATTGAAATAATAAAATATTACAACTTTTAAGCGTAATACATGGGACAAACACCTTTTTTTTTTTTTGTTGAAATCACCATATATTTTAATTAATTCAATTTTTAACTGCTAACAGGCATTATACTAGGCTAATTAAGAAGAGTGACCTCCGTTTCTCTCCAATCATGGATGAGAGCATGTTTGTTTTGGAATTGCGAGATATTATTGTAACACAAATATGAACTAATGAAAGGGATTACTAGCCACATTTGGACAATGGTGGTGTAGCCAAAAAGAAAAAAAGAAAAGAAAAGAAAAGGCCAACTCGCCACTTGTGCTGGACATTGGTAAAATGAAAATTGGGACTTTGCTACACTTGAACAAACATTAGGCAGTTTTACCTTATTACGAGAATATATTCGGTGGCATATTTGTTACTTTCAAAATTCAAATACTTAATCTTCTACTCTAATACCATATTAAGTTATCACTTAAGCCATTAAATGATGACGTATCAATGTATGTCAAGGGACTTTAACACCCATTAGAAGATGATGTATCAATGTATGTCAAGGGACTTTAACACGGTCATCTGTGTCCCACCATTGGAATCAATGGACGACTGACAGCCTGGCTCAACATACGGTTTGGACATTCTACCTATTGGCCATGCTAGTACATGTGGTGATGTGTAGATGGTATTCCTTGTATGCATATGAGGGGCTTAGCAAAGCTCATCGTTGACCATAGTATAAAAATATATAATATTACCCAAAAAAAAATATATAAAATACACAAAACAATTTTCTTTTTATTTATTTTCAAAGGTCATGATTTAGCGAGACACCACTCATGTGGCTGAGGAAGATGTGATTGAGATATAAGGGTACATCCTATGTGTCAAAGATCCAGACCGTTCATCAGGCACCAATATTGGGAAAAAGTCATTGGCTAAAAATAATATTGGTCAGCAGGTAAGCACGTTAAGAAAAATGTTCAATTAAAAATAAAAAATTCAACCATCTAAATTCAGCAGACTACAACATTGGATCACACTGCCTGATGAAGGACCCAGATCTCTTACATGTGTACTGTGTGCCCGAATATTTGAGTGAATCAGGACATTTTTTCAACTGAAATGCTGCTTGTGGATGAAGTTTTCTGGTTATTTATTCATTATTTCAGTTGGGTGCATCAAGTGTACTCTTCATTTGCCTTGCAAATGAAGCGACTCTTGAATCTCAACTCTCATGGCAAAAGAACCATGATTTTATCATCCCACCCCAGGGCGAAGAACAATGATACGCTAGCAGAGTAGGCCTGTCCATACACAGGCGCACAGCTGTCATGCACCTGGCATGCATGCAACTCAACCCAATCCGTCCAATATTTGGGTCCACTTTAGATTATGATCAGGAGCCAAGCATAACTACAATTGGATGATCTAAAGTGGTCCCAAATCATATTTTTTGTTGATTTTGGGGTGTCGATTAGGGGGTCTTCTTCTGTTATTTATGAGTCATCTACAGTGGGCCCCACTTTTTGGACGTTTTGGATTTAAATCTATATGGGCCCAGTTGACAGGAAGTGGATTATTGTGTCCTGCCCAGGCCTGAGAGGAAATCAGTCCAGGCGGGGGCTGCCTGGGCCCACCATGATGTATGAATTTTATCCATGCTGTTTATCCATTTTTCCATGTCATTTCAGGACATGAGCTCAAAAATATGCAGATCCAAGGCTTAAGTGAACCACACCACAAGAAGTAGCAGTGATCATGACGCTCGCTTGTCAAAACCTTCATAAGGTCCACTGTGATATTTATTTGCCACCCAGTTTGTTAATAAGTTTGCATAGACCTGGATGAAGGGAAAACACAAATGCCAGCCTGATCCATTATGTGGTCCAACTGAGGCCTGTATTTGTCAATTTTTTCTTTTTTTGGCTCATACCCTAAAATGATTGGAAAACTAAATGAACATTGTGGATAAAACCCATACACTAAGGTGAGCCCCACAGAACCCCTAACTGGATGCCTTCCATCCACCTGGGGGCAGGACGCAATCCCATTCCAAGTTGACAGAGGATTCCTCTGTCATATGAACCATTGTACTCTGTGAGCCAATCAAACACACCTCCCACAAAATCCATGCGAGTACTTACATCAATTTTGGGCATTATCCAAAAAAATGAAGCAGATCCAATTATCAAGTGAACCATGTCATGGTAAATAGTGGTGATTATTTGCAAATCATCAAGTAGACCATATAATGCACCCTACCATTAAATTTTTTTTTTTGTTAGTCATGCAGCGCACCCACCGTATTAGCTGCGCAACACACCCACTTGGTTAATCACCCACCCACCCACCCACCCACCCACCCACCTGTGGGGATAGTGTCTCCTTAGCACTTGAACCCGAGGCCTGCTGTTGAAATGCCTTTGCGTCTTCGAGCAGGGCTAGCAGGCGAGACACAAATTAAAAACTTATTAGGGTATACCTTAACATTTCTGTAGTGTTTATTTGCCATCCAATTTGTTGATAGGGTCACATAAGACTCCACGAAAGAAAAAAAAGCATTAGATTGATCCAGAACTTTTATGGCCCACTAATTTTCAATCGCTACTGTTTCCTACGATGTGGTCCATTTCATAATTAGATTTGCTTCAATTTTGGGATAATGACCTCAAATGATCTCAAGAAATAGATGGACAACATGGATATATAATACACACATCAAGGTGGGCCCATGAAAAGGACCGCATTGTCTTGGGTGAGTCTGGGTCTCACCTAATCCGCTCCCTTTTCACTTATATTGAAAAATATAAAACTATAATACTTTTTTATGAAAACGTTTTTTCATTGCTTTCTTATTTTATTTTATGAAAACCCTCTCTCTCTCGTAAGAGTTATGATTTGTACTTCATATGGTTTTTAAGATATAAATATCATTAATCATTCTATTAAAAAATTAATTATTTTTTGTCTGCGACTGAACTTAATTCCGTTATTTTTAGAAATAAAATCATGCTTATCTCACTAACATTAATTACGAAAACGCTTGCTTGACTCGCCGTAGTCATGTGGGGTCTCTTCGCTGACGTGCATGGAGGACTTTATGTGGATGAGATCCACCCCGTCCATCAGATGCGCCCCCTGTGTTTGGACCGAGCGGAAGCATCAGGTGGATTCAAAACTGAGGTGGGCTACAACATCGGCAACAGTTGCGATGGGAAGTCCTACCATTAAAATCGTCCAAATCGTGTGGGTTCCATCGTAGTGTCTATATTCCATCCAATTAGGATAAATTGATTTCCAGAAGATCGGAACATTCCAAGATTCATGTGTGCCATAACACGTGATTTAGAGTTTTATGCATAATTTTACACCGTTACCTATGGTCTGCCTTAATTAATTCTTGGATTGGGCCGATGTTTAGGATCAATGGTGAAAATTTATCGTCTCAACTGATGGACGGTGTGGATCTCATGAACATTCTCCCTCGCATGGTGCTCGTTGAAGTTGTAGGCACGCCCTCAATTTGACTACACGTAGTCAGGTTAACGCAGTCCAATTAATCAGCAGTAACATAACGGCTGTGAGGGCAGTCTCAGACGAGAATTTCCTGCAACACGTGTCATAGGGAGCACACGTAACAAAACGCTCTGCGGGCCCACCATGATGTCCGTGTGAAATCCACTCCGTCCGTCCGTTGCGCCAGCTTATATAGCAAGACGAGGGCCCAATTATCGGACAGATTCAAAACTCAAGTAGACCAAATCACACAAAACAGTGGGGATTGAACGGCCCCCATCGAGACCTTTTTGGGGCCACAGGAGTTTTGGATCATTCTGATACTTGTGATTTCCCTTCACCCTTGTGGGAATCACATAGAAACATCACGGTGGGCCAGAGGAAAGTTTCAATGGTGGGCATTTCCATTGTAACTATTTCCTGTCGTGTGGCTCACTTTCATTCTGCATATTCTTCATTTTTAGGTTCTCAATCGGAAATGAGCTGGAGAAACTGATGGACGGATTGGATTTCACATAAACATCTCATGTGGGGCCAATGAATTTGTTACAGGTCTCTGGTAACAGGTTGTGAGGAAATTCGCGCCGGCCGTTTCTTCCTTGGGGAGTTATTTGATACTCTGGCTGTGTATGACGCTTGATACGCAGTCATTCAGAACTTGTATAGACGTGGCATAAAGTAACTCAAATTAAACCGAGGAAATTGTGTAACTCAATATCTCCAAGTGAAATTCCCAGAATCAGTTTCGTTGAACAATATCCTTAACTTCTGTAACGTGGACACTCGTTTGGTGAAATAGAACCATTGGATACTTTTCATTTTAACCGTCCAATAATTGTCCACTAATAAGATAGTAGGATAATCAAATAGGCGTAATTTTTGTTGTTCATGATACATCTAAACTGGGCAGTAATTTGGAAATTTTAATTTGAATTACTTTTATTCCAAGTATGCAAAAGTAATTTGTAAGAGCTGCGTATCATCCATCGCACTCTGCCAGACTATCAGTCTTTCTTGTCCTACTTTTTACTTTTGTAGCAAAGGCAAAAACCAACAGAATGCTAGTGCACTCGCATCCCACGTGCGAATGAGATATAAATGTGCGATATCTGAACCGTTCATCCCTTATTCATGCTATGTCTCAAAACGTTAGTCTATCGATTTTTGGCCGTTTATTAATTTCTCTTAATAGTTCATTTGTCCGTACACACGGGGCCCAAATGATGAGCACAGCAAGCTAGTTTTTAAGACACGGCATCTTCAGAGTGGGGATCGAATGATGAGAGGCTAAGATCTCACACATGTGTGACTATTTTGCATGTGTGGTGCGAGTGCACTCAGCTTCTCTACAGAAAAAAAAGGTGGAGAGGAGAGACTAGCCTTATAAAACGTAGATGTTTGTCTACTGCAATCTCTCTCTCTCTCTCTCTCTCTCTCTCTCTCAACCGTCTGGATGCATTGCTTAAATTAGCAAAGGCTTAAAGGCGTATGTTTGGCACCTTTTCCTTTTTCTCGATGGCTTCAGTTAAAGCTGAGGAAGATCTGCTGTTTTTCATCCTTTTAAATTAAGTTCATGGCTCAATCTCACAGCGACAGCTTCTTCTTTTCCACCTCTTCCTCGCAATTTCATTCTCCCACTCCTCTCTGATTCTCAAGAAGGCCATCTTGTTTACATTGTAAGTATTTTTCCTCATTTGGGTTTCATCAATTTCGATCTTTGGATCGAATTCCAGTTCGAGAAAAGTCGATATTTCATGGTTGTTTTTTTTTTTTTTTCTCTCTCTTTATAGTAGGTGTTTTTGTCAATGGATTCTTTCACTCAGGATCATCTGATCTCGATTAGACTTGGATTCCATTGATGAGTTTTCCTTCGATTCCATATTTGGTTGGTAGACGTCTTTGGCCGAACTTACTGTAAGATTCTATGAAAGGAATCCAGTACTAAAAACCAACGTAAAAGAACCGATCATCAATGTGAATTAGCAATGGATAAGAGACGTATCGGTTCCATTAGCAGTTCTGATCTCATTGACGCAAAGCTCGAACAGCATCAGATGTGTCTGACCGTAAGGTGCCCGGGTTGTGGATACACGATCGATCGAAAACGGGTATGTAAAACAACTAATCATTTCCGATTCCTCTAATATGGTTATAAAAGTTACATTAATAAAATCAATACGTTGCGGTTTTCTGCGTATTTGAATTTTGGTGAATTGCATTTTAACAACCAAAAAGGAAATGAAAATGGAAGAGAAGAATTTGAAATGTGTTTGGATATGAAGGACTGGTTAGGGCTTCCATCAGGAGTGAAATTTGATCCAACAGATCAAGAGCTTATAGAGCACCTTGAAGGAAAGGTCGAAGGATCGGGGAACTCGAAATCTCATCCTCTGATCGATGAGTTCATTCCTACTATAGAAGGGGAAGATGGAATCTGCTACACCCATCCTGAAAAACTCCCAGGTTAGAAGATTTTAGATCTCTCTCTCTCTCTCTCTCTCTCTCTCTCTCCTCAATGCCTTCTGGCCAAACCCCATATGGGTCTTAGATTTATTAGAGAGTGCTATAAGTTATGATGCTCCTCGTTGCATCAGTTAACTTGTTGATCTGAACTGTCCATTAAGTCCAAAACTCACACGGATAGGATGCAGATCCAATCTCTTTGATTTGGCTTTATTTTCTATAGCTGTCCTTTTAATTTCCAAGCTATGGATGTAATGGTTGAGATTGTCTAACAAAAGTGATTCTTTAGAATTATAAGCAATCAACGATGGTCCTTGCCAAAAAGATTAATCAAATTGTTGATTGGACTTATTTTGTGTAAACAATCTTGACTGTCCATATATGCATGTATAGAGAAATAGTAGTACCATGAGGTCGAACTCATCCGAGCTTCCCATGAGGTTGAGTTCTGTGGGTCCCTTCATGGTGTGTGTTGGACATCCATGCTGTGCATTTGGTGAATCCATCTAGGTTATGGGATGTCCCAAAAATTAGGGAACTCAGGTGGGCCACACTATTTAAAACCATACCTAAAACATCTAAAAGCTCTTGGTGGAGCCCGCTTGTTTTTGGAATGGCCTGAAATATAGTGTGACCCTTCATCCAAGTGGGACACACACACTGGATGAGCTGGATGTCTGAACCCCAACTTGGTGGACCTTATACACAATTAGGAAGGTTTTAATGGGTGGGCATCCACTCTCAACTCTTTTCTATGGTGTGGTCCATTAAGTCATGGATTGACCTGATTTTTAGGTCCATGGCTCACCACAAGAGGGTGCATCTGATTGATGGGGGTAGATTTCCAACAGAGATCACGGTGGAGCCCACAAAGCTCGACCTCACAGGAAGCTCCCATGAGGTCAGCCTCACAGTATATTTTTCCATATATATGTGTGTGTATCACGCATGCATCTCTTTTGTTACTTGCACCTAACACCCTACTTGATCTTCCAAACCCCACGTGCCTATCAGGTGTAACAAAGGACGGTCTAATCAGGCATTTCTTCCACAGGCCATCCAAGGCCTACACCACAGGAACAAGGAAGAGGAGGAAGATCCAAACAGAATGTGATTTGCAAGGAGGTGAGACAAGGTGGCACAAAACAGGCAAAACAAGGCCTGTGATGGTGAGTGGGAAGCAAAAAGGATGCAAGAAGATCTTAGTCTTGTACACCAACTTTGGGAAGCTTAGAAAGCCTGAAAAAACCAACTGGGTCATGCATCAGTACCACTTGGGTCTATCTGATGAAGAGAGAGAAGGTGAGCTTGTGGTCTCAAAGATCTTCTACCAGACCCAACCCAGGCAATGCAATTGGACGGATAGGATTGCAGGCGGAGAGAGCATGGAGCATAGAAGGGAGACTAGGAGTGAGAGCGGTTCTTCTAGAGAAGTTACCAGCAATAGAGATGATTTTCCTGTGGTTGGGATTCCAAGCTACAGTTCCATGGACATCCAACAACTGAAACCTGATCATTTTATCTTTGGTCGACTGGGGAAGAGCTTTGACGAGGTAACTAGTTCTGTGCTCCCTCATGTACTTTTGCATTTCTGCATGCGTTTGCCGCATTGGTGCATTTCCAAAATGCACACGTATATATATATATATATATATATATATATATATATATATATATATATATATATATATCTCGGTCGGGGAATGATCACATGCGTCCAAATTATATATGGTAACTGCCATATGTTCGAGTTGTGTGGGGTCCACCTGTGATGTGTATGAGAAATCATAACCGTGCTTCTGGTGCGCCTCCTCATGTTCACAGTACATCCCAAGACGCATCCCCATCAAAAACTCAAAGCCAGGAGAGCGATGTACAATCACACCCAAAACCTCTATATTCACTTTTTGTAGCCCACCTAAATTTTGGAATGAATTGATTTTAGGTGTGTCCCTTCATCCTATTGGGGCGCACTTGATTAGTGGGTTGGATGACATATAAACAGCACTGTGGACTGCACGTTCTATCCTGAAGTTTATATGGTGGACGTCCTCCTCCTCAATGTCCCTGATGTTCCCTTTGGTGCGGCCCAACTGAGTTATGGATCTCCCTAGATTCTGAGATCTACATGGAATGACGGGTTGGATGATACTCTCACATCAAGGTGGACTCCACATGGCTGGATCCTGTGGTAATTACTACAGAGAAATGATCAAGGTGGGCCCCAAACGTGTTTTGTGTGGTAAATTAATAATAATGTATATAGAGAAATGATCAGTCGTATAGATTATACACCATTATTTCATGTATCATCATCCATCAAGGGTCCAGTACTGCACTGCCTCGGGAAGATGGTACATTATCTCAAAGGTCTCTTTCGGGAATGGATGGCGGATGATCAACTACACACTGAAAACTGGTGTACACACCATTACAGCCATCTCAAGCATTTATTAAAAGATGTAAGTCACCAAGATATCTTTAGCAAGGAGTTCGAACTTCTAATTCCAGCAAAAAAATTAAAAAAATACAAAGGGCTTGATACATTTTAAATTAGATTCTGATTTTATTAATCCAAGGAATCAAAAAAATACTACCACGAAATGCCCATACCACTCTCATCAGTTACAGCGTTCCTAGTTGCATTGGTTCGCTTGGACAATTGAATCGATCAATCTGAACTGTCGATTAGGTTGCATGTGAAAATCGGACTGATCCAATGATCCAATCCATCCTTGATGTAGCCTAATTTTCTACAGCCATAATTCTTCCAACCCATTGATGCGATCGTTACAATGGCTAGCTCAACAAAAGCAATTATTTAAAATAAAAAGAAACCCATGTTGGGCCCTAATGAATAGATGGATCAAATTGTTGACTGGAACCATTTTTGTGTAAGCAATCCTGACCGTCTGTATGAAAGACCTACTGATCAAATGGTTAAATTGTCAACTTGGTGTGATTGTAGTCTCTGAAATGTGTTCTGGGCCTAGTGACAGTCTAATCAATGGATTGGGCTAAGTGTCCCAATACAACTAGGAGCAGTACTATAAGTAATGGTGTTCGAGCACCGTAACCTCTCCCTCCCTTCCTCTCCCTTTACCTGAAGTGTGGCGATTGAAACTCCTTTTAAACCTAATATAGCAGGGCATACATTTTTTTTTTTTAAATAAAATTTTATTCACATGAAGGAGCTTTACATTCGGGCGGCCCGTTAGCTCACAAATGCCTCGGGCATGCACCGTACATACACAAGAAGAGGGCTCTCTAACAATCTACCAACTCAGCTCTATACCTTTGCTTGGTTCTAAAACAACATAGACCAAGCTGATCAACAAAGGAAAGCTAGTTAATTAGGTTTTTTAGTAGGAACTTGTTTATTTAATTAATGTAGTCAAGGTCATCATGGTCATCCTTTCGTATTAATTATTATTTTTATTATTTTTTGAAAGGTGATATTGTATTGGAATAAAAGATTATTATTATTATTATTATTATTATTATTATTATTTCGTTTCTTTCACAATTCATAGAGAAGGAAAAAGGAAAATAGCCATTTTATATATTACGTGAAATTGGCTGCTAGAAAAAGTCCCATAGTCCAAATTCAACATCCATATTGTGTGGATCACTTGATGAATTCACTGCCTTGTTTTTCCTTTTGGTATGTCTTGTTGACAGTGCACCCTAGCTGATGAATGGCTCGATTCTCTGACGCATATGCTGTCTAAAAGGATCAATGCATGACACCAGTTCTGCCAACTCTCACCTGAGCAGACCTCTTTGAATTACATATACAACTAATGCACATAAACAGAACTATATTTCAAAATGAGCTTCTTTTGCTTCTTCTTCTTCTTCTTAGTATTATTATTTTACACACCTACACACTCTATTTTCAAATTTATCTATTTACTTTTCAAGTCTCACAAATAAAAACTAAACTGCTATCTTTCTATTTATTTTTATTTTTTTACAACCATTTATTATAATAATAGAGATTATATATATATGTACCGCAACTCATGGTATCGTACCATCTTTCCTGCCAACATGCCACTAGTAAAGGAAATCATTACCCTATCAACTAAGTGGGTCCCACCTTTATGTTAAATTACCCGTCGGTTGTCCATTGATTCCAACGATGTGGCCCACTTATTATTATTACTTTGGATTTTTTGGTAGGTTGGTCAGAGAGAAGCTTCAAATGCAAGCAAGGCATCAACTAGCATGTGCGCCGAGCATGAAGAGCTGGACCAGCAAAAGTCCCTTCATGTGACCCACGAGAATCCAGTTGTAACTTCAGCTTACCAAGTCAGCATTTCATCAAACCCAATCACCACCGTTGTTTCTCAACCCCTCCCCCAAACTTCCATTGTTCTTGATGACCCCTATCAGGTCCCAGGGATCATAGTACTCCAGCATGCAAATTTCCAGGTAACTGAAATTCACACGTGCATAGACTATACACCGTCAGTCTGTGTAGTGTTCATCATCTGACCAACGCTTCTCGAGGAAGTACAGCTTTCCAAAGGAAGTTGGAATGTGGGCGATCAACTATACTCAGAATAACGGTGTATATAGGATTCGGATTGCATAGTTTAGAGCACAGCACCGACGTTGGTACTGTGTATATATGGCAAAACTCTGCAGGCTCCACCATGATGTATGTTTTTTATCCATGCTGTTCATCCATTTTTCCAGATCGTGTTAGGGTATGAGACAAAAAATGAGGCAGATCCAAAGCTCAAGTGGACCACACAACAACAAACAATGGAGATTAAATGCCTACCATTGAAAACTTCTTGGGGGCTGCGGAAGTTTTGGATCAAGCTGATATTTGTGTTTTCCCTTTGTCCATGTCTGTGTGACCATATGAACAGCTTGATGGAAAATAGACATCATGGTGGGACCCAGGAAGGTTTCAACGTGGTTATCCTCACTGCCACTGCTTCCTGTGAAGTGGTTCATTTGAGCTTTGGATCTCCCTCGTTTTTGGGCTCGTTATCTAGAATGATCTGAAAAAATGAATGGGCGGTGTGGATAAAACACATACATCATGGTGGGGAGCATAGAGTTTTGCCATGTACACACATTAACTAAGCTGATGCTCTGTTCTACAACTTGAAATTTGAGTCCTACAACTTGAAATTTGAGTCCATGTGTATAGTAGAAGCGGAATTATTATATGATACTCAGGTAGCTAATGACACTTGATACACAGGCACTCAGAAATTGTACAGGTGGCATAATTAACTCAAGGTAAACCGGTGAAATTGCGGAACAATCCCAACCTCTGATTCGTGGACATTTGTTAGTTGAAATAGATATATTTTTTCATTTTTAATTGTCTAATTAATAAGTGTCCATTTGTTAGTTGAAATGGATATTTTTCAGTTTTAAATGTCTAATAAGTGGCCACCAATCCGATAGATAATGGAATAATCGCAATTTTGTTCATGATAGATCTAAAGTGGGACCCATTATTTTGGACAGTTTAACTTGACTTGCATGCCACATGTGCAATTTCTAAGTGCCTGCGTATCATCCATCATACTCTGCCGGAGAATAAAAGTTTTCCTCACTCAGGAAATGCACAACGCTTGGTACAGCTGGCGACGTTTTTAGTTGTGGCCGGCACTCCATTCAGACCTTTAAGTGTCCCAGATCTCTGTGGGAGCCCACCGCGTATCTGTTTATCCTCACCGTCCATCCTTTTTATAAGATGATGTTAGGTGTGGGTTAAAAAATAATTAAGGTAGATCCAATGCTCTAGTACTGCACCATACCAAATAGTACATTAAATGCAAAAAGCAATAAATGCAAGTTGCATGTCCACTATAGTGTTGGATCTGACTCATTTTTGGACCCACCTCATAACATGAACTTAGGAAAGGAATGGACGGTGTGGATAAATAGATACATCACAGTGGGCTAGGTTGGACACAATCTGCGTCCTCCATTCAGGCGGGCCACCAATCGATTATCAAAACCTTTCAACTTCTGGGCCCTTCTGGCCCATCCTTCCATTTATTAGTGGATAATGAAATACGGTAGATGGTCCATATGCGGAAATAAAAACACAACTGTTCCTATGGGTGGGATTGTTGGATGGAGGAGATTTTTGACCTATCTCCTACCAATGGTAGGGACCACCAAATGGACACTACAGGACACTAAAAGGTGGGCCCACCTTGTTATTTTCTTGTTAATTATGATTTTTTTTGGGGCAAAATATAATCATTTTCACTTACCAAATGCAGCAACATGAGCATCACCAACCAAAACTGGCAGAAAGATCTGGTTCTGGTTTGGAAGAAATAATACTGGGGTGCACTTCGGGAGCAGTGAAAGAAGTAGGTTTGAGCTTTTGTCCCTGAAACCCATGTGGATTGCATGTCCCACACATATGACTTCTATCAGACAAAAACTACCAAAATGGAAGGCTTAAAAGGCTCAAACCCCAGCCTGTTTTTTTCTCTTTTCTTTACTTTTTTTTTACCTACTTGTTATTGCACATTGCAATTCATGAACCTCTGCCCCACACGTAAAAGCAACGCACACGTGTGTGAGATCAAAGCTGCCCGTTGGGGTATCCCTACAATCTAGATTCCACATCTAAAAAACAAGGCCTTTCAGATCATCAGGTTGGCCGTAAGTCTTCAAAATAAATGAACGGTTGAGAGAAATTGATGAATGGTTCAAATTCTTTGTACATTTGTGGCCCACCTGATGATTACATATGCCTAATTTTAGAAACATGGAATCCACACAGTGAGAATTTCCTGACAAGTCGGTTCTATCTTTCACACGTGCGGCTTATTTACGCATGTGAGGCAAGTGCAATTTAACATGATGATAATACAAATCAAAGGGTCAGGATCCAGCGTGCGTCACGTGCCATTAGTAAACGTTGTCAAGTATATCAACCGTGCAACTCATATCATTGGTGAATATATCAATCAATACGTACTGATCACCCAATGGGCCACCTCATGGATTGTCCAACGGTAATAAATTGTGGCAATTGGCTGTTTCTTAACCATTCTTTCTCCAATTTTTTTTTTTTTTTTTTTTTTTTTTATTATTATTATTCTTTTTTTTGGGGGGGGGGGGGGGGGGGTCACTTTCTTGATTATACAGAAAATGAGTTTTTTAGGCTAGGGTAATCCAAGAGGTGGTCCACTTATTGAATTTTATTCATTGCTAAAATACAACAATTAACATTTGTAGGGTTGACATCATTTACAAAATGGTTACAAATTAATGTACACTGGTCCTAACCAAAAATCAGACAAATCACGTAGGATTGAGCAAATCAACAACAACAACAACAACAACAACAACAAAAAGAGGCGGTTTTTAAGGAGTTGCAACATAAGCAAGAGAAGATATATACAAAATCCTACCATTATCAAAAAAGTGTTTTTTTTTGGGTGGGATTTTTTGTAAGCAACAGATTTACAACAAGATTCAAGTTATGGTGCTAATTCACAATCATTTTTGTAACGGTGGCGACTCATTCAGCATACATCAATCTGTACTGTCCAAATCATGGGACCCAATGTGGATGGAGCACAGCCCAAGAGTCACACTTTTCTAACGATCATAACCGTTCAATTATTAGGTACCAAATGGATGATTTACAAAAAAAAAGTGTTGAGAGGTTCAAATTCAACGGATCAGATCTCTAAAATTGTCTGATCAATATGGTTTTCTCCATCCACACAAGGACCCTTCATCTGGACGTTTTGGAGTGTACAGTGGGTCAGGCACTACCATTTTTGAAAATGGTGTAGAGAGAGAAAGAGAGGCTATTAAATAAGATAACTCAGAACCTTCTTCTTCTTCTTCTTCTTCTTCTTCTTCTTTACCCATTCTCTTTGGGAATAAAAAAATTGAGGCTTCTCTGTTGTAGGGTGGTTTCCTTTTAGACCGACCTCCATGATGAGAAAATAAAACCATTTGGTCTTTGGCAAAGGAAAAAGAAAAAGAAAAAGAAAAAGAGAAGCACTTTTCATGCATGGTTCTGCAGCAGGAAGCATGCAAACAGACACTCATTTCCCATGAATATTTTCTTATGAGCCAGCTACTGATTACTAACACAAAACCCAAGTGGATGAAAGAAACAACTAATAAGAAATTAAAAAAAAAGTTGAGGTCTAGGTTTTAATGCTGTGGCAACTCATGCACGGTGCACATAACGTTAATGCATGCCAATCCAGACCGTCCAAATTGCATTACGGATGAGCCATGACTGAAACTGCATTGATTAAATGATCTTAATTAGCAGCTGATTTTGTCTCCTAGACCAGTTTCTTTTTTATTGGTCTGAGGTTTGGTATTGTTCAACCAGTGTTTCTCAGGCTAGGCTTTGCTACTATTTGGCACATGATTTGGAAGGTCAGGATTTATGTGCATGCATGCCACGATCCACATCAAGTTTATGCAATTTAGTCATATGCGGTGAATGTACATTGTAGTCCAGCTCTAGAAAAGACTGTTTTCTTCTTCTTTTTCTTCTTTTTCTTCTTCTTCTTCTTCTTCTTTTCCCTTATTTATTTATGCACCTGCTGAGTCTGATCGTTCATATACGTGCACTCTGAGATCTTACACATGCGTGACACAAAACTGAAATCAAATGGTCCAAAAATCCAAATTGGGGGAACCGCTTAGATAAGTGATAGCACTAAAATCAATTTGATTGGGCCATTCTAATATCTGATTAGTGGAAATTCTTTGTTAGATTCAGACCATTGACTATTTTCATTTTAACCATTCATTGAGTTTCTAGCAATCGGCCACTTAATATATGGGTTCGATACAATTTTTAGTTTATGATCTATCTAGAGTGGATCCCATATATGACTTGAACGGTTTAACTGAGTTACACTCATTCCAGATGTACAATTTCTATGTGCATGGTCAGAGTATCAAAGTTTCATCTAACAAAGCATTGTGCAATATATAAAACCCTAAATTTTCATGCATGCATGTATTTCTCTTGCAGGATGCGTCAATCACAAACCCTCAAGAGACAGAATGGCTAAAGTATTCTTACTGGTCTGACCCTGACAACCACCCACCTCATCAGGGGTAGGAGCAAAATACAGTAAAGAGACAGACCCTAACACCCCACAACAAAAAACGCGATCATCGTCAACATCAGCATAAACATCATTTCCTCTTTTATTCTTTATTAGGGTTTTGCATAAACCAACTGTGCAATAATCCAAGTTGGAAAGATAGAAAGACCAAAACAAGAAGAAAAAAGAAAGAGAGAGAAGACAGGGAAAAGGAAAGAAAAGCTGCTATTGCTGACAATAGAAGGGAAGCCAAATGCCCAAAGCAAATCAACCATTCATGGAAATCATCCTCACCATCCATCATAATGTCCTTGGGTGCCACTGTTCCACCCTTTCTAATTTTTCACTGTACAATAGTAGTTTTGACTATTGTCCTGGAACCTTTCTCTTCTCCTTCTCATGTTATTGTTTCTACTTATGTCCAGAGCAAAGGGAAAAAAAAAAAAAAACAAACACCACAGTTTTTTTTTTAAAGGAACTTGTTACTTATGATAGGCAATTTTTAAAGGGTTTTTTAATTTACGAATTTAAGGGTTTAGTATGTTTATCTGGTCTGTTGATCTGATGTGCCCTTCTATCCATGGATAATGCACCAAACAATCTCCAAGCTGGGAATCGTAACTGTCCAATTGTTAGAAGTAAAATAGTGAGTGTTTCAAATTCCAAGAGATAATCTGATGGTAAATATCATGTACTTATTTTAGCATTTCGCTACACCAGCCCCACATGCAATTAGGTCGGCAATTTGGACAGTCTAGGAGTACCCTATAACAATGCCGTGCTTTTTTTTGTTTGGTTAGTACACACATCCCACTGTTTAGCACACCCACCCCCACTGTAAGTCACACTGCAATGTTAGCCACCTCTCACTTGGGAATTGATACCAAGACCTTAGTGTTGAAACCGGGCTAATTCACTCAGTCTACCACTTGAGCTATGGATCCGAGTGTATAGCCATGATTAAGGATGAATATGTGCACCCCACCCATTTAAAAAAAAAAATGGTGGTGAAGTATTATATGAGCCTGGTCCAGGTACAACAAAAGAAACATACTTCTAATAACCCTTTGCCATTTTTATAGTAAATAGATAAGTCACTATTTATACCTTTTATTTATTAATTTAATATGGACCATCCCACTTTTCATTTTGGGAACTGAACCAGTGCAAAGCGTATTGTTTAGATTCCAAAAATGGAACCTGAGTGTATGCAAATCAATTCCACTCACAAACCACATTCAATACACTCTCTTTAGCTTATCCTACCGTGGAAAAGGAGTTCTTTGGCGCTTTATTCTAATCTCTGTGGGAGCCTTTTTTCCATCAGGATGGGCCAGACTCTTTGTTTTTGCAGGATGAGAAAGAGAATGTGAGAGGGAGAGAAAAAGACGTTCTTCGTCTGTTTGCTTTGAAGCTTTTCATGAACGTGCATGAAAGGAAGCTATATTAGTTGGTATCTCAGCCCTTCAGCCACCTTCGTTGTAGTTCCTTATGGAATAAAGAGAATAAAGGAAAACTCATTCATAAAATAGCATTAAAGGTAGTTTAGCTTGGCCACTATAGAATATAACAATTAAAGGGCTAGACTCTGTTAGTTTTGCACAATTAGAAAAGGGTGATGGCTCATTTTCCTCCCACTATAGAGTATTGGGGATATGGCATGTGTGACGATGAATGTGAAGAGAAAAGGGGGGAGAGAGAGAGACCTGGGAGGGATTATTAGGAGGGAAAGGGTGATGGCTACACACAAAGGACTGCATTGCTATTGGCTGTAAAAAGAGAGAGACATGCTGTGTGCTACTTGCGGTGAATGGGACTAGGGTCACACACACGGAGGTGAGAGAGAGAGAGAGAGAGAGAGAGAGAGAGAGAGGTGCATGGTCGGTTTTCCCTGAAACTTTTCTTGGACGTGCATGTAAAGAAGCCATATGAGTTGGTATCTTAGCCCATGGACTGCTTTCATTGTAGTTTCATGCAGAATAAAGAGCACAAAGGATAACTTATAAATAAAGTAGCTTCTAAGGTATTTTAGGTTGGCCATTATAGAGTATTAACATCAAAGGGATAGGTTCCATTGTTAGTTCTCACAATTACAAAAGGATGGTAACCTATTTTCCTCGCATAATAGACTTTTGTGCTTATGTAGGGCTGCACACAATTCAATTTATGATCAATTTATTGAATCGAATCGGATCGTACCCTAATATTAATTCAATTCATTAAAAAAAAAAAAATCAATTCCAATTCAATTTCAATTTTTGGTTCCGATCGATTGAATCGATTGATCAAATCGAATTGGATATATATATATATATATATATATATATAGAGAGAGAGAGAGAGAGAGAGAGAGAGAGAGAGAGAGAGAGAGAGAGATTTTTTATAATTTTTTTCACTTAGGACCTACATTTACCTCTCACCTTATTATGGCTCACCAAATCTTTGGATCAGGCTAAGAACTTAATCTTACGGTTTTCATAAGGTGATGCACACCACATGGATGGTTTGGATTTTGGGGCCACTTCATGTGGAAGAAGTTTGCACGAATTCAGTGCACACGAGTGCACCACTTAGTTGGGACCCTAGAAACTAATGACTGCGCGACATGAGTGGGACGCTGACCATGGTGCCCATCTCTACCTTGTTGACTTTTTTTCTTAGTTTGTCGTGTGTCCATGTTATGACGGATAATATCAAGAAGACTTGGTTTAGTAATTATACAATTTCTACTTGCATAATTTTAATAAAACATTATATAATGAAAAGTTATGAATAATAATAATAATAATAAAGATTAAAGAAGTTATGAAGAATGATATCAAGAAAATTTAATTTAGTAATTATACAATTTCTATTTGCACAATTTTGATAAACGTTATATAATTTTTTATCGTATAATTTTTTTTGGGTTATTCGATGGTTAGTAGATGTTGATTATTTTAGTTTAGTTATTCAACGGGTAAGGGCCATTGAATTTTTTAAATTTGGGGATAAAAAGCAACATGAGAGAACATTGCTCCTGACATTGGCCATCTCTTCGTACCCATTTGCTCTCTCTCTCTCTCTCTCTCTCTCTCTCTCTTCTCTGCGGCGACAACACCTCTCCCTCGTTTCTCCCTCTAACGACACCCCTCTTTGTTGGGAAACATGACAATTGACTATTAAACACTGATGGTAGGCTACAAAAGTTTTGGATAAAGTTGATATTTGTGTGGTCCCACCCTGTACGGGAAATCCACTCCACCAAGCCATGTGTTTGGATCAAGTTGATGACCATCGTTGGACCTTCTAGGGTGCATTGTGATGCATGCATTTTATCCCTATTTTTAGCCCATTTTAGGGTATGATTAAAAAAATGAAGCCAATCCAAAATCTCAAGTGGTACTACCGGAAGCAGTGGTGACAAAGACGCCCACTGTTGAAACCGTTGAGGGGCTCACCACCATTGACCCCATTTGATGTATGTGTGTATACAGCGTGCTGGGGCCCACATTTTGTGAACCCATCGTGATGATGTGATATATATCCACGCTGTGCATGGCCCAGAAATATTGTAAATCCCAACCTCAGCCAGATGGCGTGGATGAGAGAGAGAGTACTTGACGGAGGAAGGGGCGTCACTGAAGGGAGAGACGAATGAGGTGGACTCGAGGGAGAGGCATTGTCACCGGAGAGAGAGAGAGAGAGGAGAGAGAGAGAGAGAGAGAGAGATGGGTTCTCTCATGTTGATTTTTTAGCCTCAAATTTTGAAAATTTGACAGCCTTTATTTGTCAAATAAGCAAACAAAAAAATTTGACGTCTATCAGCTGCCAAATAACTAAAAAAGTTATTCGACCAACCTTGGTGGTTGAATTCGGTAGTTGATTTTACTATGCGGATGGAACATTGACTCTGCTGTGCGAAGGAGGAATTAGGTAGATTACATAGTGAGATTTGATTGGATGACAAGCTGTTGTCAAAGATGAGACCTAATCGAGTACTTAACATGCCCAGTGACCCTACCAGTACCATGTGACAAGACTTTGGGTGCCCTCTGTGATGTATGTGTTTTATCCATGGTGTTCATCCATTTTGCTAGCTCATTTTAAGGTATGAACCTATAATTGAAGCATATTCAAAACTCAAGTGGACCACACTGCAGGAAACAATAGGAGTTGAACGCTTACTTTGAAAACATTTTAGGCTACAAAACTTCAGATCAAGTTAATATTTGTGTTTTCCTTTCAATTAGGTCTGTGTGACCTTATGGACAGGTTGGATGACAAACAAGCATCTTGGTGGGCCATATGAAGGTCTCAACATTGGACGTCATTATCCTCATTGTTTCCAATGGTGTGGTCTACTTGTGCTTTGGATCTTCCTCAGAGTTGGGCTCATGCTCTAAATTGAGCTGGAAAAATGGATGGATGCCATCGTAAAACATATACATCATGGTGGGCCTCAGGTTTCTAAATACCCAGAGGTTGGAAGGGTCACCATGCAACAAACTTGGCTTCATGTGGGCCACATCTTTGACAATCGGCCTGTCATCCCATCAACAGTACCCAATCAGCATCTAGGGCTATGGAGAGTGGTTGTGAACTACATGTAAGGGAGCTAGGGTGGGTGAGGGGTTGGGTGTAGGGCTCTCAATGGGTCGGATTTGGATAGGATCCAGTTGGATTTGGCTCTGTAGATGGATTCGGATTGGATTTGGATCCAACTTGAATCCAAAAGGTGATATCCATATCTGATCCATTTATAAATAGTTAGATTCATTTCTGATCCAAAATCCATATAACCATCAAATTTGGGTCGGATCTAGGTCCGAATCCACCTCATTATAAATTTAAAAACTATATAATATAATATATTTAATTTAGTAGCAAAATGATGCAAATCCTACTATTTACCGTGATATGGTCGACTTAAGAGTGACACATCTCAATTTTGAGACATAGCTTAAAATAATATGGAAAATGGATGTCCAGCATAAATATAACATGTATAGTGAGGTAGCAATGAGTCGGATCTAGATCGGATTCGGATCAAACTCGGATATGCTTCTGTGAATCCAAATTCGGTCCATTTAAATAATCGGACCTATTTTAAGATCCAAATCCGGTCCATTTAAATAATTAGACCTATTTAAGATCCAAATCCGCTTACACGGATTCGGAGCGAATCAAATCTCAGATCTGACCCGCTCCATTGAGAGCCCTAGACTTGGGTGTAGAAGGTAGACTACGTACAGTACAGTACTGAGTAAACTCTGTGGAGCTCACCTTGGAGTATGTGTCTTATCTAAGACGTCTATCCATTTTTCCAGCTCATTTTAAGCCACGAGTCTAGAATTGAAGCATATCCGGAGCTCAAGTGGACCCCACTACCGAAAATTGTGGGAATTGTACTCATACCATTCAAAACTTTTTGGGGACTACAAAAATTTTGGATGCAAATACGCATCATTGTGGGCGCTGTGGAGACTTAATGGTTTTCGTCATTATCTCAACTGTTTCGTGTGGTGTGGTCCAACTTGAGATACAGATATGCTTCAATTTTGGGTTCAATTCCTTAAAATGAGCTGGCTGAAACAAGTGGACAAGGACACATGCATCAGGATGGCCCCCACAGAGTTTACTCAGTACGCTATACTCGATACACGCAGTCCATGTCTTTCAGTATACAATGCGGGCCACCAGTAAGGGTTTAATTCCTTAAAAATCATATTGATCCAGCAATCCTAACTATTCAATTAAATTTAATTGGTGCAAAACTAACACTGGAGTCTAGCCGAAAAATAATCTTATGTATAAGGTATGCACGTTTGAGTGCTAAACAGAAAAAAAACTATCTCTACAGTCCACCCTCACACCCACCCACACACCACAACAGTAGGCACTCGAACCATAACCCCAGTGTTGAAACTCACATAATCTACCTCTAAAGCATGAGTAGGGATCCACATGATCGCCTGTATAACAATGGGACATGACTCGATGAAAAGTCACCCGTTCAGATGTTCTGGTCCACTCGATCAGTGGCTCGTTTTGGACTACAAGCACAAGTTAATGAGGAGGCACATCATTGTAGCCGTTTGATTATGTCCATGGATCGGTGCGCGTCCACCACACTCGGGAGCGGATTAGGTGAGACCCCCATCAGCCGATGTAGGTGGGACCCCTGACTGTGAGGCCACTGTGATGTAGGTGACTAATCGACGCCGTCCTTCCGTATTGAAAGCTCATTTTAGAGCATGATTCAAAAAATGAAGCAGTTCCAGATCCAACGTGGACCATAGTGCAGTAAAAAGTGGTGATTGACTATTAATAACTTATTGTGGGCCACAAAAGCTTTGGATCAAGATGATATTTGTGTTGTCTCTTCATCTAGGTGTTTGTGACCTTATCAACAGGTTGGATGGCAAATAAACATTCCGGTGGAGTCCATGAAGTTTTTAATGGTGGGGATTCATTCACAACTGTTTCCTGTGGTGTGGTCCACCTAAGATTTGAGTAAGCTTCATTTTTGGCATAATGCCCTAAAATGAGCTTTCAAAATCGTTGGAAAGTGTGGATTTAAGGCACATACATCACTGTGAGCCCCACAGTCAGGGGTCCACCCACCTTGTGGATCCGGGGTCTCACCTAATCCGCTCCCACCACACGGACTCTGGTGTATCATGTATGGTGATCGACAGGTTCATGACGTACACGTGTTAGCTTGAACATAATGCGTTCTATTCAAGTGACGGGGCACACATGTACTATAATCCAGACCATACAAATTGTAAAGCATATTGTGGATGGATCATATCTCTAAAATCACGCTGTTCAAGCAATTCTAGGCATCCAATTGTTGTCTATCAAATGGACGATAAAAAGCAAGAGAGTGGCTAATCCAAATACGATAGGAAAAACAGATGGTTACTATCATCAGCTCATTGTGATTTGTATGGTGAAGATCGCCGCTTAAAGTGGTGGTGAAATTATTATGAGAGTTTAGCCACCAGCGGGCCACGCCATGGTCCACCATAAAAAGTTGATATTCGTTTCTCTCTCTTTATAGAAGATTCTAGATGCTTTCGAAAGAGGTTCCATTGTCGAGGTATGCTGAAATGGCCTCCATCTAATGTGTTTTAGTGCTTGCCTCTAACACGTGTCAATATGGCCCACTTAAGTGAAATCCAAGCCATCCATCAGGCAGATCCGACCGTGCAGATTCCCTTGGTAAAAAATGGCAGATCTGCTTATTAGGTGTGTGACACATGAATGGAAGAAATGGTGGCTACGTCCTATATTTGTTAAAAAAATGTACGGCTGCAGCTGATGATCTGACCTTATTTCTGGGCCAAGGCATGTTTATGGTGGGCCCCACCAGATAGATGTTCCGGATTCGGTGCACGTGTGCCACATCGACACGTGTGATATGATTCCCTTCATTGTTAGGAATGTAAGGGTCCTATAATCCCATGTGCTGATTTGGGCCCACAGAGTTGAAAAGGGAAATGAGCAGTGGGTGTGGGAATAAGAGAACGTGATCTTCTTTTTGGATTTTGCTAAAACAGCTGCTTTTAGGAAGGAAATCTCAGCCTTTAAATCCGAAGGAATGGGCCACGTAGCTGGGCTGGGCTTTACTACTATTGACGGATGATGACATGAATTGGATTTATGGCAATTACCGTAAGTTCGAGCTGTGTGGGGCCCACTGTGATGTGTGAGTGCCATCTAGCTCGTCCATTAGATGTGGTTTCTAATGTTAGCCTTGGATCCCAAAATCCAGCCTAATCCATAACTGAGGTGGGCCACACCAAAAGGAACAATGGTGGAAGTGGGGAAGGGGACGCCGACCGTAGAAGATTCCGGATGGAGGTGGGCCTCAACAAGTGAATGTGTGGGTTTTATTGGTGATTTTACATTGCTCCATTGTGGTGCGTACCACCTGAATTTTTTGACAGGGATGATTATTGGGATGTACGGTACCCAAGAGGAGGCACACCAGAGGCACGGTTTGGATTCAATATACACATCATGGGTGGGCCCACACAGCTCGAATTTGATCATTCCCCATCAACGTGTTTGGTACATTATGCGCTCATCCACGTAACGTGGGAATGCGGGATACATGTATGCAGCTCTGGAGCAGTCCAAGTTCCAAATTGTGGGGCCCATTGTGAATGGGGCACGTGTAGAAAACCAATCGATTGGAGGATTGTAATCATCCGATTGTTGGCGATCAAATGAGACCTCCTGCTCTGATACCAATTTCACATAGGACATTCGATCAACTCACCAAAAACTCTAGAGTTAATGCGGGGAGGCACCGAATATCCTTTTATCTCATAGTCCAAGTCAGGCTAGGCCCTTGTCGAACCTTCCTTGTAAGCGCCTCACCTCCATGGGTCTCGCTTTGCATGGTGTACCCCACCCCGAGTGTGCCCCCACCTTACACAGGCTACCTTACTCGAGCCCGGTGTGAAAATGCCCCTGCATTATATGGCCTTTCCATGTTATGCAAATCAGATCAACGAATGCAATCATGAACAGATTGCCACGTGTACAGTGATGACAAAATGTATAAGGAAATTAGAAATTGGACTGGGCCCAGACCAGGTTAATTGGGCTGGCTTTTGCCCTACTAGGCCCAGAAATTAATCAGGCCATGCCAGGATTGCATCAGCATATGGGCTCAAAAAGTGGACCCGCGTAGTCCCAACGTATGCAACATTGGTGGGACGAGAATTTGGATGGTTGGCCTGCTCTGACCTTGATTCAGCTCACGGGATGTCCTGGGATGGGCATGAGATCACAGTCCTTATCTTATGGCATGCACTTGTGAATGCTTCATCATGGATGGGACAGGCCAATAGGTTTGTAAAGATGCGGCCAGTCCAAACTCACCGCAGAAATTAAAACCTGGACCGAAGACCAGCCCGACTGTGAGCCCAAGCCCAATTATGATGATTATGCATGACCCAAGCTTGATCCAGGCCGTCCACTTTTGTGCAAGATCCGGAACGTTAATTAGCCATGTCACCCATGATAGATCCCAGAAATGCTTTGAAACCTCAAATGAGCCGCACTAGGCCAACCGATTAATGACCGGGCTAGAGTTTTTGGTCCGACCCAGTACTCGAGCCTGATATTCCACACCAACGGGCCCTAAAGCCCAACGGGCCAATCTGGTCCGTTGACAGATTAGATTACCAAAGGCAAGAAGTGCCTCCAACTCCTGAAGTTTTGCAACAGATTTGCTTAGTTCATACGTGGACCCCGTGGCCACACGTTCCCATGTATGGAACATCTGAACCGTGCCATAATTTGGGCCACGGGATTGTAGATGATACGGCCCAAAGAATTAGGCCTGAGAATTGATCAGCTGCCGCCGATTGTGGTATAACAATACATGGTTTCAATTTACTTGCTGATTGTCCCTGCTCAAAATGCATGTATGGTGAGAAATCTACCCCGTCCATCAGTTTTGCCAGATCATGTTATGACATGGGCACAAAAATGAGGCAGACCCAAAACTCAAGTGGGCCGTAGGATAGGAAACAGTGAGGATTGAACATAAACAGCTGAAACATTCGTGGGGCCATACAAGTTTTGGATCAGGTTATATTTTTGTGTTTTCGGCTCATACCAGTACGAATGACCTTATGAACAGTATGAATGGCATATAAACATCATGGTGGGCCCAGGCACGTTTCAACGGCAGGCATTTCCCTGCCACTTCTTCCTGTCATAGGGCCTACTTGAGTTTTGGATCTGCCTCATTTTTAGGCCCCTATCAAAACACATTGATAGGGTGGACTTCTCGCAAGCATCATAGTGGCCCCACCTAACTTCTCGTCAAATGAAGTTGCTGTCTAAATCTTTGGCAGGCAATCCACGTCCTTAGTTCAGTTATCTTTGAATGATTATGTTTTTTTTTTTTTTTTTAACAGATTGTTTGATAATAGCCTATTTTATATCAATTTAATTAAGATGTCAAGGTTTTTACCTTTTAGCTCTTTAAGGACAGAGAGTTAATTTATTTTTATGAGCTTATTTTGCTATAATTCTACTAATTTTGAGACAGGTGATGCAGATTTCCTGCCGAAAGGCTTTGAACTTAGGTGGGGCCCACCATGATGCTTGTGAGAAATCCACCCCGTCCATCCGTTTTGTGAGCTCATTTTAGGACATGTAAAAAAAAGAGCCGGATCCAAGACTCAAGTGGGCCACACTAAAGGAAAAAGTGGGCAGGGAAATTCCTACCGTTGAAACCTCCCTGAGATCCACAATGATGATTATATGCCATCCATACCGTTATGAACGTCATTTCTACCGGGATGAACTGAAAACACAAATATTAGCCTGATTCAGAACTTCTGTGGCCCCAAGAATATTTCAACTGTGGACATTTAATCCTCGCATTTTCGGCCCACTTGAGTCTTGGATCCGACTCATTTTTGGTCTCATGTCCTAAAATAAGCTAGAGAAAATGGATAGGCAGGGTGGATTTCTTACAAACATCAGGGTGGGTGCGAAAGGAGTTCGCAGTAAGTCCACATCCCCCGGGCCCACATGATAAACAGCCTGTATTGAAGGTGGGCCCATGAATGGTCCACATAAAGGTAGGCCCACATATGGATGTTTAACATCAAAGGTGGGCTCCACATGATGGATGGCTCACACCAAAGTGTGGTCCCATATCCAAATTAAGTGGGCCCCGCCTGATGTACCATCCACATCAAAGGTTGGACCCACATGATGGTGGTAGACATTGAAGGTGGACCCATGTGATAGAAGGTTGGCATCAAAGTTAGGCCCACATGATGAACAGCCCATATTGAAGGTGGGGCCCCACATGATGAATGGTCCATATCAATGTGGGCCCACGTAATGCATGGTTCACATTAAAGGTGGCACGACACGATGGATGGATTTCCTGGGTTGATGCCCAAGCTGTTAATGGGGACGGATTGTAAATTTGCGATGTGTCTAAGCTGGTGCAAATCCAGCTCAACCCAAGAATTCACCAATTCATTAGGATGATATAACCAATCTGTCGTAAAAAAAAGAAAAAAAGAAAAAAAAGAAAAAGGGCCCGCATCCAAGTGTGGCCTTGCATGATGGACAATCCACATCAAGTGGGCCCCACTTGATGGACGGTCCACATCAAAAGTGGGACACACATGAAGGATGGAACCCACATGGAGAATGACCCATATTAAAGCAGGGACCCAAATGACGGACGGCCAACTTTGAAGGTTGGGCACACATGATGGACGGCCTACATCAAAGGTGGGCTCCATATGATGGACGATCCATTTAATGTCCGACATTCTCTAGCTCCCGTTGGATTAGACAAGAGATAACCAAACTAGGCCCGGTTCCCTGGTTCAGTGGCAGACAGACGTTATTTGAACACTAAGATAAGAGACAACAGGCAGGCAAGCACCACACACTACACCACTATTAAAAGGCCCCCAGCAACAATCTATGCTATAAAGTGTGTATAAAGCTCTTCTTTATTCAAGAGCCCCCATCAACAATCTACCTATTAAAATGCATATTGAGCTTGTCTTCACCTGAATGTCGGACAAGGAGAAGACTCACAGAGAGCAAAACATCCTCATCATTTTAAAAGATTAAAAGTTCACCAAAAAGTTAGCATGAGGTGGGCCACTCTTCAAAGATTTCATGTGATCAAGATGATTTTACTAATTAAGTGGGCCATCAATGTACGAGAATGGTTTTTGCAGGTCAAGGGTGATGGGTGTGTTTCACACAAGCCTTAGGATCTCGCCCCCCAATACACTAGAATATGGGATATAATAATGCAATAATTAAAGATAAAGCTTCAACCACACGGCATAATAATTTTTATGTGGAAAACTCTCGAAGAGGTAAAAACCATGGGACCTCGTCCAGACAAACAAATCCAATATCTGAGAGAATCGTTTACAACCGATCACAAGCATACACCGCTTGGATTAAACCTTCATCACTCACGTAGGAGTGGATAAACAATAAGAGAACTATGAAAACGGAGATATCTCACTCGAGCACGAGGATGTTGAAGAGCCGAGACGTACGTTGCACCGTGAATCACCTTCGTGAGCAAAGCCTCCTCTATCAACAAGCTCTCTCTCTCTCTCTCTCTCTCTCTCTCTCTCTCTCTCTCTCTCTCCTTGGACGTGGTAAACCCTTATTAGGAATACCTAATCCTGTTTTGGAACTCCCTTAAATAGAGAACCGGAAGTATTAGACTCAGAAAAGGAAACTGCGTATAAGCAGTCTGTGTTGGGTCGAACGCTCGATCAGTGGACCGACGGGCACTGATCAGGCGCCCGCCCAAGCTAAAATCTGTCCAGCAAGTTTCAGAAGAAAAATCACGATTATCGGGCGCCCGGTCACCTGATCGTCGAGTGCCCGACTATTGTAAAAAAGAGTCCAGCAGCAAACTGCTTCATCTGATGGAATTTCGGTCGCCCGACCTAACTAAGTTGCACTCTCTCTCCTCTATGACTGAGGAGGAAAAATCCTATCAAATCTCCCCCTTTCCGACTCAGGAGAAATTCGTATTCTTCTACTCAGCCAGGTTTCTACAAACCTCAAACTTGCTCTTAAGCAAAGCTTTGGTCATCATGTCTGACCCATTATCGTCCGTGTGGACCTTCTTAAGCTGTAGCACCTTTTGTTCCAAAGTATTCTTGATCCAGTGATACCGAATCTCTATGTGCTTCGACTTGAAGTGCTGACTTGAATTCTTGCTCAAGTGTATAGCACTTTGGTTATCGCAATAGACCACGTGCTCCTCCTGCTTCAGGCTGAGTTCATGTAGGAACCTCTTCATCCAAAGCATCTCTTTACATGCCTCTGTGACCGCAATGTACTCGGTCTCTGTGGTCGACAATGCTACAACCTTCTGTAGCTTGCTTTGCCATGAGACCGCTTCCCCTACAAACGTGAACATAAACCCCAATGTAGACTTTCTGGAGTCTATGTCACCTACCATATCTGCATCCGTGTAGCCTTCTAATATAAGTTTTCCGTCACCATAGCATAGACTCAATCTGGATGAGCCTCTCAGATACCGTAGTACCCACTTTACTGTTGCCCAATGTTCTTTGCCAAGATTGACAAGATATCGATCGACAACACCAATCGCATATGCTATATCTGGGCGCGAACACACTATAGCATACATCAAACTTCCTACCGCTGACGCATAGGGTATTTTCCGTATCTCTTCCACTTCTACCTTTGTCTTGGGACACTGCTTGTGGCTCAATTTGAAGAGACCATCCAGTGGAGTATTGACCGGCTTCGCTGCATTCATATTGAAACACTCTAGGACTTTCTCAATATACCGCTCTTGTGACAACCAAAACTTCCTGCTGCTTCTCTCACGGGTTATCTCCATTCTTAGGATCTGTTTTATCGGGCTCAAGTCTTTCATCTCAAACGACTTGCCCAACTCCTGTTTCAACCTGTCAATCTTCTTGATGTCTTTTTTCATGATGAGCATGTCATCAACGTACAATAGCAGAACTAAGAAATTACCATCTCAGAACTTGCATGTGAACACATAGTGGTCCGACTCCATTCTGTCATATCCATGTTTTAACATGAATTACTCGAACTTCTTGTACCATTGCCTAGGAGCTTGTTTTAGCCTATACAAGCTCTTCCTAAGCCTACACACCATATGCTCTTTGCCCTTAACTTCGAACCTCTCTAGTTGGTGCATGTAGATCTCTTCTTTCAGGTCACCATAGAGAAAGGCAGTTTTGACATCTAACTACTCTATCTCCAGATCCATGCTAGCCGCCAACCCAAGTAACACCCGTATGGATGTCATCTTCACCGCTAGTGAGAATATATCTTCGAAGTCTATTTCTTTCCATCTGATTAAACCCTTTCACCTCAAGTCTGGCCTTGAACCTTGTTTGTGAATTCTTCTGCTCATTCTTCTTTCTGAACACTCATTTGTTGTTCAGAGCTTTCTTGCCCTTATGCAATTTCACCATATTATAGGTGTGACTCTTATGCAAGGATTTCATCTCCCCTTGCATAACTTTCAACTACTCCCTCTTATGCTCGTCGGCTAGGGCATCAGAATAGTCTTCTGGCTCTCCCTCATCAGTGAGCGTAATGTTCTCATGCGGCGAGTATTTCTTGGATGGATGTTTGTCCCTTGATGTCTTCCTCACCTGTGACTCAACAGGTGGATCAGGTGGGGGCTGCTCCCCTTGTCCATCTTCAATAGGGATTCCCTCATCCTCTGCACCTTGCTGTACTCCTCCGTCATCAGGCACCACGGGAGGAGTAATCAGATCCATGTCTTCCAGTTCACCTGAACTGGGTTGGGTCTTCTCTGGTTTTTCAATGTCTTCTATACACCGATCTTCAATGAAAAACACATTTCTGCTCTTGACGAGCTTCTTTTCAGTCGAATCCCACAACTTGTAACCGAAGTTTTCATCACCGTACCCTAAGAACACACACTGCCTAATCTTCATATCGAGCTTGGACTTCTCATCCTTTGGTACATGAACGGATGCCCTGCATCTAAACACCCTGAGATGACTGTACGATGGATCACGTCCAGTCCACACTTTCTTAGGTACTTCTCCATTCAATGGGGCTGATGGAGACCTGTTTATCAAATACACCGCTATGTGCATTGCTTCTCCCCAGAACATCTTGGGCAACTTTGCATGGGATAACATGAATCTGATTTTCTCTACAATGGTGCGATTCATACATTCAGCCACACCATTATGCTGGGGGTCTTGGGAACCATCTGTTCATGCCGTATACCCAGTGACTTACAATACTCATGGAAGTCATCAATGTATTCACCACCATTGTCAGTGCGGATACACTTTAATGATTTGCCTGTCTCTCTCTCGACCATAACATGGAACAATTTAAACACACCAAAGACTTCATCATTGGATTTCAAAGCATACACTCAAACCCTCTTAGATGCCTCATCTATAAAAGTGACAAAATACAATGCCACACCCAAAGTTTTATCTTCATAGGACCACAAACATCAGAATAAACCAAATCTAATGCATATACGTTATTAATATGAGAAGCAGTTTTAACAAAAGAAACTCTATACTGTTTCCCAGATAAACAGTCAATACATGTTTTGAGAGGTGTACCTGTCACGTCTGCAAGGAGCCGCTTCTTTGCTAGTAGTTGAAGCCCTTTTTCACTCATGTGGCCAAGACGCCTGTGCCACATGTCAGTAGCTAAATCTTTCGCTACGTTCAATTTATCCTTACACACACTGACATTAGCCTTGTGAAGGGTGCAATACTTCTTCCCTCTAGCAGCAATCACGAACCCTTAATGAGCTTCTAATGACCACCAACAAATCGACTTTCATAGCCATCATCATCTAACCTTCTCGTCGACATCAAGTTGAGGCGAAGGTCTGGAATGTAGTCTCACATCTCTGAAAACCAATGTGCAGCCTACATCGGTCTTCACACAAATATCACCAATCCCTACGATCTTCGAAACACCAGAATTTTCCATCTTTACTATCCCATAGTCACCTGACTTGTAGGTTGTGAAGAAATCCCTGCGTGGAGTCGCATGAAACGAGGCTCCCGAGTCAATCACCTAGTCGGTGTCCTGACTTGAAGCTATGAGATAAACATCGTGATGTGCCGAAAGAATAACAACAACGTCACCATCTGAGGCGACCGCAGTAGAATCCGATTTATCTTCCTTCTCCTTTCCTTTACCCTTCTTGTCACCCTTTTTCTTGTGACATTCATGTTTATAGTGACCATTCTTGCCACAATTTCAGCATTCAACATTTTTCCTGGCAACCAACTTACCTCTTGATTTATCTCGGGCATTTTCGCCCTTCCTGTTCTTTCCTCTTTCCCGATCTTGTGTCATAAGAGCCTCTTGTTGAGCAAGCCCCAGAGACTTCTTCCTTGTCTCCTCATTAAAGAGACAGCTTGTTACCTGTTCCATGGATACCTTTCCGTCTGCCGCGGAGCTACTTAGAGACACCACTAATGTCTCTCAATTGTCAGGCAATGAGCTAAGTAGTAGTAAAGCCTGAAGTTTATCATCCGGGACCATCTTCATGGCGGAGAGCTGGTTCACTATGTTGCTGACTTCATTCATGTGTTCAGCCACAGAACCGCCATCTTTGAACTTGAGATTCACAAGTCGTCTTATCAGGAATATCTTATTACCGGCTGTCTTCCTCTCATACAGCCCTTGCAATTTCTGCCATAGGCTAGCAGCTGAGGATTCCGTAGACACATGGTGGAATACGGAATCATCCAACCATTGTCTAATAAACCCCACAGCCTTTCGGTCAAACTTCTTTCAATCATCATCAGGCATATCCTTGATCTTCGCTGATATGCCTAAGATCGGAGCATATAGGTCCTTGCAATAGATTAAGTCCTCCATCTTAGCCTTCCACATGGTCCAGTTAGAACCATTGGAGCTAATCATCCTTGATGAACCACCTTCCATAATTCAGAACCGATCCCACTCCGTTCAATCAACCTGAACTCTCTGATACCACTTTAATGGGTGCGTTCCACACAAGCCTTTGGATCTCGCCCCCCAATACTCTAGTATTGTGGGATATAATAATGTAATAATCAAAGATAAAGCATTAACCACACGACACAAATAATTTTTACGTGGAAAACCCTCGAAGAGGTAAAAACCACGGAACCTCGTCCAAACAAACAAATCCACTATCTCAGAGAATCGTTTACAACCGATCACAAGCATACACCGCTTGTATTAAACCTTCATCACTCACATAGGAGTGGATAAACAATAAGAGAACTATGAAAACGAAGAGATCTTACCTGAGCACGAGGATGTTGAAGAGTAGAGACGTCGTTGCACCGTGAATCACCTTCGTGAGCAAAGCTTCCTCTACCAACAAGCTTCCTCTCTCTCTCTCTCTCCCTCTTTTTTTTTTTCTCTCTCTCTCTCTCTCTCTCTCACCTTGGACGTGTTAAACCCTTATTAGGAATACCTAATCCTGTTTTGGAACTCCCTTAAATAGAGAACTGGAGGTATTAGACTCAGAAAAGAAAACTGCGTATAAGTAGTCCGCGTCGGGTCAGGCGCCCAGGTCAGTGGATCGTCGGGCGCCCCCCCAAGCCAAAATCTGTCCAGTAGGTTTCAGAAGAAAAATCCCGATTATCAGGCGCCCGGTCACCTAACCGTCGGGCACCCGACTATTGTAAAAAAAAATCCAGCAGCAAACTGCTTCATTTGATGGAATTTCGATCACCAGACCATAATTTGGTCCGGGCGCCTGACCTCACCAAGTTGCACTCTCTCTCCTCTGTGACTGAGGAGGAAAAACCCCATTGAAGGGAAGTCAAATTGATTCATGGGCACTTAATTACTGTTGAAATCGGACCATTGGATATCTTTCATATCTAACAGTCCATTAAAGGTCTATCAATTTGACAGCAAATCATCAAATAAGCCAATCTGATAGCCCAATGATCAAATAAGAGCTTTTTTTTTATAATGATTTTTATGCACCATACATCTAAACTGAGAACAATAATTTGTTGGGTTTAGCTTGACTTACTTGCATGCCACATATGAAGCTAAATCATCTGCTTGGCTTCAACAAGATTTCCCAGTTTGACAACGCCTGGTCATCTGATTGGCTTAACATATGTCAGCGCTGACTGCATTAAATGCAGTACTAATGCAGCAGTGCTGGCAAGATTAGTGGTGAGCTGGACCTATTAGGTGGTCAGCAAATTGTTGAGTTGGGCCATTAATGCAGTCAAAGCTGACATATGTTGAGCTGAGCCAATCAGGCGTTAGCAAACCTGAAGATCTTGTTGCTGCTGAGCAGGCAATCCGGACTGGCCATATATACCATTCCTAAAGTGCCTGTGTATCAATCATCACTGTTTCTTGTGATGTGGTCTACTTGAGACTTGAATCTGCCTCATTTTTGAGACGATGCTCCAAAATGAGCTGAGAAAATGGATGGATGGCACGGATAAAACACATGCATCATGATGAGGCCTGTAGAGTGACGACCAGTACTGATCAGGACTCGGTACTGGAGGGGTCACTACGGAATACGAGTCCCGGTGTATCACCCATCACACTGCCAGGGAGCGAATTAGCTGTTACCCCGGTAAAAGCGTAGTGGGTGTTACCCTAACCGTGTGGGGCCCACCTTGATTTATATTTTGTATATCCACGTCGTTCATCTATTTTATTATATCATTTTTTGGCATTATTCCAAACCTCAAGAAGATCAAAATCTCAGGTAAACTATACCACTAAAAACAGTGATGAATAACCTTTAAAAACATTTTATGAGCCATAAAAGTTTTGGATCAAGCTGATATTTGTACTTTCCTTTCATGCCTATCTTTTTGACATCATCAAAGGGTTGGATGGAAAATAAACATTATGAAAACCTTAATATGTGCCCTTTGGAATTTTTAATGTTGAGGCACTCAATCAATACTGTTTACTGAGTTATGGTCCACCTGATATTTGGATCTGCTTAATTTTTTGAACCCCATCCTAAAATGATATGTAAAAACGGATAGACAGCTTAGATGTACAATAAATCATCAAGGTGGGCCCCAAGGCAGGGGTAACACCCAAGTCGTGCTCCACACTGCCATTACCATGATATCAAAGTCTCTCTCGTATTGAAGTTGGGTGTTCCACCCAAGTGCTAGTTGGAATTATGTGCACGTGTAAAGGTTTCAGCAATGAGGGTGCGTGTGGCCCTCTCTATTAAAGGCAAATTGCCTGTTGTTGGGGTAACAATAATCCACCTCCTGTATAGACTTTCAGGAGTTTCAACGCGAGATCTAGGTCCCATATGCATATATAATAGGTGGTGAAATCCCACCACAGCCTGAGTGCATGAGTGGGTGTGGGGTCCATGGCCTCACCCAATATGGTGTGGCCCTCAACTTGAGGATACCTTGATGTATGCATTTTATATCCATGACGTTCATCTATTTGTCCGTTCAGTTTAAGCCATAAGCTAAAAAAACGCACAAGGCCAATTCTTAGTAGACCATGCCACAAGAAACAATGGTGATTGACATTTAATGGGTGGATCAAGCTGATATTTGCTTTACCCTCTTCATCTAAGTTTATGTAACCTCATCAACAGATAAACACAGTGGACCCTTGGAAGTTTTTAATGATTGAGTGTTCTATCATCACTATTTCCACAGTATTGTCCACATGAGATTTGGATTTTCTTCAATTTTGGGCTCATGCCCTTTAATAATTTGGCAAAACGTATGGACATCATGGATATAGAATACACACATCAAGGTGGGCCCCACAGTAAGGGCCACACCATCTTGGGTGAGGCCGACCCACACCTAATCGGCTCCCATGAATGTACGCCCCACAATGAAAAGGTAATTTATCATTTAGTTAAGGAAAATATTTAGAGTGATTTGTGGGCCCTGCCTTTGTCATGCTCACATGGTGCAGTTTTGAGCCATGTCAGGAGTTAGCCTAGGATTCCTGTAATAATCGGGTGTTATAGGCAAGTTGCATCCGGTCCCTTGGTTCATATGAGTCAAAGCTGTTCTCAATCGAGTGTGATTAATGGTAAGTGGGCCCTTAGAAATTAATTTAAAATTTCCTTACTTTGGAGGCTATTTAGATTAAACGGTCCAAATTAAGTCGAACTAATGTATGCCATATGCATAACTTTGAGTGCCTGAGTATCAAGAATCATTGGCTGCCAGAGTATCAAACTAACCACACGTGAAGATAATTATGGGACATCTATTGGCAAAGAGTATCTGTGAGAGATTTTGTGTTGGCTCCTTCTTGTGGATAATTGATAATTTTGAAAAAGACCCACGAAAGAGACATCAATCCACCGTACATATGGCAGGGAATGATTAGGAGCCCTCCATCAGATTTTTTCTTCACCTTCTCTAGGCGCGGATTTCTTGCGGAAGCCTTGCGCAGGAAGTTCCTGCGCTGGGAACCAAGGTGGGGCCTACAGTGATGTTTTTTGATGAATCCACCCCGTTCATCCGTTTTGGGAGCTCATTTTAGGACTGAGAACAAAAAAGAACCGGATCCAAGACTCAAGTGGGCCGAAAACGTGAGGATTAAACTTCCACAGTTGAAATAGTTGTGGAGCCACAGGAGTTTCGAATCAGAATAATATTTGTGTGTCCAGTTCATCCCAGCAGTAGTGACGTTATGAACGGTATGGATGTCATATAAACAGCACTGTGGACCCCGGGGAGGTTTCAACGGTAGTAATTTACCTACCCATCTTTTCCTTTAGTTCGGCCCAGTTGAGTCTTGGATCCGGTTAATTTTTGTTCTCACGTCCTAAAATGAGCTCCCAAAACGGATGAACGGGGTGGATTCATAAAAAAACATCACTGTGGGCCCCACCTTGGTTCCCAGCGCAGGAACTTCCTGCGCAAGGCTTTGCAGGAAATCCGCGCCCAAATATACCGGCAAGGCTGTGAACTGGCTGGCCATGAGGTGTGCTTCAAGCCCAGATTTTGAACTGCTTGGGCCGGGCCTATTTCATTTTTTTTCTTGCCTACTGGTTGCTTGCCATCATCGATCTAAATTCAACTGATCAATGGTCAGATCATCCAATGGATGTGTATTTTGGACCACTTTCCAACCTCCATGGCTAAAACTAGATGTACGGTTCCTATTGATACCTTGCCAGGCCACCTGTGCTGTGGAGAAATAGGTGTAATGTATTCCAGGGCTAAATCATTCATATCCAAAGACGCAAAGGCATGTTGTGTTCGCAGAACACTGAAGGACTCTGTGTACACGGATTCAGATTCAACGGTCCAGATTTAATATATCTGGCTGTCATATTGGTAGATTTTATTGGACGGGTATAAATCATCCAATGCCTCTATCGCAACAAACATTTGCCTGCGAACGAGGGTCTGCATTATTAAACCAATCTAATTTTAGGAATTTCACTTAACAATAGAAGATGTAATAATTTAGTTGGTCTAAACTGATCTAATGCATGCCCCGTGCACAGCTTTGAGTGCCTGCGTATCAAGATTCATTTGCCGCCAGAGTATAAACTAACAAGTACACGTGAAAATAGTGGAGCATCTATTGGCAGAGAGCATGAGTGAGAAAATATCTGGATCGTAGCTCTTTCACGTGCATATTGACAGTTTTGAAAAAGACCCCAGGAAAGAGACATCCCTGCACGGTTCACGGTTCACATGGCAGGGCGATGAAGGGTGCGGATGGGAGCGAATTAGGTGGATCCATGGACTCACCTAGCTAAGTGCGGCCCTGACCTTGGGGCCCACATTGAATTATTTATTGTATATCCACTCCGCCCATCCGTTTTTCCTGATCATTTTATATCAATATCCTAGAAATAAAACAGATCCAATTCTCAGGTGGGCCACACTGTAAGAAACAGTAAAGATTGAATGTACACCATTAAAAAATCCCTAAGGCCCACTGTAATGTTTATTTTCCATCCACCCTGTTGATAAGATCACTAAAATTTGGATGAAGGGAAAAAAACAAATATCAGCTTGATCGGAAACTTTGGAGCCTGCATACCAGAGGAAGCAGTGGTGACAATGACCACCACCGTTGAAACCTTTCTTGGCCCCACCGTGATATTCAGTTGCCGTCCAACTTCTTCATAACGTCAGACAAACCTCGATAAAGGGAAAACATAAACATTGACTTGATCCAAAACTGCTGTGCCCACAAAAGGTTTTCAAGGCAGTCATTTCATCACCATTGTTTCCTGTGGTGTGGTCCATTTGAGACTTAGATCTGTAAAAATGGTTGGACGGCGTGGATAAAACACATACATCCAGGTGGACCCAAAGAGCCCCCTGCCAGACCGTCCGTCTCTAGGTAAGTCCTGGTGTGGGAAGTACCCAATCGGGAGATGAATCAATGTGTCCATATTCATTGATAATTTCATGGCCGGCCGACGCATAAAAAAACGCACAATAAAAAAAGAATTTCGTTTTTCACATTCTCCTGCTGGGTGCTCGCCATCAACTAATTGTCTTACCATCATCTATCTAAATTCAACTGATCGGATGGTTAGATCATCCAATGGATGTGTATTTTGACTCATTTTCCATCCAACATGTATAAAACTAAATGAACCGTTCGGATCAATACCTTGCCCGGCCACAAGGGCTGTGGAGAAATGGGTGTATTATAATGCAGGCTCTGCGGGCTAAATCATTCACATCCAAAGAAGCAAACGCAGTTGGTGGGGAGCGGATTGCCTGTGACCCCGGGCACAGAGATATCTCTGTGCCCGTAGCTGTGTGGGGCCATAGAGATGTCAGTGACAAATTCACTCCGTCCATCTGTTTTTTAAGACCACGTTAGGATATTACGATAAAATTAATGCAGATCCAAAACTCATATGGGCCATGACACACGAAAAAGCGGGTATTGAACACTTCACTGTGAAAAAAGTTTTGCATCAGGCAGAACGACGAACGTTAATAAATAAAATAAAATAAAAAAGATAAAAATGAAAAGAACGACAAACGAATCTCTGCTGCAGATCATGAGATCAAAAGGATACTGTACTTTTTTTTATTATTATTTATTTTTAAAGAGAGATGCTCCTGTCCCACCCATTGGACGCTAGTTTACCGTCCAAACAGATAATAATTTCATACTATAGTGTTTGAGTGACATCCACCCGTACAAAAAGGTTAGCTCCACCATGATGATCATCTTATGCAAAAATCATCTGGTCCCACCCATCATCTGGTCCAAATCTGTTTTTCATATTTTATCAACAGTTATCCATTGTTGGGTTCGGGGCCTGCCTGAGTTTCAACGAGGGGTGTCAGTCTCCAATCCCATTAGTAGAAGATGGTAAAACAGACAATGGTATTCGAACACGTGGCAGATATATGCAGGAGCTGAGTGGATGATTTTGTAGGCCTTACCAATGTGGGCCATAAAATAAAGTTTGTTTGACCATTGACGTTGGAATTGTCCAATCAGTATGAATTTTTAGGGAATAGCCCATCCAAAATAAGGCCCACCCGATGATCAATTAGGATCTTGTACACGGCTGACACATGCACAAAATTCAAGCCGTAAAAATGAATGGAGCGAAAGAAAATGACCGACGTTATAAGTTTTAGCACGTTTTAGAGCACGTGCTGAACTTTTTATGTACTAAAAATCAAAACTAGTCCATCGACCTGTCAAGCAGTCGTCAACATTATCATTTATGAACGTTATAATCGTCGTCGCAATTATTATTGGATTGCTGTCATTATTATTATTTTTGCCATTGTCCTTCGTACTAGTGGTAGCAGTTGTGCTGTCACATGAGGTCAAGCTGTGTGGGCCCCACCGTGATGTGAAATCATGCCTAAAATATCCAGAGCATCTTGGTACGGCCCACCTGAGTTTTGGATAAAGCTGAAACCTGGTGTGACCCTTCATCTAAATGGGACACACAAAATGGATCGGCAGGATGTGTGAAACACATCTCAGCGGCCCCATAAACTATGGAAAGGTTTTAATGGGTGGGCATCCACTCTCAAATGATGTATGTAGTGTGGCCAGCCTAAGTCATGGATTAGCCTGATTTTAAGCCCATGGCCCAACACGGAAGGGTGAATCTAACTGATGAGGTGGATGTCCAATCCACATCACAGTGGGGCCCACACAGCTGGACCTCATGGGAAGCTCCCATGAGGTCGACCTGCGTGAGAGAGAGAGAGAGGCACTCTTTAAGTCCAATTGGTTGGACCACAGTTTACGGTACACGCAATGGATTACTTCCAACCTTTTTGAATGCTAGTGACATCCAATCTTCTTAATTGGTTGGCCCCACATGAGGAGCAATTCATGCAAAAATCAGCCACATCTACTGACCAGTATACCACACTTGTATTTTGCTATTAATCAATGACTATACATTGTTTTTTATTTTGTGGCTAACTTAATGATTCGGTAAGGCTGATTTTTGCCATAGGTGATCCTCATGGTGGGGCCAACCTACTAGGAGGATTAGATGTCAAAAGCACTTAACAGGTTGGAAGCAATGTACTAGATGGACTACTAACTGTGGTCCAATCAGTTGGACTTGAATCTCTCTCTCTCTCTCTCTCTCTCTCTCTCTATATATATATATAATTGAATACCCCTGATTTGCCAAGTGTTAACTTAGAAAAATACTTGTTTAAGAATGCTGCACGTGGAGAAATGCACCCACGTAAGTCCTCTATTAGATGTATATTCATTACAATTTCAATTAAATCAGAGTAACGTATTTCGACTAGCGGATCAAAAGTAAAGCAGAGATAACTAAATCCAGAAATAAAGGTTAACAACAAAAATGGTAAAGTTCAAACGCAATGTCAGCCCATATGAGAATTATACGAATCATAATAGATGCAACATGAAGGAAAAATGTAACTACTAAAGGGATGGAGTTAATATACTACTGGGACGCTCCGAGTGGACCACCATTTGGTCCTATTCTTGGGGCATTTGCATATGTCAAATGGAAGACGTCAAACACCAACATAGTAAAGAAATATCCTCAAGATTATACTTAGGACCTTTTAGTTATAAACATTTTCATGATGAATATATATACTACTCTTTAGCATATAATTTTAACGCACAAATATTAAGCAAGTTATATATGTTATCTACACAAGCATGCACAGTCAATGATATCATAACAAAGCAAACAGTTTCCTAAACTAGTTGATTAATGTAAGAATGTATGGTGTGCAAATAGAAGAAAATGATGCGCTGATCTTTCTAACAGTCGACTAGCTACCCCACAAGTGCATGATGTCCTTGGGCGAATCAAAGTAAATAGTGAGCTGATCTTTCTAACAGTCGATCAGCCACCCACAAATGTAAGGTCTTTCCTCAGTATACTGGCCTTTCTAACAGTTGGATAGTTACCTGGAACGTTAATATCGTGTATACATGATTAGTTCAACATTTATTAATCATTTTGCATACAACAAGATTAGCGAAGCTGAAATACCGTCATGATATCACAAGTCTAACTGGGACTATTTGGCTCCTTACGATGCGCCACCAATCATTACTAGTAACCCATCGATCCAAGATTTGAGTTATCATCCCATGAAAGCATGGTCTAATCATGCGAAATAGCTCGTTACCCAAATATCAAATACAATTAATTAATTTAGAGGTGCGGGCGTGTCACCTTGAATTAAACCAATGCACATCTGGATTGTTTGAACAGCGCACAGGCACGCAAACATCCGCCAGGGTTACATTTATGAGCTAAATATTTTTTATTTATTTGATAGTCTAATACCCTTCCACAAAAGGATGAGATAATTAGAGATCATCACTTTGGTTTGTAAGACTTGGAATTGTGATGAAGATAGCCCTTTGGTGAAGATAACAACAATTTAATTTGAGAGAATATATAAAGAATGCATGGATCCTTGCGTATGGCTTTCTCTCGAATAAAATGGTAATCAATATTCTCAACATGCCTTGTGTCTGTTTGGAAAACAAAATTGGAGGTTAATTGATATTGTCACACTAGATGTTGGGAGAGATGAAAGGTAGACGTGGGGATCTTTAAGTAGTGATCAAATCTAAAAGAGCTCAGCAACTATATGAGTAAGGGACATGTACTCAGATTCCATGTTATAGCATGTAACAGTGTGTTGGTTTTTGGAACTCCAGAAAATAATGTTGGGTCCTAAATAAATATAGAAAACACTTGTTAATTATTTTTTTATCAGGACTTCCAGTCCAGTTTGCATTTGAGTAAGCCTGTAATTTAAGATCACTGAAGAAAATCTAAAGATCATAAGTGATAGTTCCTTTGATATATCAAAGAATATACTTTATTGCTATTATATAGCCTTCTTTTGGTTAATGCATAAATTAGCAAACATAGTTGACAGCATAAGAGGGATCCAACCGAGTCCAAGTGAGATATTGGAGTGCTCCAATTATATGCTGATAATTAGTAACATCATAAAGAGGGGGGTGCATGTTCTTACAGAAGTTTCTATTTAGTGATAACTAGAGAGCAATATGGTTTTACTGGAAAGAGGTGCGTGGATTGACTAAGGTAGATAACTAGAAAGGGTTTGCAAGACCGTCACTGGGTTGCTAGTTATGAGATTGCAGTGGCAAAGGGGAGAAGATGGTAGTGGTTATAGCATTAGGTCTACGTGGATGGGGCAGGGATGAGAGATTCTTGGGTTGTCAAAACGGAGCAAGGATTTGATGGTGCTGGTTGTGTCCATCGAAATAGGGCTGGTATGAGAGATTCTTAGGTTTGCGTGGTCATCAACATAGAGGATTTAATGGTGCTAGTTGTGGTTATCAGAATGGAGCATGGATGGTATAGTTAGGAATGTCGATGGTGTGATTGTCGGGAAAATAGATCGTCGGGATAAAGGATAGGGTAGGGAAAAATTTGTGCTAAGAAGGGTTGCTTCGGGATGCAGTAGGGTGACAAGTGTGTGAGGATAGTTGGTGGTGGGAGATGGGTTTCACTAGATAGGGGTTGATAGAGTTTACCAGACAGGAGGTGAGTTTTATTACAGGAAAGGGAGATGAGTTTTAGGGTTTGGTGTTACGATTTGGTTTAAGTGGGAGATTGGTTTTTGTGTGCTAGTAGGATTCGGGTTTATGACTGATGGATGATGGTGTATTGTTGATAGACATGCGGCAATGACGATGAACAATTTATATGCGGCCTTATCAATGTCTCTGATACCATGACAAAATATGAATTGTAAAAATAATTTGTACATTATATTTTTCTTTGTACAAATGGTGTATAAATACAATGGAGGTATAGATTATACAATAAATTTAAACATGGTCCAAAGATGGAGTTTTGTTATCTCTATATTTATGGACATCCTACCTAAATGAGATTAAAACTATTCTTCGATTTTAGTTAAGCTTCAATTAAAAGTATCCATATGGCTTGACACTCACTGTACGATCGTATGAGTTGGACAAGATTTAGCTTAGGGAAAGTTTTAGAAACAATCAACATGCCAAATTAACAAATCGAGAGGCTCGCCAACCCATTTCTATCCAAAATCATCAAGTCTCTAAAATGCTTAAATATACATTATTTCAATAAAACCAATCCCAAACACCCTAAGAGGCCTTAAAAAACTCAAGGGGATAGCTCAGGAAGGCTCCCAACTTGACCAAAAAACAATTAGCGGAATAGATTGATGAACCCACAACCTGATTAGCTTGATCTTGATTGCTCGAGAACAATTAGCGGAATAGATTGATGAACCCATAACCTGATCAGCTTGATCTTGTCTGCTCGAGCGTCTAATGGTACTTTTAAGTTGTGAAGTGGTTAAAGACAATATTTTTACTTAGATGATACTAAGAGTCTATGAAAGGCTAGTTGAAAGAATCCCTAACACTTTTAAGAGATAATCACCATATAATCTTTTGTCTTTTGATGTAATTAGGGGTATATACCAGACTATGGCCTAAAATGTTGGAATAAAATTTGCCTTGTGTTGTCTTCTTTATATATGTTTGGATTCATTTATAAATGTCTGCAAAATTTACCTATTCATCATAAACTAGAAAAACTCATTCAGTTTTAACAACCTGGATGAAAGGAAAACACATGTTGAACAAAACTTATGTGGCTCCTAAGAAGCTTTTAATAGTAGGCGTTCAATCGCCACCGTGTGGTACCCTTGAGCCTTCCATTCAGTCTCATTTATGACCTCATAACCTAAAATGACACGGGAAAATGGATGGACAGCATGGATAAAATCCATACATCACAGAGGGCCTTATAAAGCCCTGCCTGGATTGAGTCCGTCCAAGCAGAGGTGGGACACAATTTGCTTCCCCTGTTTGGCCTTGAAAAAAACCCGATCTACCTCATTTGTGGGCTTATGCCATTAAAATGATATGGAAAAATGGATGGAGATAAAGCCCATACATCATATGGCCCCACAGAGCTGTCCGTCGAGGCCGAGGGCAGGACGCAATCCACTTCCCCTGTTTCGCCTTAATTGAAAAACCAGGTTGATTCACCAGTCAGGCAGGCTGCCCCAAAACACGTGGTATGGCCCACTTAAGTTTTGAAATGCTGCAGAATACCTAACATTTTAAAATTAATTCTTCCAACGGGCACATCTCAATTGTTTTCTATGTTATTGCTCATGTCAGTTTTAGATTTATCGTGATTTTTTACTTTAATGGTTAACCTCAGGCAGCTAACCTAATTGATGGGATGGATCTCATGGAAGATCCACACACGTGGCTCTCAGCTGGCAAAGCTACTCCGACAGTGCATGCTCATTCGCTGAGTATAGAAAGCAATTCATAGCTCCTGTGCCAAGAAAAAAAGAAGAAGACTGAAAGGATGATCCAGTCTATCCATGATGTGGTCTATTTTTTTAGCCATCCTTTTTCTAAGCCAATGATGGAATGGCTAGGATTGCCTCCTAACAAAAGTGATCCTTTTATAATCATAAAAAATACACGATGGACCCTAAGGACTTGTTTGACACCATTGATTTGAGAGGAAGTGATGAGAAGTGGATACTGTTATATGAATTCTCATTAATTCCAATTCTTATAAATTCTAGATTTTCTATTTTGCAGCCAAAATTTGAAGAGAAATCAAACATGAGGGAATGAACTCTGTGGATTTTAATCCCACCGTATGCCCACTGTATCAGCTTCAATTTTTAAATCATGTCATCCATCCATTTCTACCGATCATCTTATGACAGGATCTAAATAAAGCAGATCCACATCTTAAGTGGACTATAAAACAAGAAAAGTGGAGGGTGAGACCTTTTATGATGCACATAAATTTTAGATTAAACAGATATTTGTATGGTCCCTTCATCTAGGTCTTTATGACCTTATCAACAAATTAGATGGAAAATATTCATCATGTCGGGTCCCACATTGGGGATGATTTCTCCTCAAATCCCACCCTTTTTAAAGGATTTGAAAAGTAGTTAAAAGTGCCTTTTGAATTTTCATGAATTCTTATGAAATCCACTTCTCACCGAATCCATGGTTCTAAATAGAATAAAGCAAGTGGTTTCTCCTCACTTCTCCCCAAATCCATGGTGCCAAACGAGCCATAAATCCATGGTGCCAAACGAGCCATAACAAATGCACATATCACATTGTTGATTAGGCCTATTTTATTGTAAATGATCTTTACTGCAAATCGTAAATGCTATTAATCCAATGGTTAAGATTGTCTGATCAGTGTGACGAGTACATGATAGCCCATGAAATGAGTCTCAAACCTAATGACCAGTCTAGATGAATGGCGTGAACTGCCTAGGTATCCCGATACAGGTAGGAGCCCTATAGCTTACACTTTTTGGGTTCCAACCCATGGCTCAGTGGCAGATTGAGTCCTTTTCAACACTGTGGTCATGGTTCGAGTACCCTTGTGGTACAGGCGTATGCGATTATGTTATTAAAAAAAAAAAAAAAAAAAAAAAAAAAGAAAGAAAGAAAGAAAGAAAAAAAAAAAAAGTCACTGTACCTCTCTCATCTAAAACACATGCTTTTTTGTGGATTGCAGGGATGGTGCAGGCGTCCGGCGCTTTCATTGGCGCCTTACAATGAGCTGCTGCATGTCTGGTAGTTGGGACATCTGACCCACGAAAAAGGCTGGCCCTCAAGCAGATCAGGCGTCTGTAAAGTAACATTCATCATCCACTTATTTAGGTGGGCCCTACCTGTGCGATCGGTTCGCGATCAATGTTGTAACCATTGGAAAGCTGATTGGATGGTAACCCCGCTGTGAGGCCCACCGTGACCTTTTTTTTTTTTTTTACGTCCACGCCGTTCATCCATTTTGCCAACTCATCCCATGGCATGACCCTAAAAATGAAGCAGAACTAAAGATCAAGTAGACCACACTAAAAGAAAAGGTGAGAATAATGACATCCACCGTTGAATCCTTCAAAAGCCGTTCATCTGATTTGCAAGATCATTTTGTAGCATGAGTTAAAAAATAAAGAGATCCAATTCTCAGGTGACCATATTATAGGAAACAGTGGTGATTGAACGCTCTATCATTGAAAGCTTTCTAGGGTCCACCATAGGGTTTCTGTGATATTTATTTACCATCCAACGAGTTGATAAGGTCACATATACTTGGACGAAGGGATAAACAAATATCCCCTTCATCCAAAACTTTTATGACCCATTATTGGTCAATTTATGGTCCACCCTATAATTAGATCTACTTCGTTTTTGGCTCATACCTTGAAATGATCTGAAAAAATGGATGGATAGCGTGGATATATGATATATAAATCAAGGTGGGCTCCATAGTAAGGGCCGCACCACCTCCAGTGAGGCCGGCTGCACCTAAGCCACCCCTGACATTCAATCAATAACTATTTCTTGCAGTGTGGTCCACTTGAGCTTTTGATCATTTTTTACCTCCTCAAGCCATTGGCCTTGTTGCAGCACACGTTTCCGCTATTTTTAGGTAGGCTACGTAAATCACTGTTGGGCCACCATGATGTATATGTGAAATCCAATAGATCCATCATCTGAGACAGCCTGCTTTAGGATGTATGACCTACAATCAAGTCCACCCAAAACTCTAAGTGAGCCACACCACATGTAAAAGCACAACTGGATGCACATCATTGAAATCTTCCACGGACCCACCTGAGTCTGGGAAAGAGCAGATATTACACACCTTAGAGTGGCTCCTAAAAAGTTTTCAACGGTGGATGTCACTGTCCCCACTGTTTTTTGTGGTAGGGTCCAAATGAATGGACGGTGTGGATACAACGCATAAATCATGCTGGGCCCCACGGACTGGTGACGTCACTTCAGTAGCGAGATTCGCTACTCAGCCTGTAAGTAGCTAATCCGCGTCCGTTCGATGGGCATTTTATTTTTTATTATTTTTAACCCACTCACGCTCACACCCACACACACACCACAAAGGGGTCGATGGGTATTTTCGTCCAGCTAATGAAACTCTGAAATAGGACATGGTTCGCATGCCGAAACGTCTCTTTCACACTCACGTCGATGGGCATTTTCGTCCAGCAAATGAAACTCTGAAATAGGACATGGTTCACATGCACACTCTTATCGTGGGCCTGAGCCGCTGTCCGGCAACAGTGAAAGTTCTGCCGATTAGGTACTGTGTCACAGGAGTTCTGAGCCGCTGTCACCGAAGACGAAGACAGTGGCCTTTATTATGGGACCTGTATTCTATATCCATGCCGTCCGTCCTCTTTGCCAGATATTTTTTTAAGGCATGAGTCCAAAGATGAAGTACATCCAAATCTCAGGTGGACCATAATATCTAACACTGTTTTACGGCCCACCATAATGTTAGTTTCAAATAAGGTCGCATCAACCGCACGAAGGAAGGAAAAAAACAAAAAAAAATATCATCTTGGTCCAAAACTTTTTTAATGGCCAATCACCACCGTTTTTTAGTGGTAATATCCCATTGAGATTTGGAGCGTGGATTTGGAACCCTTTGGATTCAGAACCCCTGAAACGCCCTTGTTGTATTTGGCACCCTAGATTTGGAATCCCTATAATCCAAAAGTATGATATTTAAGGGGGCTTGAATTTAATTATTAAATCAACTTTAATATCCTTAATTAGTGTACGTATGCAATATTTGACACAATGGTTGTAATAAGCCCATTGAAATATATACTATGGGTGGAAATGATGAAATTCTGAGTTTTAGATGGGCCATAAGCACGGGATAACATCTGAGTGACTAACCAATGATTTTTAACCGTTGATTTACATTGATAATGTTTGGATGGCGCAGATCATCATATTAATGAAATTTTAGTGATGTAATTAATAATTGGATTGTCTGGGGATATCATTAGTGAGCCATGTGTCCAATAGATTAGTAGCCTAGTGACACACATGTTACACATGTGACTCTTGGAAAGGTTCTAAATGTAATCCAAGTTTTCCCTTTGGATTTGAAACCCCTCATTGATGCTGGATTTGAAACTCCAGTTGCTTTATGTGCCAAGCACACCAGTGGATTTGAAACCCCCTAAATCCACGGTGCCAAACGACCCCTAATCCGCTTCAAGTTTTTTAAAGGGGAGAAATAACTTTTAGATAAGCTTCAAAAAACAATAAGCATGCTTGTTATTGTTATACTAAACAGGTTCTAACAAATAGTAGATAGGCTTAAAGAGGAAATCATTGACCTAGTTTGCCAATCAGACCGTTAAGCGAAAGCTATGTGGGGCCTATTGTGATGTTTGTGACATCTGCTTCGTCCATCAGGTGCATATGCTCTTGCTATGACACTAGCCCAAAAGCAGGGAAGATCAAAATCTCAGGCCCTCCACAACATTGGAGATAGGAAGATGGGCCGCCCACTGTAACTTAATGGCACAGAAGTATTCTCTCTCTCTCTCTCTCTCCCTCACTCTCCCGCTTTCTCTCTCTCTCCACTTGTGTACTCTGTTGCGTGCTACAACCTGTAGCGTACCACATTTAAATAGAGGGTAGGGGTCATATTTCCAACCTTCCCTAAAAAATATATGCACCACCCATTTAACAATTATTTAGTTCTAGAATTGAGAAGTGAACACATGCACCCGTCTGTATGCTAACTAGGGCTGCAGCCCCATGTTGCCATCCGAACGGTGGGCTCACCTGCACAGAAATTGAGCTGTTCAACGCTTTTTTCCCCCAGCTGGTTAGCTCTTTAGGGCCCACACTGATAGAATCAAAGGTCGACATACTGGCTGCACCCAATGAGTGTATCTACCTGATTTACAAGTTAGGTGATCCTGTGTCTCACCTGCTAGCCCAGATGAAAGACTGCTCAGGGGAGACAATAACCCGTGGGGTGGGTGGGTTGATCATGTAACTAACCGTGTGGGTGCCTTGCATGACTAACCAAAAATAAAGTTGGGTGATCCTTATGTGGGTGTTGCATGGGAGCGTGTTGAGGCTGGTTGGGGTGCCATTTGATTTCCCCCTTGAATTTGAATTTGGACCGCATTATATTTACATTTAGTCGTACATTTAAAAGCCATTATCGGATGGTTATGATTGCTTAGTCATTATGATTTTAGAGTTTGTTCCATACATGTAGAGCTGCACACAAGCCAAGCTAGCTCGGTTAGCTCGCTCCACTTGGCTCAAACCAGCTCGAGTTAGCTCGATTCGAAGGTTGGGTTTGAACCAAGCTGAGCCATTTCTCTAAGCTTGAAATAATTTTCAAGCCGAGCTTGAGCTAACCCAAGCTTGATTCAGCTCGGGTTGAAGTTCGGCTCGACTCGGCTAACTCAATTGAAAAAGTATATGTTTTAGTCCCACATTGGAAGTGAGCAAAGAAATGAGAGTTGAAACTCTCTATAAAAGTAAGTGGGAGGTGTCAATGGGCTTTGGGCTGCCTTTGGGCCCTAATTTTAAAAAGTTTTAGGTTGGGCTTTTGGGTTAGGCGTAATTAAAATTTTGTCTTTTCTAGGCTCAACTCAAACTCGAATAGGGCTTGAAAGCTCAGTCGAGCTAGCTCGAACATGTAAGTCCAGCTCGAAAGCCAAGTCGAGCTGAATACGAGCCAGGGTGGTCATTGAACGAGCCTAGCTTGAACAGGGCCAAGCTGGGCTCGACTCGGCTCGTGTACAACTCTACATACATGGTAGGCTACGCTCAGAGAAAGGGTTTGTGTATGTACATAGGGTGCAAACATGTTTGAGATGGACACAGATTAGCTGTAACCCCCATTCAGCCAGGTGGTGCAACCCTATCCATGAGGTCCACCTTGATGTATGCATTGTACATCCATGCTGTCAATCTATTTAGCCAAATTATTTTAGAGCATGGTTCCAAAAATGAAGCAGATACAAATCTCAGGTGGACCACACCACACGAAAAGTGGTCATTCAATGCCCATCATTATAAATATCCTGGGACCACTGTATGTTTAGTTGCTATCCAACCTGTTGATAAGGTCTCACAGACCCAGATGAAGGGAAAACACAAATAGCAGTTTGATCCAAAACTTTGGTGGCCCTGAGAACTCTTTAGGGGTGGGAATTCAATCCCTATTGTGTGATCCTCCTGACATTTTTATATGCTTCATTTTTGGGACTATGTCTTAAAATAAGCTGGAAAAATAGATGGATGGATCATTAGTTACTTAAGATAAGCTACTTATGCCTCAAGTAGCATATCTTGATTTCGACTTATTAAACTAAGGTCGTTCAGGGGCCGTTTGGATACAACCAAATAAGTTACTTTTCGACTGAACTTCAGACGTTAAGTTACTTTTGGCACTTAAGTTCATTTGGTAAGTATAATTGAAAAGTAACTTATCTCTTAAAAATTACTTATCCTAGTAAGTATTTTTTATTTTTAGCTTTTTGACTTTTAACTTTTCTACTTATCTCCCTCATGTTACTGCTTTTGCTCCCTTTTATTTTTTTGTTGGTTAGCACACACCCCCGCTGTTAGTCAGCCTCCAAGTGTTAATTAACCACCCTCCAATTTAGCTTTTCTACTTTTCTCTCTCAGGTCACGCTACATATCAAAGTTCTCTCTCATGGTTCACTCAATTACTGCTCTCTCATACCGTCCATATCAAAGGAGGCCCCATATGATGGACTGTCCCATGAAAGGTGGGGCTCACACAGTGGACGGTCCCACATCAAAGATGGGCCCTACATTAATTGGTGCAAGATCCAATCCACCAATCAGGTTGATTTGATCTTCTAAATCTTTCCCAAAAATGTTTCTGGGCCACTAACCATGTGGACCGACTATTGGAAACAAGTGAATGAGTTAGAAACTTCAACCAAGTCTTACAGAGCCGTACATTTGTTTTGCAGACTGTGGCCCACCTGACCAGTGGATCAACCTGATTCTTGTGCCAAAGCATCCATATAGTGGTCCTGTTCTGATGGATGGAATGTATCTCGGACCAATCGTGCTACGCTAGCACATGCATGGCATGTACATGAGCTTTATTGCATGCACGTGGGATCAGAAAAGATCATTCTGTTAGGAAAACTGTCTCAACGCTTAGCTTTTTCTTTTTATGTCAATATGTTGCTTATTATATGTAGATTTGAAATTTTATCTCGAAGGTTACTTATCAATGTGTTATTACCAAACATATTTACTTATTGGCCGATAAGTATATTGTTTACCAAACATACTTATCTACTTAATAAATGAAAACCAAGATAACTAACTTATGATATACAGCTTATCTTAAGCAACTTACAATCCAAACAGGCCCTAAGTAACTTCAAATAAAAAAACTCGCTTATAAGTCATCATAAACCAAACTTATCTCAAATAAGTTACTTATCTACTGCTGTAAGTAGAAAAAGTAACTTATTACGTGGTATCCAAACTACCCTAACATAAGTTGCTTTGGATAGGCTACTTATTTCATAAGTAGCTTAGCTTAGTTTCTACTTATTCGTTTGGTAATCAACATACTTACCAACCAAAGAGTCGAAAAACATGTTTGGTTTCTAACAATTTTTATTTATTTATTTTTTACATAGGCACGCCCCCCCCCCCCCCCCCCCCCCCCCATACACACACACAAACCCAAAACTCACACTGTAGTGGATTTTCACCACCTATAAGACTCAAACCCGAGACTTGGTGTTGAAACTCCTAGGAGACTAAGACCGAGGCAAGGATGAGAACCCCAATACGAGGATTAATCATGTTTGGTTTCCAACATAATAAGCAATTATCCCTTGAGTTTGTTTGGTCCTTCTCACATCGACCATCCATCATGTGGGGCCAACCTTTGATGTGGACCATTCATCGTGTGTAGGCCCCACCTTTGATGTGAGTTGTCCATCATACAGGGCCCACCTTAGAAGTGGGTCATACATTACTATGGCCCGACCTTTGATGTCCACCTTTCATTATATAGGGCCCACTTTAATATTGGTCATCCATCAAGTAGGGGCCGCTATCGATGTTATTGTCCATCATGTGGGGTCAACCTTTAATATCCATCACCCATCATGTGGGCCCTACCTTTGATGTGGGCCGTCCATCATGCAGGGCCCACCTTGGATAGGGGCCACTCATAATTAGGGTTGACCTTTGATGTGGACCATCCATCATGTGGAGCCCACCATTAGTAATTGCACATCATGTGGAGTCACCTTTGATGTGGACTATCAATCATGTAGGCCCCACCCTTCACTGTAATTTGCCCATCATCATGTAGAGCTCGCCTTTAATGTAGGTCATTCATCATTAAAGGCTGACCTTTGATGTAGATCGTCCATCATGTGGGGCCACCTCAATATGGGCTATCCATTATGTGGGGCCCAACTTCAATGTCCACTACCCATCATGTAGAGCCTACCTTTGATGTGGACTGTCCATTATGTGGGCCCCACCTTTAAAGGTCATCCATCATATTAGTCCGCTTTGGATGTGGGCTTTTTATCATTATAGGCTGACCAATTTGTTGTGAACCATGCACATGTGGCCCATATTAATATGAGGTCATCCATCATGTGGGGCCCACCTTTTATGTGGACCATCCACTGTGTGAGGACCACATTCAATGTGAACAGTCCACCACATGGAGCCTCTTTTGATATGGATCGCGGGAGAGAGCCTCCTATGCCTAAATGGATAATGAGAGAGAGGTAGAAAAGCCACATGTTAAAAAGCCAAAAAAGAAGAAGAAGATAAGTAGCTTTTGGCAAATAAACTACTTTTACAATAATCTTACCAAACGTACTTACCTCAAATAAGTAACTTATCTACTACCGTAAGCAGGCAAGGTAACTTCTTTGTTGGTATCCAAATGAACGCTAAGAGAGAGGATAGGCACACGCTATATGTGTAGAGAGGAGAGAATGGGCCGAGCTTAAGACGTCTCAAATAGTGATAATACCCTCCTCTTTACTCCAAATCATTTCTAATATCCTTTTAAAACCCAAAATTCATAATACCCCTATGATTACCTTCTTATTTACATTTTTTTTTTTGTTTTGAAAAACAAGCGAGCATGACTCTCTTATTACTTATCTAGGGCAAAGCCTGAAAAGATACAACAAACGGGGTGGACCCCGACAGAAAAGAAAGAACGGAAGCGGACAAGGGAAACTTACACCCACATCCCAAGCGTAGGGAAGAAAAGAAAAACTAAAAAAGAAGAGAAATGTGGCGGAGGGGAAAAAAGGAAGAGGACCACCAAGAGGAGAGTTCCACAACCCAGGACAGGCATTAAATAAACTTAGCTATCTCAGTCTTAGTGATGAATCTGGAAGGGGAGTGCAACTGAATGGCCACTAGCCTAGAGAGGATAGTTCGCAGGCAGTCAGAAATAATCCCAACGTGGCTAGTGAGAGAAGAAGCGAAGATATAAAGCCTCCTAGTGAATAAGCGCATCTCCTAAGAGGATGACGTCGGGTCTTTGATCACTGAAAGAGTTTGTTGATTGTCCATAACCAAGTCTAAGGTTGGGGGCATGGGTTTGGTGGAGCCAAGCTGGGTGGATCCCCGTGGAGCTCACCATGATACATGTTCGTTACATGCACCAACCATCCATTTTAATAGCTTATTTTAGGTCACGGTCCAAAAAATGAAGTAGATCCTAATCTTAGGTGGATCACACCACAAGAACGTGGTGATTGAATAGTCATCACTAAAAACTTCTTGGGACCATTAGAATGTCTATTTTCCATCCAACAGGTTGCTAAGATAAAAAATAAATAATAATAATAATAATAAGCCTAGTTGAAGGGACCAAAAAAATATCATCTTGATCCAAAACTTTTGTGGTCCACAAGAAACTTTTAATTATCAATAACAATTGTTTCCTCGGGTGTGGTCCACCTGAGATATGGATCTGCTTCCTTGTTTTGACAATGACATAAAATCATCAGTCAAAATGGACCGACAGCGGAAATGTCAAAGCCCGGCTTGCCTTAAAAATAGAAAATAAAAGGGAAAAAATAAAATAAAATCCAAAGCAGTCCTACAATGCAAGTGTCCAGAATTTTTTATCCTTTTGTTATATTATTATTTTTATAGACTTATCACATGCAAGATTTCCATTTTTTTAAAATCCTTCCGATTTTTTCAACTTAATTTGTCTTGTTACCACAATCATTTAACTCCCAGTCTCCCAGACATGACAATGGCTGTAAAACAACCATTTCCCCCCCACGTTTCACATGTGTGCAAGGAAACGAGGGAAAGGCCCTCTTCCATTTTCTTTCTAAAAAAGTTGTATAAACTAGCAGAGTGGGGCACACGTTGTGTACATTACACCCAATCAGTGCAACAGTTTCATCCCACAATGACGATCACATGAACAAAAAATCAGGTTGATCCAATCTTTCGGTGGGCCACATCATATGTAAACGCACACAACCCAAAAACTCTCAATTCATGTGTGGCCATCCTGATTTTTGGTTCTATGGTCATAATGGGATGCTCCTTGGACAGGTTGGATGTCATAGACACACCACATGGCATAGAATAATCAGATTGATCTCCTTTATTGAAAAAATGAAGAATTATTAAAATGTACTCTTTTAAAATTTTTGTGATCCACGTGTAATTCCTGCACTGTTTCCTACTTTGCCAATGATGGCTTGCTTTTTGAAGGCTAAAATTGAGAAATGTGCTAATTTTATATGGGGCCATTGTGATATATGATATATGTGTCTTATCCGTGTCTTACCCCCCCTCACAAGACGGATGGGGTGGACAGCAACGGGGCCCACACTGATGTGACGGGTCAGCACATCACCATCACATCGGTGCGGGTTCGACCAGCTCTCCACCAATGATGAGGTGCCAAGCAGACCCACACTGATATGATGGAGTCAGCACACTACCATCACATCGGTGCGGGCCCGACTAGCTCTCCACCAATAATGAGGTGTTGGCACCCGTCAGTCTCCTCAGTGTCCTGGTGGGGGTTAGTCCAAGTCCCATTTCTGTCCCTTTACCACCATTTATTCGCTGCTACCTTTCTTTGTCGTTCATATCCTCGGCCCCAGATTAATGAGACTGGACAAACAGTGAAGCTCAGCTGTGCTTCACGAGTCATTGGCTCAACTCACCGCGTTAAAGGTTGATCCCATTGACAGCCCTACTCAAGGGCAAGATCTGCAGCGATCCCATAATCTTAATGGGGGATTGGCCAATCACGAGTCGACTCACTGAGTTTTTAAGTACTGGTTTAAACTGTGCATATTAGTTAGACGGGAGCGGATTGGGTGCGGCTCAGGCCTCACCCAAGCTAGTGCATCCCTTACTGTGGGCTCGGATTGAGTGTGGCTCAGGCCTCACCCAAGCTAGTACATCCCTTACTATGGGCTCACCTTGATTATATATTCTACATCCACGCTGTTCATCCGTTTTTCCTGATCATGTTAGGGTTCCTTGATATATATTGATGTGCCTCTAACAGCTGCAGCTTTTAGATAAGTGGTGATTTGACTTGGTACTACCCTGATGTATTCCTTTTTATATCCATGTTGTCCATCGTGTTGGTTTTTTTTTTTTTTTTTTTTCGTTTCATTTTAAGATGTGATCCAAAATTTTAGGAAGATCCAAATCTCAAGTGGACCATACCAATAAAAAAAAGTGATTAATAACTATTAAAAACATTTTTCAGGCCCCAAAAGATTTGGATCAGTATGATCTTTCTAATTTACCTTGGTCCCAGTCTTCTTGACATTATCAGCAGATTATAAATGAACATTAACAAAACGTTAAAATGAGCCCTTTGAAAATTTTAATGGTGAGGCACTCAATCAACACTGTCCACTTGAGATTTGGATACGTATAAATTTTGGTATCCCAATCTCAAAATGTGAGCCCCACGGTAGGGGAAACAGGTAACACCTAATTCACACCCAAAAATATCAGACTTTTTAGCCGAGCACGTACTCGGCCCATCTCTGACCAAACACATCTCCCCGCGTCGTGCACCCTGACGGATGTTGATGGGAACGGATCAGGGGTTAAATGCTACCCCACGTGGCAACTTATTAATGGTGTTCAGATGCCCGTTGGAGATAAGGTCGAGTACGTGCCCGACCTGTGAATGTTGAGAGCCATTTTAACCGGAGCGGTTTAGGTGTTACCCGGGTAACACCCTTAGTGGGTGTTAACCTTACCATGGCGTCCACCATGATCATGTTTTGTACATCTACGCCGTCCATCCGTTTCTCCAGCCCATTGTAGAACGTTTTCCAAAAATTAAGCAACTCCAAATCTTAGGTGGACCACACCATGAGAAATAGTGGTGATTGAGAACCTCACCATTAAAAATTCCAAATGGCCCATCTTAAGGTTTTTTTAATTTTGATTTTTCATCCAACCTATTGATAATGTCAAGAAGACCTCTTTGAAGGAAAAAAAAAATTCAAACATCAGCTTGCTCCAAAAATTTTGTGGCTCACGAGAAGCTTTTAATGGTCATTTATCACTCTTTTTAGTGGTTTGATCCACGTGAGATTTAGATCTTCTTAAGGTTTTGGACCATATCCCAAAATGAGATGGAAAATCAGATGCATGACTTTGGATATACAAAAAAAATACATCATTATGGCCCCTAAGGTGTTACCCGGGTAACAGCTAATCCGCTCCCCATCTTACCAATTTCTTCTTTTATTTTTGGTTTCGTACACACCCCATTTTTAGTACACCCTCCCCCTGTTAATCACACTACCGTGTTAGCCATCCCCACTTTGAGAATTGATACCACGACCTCAGTGTTGGAAGGAGGCAATCTTCACTTAGTCTACCGCTTGAGCTATGTATCCGGGTGTCCATCTTACCAACTCATACACACCAGTAATATGCCACCATGGGGAGCACCTAATTAGGCGGTGTTATTGGTGTTACTAATCCCCTAGCGATGCGGATTTCTCCCAAAATCCCATCACCGAAAGTACCTAACGGTGAGCTCGGTGGGGCTCACTATAATGTTTGTGAGAATCCATTGATTTTTCCTGTTCTTATTAGGACATAGGCTCAAAAGTGATCCAGGTTCAAAGCTTAAGTTGGTTGCATGACAAAAAAACTAGAGTTGTATACGAGTCCAACCAAGCCGGGCACTACTCGTCCAGCCAGCATATAATTCAGCTCGAACTCCGCTCGATTTGGTCAGCAACTCAGGCCAACTCGAGCCAAGTTTAGGCTGTGCATTAATGATGTTTTGGGTTTTCTAAAGAAAAAAATAAATGCAATTTTTTAATTTTCAAAGAGCAATTAAAGCATGTATAGAATTTAAAATAAAAATAAAAATGAAAGTAAATTTTTATTTTTATTTTTAAAGAACAATTAATGCATACATAAAAAAGAAAATAATTGAATACACCATTCTTTTCAAAACTATAAATGCATGGCCATTTGCATGCAGCGGGTTGGAAGAATGTGTTGGGTACTTATTATGCCTTGCCAAGCCGAATTGAACCAAACCGAGTTGATTCAAAGCAAGCTTTGAGTCAAGTCGAGTTGAGCTCAGGTAAGCTCGGCCTCAGCTCAAATTTTTTCTAAGCTCTAAAAATAAGTTTAACTTAGTTCGAACCTAGGACCCATTCAAGTTGAGTCGAGCTAGGTAATCGAGCCAACTCATCCCGCATACAGCTCTCCAAAAAATAATGACAATTAAATGTGAACGTTCATGATGGTATTTTTGTGTTTTCAGTTCATCTCATAGGAATGACCTTATAAATGGCATGGATGGCATATAAATAATACCGTAGGCCCTATGGAGGCTTCAACCGCAGGTATTTCCCTACCCATTTTTTCCTATCATGTGTCCCACTGAGTTTTAGACCTTGAGTGATTTTTTAGTACATGTCTTAACATGAACTGAAAATGGATGGACGGCGTTGCTTTCTCACAACCATAGTGGATCCAAGGTAGCTTCCAGTGGGAGGAAGTTCATGCAAAAGTGCAAATTGGGGATTGAGTCTTGGATCGGGCTTATTTTTGTTCACATGCCCTACAATGAGCTCAAAAACTGAGTGGACAAGGTGGATTTCTCACAAACATCATGGTTTTGAATAGGCTAATAATTACGTTTTCAGTTATCCCAACGGAAATAAAGTCATGAAAGGTATGGATGGCATAAAAACATAACTGTGGACTGCATAGGTTTCAACTGTAAGAATTTCCCTACCTACCTTTTCCTTTAGTGTGACCCACTTGAGTCTTGAATCCTTCTCAATTTCATTCTCATATCTTAAAATGAGCTCACATGATAGATGGACAGTGTTAATTTCTCAAAAACATTACGGTGGCCCCACCTAGGTTCCCAGCGAACGACCTTCTTGCAAGAGATCCGCGTCCGCCTTTGCAGGCCATTTTAGACTAGTGGCCAATGCTTATGACCTATCAAAATTTCAAAGCCAATGGGGCACGGTCGTAGTTCCTCTACCAAGGTAAGGTTATTTTTCAAAGGAGAGATGTATTTAAGGACCTCAGGAGGTCAGGCACATGCAACCACAATCCTCAATGGAAGCCCTTGCAATACTCTTCCTGATCACAGCCTTCCTAGCAACTTCCCACGCTTCAGAGGTGGGAAGGGGTGGCCTACCCCTCCCAATTCATCTCCTCCGTCCACTTTCCGGATCGGGAGATCTCAGGGCCCATGGGATCTCATGCGAGAGCTGGAGGCTAGCGGTGGAGACTAACAATATCCGCGATTGGAAAACGGTCCCAGGAGAATGCGAGAACTACGTGGGGAACTACATGCTGGGTCATCTATACCGTCAGGACTCCAAGGTGGTTGCTGACACGGCAGCCAGCTACGCCGCTAATCTTACGCTGAATGGGGATGGAAAGGAAATATGGGTGTTCGACATTGATGAAACCGTGCTCTCTAATCTACCTTACTATGCTAAGCACGGATTTGGGTGAGTTGCCTCCATATTTCAATACATCCTTATGTATTAGTATAACTAAAGCTTAATCCATGACTACTAATCCGATGATCTAAGCCTGTGTTGGACCACGTAATTGCTTACGTGTCAGATTAGTATGACATCCAACCCGTCCAATGGGTTAAACTCATCATGAAGATCACTTTGCACAAAAATGGGTACCATCCGCTCACTAGATTGGCCTTATGTGTATTATGACCAGATGAGAGGTTGTCTATGTTTTCTATGTCGGCCCACCTAATATGACTTGATTTCTAGGCTGAATATCTCACATTTAGGGGTAGTTGGAAGGAACAGGCGGCAGTTCATTATTTTATTACTTTTGTGGCTCTGGTGGAACCCATGTGGTGCCTACTTACCACTGTCCTGTGGCACACGTGTCAGATCCAAGCCATTCATCTAGTAGAGTAAGCTTTGAAAATGCCCTCGACCAAAAATATTGATGGTTGGCTGATCAGGCAGCTGCAAAATGAGTGGTTAGAAAAATAAGTGTATTACTATATTCTTTTTTTCTGTCGAGGGCATGTTCACAGCATGCCCTAACTGATGAATGGTCCAGATTTCAGATATGTGTGCAACTGGACGGTAAGAACTTGGCACCGCATGGGTTCAGGCATGTATGAAGCTTTATACGCAAGCATCTTGTATACATATCATGGATTAACTTAATTTAAACCGGCTAAATTGTGGACCCCACTGTGTTTAAATTACAGTCACAAAGTCAGATTGAATAAAAAATCCTAGCCTCTCATTCGTGGACATTAGTTGCTGAACAAGACCATCGGATATTTTTTAACTGCCCAATAAATGTCTACCAATCTGATGGTCAGATAATCGATTGAGTGTAATATTTTGGTTCATGATACATCAAAACTGAGAACCATCATTTGGACAGTTTAATTTAACTTAGCTGTATGCCATATATCCAATTTTTACATGCCTGCGTATCATCTGTCACACTCTGCTAGAATACCAAGTTCCCTCTATGAAAACGAGAGGCTAATGGGTGGTGCACATGTTTCCTATTCTCTCTCCTCGCGTTCTTTTTATTATTATTTATTATTTATTTTTTAAGAGGTGGGTCCAATGGTAGTGTGGCCCACCTGACGTAATGCATGACATCCATCGAGGTAATGTTAGCCCAAGGTGTAAAAAAAACAGCCCGATCCAACAGTCTAGTAGAACACCCGTGGAGGGAACAGTATGCAAAAAAAATAATATATGTACAGCTCTGAAAATTTTGGCTGGAAATTTCTCAGCTAGGGACCCTTTTCCAATATTGGGTTCACTTGCTGAGTGGACAAGATTTATTTTTTGAAAAACATACAGATGATTGGGCCAACCTGTGTTGAAACACAATACGTTACTACAAGCCATGTGTTGAGACCCATCCAAAATGGCCACTTAGTAATCCATAAACTAGTAAAATTGAATAAATTAATGCAAACAATTTCTCATGGGCCATTTCATCGTTTTCAGGGTGCAGCCGTACGATAATGACCTATTCAACGCATGGGTGGATACCGGGAAAGCTCCTGCACTACCGGAGAGCTTGAAGCTGTACAAGAAATTAATCTCATTGGGAATCAAGATTGTATTTTTAACAGGAAGAAGTGAAGTTCGCAGGGCAATTACAGAGAAGAATCTTAAGGCCGTAGGGTTCCACACCTGGGAGAAGCTCATATTAAGGTATAACTTAAACTTTGATTTATAGAACTTAACAGAGTTTAAAATTTTAAGATGGTTTTACAATTTACACATGAGAGGGATCAGAGATTTTTTTAAATATTTATTTGGCGAGTATCAAAGGTGGTGGAAAAGTGCCAATATAATTGAACTAAGTTGTATTAGATATAATATAAGAGCAAATCTCTCAAAATCATGAGCTGTGATAGAGATAAAATTTCTCCATCTTTAGTAATATAGTTGTACCCTTATATTGTATATTATATATTGCATATACATAAATCTTTTAGAATCAAGGGAATTTGACCCAACAAATTGATCATCTTTAAAAAGAATCCCAATACATATTTCAAAGATACTTTCAAAAGTTTATGTTGGATTTCAACGATCCATGCTTTGGGATGAGTGTGGGAGAGGTATGTTAATGCACTTTCAATGTACATTTTGGTTACCAAATTAGAGTTTGTTTTGACACTATAATTTGGGTTTTATGGTGCAGGCTTACTACAGATACTGGATCAGCTGTAGTATACAAATCTGGAAAGAGAAAGCAACTTAAAGAAGAGGGTTATATAATTGTTGGAAACATAGGAGATCAATGGAGCGACCTTCTTGGGACCCCTACTGGCAAGCGAACCTTTAAGGTCCCTGACCCTTTGTACTACATAGGTTGAGCTAGGGTTTGGTTTCCTTGGTTACCATCTCCTTATGTTGTATCCTTTCCTCCTATGGACTTGTATGGAGTAGACCTATGTATTGAATAAGAAAACCTACTAGCTAAATTATTTAGCTAAATCATATGGATGGCAATGATGCGTGGATTATTTAATTAAATGATTAAAAGGGAGAAAGTGAAACCTTGGTCTTACGAACTTATAACAATGTGTCTGCAACCGCTGTTGTGGAATGATATCAGGCCATTTTGAAGCGGAAAAGTTAGGTGACGTGCAACCACTATTATATAAATCTGTAGCTTAGAAATAACAATGGTTAGTTAAAATGTGTTGTTTGGTTAGCTAAAACCACTTAAAATGGCCATTCTCTTTATAACAGACTTAGGGCTGGTAGTGAGGTGGACGACTTTGATAGAAGTGATAAGACTCTTGGCTAGAAACGGATTCTCTCTAATCTCACCTTGAGATAGAGATTCTTATACATTTTTAGGCTTGGCCATTTAGGATCAAGGACTGGGCCTTTGAATTTGGCCTAGGTATATGATGGGTCTTAAAATCTAAGCTTGGTGTGCAAGGTAGATTGAGCCTGGGCCAAGTGCCAATGGTCCTATCTAAAGGGCTTCTTCATATAGACAACGTAACTGTGATTTAGGCTTTCCACTCCAAAATTGGGCCACTGTGTTGGAATTATTTGGGACGACTATGAAAAACTTGATATTTTATTTGATCATCCACTTGCTTTGTACTTGTGGTGCACTTAATTTGTGAATCTGCATGATTTTCGGCATGTCATCTTCAGTATCGAACCAACCTAAGCAGTATCTGGGATCAGGATGCATATATACGCAAATCATATATATAACTTGGTCTCTCCTTCGTAAGGCATTGAAACAATTGGAATTTCAAATTGTTTTTTTAAATTGCAACATATCAACTAGGGCCGAAGGGCTTTTGGATGTCTTGCTACAAACTTGGCACATAAACCTGGCCCTCAGACTAGATACTCCAGTCCCATCGGACCAGCCCGTTCCATTGACATGTACAGTCTACTTTCTTGAAGATCTTTCAAAGCAGCTATAAAATTGAAAAACATCAATATAGTGGGAGACTGAGGCTATGATTAGTCAAGGGTTCACTTTGGCATCAATCTTTTGCTATGGTTCTTTGAAGGTGCTTTGTTTTGTTTTACTAAAAAGGTAGGAGTTAGCACAGCACCTGAACTTTTGTTATTATATTCAAAAAATTGTACAATATTTCAGGTGAGCACCATAAAAAATAGTGAGCCTCACCTAACGTTGAACGCCACAGTACAACACTATGAGAAATGAAAGAAAATAAAGCTCCCACAAATGGACAACACAATTAACACACAAGTCCTGTCCATTCACTTCAGTAGCTAATCCAACCACCATGGAAGCAGGACAGCAGCTTCAGAGCCTCCACAATCATCTGTGCCCCACCTAACATTTGGCCCTCATTAACTTCCAAGGCACTTATTAAAGGGGGAGCCGATTAGGTGAGACCCCGGATCCACCGAGGTGGGTGGGAACCCTGACTGTGGGGCCCACTGTGATGTATTTGACTACAACCACGCCGTCCATCCATATTGAAAGCAGATCCAAGATGGACCATAGTACAGGAAACAGTGGTGATTGACCATTAAAAACTTATTGTGGGCCATAAAAGCTTTGGATCAAGATGATATTTGTGTGGTTTCTTCATCCAGGTGTTTGTGACCTTATCAACAGGTTGGATGTCAAATAAACATTCTGGTGGAATCCGTGAAATTTTTTAAATGGTGCAGATTCAATCACGACTGTTTCCTGTTGTGTGGTCCACCTAAGATTTGAGTCAGCTTCATTTTTTTTTTGTTATGATTGCTTAATTATTAAGATTTTAGAGTTTGTTCCATACATAGGCTACATTCCCAGAAAGCGCATAGACAAAGGATTTGTGTACGTATATAGGGTGCGGTGAGCCCCATTCAGCCAGGTGTGTGAAACCTGTCCATGGGGTCAACCTTGATGTATGCGTTGTATATCTATGCCGTCAATCTGTTTAGCCAAATTATTTTATAGGATGGTTCCAAAAATGAAGCAGATGCAAATCTCAGGTGGACCAGGGGTCATTCAATGCCCACCACTATAAATATCCTAAGGACCACCGTATGTTTAGTTGCTATCCAACCTGTTGATAAGGTCACACAGACCCGGATGAAGGGAAAACACAAATAACAGCTTGATCCAAAATTTTGGTGGTCCCAAAGAACCCTTTATGGGTGGGAATTCAATCCCTATTGTGTGGTCCACCTAGCATTTTTATATGCTTCATTTTTGGCACCATACTCTAAAATAGGTTGGCAAAATGGATGGACCACGTGAATATACAATCGTATGCATCGTGGTGGGCTCGACGGTCAAGATCACACGCACATGGCTTGATGAGGTAGCAGCTGATAGGCATTTGTTTGAGATTGAGGGCATGTTTGGATCATAAGTTACTTAAGGTTAGCTACTTATGCCTCAAGTAGCTTGTCTTGATTCATGATTTCTATGGATGCGGGCATAGACGTGGTGACATCAAGCACCATCTTTCTCATAGGACAACTACTCCATATCCACGGAGCTACTGGAAATCTTTAACCAATCTTTTGCGAATCCACGAGCAAAAATAGAGTAAAATGCAATGAATTTTATTAAAAGATGAATAATAATCTAACCACGAAATTAAACAAGTTTAAATAGGCTAAGAAATACTAATTACAAGATTAGAAAAAGTCCTAACAAGAAAGGAAACAAAACGGAGAAATCCATACAAAACTGCACAAATCGGCGTCGGTCATTGATCAATCGATTCGATCGGTCGATTGATTACAACTTCCAAAAGTGTCTAGAGATGTCCAGCGACAAATTATGATTTCTGACGAATTTGTGATTGATTGCCCAAGCCTTCTTCATCGATCGCAAAGAACAACGTCCCAAATCCATTGAGAATCCAAATTCATCGAGAATCCGAAATCTGCAGAATTTTTGTCGCTTTTCCTTAATCTTCTTCTGGTCACTTTCTAACAAGAATGTGCTCAAACCACGCCCTCGATCATAGAGTTCTCTCTCTACATCAAACTCCTCTACTTGAAAAAAACTCGCCCTCGAGTTTTGCTTCAAGCTTTGGTAGCAATCTGTTTGTAACTTAAGGGCACCTTCGATGACTTGCTGTTTCCTTGGGCCTTGGAGAAGGTGTTGTTGATGTTGTCACCTGATCGAACACAATGACCTGGAACTCTGACAACTTTGGCACCACATTATTAGCGATATGCGGAGAATTTACATCTACTGTTTGCTCACATAAAGCAACGATCATCCATGTCTTATTACAAAGTCATCAATTATCGATGATATGCAAAATTCAGCAGTGGAGCTATCTGAGCCTGGATCATCATTCAAAATTTCATTTACTTGTGGCAACACTAGATCTGCAGTAGAAACCTGATCAATCACCTGTTCGTTCTCTTCAATCGGTTCTTCCTGCATTGACAAAAGAAAAGGTTCAACAGAAGATGACTTCGCATCCTCTGGCACGAGACATGTCAATTCTTCCTGAGGCTCATCATCTGCGTGCAATACATCTTGTTCAGATGCCTTGGTGATGATCTGCGCGATTTTCGCTGGAACGACATATGAGTTGTTGACGGGGTTGGAGACCTGTGGTGACACCGTCTCAACCAGATCTTCTTCGTCAACTAGGAAATGGGTTAGTAATCATTGTTTCATCCTCTCCCACGAGTGAATTGGTGGTTTTTCCTTTTTTTGCTTCCAACAGTACAGAACGTGTTCCCACCAATCCCAAGCATCATCATATAAGTGTTAGGTCGCGATTGAAACATCTCTCCTCAAGAACCTGCATGTAGTTGAAGAAGTACTTGACTTCAACAAGCCATTCGTCGATGCGATCCTAGCCATTGAAGTTGGGAAGATCTATCATCTTTCTATAGGATCAATCGCTTCGAACAAGGATTTGATTTAACTTTTCGTTTATAAGGTCGAACCCAGCCAACAACTCTTGCGTGGCTTGATCAACTTCTGATTGTACCTGATTACGTGGTGGAATCGGTGTATTCGCTGAAAGGTAGAGGGAAGCTTGTAGCCCTTGTATAGTCTTCCATCTCTCCCAATAGAGAGTTTTCATTTTTTTCCGAAAGATAATGAAATTCTTGAGCAACGTTAGAGAAGTTGTTGTTGCGGCCGTCGCTAGTTGTCATTGGATCGAAGGGGTTTCCTATCTCTAATACCAATTGACACAGGCGTAGACGTGGTGAGATCGAGCACCGCCTCTCTCACAGGATAACTACTCTGAATCCACGAAGCTACTAGGAATCCTCAGCCAGTCTTCTTCGAATCGACAAAGGAACACTCGAATCCACAAGTAAAAATAGAGTAAAACTCAAGGAATTTTATTAAAAGATGAATAATGACCTAACCATAAAATTAAACAAGTTTAGATAGGCTAAGAAATCCTTAGAACCTTAATTATGAGATTAGAAAGAGTCCTAAGAAAAAAGGAAATAAAACAGAGAAATTCGTGCAAAATTGCAAAAGTCGGCGTCGGTCATCGATCGATCAACCTGATTGGTCGATTGATCTCAACTTCCAAAAGTGTCCAAAGATCTCCAGCGTAGGGAAGAAAGGAAAAGAAAGAAAGGAAGTAGACAAGGGAAACCTGCACCTACATCCCGAGCGCAGGGAAGAAAAGAAAAACTAAAAAAGAAGAGAACAGTGGGAGAGGGGAAAAAAAGGAAGATGACCACCAAGAGGAGAGTTCCACAATCCGGGCCAGGCATCAAATAAACTCAGCTATCTCAGTCTTAGTGATGAATTTGGAAAGGGAGTGCAACTGAATGGCCACTAGCCTAGAGAGGATAGTCCGCAAGCGGCCAGAAATAATCCTAACGTGGTTGGTGGGAGAAGAAGCGAAGATATGAAGCCTTCTAGTGAATATGCGCATCTCCCAAGATGAAGACGTCAGGTTTTTTTATCGTTGAAAGAGTTTATTGATTGTCCATAACCAAGTCTAAGGTTGGGGGCACGAGTTTGATGGAGCCGAGCTAGGTGGATTCCTGTGGAGCTCACCATGATGAACGTTGCTTACATGCACCGACCATCCATTTTGACAGCTCATTTTAGGTCACGGTTCAAAATATGAAGTAGATCCAAATCTTAGATGGATCACACCACAAGAATGTGGTGATTGAATACTCATCATTAAAAGCTTCTTGAGACCGCTAGAATGTCTAATTTTTATCCAACCAGTTGATAAGGTAAAGAATAAAATAATAACAATAATAAGCCTGGTGGAAGGGACGAAAAAATTATCATTTTGATCCAAAACTTTCATGGCCCGCAAGAAACTTTTAATTGTCAATAACAATTGTGGTCCACCTAGGATATGGATCTGCTTCCTTTTTTTGACGATGACATAAAATGATCAGTCAAAATGGATCAACAGCGGAAATGTAAGGCACATACATCAAGGTGGGCCCCACAGCCGTAGGGTTGGAGCCCTGCTTGCCTTAAAAAAAGAAAAAAAAAGGAAAAGAAAAAAAAAAAAAAAATCCAAAGCACACCTACAATGCAAGTGCTAGAATTTTTTTATCCATTTTTTTTTTTTTTTTTTTTTTTTTTTTTTTTTTTAGACCTATCACATCCAAGATATCCATCTTTTTTTAAATCCTTATGATTTTTCAACTTATTTTGTCTTGTTACCACAATCATTTAGCTCCAGTCTCCCAGACATGACAATGGCCATAAAGCAACCATTTCCCCACGTTTCACATGTGTGCAGGGAAAGGTAAAGGCCCTCTTCCATTTTCTTTCTAAAAACAGTCGTATAACCTAGCATAGTGGGGCAGACGTTGTGTACATTACACCCAATCCGTGCAACAGTTTCATCCCACAATGACGATCACATGAACAAAAAATATCAGGTTGATCCAATCTTTCGGTGGGCCACATCATATGTAAATGCACACAACCCAAAAACTCTCAGTTCATGAGTGGCCATCCTGATTTTTGGTTCTATGGTCATAATGGGGATGCTCCTGTTGGACAGGTTGGATGTCATAGACACACCACATGGCATAGAATAATCAGATTGTTCTCCTTTATTGAAAAAATGAAGAATTATTAAAATGTACTCGTTTAAAATTTTTTGTGGTCCACATGTAATTCCTGCACTGTTTCCTACATTGCCAGTGATGGCTTGCTTTTTCGGAGATTAAAATCGAAAAATGTGCTAATTTATGTGGGCCCACTGTGATATATGTGTCTTATCCATGCCGTCCATTCATTTTGCAGGCTTATTTTAGGGCAAGGTCCCATAATTTAGGTAGGTCCAAAGCTCAAGTGGACCACACCACACCGCAAGATTGAGTTGAATACCTATCATTAAAAACCTTTTGCGGACAACGGTTTCCTATAGTGTGGGCTACTTACGCTTCGGATCTACTTCATTTTATGGGTTCATTCATTAAAATGTTCCTTTAAAATGGATGGACGGCATGGATATGTCACATACATCACAATTGAGGCAACAAAGTTACGTCCATCCATTTTCAAATGCCTTTTGCAAACAGGTAATTACCAAGGCACCGTGTACACGGTAATTATTATCCATTTAACTCCCATTTCCCTCCCTTTACCACCATTTACTCCCAAACAAACGCTCCAAGAGTCTCTCCTTAATTGCTACCTCTCTTTGTGGTTCATTACCTCGACCCCATATTAATGGCTGAGACGACCAATAATGTCCAAGCAGAGGGTGAGTGGCAGAGACCGGACAAATAGTGATGCTCGGCTCTGCTTCACGAGTCATTGACTCAACTCGCCGTGTTAAAGTCCGATCCCGTTGACAGCCCTAATGAAGGGCAAGTTCTGCAGTGATCCCATAATCTTAATCGGGATTCGCTAATCATGAGTCGACCCACTAAGTTTTTAACTACTAGTTTAAACTCTACACATTAGTGAGACGGGAACGGATTGGGTGCGGCTCAGGCCTCACCCAAGCTAGTGCATCCCTTACCATGGGCTCACCTTGATTATAAATTCTACATCCATGCTGCTCATCCATTTTGCCCGATCATGTTAGAGTTCCGTGATATGCATTAGTATGCCTTTAACAGCTTGAGCTTTTAGATAAGTGGTGATTTAACATGGTATCTAAGCAGAAGGTCAAGTGTTTGAATCCTCACAATTAAAAACAATAATTGTGATAAGGTCAGGAGAAGCCTTGAACGCATTACCTTAAATTGGGAAGCAGTTTGGGTGGATCCGTAACTGTGGGGCTCACTGTGATGTATGTTCCTTACATCCACACCATCCATCTATTTTGACAACTCATTTTAGGGCATGAGTCCAAAACTGAAGCAGATTCAAATCTTAGAAGACCATGGGGCTGCTGGAATGTTTATTTTCCATCTAACCTGTTGATAAGGTCACAAAGACCTGAATGAAGAGACCAGGCAAATATTAGATTAATCCAAAGCTTTTGCGTCCACTTTAGATTTTGATATACTTCATTTTTTGTCACCATAACTAAAATTATCTGTTAAGGTGGATCAAATAAGTAAATCACGGTGGGCCCCACAGAGTTTACTCCACATGCTTAGCGTGCGGAGTTACTCACCATGCAATCCGCTAAAGCGTGCGAATCGATACCATTGTTGGGGAGTCTTCAAACTTGTTCGGATGGGTGCTCCGACCGGCCGGCCGACTGGCCGGAGAGCGTGACCCAGATGCTATGAAGAACCCCCCTCCCATGTGCAGATTGTGCCCAGACCGGTCGGCCGACCGGTCGTCAGTGGGCTCCGACCGGTCGGCTATGAGGCAGGTCGGATGGCAATCTCCTTGGACTATTTTTGTGAAGGCCGACCGACCGGCTGTGCGCGCGGATTTCTTGCGCAGTCCGCAGTACTGCGTAAGGTGTTTCTATTTTCGGATTTCTTCCTATTTAAAGTGTTGTAATCCGACCTAGAGAGGTATCCTAAGGTGTCCAAGGTTTCCTATTCGTACTAGGAAGAGGGGAGAGGTGTGTGTGAGAGAGAATTTGGGATTTTCTCTGTGTTTCCTTGCTTTGTGGGTTGTAAATCTCTGTAATCTCTGATATTCATAGTGGATCGCTTTGTGCCATGGTTTTTTTTACCCATTTTGGGGTTTTTCCACGTAAAATTCGGAGTCTCTTGTGGTGTGCTTGTGTGTGATTGATTGCATCTTGTGTACTCGTTTGATTGCGCATTGCTTCACGTGTTTGGCGTTTCCGCTTCCGCTGCCGGCTTCTATCCCAACAAGTGGTATCAAAGCTAATGTTGGGGTGAAGTAGATTTGAATCTGAGACGAGAAGATGGGATCGAGCGCAAGGTTCAATATAGAGAAGTTTTTCGGGAAAAACAACTTTGAACTATGAAAGGTGAAGATTGAATCCTTCCTGGTTCAGCAAGGGCTTGATAGAGCTCTTGGAAAGCGACCCGAGGCTATGAAAGATGATGAGTGGACGAGGCTCGACAAGAAGGTAAGGACCTCAATCCTGTTAAACCTTATGGATGATGTTCTCTATCATGTCATGAAGGAGAAGACTGCGGCTGAAACGATGGCGAAGCTAGAGAAGGTTTATGCCAAGAAATCTCTAGAGAATTGCATGTACGTGATGATGCAGTTGTTCACCTTGAGGATGGCTGAGGGAACTGAGGTGGAGGACCACCTGAGCACGTTCAATAGGCTGGTTTGCAAGTTGGTGGAGATCGATGAAAAGATGAAGGATGAGTACCAAGCATGCATCTTGTTGAATTCTCTTCCAGATTCATATGAGTCGTTCAAGGACTCTGTGTGCGCAGGGAGGGAAACCATAAGCGTCGAGACCGTTATCTCAGCCCTCCAGTCGAAGGGGATGAGAAATAAAAGCGGTGACGTGGCTTCCCGTTATTCCTCAGAAGTACTGGTTATGAGGGGAAGAGGTTCTGAGCATGGAGGATATTCTAAATCGGGATTGAGGGCCAATGGCAAAGGTAAGTCTAAGGTGAAGTACTGGAATTGTGGCCAGGAGGGCCACATGAGAGGGGATTGTCAGAATCCCAGGTTGAGGCAAGAGAAGTATGGAAATTCTTCTGGGGAAAGAACCAATACTATAGAGGACGGTGGTGACGGTTGTGATGTTCTGACTGTATCTGGCAAGGGATCTCACGGTAGTGAGTGGATCCTTGATTCAGGGGCTTCATGTCACGTTTGTCCTGACCGGAGTTCATTCACGACATACATGGAGTATGGTGGAGAATCGGTGTTTGTGGGCGATGGAGTTGCTCATAAGGTTGTGGGTGTTGGTACTGTGCGCATCAGGATGTTCGATGGGATCGAACGAGTCTGGAAGATGTGAAGTACGTTCCCAAGACGAAGATGAATGTGATTTCTCTTAGTGCACTCGAGGCAAAAGGGTGTGTGTTTATCGGCCGCGATCATTGTTGTGAAGTGATGAAGGGGGCACTCGTGTGTATGAAGGCACGAAGGTGTGGCCATCTTTACATGTTGATCGGGAGCACAATTCACGGTGGAGCTGTGGGAACGGCAGCGAGATCCACGGTTGCTCGTATGTGGCAAGTGCCCAAGGGCCACATGAGAAGAACAGTAAAGGGCGTGAATTTGCAAGGATAGGGTCGATGGTGGCACGAGAAGCGGTGGAGCTATGATTGAAGATGAGATGACGTTGCAAGGATGTGTTGATTTGATGTTTGAAGCCTCGGTGGAGTTTGTTGGTGAGTCTTCAAACTTGCTCGGATGGGTGCTCTGACCGGCCGGAGAGCGTGACCTAGATGCTATGAAGAACCCCCTTCCCATGTGCAGATTGTGCCCAGACCGGTCGGCCGACCGGTCGTCGGTGGGCTCCGATCAGTCGGGCGACTGGTCGGCTGTGAGGCAGGTCGGATGACAATCTCCCTGGACTGTTTTTGTGAAGGCCGACTGGCTGTGCACACAGATTTCTTGAGCAGTCCGCAGTACTGCACAAGGTGTTTCTATTTTCGGATTTCTTCCTATTTAAGGTGTTGTAATCCGACCTAGAGAGGTATCCTAAGGTGTCCAAGGTTTCCTATTCGTACTAGGAAGAGGGGAGAGGTGTGTGTGAGAGAGAATTTGGGATTTTCTCTGTGTTTCCTTGCTTTGTGGGCTGTAAATCTCTGTAATATTTGATATTCATAGCGGATCGCTTTGTGTCGTGGTTTTTTTTACCCGTTTTGGGGTTTTTCTACTTAAAATTCGGAGTCTCTTGTGGTGTGCTTGTGTGTGATTGATTGCATCTTGTGTACTCGTTTGATTGCGCATTGCTTCACGTGTTCGGCGTTTCCGCTTCCGCTGCCGGCTTCTATCCCAACAACCATGACATCATTGTTAAAAGGAGGCAATCTTCACTTAGTCTACCACTTCAGCTTTGCATCTGGACGTCCATCTTACCAACTCATACACACCGATAATATGCCACCATGAGGAGCACCTTAGGCGGTGTTACTAGTGTTACTAATCTCCTCTCACCCAAAGTACCTTAAGGTAATCTAGGTGCGGCCCATTGTAATGTTTGTGAGAATCCATTGATTTTTCCGGTTCTTATTAGGACATAGGCACAAAAGTGATCCAGGTTCAAAGCTCAAGTTGGTCGCATGACAAAAAACTAGAGTTGTACATGAGTCGACCCGAGCCAGGCGCAGCTCCTCTCGAATCGGTCAGCAGTTAACCCAGCTCGAACTCGGCTCGGCTCAGTCTTCGAGCCTGACTTGCTAGCTTGGCTCGATTCGGTCAGTAGCTTGAGCTAGATTGAGCCAAGTTTAAGCTGTTCATTAATGATGTTTTGGGTTTTCTAAAGAAAAAAAAAATGTAATTTTTTAGTTGTCAAAGAGCAATTAAAGCATGTATTGAATTTTCAAAATAAAAATAAAAATGAAAGTAATTTTTTTCTTCAAAGAGTAATTAATGCATACATGGAATTAAAAAAAAAAAATGAATGCATCATTCTTTTGTACCTAAGACCGATGCAAGTCCACTCGAATCCGGCTCCAACTTTTTCCAAGCTCCAAAAATGAGTTCCACTCAGTTTGAACCTAGGACCAATTCAAGCCCAGTCGAGCTAGGTAACTCAGCCAACTCGACTGTGTACAACTCTCCAAAAAACAATGAGGATTAAATCTGCACCTACGAAACATTCATGATAATATTTTTGTATTTCCAGTTCATCCCATAGGAATGACCTTATGAATGGTATGGATGGCATAAAAATAATACTGTGGGCCCTTTGGAAGCTTCAACCCCAGGTATTTTACTAATTTTTTCCTATCATGTGTCCCACTGAGTTTTAGACTTAAGAGTGACTTTTTGGTACATGTCTTAACATGAACTGCAAATGGATGGAAGGCATTGCTTTTTCACAAACATCATGGTGGATCCCAACTGGCTGATAGTGGGAGGAAGTTCATGCAAAAGTGCATATTGGGCTTGAGTCTTGGATCCAGCTTATTTTTGTTCTCATGCCCTAAAATGAGCTTACAAACTGGGTGGACGAGGTGGATTTCTCACAAATATCATGGTGGGCCCCACCTAGGTTCCCAACACTGGAACTTCTTTGCGCTGGAACCTAGGTGGGGCCTACCATGATGTTAGTGAAAAATCCATCCCGTCCATCAGTTTTGTGAGCTCATTCTAGGGCATGAGACAAAAAATGTAAGGATTGAACATCCACAGTTGAAATATTCATGGGGCCACATAAGTTTTTTGAATAAGCTAATATTTATGTTTTCAGTTCATCCCAATGCGAATGACCTCATGCAAGGTATGGATGGCATAAAAGCATCCCTGTGGATTGCAGGGAGGTTTCAATGGTAGGAATTTCCCTACCCACCTTTTCCTTTAGTGCGACTCATTTGAGTCTTGGATCCAGCTCATTTTTTGTTCTCATAATTTAAAATGAGCTCACAAAATAGATGGACGGTGAAAATTTCTCACAAACATCAAGGTGGGCCCCATTTAGGTTCTCAACGCAGGAACTTCTTACAAGAGAACCGCATCTGCCTTTGTAGGGCATGGGCGCGGATTAAGTACTATCCAAGCTATGCAGAGCTCGAGATAGGCTCGACATGGCATATATGTGTTACGTTTGCATTGGTGGTTGGTGGAGAGCAGTTGTTGCAGTAGAGACCTGTCACATCAGCAAGTCCGACACAAGCCCGTCATGTCTGCCCTCCACCAATATGCAGGTGCCACATTCTAGCCTAACCCAAGCTATGCACTGGCTCCAGTAGTACTGAATCCGCGTCCATTACATATTCGCCAAGTGCTTACGTGGACCTAACAAATTTAAAAAACTAAGGGGCACGGTCCGTAGTTCCTCTATCAAAGGAAGGCTATTTTTTTTTTAAGGAATGATGTATTTAAGGAACCCAGGAGGTCAGGCACATACAACCACACTCCTCAATGGAAGCCCTTGCAATACTCTTCCTCACAGCCCTCCTAGCAACTTCCCACGCTTCAGACGTGGGAATGGGTAGCCTACCCATCTCAATTCATCTCCTCCGTCCACTCTCCGGATCGGGAGATCTCAGTGCCCATGGAATCTCATGCAAGAGCTGGAGGCTAGCGGTGGAGACTAACAATATCCGCGATTGTAAAACGGTCCCAGAAGAATGCGGGCACTACGTGGGGAACTACATGTTGGGTCATCTATACCGTCAGGACTCCAAGGTGGTTGCTGACACGGCAGCCAGCTACGCTGCTAATCTTACGCTGAATGGGTATGGAAAGGAAATATGGGTGTTTGACATTGATGAAACCGTGCTCTCTAATCTACCTTACTATGCTAAGCACGGATTTGGGTGAGTTATGTCCATATTTGGATACATCCTGATGTATTAGTATAACTAAACCTTAATCCATGACTACTAATCAGATGATCTAAACCGTTCATGATATGAACTCTATTCTTAGTGGGATACTTTAAGAAACTAAAGCTTAATCCATGATCGTGTCCACCACCATCTTATAGTTGAAATTTTCCTTTCAGTGGTTATTTCCGCCCTAAAAATTAATGTTTAGAATCATTCCAATAGTGTGATTTTATGACCATAGCTTTTTTTTTTTTTAAATGATAGGAGCGTATGGACGGTTTAAATATTCGAACTATCTTGAAATGTGGGCCTCAGCGGATAACATGCTAACCAGATTAAGCCTGTGTTGGACCACGTAATTGCTTACGTGTCAGATTAGTATGACATCCAACCCGTCCAACAGGTTAAACTGATCGTGAAGATCACTTTGCACAAAAATCGGTACCATCTGCTCCTAGATGGGCCTTATGTGTATTATGACAAGATGAGCGGTTGTCTATGTTTTCAATGACTCGGCCCACCTAATATGACTTGATTTCTAGGCTGAATATCTCACATTTAGGGGTAGTTGGAAAGAACATGCGGCAGTTCTTTATTTTATTACTTTTGTGGCTCTGGTGGAGCCCATGTGGTGCCTACTTCCCACTGTCCTGTGGCACACGTGTCAGAATCCAAGCCATTCATCTGGTAGAGTAAGCTTTGAAAATGCCCTCGACCAAAAATATTGATGGTTGGCTGATCAGGCAACTGCAAAATGAGTGGTTAGAAAAATAAGTGTATCACTATATTCCTTTTTTTGGTCGAGGGCGTTTTCACAGCATGCCCTAACTGATGAATGGTCCAGATTTCAGATATGCGTATGCAACTGGACGGTAAGAACTAGGCACCGCATGGGTTCAGGCATGTATGAAGCTGTATACGCATTCACCTTGTACACATATCATGGATTAACTGAATTTAAACCGGCTAAATTGTGGACCCCACTGTGTCTAACTTACAGTCACAAAGTCAGATTGAATAAAAAAATCCTAGCCTCTGATTCGTGGACATTAGTTGTTGAACAGGACCATCAGATATTTTTTAACTGCCCAATATATGTCTACCAATCTGATGGTCAGATAATCAATTGAGTGTAATATTTTGGTTCGTGATGCATCAAAACTGAGAACCATCATTTGGACAGTTTAATTTAACTTAGCTGTATGCCATATATATAATTTTTACATGCCTGCGTATCATCTGTCACACTCTGCTAGAGTACCAAGTTCCCTCTATGAAAACGAGAGGCGAATGGGTGGTGCACATGTTTCCTATCCTCTCTCGTCGCGTTCTTTTTATTATTATTTATTATTTATTTTTTAAGAGGTGGGTCCAGTGGTAGTGTGGCCCACCTGACGTAATGCATGACATCCATCGAGCAAATGTTAGCCCAAGGTACAGGGAACAGTGCAAAAAAAATAATATATGTACAGCTCCAAAAATTTTGGCTGGAAATTTCTCAGCTTAGGACCCTTTTCCAATATTGGGCTCAATTGCTGTGTGGACAAAATTTATTTTTTGAAAAACATACAGATGGTTGGGCCAACCTCAGTGTTGAAACACAATGCGTTTACTACCGAGCCATTTGTTGAGACCCATCCAAAATGGCCACTTATTAATCCATAAACTAGTAAAATTGAATAAATTAATGCAAACAATTTCTCATGGGCCATTTCATCGTTTTCAGGGTGCAGCCGTACAATAACGACCTAATCAGCACATGGGTGGATACTGGGAAAGCTCCTGCACTACCGGAGAGCTTGAAGCTGTACAAGAAATTAATCTCATTGGGAATCAAGATTGTATTTTTAACAGGAAGAAGTGAAGTTCGCAGGGCAATTACGGAGAAGAATCTTAAGGCCGTAGGGTTCCACACCTGGGAGAAGCTCATATTAAGGTATAACTTAAACTTTGATTCATAGAACTTAACAGAGTTTAAAATTTTAAGATGATTTTACAATTTACACATGAGAAGGATCAGAGATTTTTTTAAATATTTATTTGGCGAGTATCAGAGGTGGTGGAAAAGTGCCAAGATAATTGAACTACTCAGTTGTATTAGATATAATATAAGAGCAAATCTCTCAAAATCATGAGCTGTAATAGAGGTAAAATTTCTCAATCTTTAGTAATATAGTTGTACCCTCATATGGTATATTATATATTGAATATGCATAAATCCTTTGGAATCAAGGGAATTTGACCCAACAAATTAATCATCTTTAAAAAGAATCCCAATATATATTTCAAAGATACTTTCAAAAGTATATGTTGGATTTCAACTATCCATGCTTTGGGATGAGTGTGGGAGAGGTATGTTAATGCACTTTCAATTTACATTTTGGGTACCAAATTAGAGTTTGTTTTGACACAATAATTTGGGTTATATGGTGCAGGCTTACTACAGATACTGGATCAGCTGTAGTATACAAATCTGGAAGGAGAAAGCATCAGCTGTAGTATACAAATCTGGAAGGAGAAAGCAACTTGAAGAAGAGGGTTATATAATTGTTGGAAACATGGGAGATCAATGGAGCGACCTTCTTGGGACCCCTACTGGCAAGCAAACCTTTAAGGTCCCTGACTCTTTGTACTACATAGGTTGAGCTAGGGTTTGGTTTCCTTGGTTACCATCTCCTTATGTTGTATCCTTTCCTACTTCTTCGGACTTGTATGGAGTAGACCTATGCATTGAATAAGAAAACCTACTGGCTAAATTATTTACCTAAATCATATGGATGGCAATGATGCGTAGATTATTTAATTAAATGATTAAAATGGAGAAAGTGAAACCAAAGTTTGAAAATTGGTCTTATGAACTCATAACAATGTGTTTGCGACCGTTGTCGTGGAATGATATCAGGCCATTTTGAAGAGAAAAGTTACGTGACGTGCAACCACTATTATATAAATCCGTAGCTTCGAAATAACAACGGTTAGTTAAAATGTATTGTTTGGTTAGGTAAAATCACTTAAAATGGCCATTCTCTTTATAACAGGCTTAGGGCTGGTAGTGAGGTGGACGGCTTTAATAGAAGTGATAAGACTCTTGGCCTAGAAACGGATTCTCTCTTATCTCACCTTGAGATAGAGATTCTTATACATTTTTAGGCTTGGCCATTTAGGATCAAGGACCGGGCGTTTGAATTTGGCCTAGGGATATGATGGGTCTTAAAATCTAAGGGTCCTATCTAAAGGGTTTCTTCGTATAGACAACTTAACTGTGATATTGTAGGCTTCCCACTCCAAAAGTGGGCCACTGTGTTGGAATTATTTGGGACTACTTTATTTGATCATCCACTTGCTTTGTACTTGTGGTGCACTTAATTTGTGAATCGGCATGATTTTCGGCATGGCATCGTCAATATCGGACCGACCTCAGCAGTATCTGGGATCAGGATGCATATACATGTAAATCATATATATAACTTGTCTCTCCTTCGTAAGACGTTGAAACAATTGGAATTTCAAATTGCTTTTTAAAATTGCAACATACCAACTAGGGCCGAAGGGCTTTTGGATGTCTAACTACAAGCTTGGCACATAAACCTGGCCCTTATACTAGATACTCCAGTCCCATCGGACCAACCTATAAAATTGAAAACCATCAATGTTGTGGTAGACTGAGGCTATGATTAGTCAAGGGTTCACTTTGGCATCAATCTTTTGCTATGGTTCTTTGAAGGTGCTTTGTCTTGTTTTACTAATAAGGTATGAGCTAGCACAGAACCTGAAATTTTGTTAATATATTAAAAAAATTGTACAATCTTTCAGGTGAGCACCATAAAAAAAATAGTAAGCCTCACCTAACGTTGAACGCACATTACAACACTATTACACAATAGAGAAATATATGAAAGAAAATAAAGCTCCCAAAAATGGACGACACAATTAACACACAAGTCCTGTCCATTCACTTCAATAGCTATTCCAACCACCATGGGAACCCTGACTGTGGGGCCCACTGTGATGTATTTGACTACAACCATGCCGTCCATCCGTATTGAAAGAAAATCCCAGATGGACCATAGTACAGGAAACAGTGGTGATTGACCATTAAAAACTTTTTGTGGGCTATAAAAGCTTTGGATCAAGATGATATTTGTGTGGTTTCTTCATCAGGTGTTTGTGACCTCATCAACAGGTTGGATGTCAAATAAACATTCTGGTGGAATCCATGAAATTTTTAATGGTGCAGATTCAATCACGACTGTTTCCAGTGGTATGGTCCACCTAAGATTTGAGTCAGCTTCATTTTTTGGTTATGATTGCTTAATCATTATGATTTTAGAGTTTGCTCCATACATAGGCTACATTCACAGAAAGCGCATAGATAAAGGATTTGTGTACGTATATAGGGTGCGGTAGCCCCCCATTCAGCCAGGTGGGTGCAACCCTGTCCATGGGGTACACGTTGATGTATGCATTATATATCCATGCCGTCAATCTGTTTAGCCAAATTATTTTAGAGGATGGTTCCAAAAATGAAGCAGATGCAAATCTCAGGTGGACCACACCACACGAAAAAGGGGTCATTCGATGCCCACCATTATAAATATCCTAGGGACCACCGTATGTTTAGTTGCTATCCAACCTTTTGATAAGGTCACACAGACCCGGATGAAGGGAAAACACAAATAGCAGCTTGATCCAAAATTTTGGTGGTCCCAAAGAACCCTTTATGGGTGGGAATTCAATCCCTATTGTGTGGTCCACCTAGCATTTTTATATGCTTCATTTTTGGCCCCATACTCTAAAATAGGTTGGAAAAATGGATGGACCACATGAATATACAATTGTATGCATCGAGGTGGGCTCGACGGTCCAAATCACATGCACATGGCTTGATGAGGTAGCAGCTGATCGGCATTTGTTTGAGATTGGGGGCACGTTTGGATCATAGGTTACTTAAGGTAAGCTACTTATGCATCAAGTAGCTTATCTTGATTCATGATTTCTACAGATGCAGGTGTAGACGTGGTGACATCGAGCACCGTCTCTCTCACAGGATAAATACTCCAAATCCACGGAGCTACTAGGAATCCTTAACCAATCTTCTTTGAATCTTCGAGCAAAAATAGAGTAAAATGCCAGGAATTTTATTAAAAGATGAATAATGAGCTAACCACAAAATTAAACAAGTTTAAATAGGCTAAGAAATCATAATTACAAGATTAGAAAGAGTCTTAACAAAAAAGGAAACAAAACAGAGAAATTCGTGCAAAAATGTCCAAGTCAGCGTCGGTCATCGATCAATCGATTCGATTGGTTGATTGATCACAACTTCCAAAAGTGTCTAGAGATGTCTAGCGACAAATTATGATTTCTGACGAATTTGTGATTGATCGCCCAGGCCTTGTCAATCGATTGCAAAGAACAACATCCCAAATCCATTGAGAATCCAAATTCATCGAGAATCCAAAATCTGCGGAATTTTTGTCAATTTTCCTTGATCTTCTTCTGGTCCCTTTCTGACAAGAGTGTGCTCAAATCACGCCCTCGATCATAGAGTTCTCCCTCTACATCAGACTCCTTTACTTGAAGAAAACTCGCCCTCGAGTTTTGCTTCCAGCTATGGTAGCGATATGTTTGTAACTTAGGGCACCTTCGGTGACTTGCTGTTTCCTTAGGCCTTGGAGAAGGTATTGTTGATGTTGTCACCTGATCGAATATAATGACCTGTAACTCTGACAACTTTGGCACCACATTATCAGCGATATGCGAAGAATCTACATCCGCTGTTTGCTCACATAAAACAATGATCATCCATGTCTTATTACAATGTGGTCAATTATTGATGATATGCAAAATTCAGCAGTGGAGCTATGTGAGCTTGGATCATCATTCAAAATTCCATTCACTTGTGGTAACACCAGATTTGCAGTAAAGACCTTGATCAATCACCTGCTTGTTCTCTTCAACCGATTCTTCCTACATTGACAAAAGAAAAGGTTCAACAGACGATGACTTCGCATCCTCTGGCACGAGACATGTCAATTCTTCCTGAGGCTCATCATCTGCGTGCAATACATCTTGATCAAATGCCTTGGCGATGATCTGTGAGATTTTCGTTGGGACAACATATGGGTTGTTGACGGGGTTGGAGACTTATGGTGACACCATCTCAACCAGATCTTCTTCGTCAACTAGGAAACGGGTTAGCAATCGTCATTTCATCCGCTCCCACGAGTGAATTGGTGGTTTTTCTTTTTTGCTTCCAACTGTACAGAACGTATTCCCACCAATCCCAAGAATCATCATATAAGTGGTAGGTCGCGATTGAAACATTCCTCCTCAGGAACTTGCATGTAGTTGAAGAGGTATTCGACTTCAGTGAGTCATTTGTCGATGTGATCCTAGCCATTGAAGTTGGGAAGATCTATCATCTTTCTGCAAGATCAATCGCTTCGAAAAAGGATTTGATTTAACTTTTCGTTTATATGGTCGAACCTAGATGTAACGCTCCAGATTTTCGAGATTTATTTGAAAATTTATTTTTATTTTATTTTAATTAATTATTATACTTTTACCCTTGTTTCAAGAATAACGGACCATCCGTAGGAGATCCGATAGGGTACCCTTTATTAAAGTTTCTTAGAATAACCCCATTAATAACATAGAAGGATTGGATTTTGTTAAACTGGAGGATTTATGATAATTACGAAAATGCCATTGGATAACTTAAGTTAAACTGCCATTTTTAAGTATGCTAACTTCTAGAGATCATAATGACACAAAACCTTAGACTTAAACTTTTGGGCACATTTTAGCCATACACGTCGAATTTCAGCCTCTGATCATTCTACAAATGCCCTAATCAGAAAATAGATCATAAGTGGGCCACCTGATCTCAGATCTGTCCCTAATTTTTGTGTCAACGCCTAAAATCATGTGGCTCACTTGCTGGATGGAGTGGATTTAATATATACATCATGGTGGGGCTCACATGCTTTGCATGCACATTTAGTGCACGTTCTACCCACGAGCTTAAGATGGAAACCATCTCCTAGCGTGTGCTGCTGGCCGCTGCTACCCCTCCACTGGCCTACATTTGGGCCTATGTCATTGATCAAAACCGTTCATCCTCTTCTTCATCATCTAAAATCCCCTCCTACAAAAAATCTCTTCATTCCATCCCGTATCCGGCTTGATCTCTCCTTCCAAATCTACCATTGGAATCTTAGATCTTTCAATCCGAAGATTTTTCTTGCATGAGAAGGCTAGGTAAACTTCTAGATGATCCTTAGGATCCTTCCAAGTTAACTAATGTGGAGAATCCCCTCCAAAATCGAGCTTTCTAAAATTTTGAAGATTTTTCTATAGAATCTTCTCATAGTACAAAAGACCTATCAAACGGTTGTGGAGCTTCAATTTGTAGACCCAACTTACCTAAATGGACTAATCTAAACCATCATAGGTGTTAGATTGACAGATAAACTGTCCGTTTGCAAATTTCTATTTTCATCCCCTCTCTTTCCTTAAAACTTCACGCCAACTGTTCGATCGCGTGTGGACCCCATTAAAAAATCTACCATGTCCATTTTGTGTCCCATACCCATCATAAATCATGTCCAAAACCTCCTTTCAATTCGTTGTGTATACGCTTTCCAAATCAGGCCTAAAATCACGCTTTTAACCACTTTCTATCGTAACCGCCCATATGTAGCCTTGCATAACCCCTTCTAACCTTAAAATCCGACCCTCCTAACCAAAACGAAGCCTTTCCCAACAATAATAACCTTCATACACGAATTTGAGAAGAGAGAGAAGAGAGAGAGAGAGAGAGAGAGAGAGAGAGAGAGAGAGAGAGTTTGTTTGGATTGCTCTAGTGACGTGCTTAGCCCCTAGGCCTTCTATCGCGTCTGGTCCGTTTCCTTCAAGCCTTTTATTAATAATGATACGATTATCTTAAGTTACTTTTGTGACATATGACGTTATTTTGTTTTGAATTGTTGATCCATATAACATGAAGATTAATCTAGGATTTACAATGATTATTATTAAATAATAATGCAATTCCATGTTTGGATTTTTGACTAAGAAGAATGTATATTTTTGTCCTTTATTTTTATGAAAGCTATGCATTAATTCTCTTGATTTATGTTCTACAAGCGATATTGGCTTTCATGTTATTATATGCAATATGTGTGTAAGATCATTATGTAGATATTTCATTAATGTACACCATTGTCTGTAAGTTGGTAAAATCACTTGACGTAGAGAGATGGAACCCGTAAGGGGTGTCCATGATGGAAAGATATGTCTTGACTTGACTAAGAGAATGCAATAAATGTTTGCCAGGATCCCTTACATGTATATAATACTTGGTTTGATCCATATACATTATATGAGTTTTTTAATGATTTTGGCTATGATGTACAACATTGGCTTCTTGGAACATGATGGAATCATAAAACGGGACAATGAGTAGACACTAATGGTATATAAATTCTCATGAGCCGAGGTTGGTGCCATGGACACTAAGCCTGAGCTGTCGGCCTATGCTGGGTTGTTTACAACTCCCCATAGTGACCATTAAGTTCTTTCAATACGGCTGGATGTGAAATTACTTAAATAAAGGTGAAACTAAAGCCATGCATTCACTTGGCTCCATGTGGGTGTACGTAATTGAGAATAGGCTAGAGCGTTCTACTTCTCCCGTACATTATCACGTGTAAATTTGGGCTATGAGCGTCCCGTTTCTCACGTGATCACTCAAAACTATGGGCTTGTACGTCCCAAGAATTTCTAGTGACTAGTGGCTAGCGTGAAGTTGTAACAGGGAGTCTCCCACTTTCATGTATTGTGATTCTAGTTAGGGTGCCTTAACCAGAGCATATATTCATGCATCGCATTAACAAATATTTGTACTTTGTTGTTTTGATTTGATTAAATGATAATATCCTGCTTGTGTTTACTCTGTACCGTTATTATTATTCTTGATTGTCTTGAAGGAAATATTCCTTACTATAATAGCGTTTAACGCTATCCCAAACACAATTTAGATTATGAAGGTGAAGATCCAAGTATTGAACCTAATTTTCAAGGAGAAGAGTTCGATGGTCCGTACGATTACATGACGGATGACGATATTGGAGAAACTTAATCGATGTTTTCATTTATTAAATGTTTCTTTTGAGTAGTTGATACATTTATGAAATTGTGATAAGTCTTTAAGAGAAGACATAGATTGGTATTTTAGTTAATTAGTGAAGATATTGGTTGGTTCCCTTATTTAAACATTGATGATGACGTAGTGAGTTTGATAGAATAAGATGACAATTATTTCCGTCATTGTGCTTGGATGCTATATTTCATTATTTGACAAATTAGTTATTCCATAAGTTACTTGGGAATTCGGCCATTGTGTTATACATAAGATTCGAAAATCTCAGGTCGTTACACCTGCCAACAACTCTTGCGCGGCTTGATTAACTTCTTATTGTACCTGATTACGTGGTGGAATCGGTGTATACGCTGAAAGGTAGAGGGAAGCCTGCAACCCTTGTATAGTCTTTCGTCTCTCCCAATAGAGAGTTTCCATTTTCTCCAAAAGATAATGAAATTCTTGAGCAACGTCAGATGGGTTGTTGTTGCGGCAGTCGCTAGTTGTCATTGGATCAAAGGGGTTTCCTATCTCTGATATCAATTGATGTAGGCATAGACATGGTGAGATCGAGCACCGCCTCTCTCATAGGATAACTACTTCGAATCCATGGAGCTACTAGGAATCCTCAGCCAGTCTTTTTCGAATAGACAAAGGAACACTCGAATCCATGAGTAAAAATAGAGTAAAACTCAAGGAATTTTATTAAAAGATGGAATAATGACCTAACCACGAAATTAAACAAGTTTAGATAGGCTAAGAAATCCTAAGAACCCTAATTATGAGATTAGAAAGAGTCCTAACAAAAAAGGAAACAAAATAGAGAAATTCGTGCAAAATTGCATAAGTCGGCATCGGTCATCGATCGATTAACCCGATCGGTCGATTGATCTCAACATCCAAAAGTGTCCAAAGATCTCTAGCGACAAATTGTGATTTCAAGAGAATTTACGATTGATCGGCCATGCCCTGTTGATCGATCGCAAAGAATGACGGCCCAAATCCGTAAAGAATCGTCAGAAAACCGTCGGGAATAAAAAATTTACAGAAATTTTGCTGCTTTTCCTTAATCTTCTTCTGGTCCCTATCTAACAAGAATGTGCTTGAATTGCATCCTCGCTCATAGGGTTCTCCCTCTACATAATCTACTTACTAAACTGAAGTGGTTAAGTAACTTTAAATAAAAAAGTTACTTATAAGTGATCATAAACTAAACTTACTTATCTCAAATAAGTTACTTATCTACTGCTGTAAGTAGAAAAAGAAACTTATTTGGTGGTCCAAACGAGCCCTAAGAGAGGACAATGTTGGCTTGATTTTTGGCTGCTCAAGTATACTCTCGGTCACATATGGTGATGTGAGTAGGCATGCCAAAATCGATTTGTGCGGCTCGATTCCAACCGAACTACTTTAACCCTAAGTGTCGAGATAGGCAGATACGTTGAACTCGACAGTATATGATTGAGATCTAAGAAGATCAGTCGTCAATTCAACCACTCACAATAGATTGATTTAACAAGATCAGATGATTATCAGAGGGTAGGGGTTCATTATCCTCAAATGGGTTGCACCTTTTCTTCTACAAGAAAAGACTTTTCAAACACACACAAGGTCAAGAAAAAAGGAAATACTTACCACCGGAAGAGATTGACTGTGGAGCACCCTTTTAAATGAAGAACTCGTTTGTATTAAGATAACTAAGTCTAGCGTATGAGCGTAGACTCAAATTACCGTTACTCCTAAGGGCTTGTTTGATTTTTATTTCACAGTGTAAATGCATTGTAAATGGTAATCATTATTTGCATTGCCATTTTCATCTCCTTTTCCCAAAATTGACAGTGATTGGTTAAAAGGTTTTGGTGCAAAATACACACGGGAGAAATTTGGAGCTGCAAAAACTATGTGGCCTACCATGATGTATAGATTATATCCATGCCGTCCATCCATTCTGCCATATCATTTTAGGGTATGAGCAAAAAAATGAGGCAAATCTAAAGCTCAAGTGAACCACATCAGACTAAAATATGGGAATTAAACCCTTACCGTTAATAATTGCTTAGGGGGCCATAGAAATTTTGGATCAAGCTGATTTTTTCAATTTCCCTTCATCCATGTCTGTATAGTCTTATGAACAAGTCAGATGATAAATAAACATTAGTGTGTGCCCTAGAAAAGCATTAACTTTCAACTATTGAACTCCATTGTAGCCACTATTTCATGTGTTTTGGGCCATTTGAGTTGTAGATTTGTCTCATTTTTTGTTACATGCCCTAAAATGGGCTTATGAAATGGATGGACGATATGAATATAATATATTCATCATTGTGGGCCCTAAATTTTTGTACGTGGTAAATACATAAAATTCAATTAAAATTATCACAATTTTCGAGGCAGTAATTTCTATTAAAAAAACAAATGAGTGTAAAACAATGTAATGACCCATTTGCACTGCATTTGTGGGTAATCAACAAAATAAAAAAAGGCCCTAAGGTAGGATTACTCTAAGGATTATTCTAAAGTAGAGATTATACTAGAATAATTGCAGGATAGATTTGATTTGATTTGATTTGGTTAGTATTAGACCCTTTCATCCATTTATTTCCTCTTCTACTTATAGGCTTTCCTGGAAGCAAAGAACCATCTAGACGCACATGTATACAGCAGTTACTGTAGCCTTTGGCTCTCTTCCTCTCCTTAAATGCAGAGAACCATCTAGATGCATAGCCTTTAGTCTCTTCCACTCTCTGGATATGAAGAACCATTTAGATGCGCCATGTGTAGAATAGTTACGTAGCCTTTTGGTCTCTTCCTCTCCCTTGATAGTTATTTTGTTTGCAAACTTCACTTGGTCATTGTACCTCTGGTTTGTCGACATGTGTGCTTGGCTGCTCCGTTAAATGTAAATCTTGCTTGGCCTCTCCTTTAATCAAAATGTTCTATGATACGTGTCCTCTTCTTGATTGACTCCTCCGTGAGCAGAAAAATTAGGGTGCAAGAGACAGGTGCACGCTACATGTGGAGAGAGAAGAAAGAACGGACATAGGCCACTGGCATCAAAATTTATAGAAATGCACTCTGTTTAAGACATCCCAAATAATGATAATACCCTTCTCTTCCGTCCAAATCATTTCTAATGTCCTTTTAAAACTCAAAATTCATAATATCCCTATGACTAATCTCTTATTAACATTATCCATAACTACTTGAATTAATATATACATTAGAGAATATAATTCTTTTTATCATTGTAATTATTATTTTATGATCTTCCAAACGGTTTTTCTTCCTCATATATTCTGTGATTTTGTTGCAACTCCTCAGTCCTGGGCATTGGCTTTGTGAGATCGAAGAAGCTGTTCCATGCCACATTAACCCTGACGATTTTGGTTCGGAATTTTCATACATCTAAAACGACTGCACTGTTCCTACTCTTGATGATGAAAAAGAAAAAAAAAAGTAAAAATGAAAAGAGAACCTATGAAATTGAGAAAAATCAATGGCTGTGATAGATCCAAGCTGTGATTAATCAGGGATGAACATTGGTACCAATCTTTTGTTTTGATTCCTTGAAAATGCATCTGGAACTTAAGCCGGTAACCCAATAATATATAGGGGCACCGCCCATCTATTTTGACAGCTCATTTTACGTCATGGTCCCAAAAATGAAGCAGATCCAAATCTTAGGTGTATCACACCACAAGAATTAAAAACTTCTTCGGAACCATCAGAATGTTTATTTTCCATCCAAAGTGACCAAAAAAAAAAAACCTGGATGAAGGGACCTAACAAATATCTGCTTGATACAAAACTTTTGTGGCCCACAAGAAATTTTTTAATAACCACTGTTTCCTGACGTGTGGTCCACCTGAAATGTGGTTCTGCTTCCTTGTTTTGACCATGACATAAAATGACCGGTCAAAATGGATCGACGGCAGGAATGTAAGGCACATACATCAAGGTAGGCCCCATAATCAGGGATCCACCCATGAAGCGGGGCCTAGGGTTGGGAGCCCAGATTGCCTTAAAAAAAGAAAAAAAATCAAAAGCAATCCTGGTGCCAGAATTTTTTATCCGTTTTATTATTATTATTTTTTTATACACTTATCACATGCAAGATTTCAAATTTTTTAGTATCCTTCTGATATTTTCAACTTTGTCTTCTTACCACAATCATTCAAATCCCAGAGATGACAATGGCCATAAAACAGCCATGTCCCCCACGTTTCACATATGCCTGAGGGAAAGGACCTCTTCTATTTTCTTTCTCAAAAAGTCGTAGAACCTAGCATAGTGGGGCCCAAATTGTGTGCATTACATCCAATCCGTGCAACAGATTCATCCCGCCATGACGATCACATGAACGAAAACTCAGGTTCATCCAATCATCCGGTGGGCCACATCATATGAAAATGCACGCAACCCAAAAACTCTCAATTCACGTGTCGCCCACTTGATAATTAGATCATCTTGATTTTTTTTATTCTATGGTCATAATGGGGAGGCTCCTGTTGGACAGGTTGAATGTCACAGACACAGCACATGGTGTAGAATACTCAGATTGTGCTCCTTTATTGAAAAAAGGAAGAAATGTTAAAATGAACTTGTTTAAAAAAAAATTTGGTCCACATGTAATGCATTGTTCTCTACGCTGAAGAAATATTAAAATGAACTTGTTTAAAAAAAATTGTGGTCCACATGTAATGCATTGTTCTCTACGCTGTCAGTGATGGCTTGCTTTTGGACATTAAAATCGAGGAATGTGCTAATTTTGTGTGGGCCCACTATGATATATGTGGTTTATCCACGCCGTCTATTCATTTTGCAAGTTGGTTTTAGGGCAAGATCCTAAAATTGAGGCAAATCCAAATCTCAAGTGGACCACACCACACAAAAGAGTGAGTTGAATGCTTATCATTAAAAACCTTCTGCGACAACTATTTCTTATAGTGTGGGCCACTTGAGCTTTGGATCTGCTTCATTACTTGGGTATATGCCCTAAAATGTTCTGCTTCATTACTTAGGTCACCGACATCACAATGGGGCCTACAAACTTACGTGAATCCTTTTCCACGCACCAAACATAGTAAATGGTAATTATAACCGATTTACTCCCAATTCCCTCATTTTACCTCCATTTACTCCAAACAAACGCCCCAGGAATATCTCCTTAATTGCTACCTCTCTTTGTGGTTCATATCCTGGGACCCCAGATTAATGGCTCAGAGAATTGCTGAGATGACCAGAAATGTCCAAGCAGAGGGAGAGTGACAGAGACCGGACAAATAGTGAAACTCGGCCGTGCTTCGCGAGTCACTGACTCAACTCACCATGTTAAAGTCCGTTCCTGTTGACGGCCCTAATCAAGGGCAAGTACTGCAGCGATCCCATCATAATCTTAAGCGGGATCGGCCAATCACAAGTCGACTCACTGAGTTTTTAAGTACTGGTTTAAACTCTACATATTAGTTAGACTGGAGCAGATTAGGTGCGACCGGGGCCTCACCCAAGCTAGTGCATCCCTTACTGTGTGGGCTCACTAAGATTATATATTCTACATCCAAGCTGTCCATCCGTTTTGTCATATCATGTTAGATTCCCTTGATATGCATTGCTATGCCATCCTCTGTCATTTAGATATTTGACATGGTGTCAAAGCGGATTTAGATAAGGTGGCGTTTTAACATGACATCAAAACAGAATGTAAGTGTTCGAACCCGACAGCAGTAGATATGTCTGGATCCTCTGTTGGCTTCCAAACGGGAAATCCCTCTTGGGAGCCTTTTCATTGGTACACATCACATTGCATGACATCATGTGACAAGGTTGCATTGAGGATGTGACAGGATTGCAGACTTATGAAATGATGTGGACCAATGAAAAAGCTCCAAGCAGGAAAGCAGGTTTCCTGCTTGGAAGCCAACCGAGGATCCTGACTCACCCGTGATATATTCTCCAACGGGGTGATTGAACTCAGAATCCCGATCCTCTGTTGAAAATGAGCAGAGAACCTCTGCTGCTGCTGCTTCTGCTCTGATTGGTTCAGATCATCCTGGCTGTGTCAGAGCAGCTCAACTCTGACATAGTTAGGTTGAGCTAGACCAATTAGAGTAGTGGCTAGCAGGATTTCTCTGCTTGTTTTCAACAGAGGATCCGGACTCTTGAACTCACTGATAAGGCCATGCTAATCTGAATGAAAGGAAAAGTCAAATGTAAGATTGGTCTGAAACTTTCTTGGCCGAAGGTATGATATATTCCAACTGAGATTTGGATATGCTTCTTCTTCTTCTTTTTCTTCTTCTTTTTTTTTTTTTTGTTTTTCTTTTTTCATGTCATAAAATGTTATGAAAAAATGGATGGACGGCATGGGTTTGGAATGCATATATCAAAGTGGACCCCACCATTGCACTCTCTTGGGTGAGGTAGGGGCCGTACCTTATCTGCTCCCTGGTAACTCAAGTCAGGCATGCTTGAAAAATATCAGACTTTTTAGCCGAGCATGACCAAACACATCTCGTCGCGTCGTCATCAAGCCGCGTTGTGTGGCCCGACGGATGTGGATGAGAACAGATCAAGGGTTAAATGTTACCTTGTTGCTGTTGAAAACTGGTTAACAGGTGAAGTGGAGATGAGACAACCTTGTGAGCCTTTCCCTGGGTGAAAGCAAGCTTGTGTGACGTCCTTCTTAGGGATGAGCTTGAGATCCTTCACTCGTAAGCCCTGCAGAACATAGAGGATGTAAGCAAGGGGGGAGCCATTGTGCGGCTCGGGACCCTCCTGTTGAGTGTGGAGACAACCACACCAGACATGGTCGGGCGCCTGGACGGTCAAATGACCGGGTGCCTGAAATTCATCCTATTTCAGCCATAGGCTGCTGGAACGTTTTGCGAACGGCCGGGCGCTCGACGGTCAAAGTGACCGGGCGCCTGATATTCATCTGTTTTATGCCTTCTGTTGCTAGACGTGTTTTGTATTGGTCGGGCGCCCGATGGTCAAAGTGACCGGGCGCTTGACCGGCCGCGAGCTTAATGTGCGGGTTTCCTATTTTTTGTTCTAATTGCTGGGTTTACTATATAAAGGAGTGTAAACCCGGATTAGACATGGGGATTAGGGCTTCTGTACGTCCTAGGTGAGAAAAGGTGGAGAGGATTAACAAAAGGGCCATCTCTGTACATGGGAGCATAGGAGAAGGTAAGTGCATTGCTTGTAACTTCGTTCTTTCTTCATAGTGAAGTTTGCACCCGTGGTTTTTTACCCTTGTTGGGGTTTTTCCATGTAAATCTCTGTCTTGTGAATTGTTGGTTTGTGTGATTCTTTTCTAGTTACTATTTTCTTCCTGTTTATCGTTTGTGGGTGAGACCGGGGATTGGATCTCGGTTCACCGGCGTTGTTGGCGTGCTGCGCAACAACTGGTATCAGAGCTATCGGTTTAGTTCAACTGGGAGCGATGGCGGAAGATGAGAAAACTAGAATTGAGAAGTTTGATGGTTCAAACTTTGCCTTCTGGAAGATGTAGATGGAGGATTATCTGTATCAGAATGACCTCTACATTCCTCTAGAAGGAAAAGAGAAGAAACCAGAGAAGATGACAGATGATGAATGGGCTTTAATGGATCGGAAGGCTTTAGGAACGATCCGACTCTCTATGTCTAAGAGTGTCGCCTTCAACATATCCAAAGTAAAGACCACAAAAGAATTAATGCAGGCTTTGGCTACGATGTATGAGAAACCCTCGGCATTAAATAAGGTTCATCTTATGAAACGGCTATTCAACATGAAGATGTCAGATGGTGGGGGCGTGGCTGAACATCTAAACGAGTTCAATACAGTCACGAGCCAATTGGAATCCATTGGCATCACTTTTGATGACGAGGTCAGGGCGCTATTGATCTTGTCAAGTTTGCCAGACAGTTAGGATGGTTTGGTGATTGCCGTGAGCAATTATTCAGGATCTACGAAGTTGAAATTCGATGATGTGGCCGGTCTAATTCTAAGTGAAGAATCTAGAAGGAAGGCATCAGGAACTTCAGGGGATTCAGGAAATGCTCTAAACGTTGAAGGAAGAGAAAGATCTTCAAACAAAGGAGGCAATAAACACGGGCGTTATAAGTCGAGGAATAAGTCCAAGGGACCGAAAGATAAGGACGGGTGTTGGCATTGCGGAAAGAAGGGGCACATGAAGCGTGATTGCAGGGCGCTTAAGAAACAAGAAGGAAGCTCTCAATGTGGGAAGGATTCAGTGAATCTATCTGAGGAGAGTGACACAGAGGCGTTGATCTTGTCTCTTGATGCGCGGAATGAGTCTTGGGTTATAGACTCGGGTGCTTCGTTTCATGCCACTTCATCAAAAGAAGTTCTTCGTGATTATGTGTCAGGTAACTTTGGAAGAGTCTACCTGGGTGATGATGAGCCATGCAGTATTGTTGGCAAAAGAGACGTTCATTTAAGTCAGAAAGACGGAACGGTCTTGAAGCTGAAGGATGTCAGACATGTACCGAGTTTGAGACGGAATCTGATCTTAGTGGGGCAGTTGGCCGATACCGGATATGTGACGACATTCACGAGCGATGCATGGAAGGTCACAAAAGGTGCCTTGGTTATATCTCGAGGCAAGAAGGAAGGTACTTTGTATGTGACTTCCGGATCGTATAGTTCACTCGCAGTTGCATCAACTGGAATAAACGGGCAGTTATGACATCAGAGGTTGGGACATATGAGTAAGAAGGGGATGAAAGTGCTATTGTCAAAGGGGAAGCTACCAGGGCTGAAGGCAATCGATCTGGAATTCTGCGAGGACTGCGTGTATGGCAAGCAGAAGAAAGTTAGATTCAAGAAGACAGGACGCGCTCCAAAGACGCATCTATTGGAGCTTGTACACACTGATGTGTGGGGACCGGCACAGGTATCATCTCTTGGTGGCTCACGTTACTTTGTTTTCTTTATTGATGATGCTAGTAGAAAACTGTGGGTCTACTTCTTAAAACACAAATCAGATGTATTCGATGTATTTAAGAAGTTGAAGGTTATGGTAGAAAATGAGACCGGTAAAACTGTGAAGTGTCTCAGATCAGATAATGGGGGAGAATATTGTGATAAGAGGTTTGAGGAGTATTGTGCAGCAAATGGAATCAAACATCAGAAAACGATTCCAGGGACACCGCAGCAGAATGGTGTGGCCGAGCGCATTAACAGGACCATCCTTGAGCGCGCTAGGAGCATGAGGCTACATGCAGGATTGCCCAAGACCTTTTAGGCAGATGCTGTGAATACTGCCGTATATCTCATTAATAGTAGTCCCTCAGCACCATTGGATGGTGGGCTACCAGAAGAAACGTGGACTGGGAAAGAGGTGAACCTTGCACATCTCAGAGTGTTTTGTTGCACTTCTTATGTTCACATTGATGCAGAGCACAGAAACAAGCTGGATGCGAAGTCCAGAAGGTGTACGTTTATAGGTTACGGGCAGAATAATTTTGGCTACAGGTTTTGGGATGCAGAGAACCGAAAAATTATCAGAAGCAAAGATGTAGTCTTCAATGAAAAGGTGATGCATAAGGACAGTGTGCAGCAAAAGCAGAACAAGACCGATGAGAAGGAATTCGTAGAGTTGGAAGAGTTACCGGACACAGGTGTTACAGTGCCACAGGATGAGCATGCACAGGAGCATGATGAGGCAGAGCCGCAGACACCGGTTGTGAGGAGGTCTACTCGGGAGAGGAGACCCAAGGTCCAATACTCACCCTCCTTACATTATCTACTGCTGACAGATAATGGTGAGCCAGAGTGTTTTGAAGAGGCGTTACGATCAGATATGCGGGTTAAGTAGGAGCAAGCCATGGAAGATGAGATGGACTCTTTTGAGTCTAATCGTACGTGGGAGCTAGTCACTCTACCCAAGGGTAAGAAAGCTCTTCATAACAAGTGGGTTTACAGACTGAAGGAGGAGCACGATGGTTCGAAACGGTACAAGGCTAGACTGGTTGTGAAAGGATTCCAACAAAAGGCAGGTATCGATTTCACAGAGAAATTTTCACCTGTGGTGAAGATGTCTACGATTCGCATGGTCTTGAGTATAATGGCTACAGAGGACTTACATCTAGAGCAGCTAGATGTTAAGACAGCCTTTCTTCATAGAGACCTTGAAGAAGAGATATATATGCATTAGCCGACAGGATACGTGGCACCAGGAAAGGAGAACAAGGTGTGTAGACTGAAGAAGAGTCTATATGGTCTGAAGCAGGCCCCAAGGCAGTGGTACAAGAAGTTCGACAGTTTCATGTCGGGAAACGGGTACAGAAGATGTCATGCAGACCACTGTTGCTACTTGAAGAAGTTTGATACGTCGTATATCATTCTTCTTCTGTATGTTGATGATATGCTTGTGACCGGATCAAGCATGAAGGACATCTCAGATCTCAAAAGACAACTGTCTAGAGAGTTTGCCATGAAGGATTTAGGAGCTGCAAAACAAATCCTAGGCATGAGGATAAAGCGTGACAGGAAAAACAAGAAGTTGGTTTTGTCACAGGCAGAGTATATAGCCAAGGTACTTGATCGATTCAGCATGGGAGCTTTCTAAGGAGCAAGGAGCTAAGACGCAGAAGGAACGGGACTACATGGCTAAAGTCCCTTATGCGTCAGCCATAGGGAGCCTCATGTATGCTATGGTTAGCACGAGGCCAGACATTGCTCAAGCAGTGGGAGTTGTTAGCAGGTACATGAACAACCCTGGGAAGGAACATTGGGAAGCTGTGAAGTGGATCCTCAAATACCTGGTAGGTACTGTGGATGTAGGGCTGTGTTATGGAGGATCGAAAATTAAGCTACAAGGCTACGTTGATTCAGATTTGGCAGGAGATATCGACAGCAGAAGGAGCACTACAGGGTATGTCTTTACCCTGGGTAGTGCTACAGTCAGTTGGATCTCTCAGTTACAGAAGATAGTATCCATCAGTACAACGGAAGCAGAATATGTTGCAGCTACAGAAGCGTGCAAGGAGATGGTGTGGATGCAAGGTTTTATGGAAGAGTTGGGAAAGAAGCAAGCAGATTGCAAGCTGTATAGTGACAGTCAGAGTGCAATACGCTTGGCTAAGAATTCAGGCTTTCATTCAAGGACCAAGCATATTGACATCAGATATCACTTCATACGTTCGTTACTGGAAGATGGATCGATTGCTTTGGAGAAGATTCATATAAGTGAGAATCCTGCAGATATGTTGACCAAAGCGGTCACACGGGAGAAGCTGAAGCTCTGTTCAGCTTTGGTTGGTCTTCAGGCTTGAAGACTGCGAGGTGGTGCACTCCGAATGTAGAAGACGAAGGATCATGTGGTGATTGTCTCCAAGTGGGAGATTGTTGAGTGTGGAGACAACCACACCAGACAAATGACCGGGCCCCCGAAATTCATCCTATTTCAGCCATAGGCTGCTGGAACATTTTGTGAACGGCCGGGCGCTCGACGGTCAAAGTGACCGGGCGCCCGATATTCATCTGTTTTATGCCTTCTGTTGCTAGACGTGTTTTGTATTGGCCGGGCGCCCGATGATCAAAGTGACCGGGCGCCCGACCGGCCGCGAGCTTAATGTGTGGGTTTCCTATTTTTTGTTCTAATTGCTGGGTTTACTATATAAAGGGGTGTAAACCAAGATTGGACATGGGGATTAGGGCTTCTATACGTCCAAGGTGAGAAAAAGTGGAGAGGATTAGCAAAAGGGCTATCTCTGTGCATGGAAGCATAGGAGAAGGTAAGTGCATTGCTTGTAACTTCGTTCTTTCTTCATAGTGAAGTTTGCACCCGTGGTTTTTTACCCTTGTTGGGGTTTTTCCATGTAAATCTCTGTCTTGTGGATTGTTGGTTTGTGTGATTCTTTTCTAGTTACTATTTTCTTCCTGTTTATCGTTTGTGGGTGAGACCGGAGATTGGATCTCGGTTCACCGGCATTGTTGGCGTGCTGCGCAACACCTCCGATACTTAAGTTAGGTCGGATTTCAGGTCGGGCATCAAGACAGCTAGTGCTTAGAGTCGCATACCTTGGCCAAGTGTGGTCGGGGTATTTATAGGTTGAAACCCCACCGACGCCTGGGTCTGATGGGATAGGTTGAGCGTCATGGGCTCCTGCAGCCATTGTCATAATTGAAGTGGGGGAGGTTATGCTGGTGTTAGGCCTAGCCTGGTGGCATGGTAGGACAAGTATAGGGGTTATGCCTCCTGCTGCCATTGTCATCATTGAAGTAGGGGATGCCATGCTCGTGTCTGGCAGGCTTAGCCTGACACGCTAGGCCTACAGTCATCATTAGGCATAGGGGCAGGTTCCGGACTTGACAATCCTCCACGTGTCGTGTAATAACCCTGGTTTTCCATTAGTTGCGATAAATTAATTTAAGGGTTTAATTTAATAATTAAGTAAACAAATAATTTATATAATGAATGAGTTAACATTAAACAATCCATGGGGATTATTGTATGATCTTTCATATAAAATAAATAAATAAAAAAATAAAATAAATAAAATAAAATAAATAGGCTATTAATTAAACCCAAGTTATAAGACAATTTGCATGAATCACGATTTCTAGTGATCATCACCGTACAAAACTCTATACAATAGTTCTAGGACACGATCCAACCATACATGTCAAATTTCAGCCCTCCGATCATCCTACAAGTGCCCTAACCAGAAATCGGGCCATAAGTGGGCCATCTAACTTCGGAACTGTCTCATTTTTGGCGTCATACCCTAAAATCATGTGGACTACCCGATGATTGGAGTGGATTTTGCATATGCATCATGGTGGGACCCACGTGCACCGCGTGCACTACATAGGCCCGGTCAAACCGCGTTGACCACGTGTTTGGAAGGAAGAATCCTTCTTCTTCTTCGTTGCAGCGCTGCTGCGAGCGGTCGCTGCCGCTGCTTCATCCTCGCCGTCCGTCGGTGACCACAACAGGTGGGCCCCACACGAAAGTGGAACACCGAGTCTGTGTGTACGTGCGCCGCACGTGAAAGATATTTTCAAAATAACTTCTTCCTCCCGAATTCATAGCCGCTGAAACAGCGGACGCTGTTACAGCGTCCGCACGTCATCTTCTTGGGACCCCATGCGATCATCGGGGTGGGCCCCATGGTCCGATCTGGACCGTCCATTTGATGCGGAGAGGGATTCCGACCGTACGTGGGTCATCGTTACCGTCGGAAACGCGTATTAGCAACCGTACACGCCTGCGTAATGAGGCTTGCGCGGGAGGAAAATCTGAACATGGGTACGCCGTGTGATTCCGTTCGATCTGGGATTCTTGGACAAGAATCCTCCTTCAAAATCGACAGTAGTAGGATATAGATATCCGGATTTCGTGGAGCGCAAGCATCGCATAACGCGATTTCGGAAGAAACAGAAGGTGCGGCGTCCGATCGCTGTCCATATTCGGCCGGCCTTCGTACCTTAGGGTGGGCCCTAATGCTTGATCCTAACCGTCCATTCTATGGACCACCCACTGTTTAGTCAACGTCCGAAATTTGGATTAGATCTGACCGGGTATCAATCCACAGCGAAGGAAGCAAGTCGGTGTGGGTGAGTCTTGTGCGCACCGCACGCACCGCATGAAACAGAAACCGACGCTGGGTCGGTCATCCAGCACTATAAAAACCTCTCTCCCTTGCGGGGGAGGGTCAGTTACTCACAATAGATAGAGAGTGAGTGGGAGAGAGAGAGAGAGAGAGAGAAAGAGAGAGAGAAGCCGGTAGAGAGAGAAGAGTGGAGTGCAACGCGTTGCTGCTGTTGCATCAACACTGCTGGGCAGCAAGGAAAGAAGGAAAGAAGGAGAAGAAAGGAAGGGAGAAGAAAAGAGAAAGAAGGGAGAAAGAAAGAAGAAAAGAAAGAAGAAGGCCAACTGAGTCGACTCGGGGAGCCGACTCCGACTCGATTAGGGTGTATAGTTCATTACAAGTGAGTGATTCTTCTAAAGAAATTTCCATTGATCTTTATCTTACTAGCTTGTTTCCATCTTTCTTCAGATACCAATTGTCTTGTCGTTTTATGTTATGGATCTAAGGTAAGGATCCTTCTTTAGTTCTGTTTCTAATAAGGTTTAGGAATTTGATTTGTATTTGTGTATAGTATGCATCCTAGGTAAGGGATCCATCACTTGATTTGGTTCTAAGATCCATCCTCTAATTTCTTTTCCTCCTTATTAAGGTTTCTTCCCTCAAAATTTTCTGTACTAGTATCTCAGGAAAATTGTTAAGCAAACTCAACCTAGATTACGTCGTGTACAAGACTTCTAGTTAGAATAACACTAGTAAGTATCGAAACACAAAGATTTTACATGTTATCCTTCCTTAGATTCAAGTTTACCATCAACTAGGGTTAGATGACGAATTACTTGAATAAGAGTAATGCATGCATGGTATGATTGGAAATTGGTTTTGGTATGCATTGTATGCTTGAAGAGATGTTCTCATGATTCATGACATTCATATACATTCTTATACACAACGACAGAACAGGAGCATGGTTGATTTGACTCCTGGCGTGCATGGTTGATTTGCCGCCTCGCTGTACCGGTTAGGTGAGCATGGTTGATTTGCGACAGGTTCCTAATGTTCAGTGGCAGCGAGTTCTGGTCGTTTCACTTGTTGAGCATGGTTGATTTGCTCGGTTGGATCAGTGGTGCATGGTTGATTTGCCCACTGGCGTGCATGGTTGATTTGCCGCCTCGTTGTACCGGTTAGGTGAGCATGGTTGATTTGCGACAGGTTCCTAATGTTCAGTGGCAACGAGTTCCTAGACGTTTGTTGCTCTCGCACGTATCATAACATACATGACATCATGATGAACATGTTTCACTTCTAATAAGACATAAGGTGTTTAGATCTTCATTATATTCTTGTATATGCTCACATAATCCTAGCTGTTAGTATTTCACGTCTAACGTTCTATCAACTGGAATATTACTTATGATGAAAATGATCTCACTGGGCTTTAGCTCACCAAAATCACCACAGTTCCTGCAGGATATCAAGAGGAAGGAGGAGCAGCTGAAGCAGAATATTTGGATGATTATTTTTATTAGAAGACTTATATTTGTTTAGGTGTTGAATTTATTTCCTTTAGTAGATGATTGAAAACAGATTTTAGTAGATTTGAGTATTTGCAGAATGGATGTAGTTGCTTGATTTAAACTTTTATTTGAGATTTAATTCATGGTTAATAAAATACTTCAGCTTAGTATCATTGTGGTATGTGGAATGAAATATCTCTACGGTGTCAAAGGGTCTCTGGAGGGATTCATAACATCGGGTCCTCTGATCGCCTTTATGGCGGTTTGGGCTAGGTCGGCCTCAGTCTATGTGCTCAAATCGGCCTCTGTTGTAACCTTGGGTCCTCTGATCATCTTTATGGTGGTTGTGGGCTTGGTTGGCCTTGGCTCCGGTCCTTGACCTATGTGCTAAGTTCGGCCTCTATTGTAATCTCAGGTCCTCTGATCACCTTTATGGTAGTTGTGAGCTAGCCTCGGCCTCTGTCGTAACCTCGGGTCCTCCAATCGCCTTTATGGTGGTTGTGGGCTAGGTCGGCCTTGGCTCTGGTCCTCGGCTTATGTGCTAAGCTCGGCCTCTATCGTAACCCCGTGTCCTCTGATCGCCTTAATTATGGTGGTCGTGAGCTAGGTCGGCCTTAGGTTTGAGGTCGGCAGTGGCCTATGTGCTCGACTCGGCCTCTGTCGTAACCTTGGGTCCTTTGATCGCCTTTATGATGGTTGTGAGTTAAGTTGGCCTTAGGTTTGAGGTCGGCCTTGGCATATGTGCTCGGCTCGGCCTCTGTCGTAACCTCAGGTCCTTAGATCGCCTTTATAGCAGTTGTGAGCTAGGTCACCCTTAGGTCTAAGGTTGGCCTCGGCCTATGTGTTCGGCTCGGCTTCTATCGTAACCTCGGGTCCGATCTTCGGCCTTTTTTCCTGTCATAGTTGGTCGTCTAGTGTCTGACTTCGGTGTGTGAGCTCGAGGACTCGTGCTTGCGCCCTTGGGTCTGTAGGCTTTTCTTGTGACCTAAGGTCATCTCGGATTTACCCACAACAACTCCCATGTCACAACTTATTAATGGCATTCATATGACTGTTGGAGATATGGTCAAGCACTTGCCCGACCTGTGAAAGTTGAGAGCCATTTTAACGGGGACGGATTGGGTGTTACCCGGGTCACACCTTAGTGGGTGTTAACCTTACCATGGTGTCCACCTTGATAATGTTTTGTATATCCACGTCGTCCATCCGTTTCTCCAGCCCATTGTAGGACGTGGTTCCAAAAATTAAGCATATCCAAATCTCAGGTGGACCACACCATGGGAAATAGTGATGATTGAGTGCCTCACCATTAAAAATTCCAAAGGGCCCAGCGTAAGGTTTCCGTAATGTTTATCTGCCATCCAATCTATTGATAATGTCAAGAAGACCCCTTTGAAGCAGAAAAATACAAACATCAGCTTGATCAAAAAAAAAAAAATGGCTCATAAAAAGCTTTTAACAGTCATTTATCACTCTTTTTAGTGGTATGATCCACCTGAGATTTGGATCCTCTTTAAGGTTTTGGATTACATCATGAAATGAGATGGAAAAACGGATGGATGAGATAGATATACAAAAAAAAAAAAATACATCATTATGGGCCCCGCACAGGTAACAGCTTTTTTGGGTTGGTGGTACGCACCCCCCCATTGTTAGTACACCCTCCCCCTCTTAGTCACACTGCAATGTTAGCAACCCCTACTTTGGGATTCGGTCCCATGACCTCAGTGTTGAAAGGAGGCAATCTTCACTCAGTCTACAACTTGAGCTATGTGCCCGGGTGTCCACCTTACCAACTCACACACACCAATAATATGCCACCGTGGGGAGCACCTTCGGCAGTGTTCCTGGTGTTATTAATCCCCTCTTGAAACGTATATCTTGCGAAATCTTCCTGACAGTAAGCTAGGTGGGGCCCATTGTGATGTTTGTGAGAATCCTATTGATTTTTCCGGTTCTCATTAGGACATATGCCCGAAAGTGATCCAGGTTCAAAGCTCAAGTTGGCCGCATGACAAAGGACTAGAGTTGTACATGGCTAGCTAGGCTCAGTTTGGTTCGCAGCTTAGGCTAGCTTGAGCTAAGTTTGAGCTATGCATGAATGATGTTTTGGGATTTTTTAAATGTAATTTTTTTTTTTTTCAAAGAGCAATTAATGCATATATGGAGTTTTTTTTAAATTAAAAAAAGAATGTAAATTTTTCTTATTTTCAAAGAGTAATTAATACATGCATGAAATTAAAAAAATGAATACAACATTCTTTTTCAAAATTACAATAAGTAAAAACAATAAATACGTGCAAATGGTATGGAAGAACGCACTAGGTACGTATTATGCCGAGCCGAGTTGAGTCGAACCAAACCAAGTTGATTTGAAGCAAGCTTTGAGCTATGTTGCGTTGAGCTCAGGTAGGATCAAGACTTGACTTGAATTTTGTCCAAGGTCAAAAAATGAGCTTGACTTAGTTCGAACCCAATACTGATTCAAGTCAAGTCGAGCTTTTTCAAATTGAGTTGAGCTAGCTAATTGAGTCAACTCGACTCATGTATAGCTCTACAGAAAACAATGAAGATTAAATGCCCACCTAAGAAACATTCATGATAGTATTTTTATGTTTCGTCATCCCATAGGAATGATCATGTGAATGATATGGATGGCATAATAATATAACCGTGGGCTGTATGGAGGCTTCAATCATAGGTATTTCCCTACCTGTTTTTTCCAGTCATGTGTTCCACTTGAGTTTTAGACCCTAGTGATTTTTTGGCACATGTCTTAGCATGAATTGAGAAATTAGATAGACTACATTGATTTCTCACAAACATCACGGTGATCCCAACTAGCTTCCAGTGGGAGAAAGTTCATGCAAACATGTATATTCTGCTTGAGTCTTGGATTCAGCTTTTTTTTTTTTAGCATGCCCTAAAATGAGCTCACAAAATGGGAGACGAGGTGTATCATGGTGGGCCCCACCTGACTTTCATGTGCTGGAAACTTAGATGGGGCCCACCTTGATGTTTGTGAGAAATCCACCCTATCCATCCGTTTTGTGAGCTTATTTTAGGCCATGAGTTAAAAAAAAAAAAAAAAAGAGTTGGATCAAGATTCAAGTGGGCCAAAAACATTAGGATTGAACGTCCACAGTTGAAATATTCATCGGCCATAAAAATTTTGAATAGGCTAATATTTGTAGGGCTCTCAATGGAGTGGGTCAAATCTGATATTTGATTCACTCTGAATTTATATAATGCGGATTTAGATATTAAAATAGGTTCGATTAATTAAATGGATCGTATTTGGATTCACTTCAATAGATCTGAATTGGATCCCAATCTGTCTATAGATTTTCAGGCTTAAGAGTAAGATCCAATTGAATCTGATCCAGATCCGAATCATTACCTTACTGTATATGTTATATCCATGCAGGTCCATGCAGGCCATCCATTTTCCACCGCGTCTCAAAATTGAGACATATGCCAATCTCAGGCAACTCATCCAAATCCGTGTTCATCCCAGTGGGAATGAAGCCATGAAAGGTATGGATGGCATAAAAACATCACCGTGGACCGTAGGGAGGTTCCAACGGTAGGAATTTCCCTACTCACCTTTTCCTTTAGTGCGGCCCACTTAAGTCTTGGATCCTGCTTATTTTTCTTAGCATGTCATAAAATGAGCTCATAGCACAGATTGACACTGAATTTCTCACAAACATCAAGGCGAGCCCCACATAAGTTCCAAGAGATTTGCGTCCGCCTTTGCAGGGCATTACAGACTATTGGCCAATGCTTACGTGGACCTATCAAAATTTCAAAACCAAGGGGGCACGGTCGTAGTTCCTCTACCAAGGTAAGGTTATTTTTTTAAGGAGAGATGTATTTAAGGACCTCAGGAGGTCAGGCACATACAACCACACTCCTCAATGGAAGCCCTTGCAATAATCTTCCTGATCACAGCCTTCCTAGCAACTTCCCACGCTTCAGAGGTGGAAAGGGGTGGCATACCCCTCCCAATTCATCTCCTCCGTCCACTTTCGGGATCGGGAGATCTCAGTGCCCATGGAATCTCTTGCAAGAGCTGGAGGCTAGCGGTGGAGACTAACAATATCCGCGATTGGAAAACGGTCCCAGAAGAATGCGAGAACTACGTGGGGAACTACATGTTGGGTCATCTATACCGTCAGGACTCCAAGGTGGTTGCTGACACGGCAGCCAGCTACGCCGCTAATCTTACGCTGAATGGGTATGGAAAGGAAATATGGGTGTTCGACATTGATGAAACCGTGCTCTCTAATCTACCTTACTATGCTAAGCACGGATTTGGGTGAGTTGCCTCCATGTTTCATGATTTCTAGAATACATCCTGAGGAACGAATTAGCTGTTACCCTGGCAACACCTTAGTGGGAGTTACCACTACCGTGTGGGGCCTACCTTGATGTATTTTTTTGTATATCCATGTCGTCCATCTGTTGTTACGTCTAATTCTAAGAATAGATCCAAAATTATAAGAAGATCCAAATCTCAGGTGGACCATACCAATAGAAAGAGTGATGAATAATCATTAAAAGCATTTTGCGGGCCATAAAATTTTTAGATTAAGCTGATCTTTAAATTTAGCCTTCATCCAAACCTTCTTGACATTATGAAGAGCTTGGATTTCAAATAAACATTACCAAAACTTTACTATGGGCTCTTTGGAGTTTTTAATGGTGGGCACTCAATCAGCATTGTTTCCAGTGGTATGGTCTACTTGAGATTTGGATTTGTATAATTTTTGAAAGACCATCCTAAAATGGACGGGAGAAACAGATGGACGGTGTGGATATATAAAATACTATCCATGTGATTGTGACCACCACCATCTTATAGTTGATTGGAGAAACTAATAAATGGACCGGAGAAACTAAAGCTTAATAAATGATTGTGACCACCACCATCTTATGGTTGAAATTTTCTATTCAGGGGTTAGAATCATTATTATATGACAATAGCTTCTGTTTTTTAATGATAGTGGAGAACACGGACGGTTTAACTAGTCGGACTATCTTGAAATGTGGGCCTTAGTGGGTTGTTACGAGAAAGATTTTGCTACACCCACGAGTTAGCTACACTTGCTACACCGGGTATAGCAATGACCCCACCTTGATGTATGTGTTGTATCCACGCCGTCTATACATTTGGCGAAATCATTTTAGGCATGACACCAAAAATGAGGCAGATCCAAAGCTCAAGTGGACCCCAAGAAGCTTTTAATGGTTAGAGTTCAATCCCCACTATTTACTGTGCTGGGTCCACTTGTTCTTTCGACCTGCCTCATATTTTGGTGTCATAGATCTCTCCAAATGGATGGACGGAATGGATACAACACATACATCATGGTGGGGTCATTTCTACACCCGGTGCACAGCTAGCGTAGCTAACTCGTGGGAGTAGCAAAAATTTTCTCGGGTGGTTACACAGCTTTGGAAACAACAATACAGTCGCACTGGTTATCTGCGGAACCCATGTGGTGCCTACTTCCCACTGTCCAGTGGCACACGTGTCAAAATCCAAGCCATTAATATGGTAGGGTAGACTTTGAATATGCTCTTGACCAAAGATGTGTGGCCCACCTGACGTAATGCATGACATCCATCGAGTTAATGATAAGCTGATTAATGGGCCAGGCCCGACCCTAGCAAAATCAAACTTTGAATGGGCCCCTCTAATGGCCTAGCCTTGAAACACAAGGCATTGGAGACCCATCCAAATGGCCCCTTAGTAATCCATAAACTAGTAAAATTGAATAAATTAATGCAAAACTTTCTCATGGGCCATTTCATCATTTCCAGGGTGGAGCCGTACGATAATGACCTATTCAACGCATGGGTGGACACCGGGAAAGCTCCTGCACTACCGGAGAGCTTGAAGCTGTACAAGAAATTAATCTCATTGGGAATCAAGATTGTATTTTTAACAGGAAGAAGTGAAGTTCGCAGGGCAATTACAGAGGAGAATCTTAAGGCCGTAGGGTTCCACACCTGGGAGAAGCTCATATTAAGGTATAACTTAAACTTTGATTTATAGAACTTAACAGAGTTTAAAATTTTAAGATGATTTTACAATTTACACATGAGAAGGATCAGAGATTTTTTAATATATTTATTTGACGATTATCAAAGGTGGTGGAAAAGTGCTAAGATAATTGAGCTACCCAGTTGTATTAGATATAATAGGAGCAAATCTCTCAAAATCATGAGCTGTAATAGAGATAAAATTTCTCAATCTTTAGTAATATAGTTGTACCCTCATATTGTATATTATATATTGAATATACATAAATCCTTTAGAATCAAGGGAATTTGACCCAACAAATTAATCATCTTTAAAAAGAATCCCAATATATATTTCAAAGATACTTTCAAAAGTATTTGTTGGATTTCGATGATCCATGCTTTGGGATGAGTGTGGGAGGTATGTTAATGCACTTTCAATGTACATTTTGGGTACCAAATTAGAGTTTGTTTTGACACAATAATTTGGGTTATATGGTGCAGGCTTACTACAGATACTGGATCAGCTGTAGTATACAAATCTGGAAGGAGAAAGCAATTTGAAGAAGAGGGTTATATAATTGTTGGAAACATGGGAGATCAATGGAGCGACCTTCTTGGGACCCCTACTGGCAACCGAACCTTTAAGGTCCCTGACCCTTTGTACTACATAGGTTGAGCTAGGGTTTGGTTTCCTTGGTTACCATCTCCTTATGTTGCATCCTTTCCTACTTCTATGGACTTGTATGGAGTAGACCTATGTATTGAATAAGAAAACCTACTTGCTAAATTATTTAGCTAAATCATATGGATGGCAATGTGCGTGAATTATTTAATTAAATGATTAAATGGGAGAAAGTGAAATTAACCAAGGTTTGAAAATTGGTCTTATATATGAGCTTGTAACAATGTGTCGGCAACCGTCGTGGAATGATATCAGGCCATTTTGAAGTGGAAAAGCTACATGACGTGCAACCACTGTTATTTAAAGCTGTTTCTTAGAAAATAACAACGGTTAGTTAAAATGTGTTGTTTGGTTAGCTAAAACCACTTAAAAGGACCATTCTCTTTAAAACAGGCTTAGGGCTGGTAGTGAGTTGGACGGCTTTGATAGACGTAATAAGATTCTTGGCTAGAAATGGATTCTCTCTAGTCTCACCTTGAGATAGAGATTCTTAAGCATTTTTAGGCTTGCCATTTAGGATCAAGGTCTGGGCCCTTGAGCTTGGCCTAGGGATAGGATGGGTCTTAAAATCTAAGCCCGGTGCGCAAGGTAGATTGAGCCTGGGCCAATTGTCAATGGTCCTATTTAAAGGGTTTCTTTGTATAGACACCTTAACTGAGATGTAGGCTTCCCACTCAAAAAGTGGGTCACCGTGTTGGAAATATTTGGGACTACCATGAAAAACTTGGTATTTTATTTGATCATCCACTTGCTTTGTACTTGTGGTGCGCTTAATTTGTGAATTGGCATGATTTTCGACATGGCATCTTCAATAGAGGACCGACCTAAGCAGTAGCTGGAATCAGGATGCATATATATGTAAGTCATGTATATAACTTTTTCCTCCTTCGTAAGACGTTGAAGCAATTGGGATTTCAAATTGCTTTATTAAATTGCAACATACCAAATGGGGCTCAGGGGCTTTTGGATGTCTTAGTACAAGCTTCGCACATGCCCTTAGGGGGCATTTGGCACATGGTATTAGTTGGGATTTGGTGGAATGGAATTGCATTTGGTTCCATGAAAATTCCATATGATGTTTGGGGAGGATGGGAGACTCAGGATTAGGTGGGATGGAATTACATTCGATCTCATGCCGGGTTTTTGTGGGATTTCAAAATCCCACACACATGTAGGCCCCACATTGATGCATGTGTTTTATCCTTGTCGTCCATCCATATAAGCCCTTTATACGTGACACTATGATTATATACATATACAAGTGATCCCAAACATAGGATTGGAGGGTGAAAATACCATGGAATTACCCGACATATAATCATTGTGTAATAAATGATGTTAATCCCACCTAATTAGTACCTTTCCATCCCTTCTAATACCATGCGCCAAACACGCCCAGTCCCATCGGACCAACCCAATCAATTGACAGGTACAGTCTACTTTCTAGAAGATGTTTCAAAGCACCTATAAAATTGAAAAACATCTATGTTGCGGTAGACTGCGTATGATTGGTCAAGGGTTCACTTTGTCATCAATCTTTTGCTATGGGTTACAAGAAGGTGCTTCTTTTTGTTTTAGTTAAATGGTCAGACCTAGCACAGCACCTGAAATTTTGTTAATATATTAAAAAAATTGTACAATCTTCCAGGTGAGCACCATAAAAATTAGTAAGCCTCACCTAACGTATAACACCACATTACAACACACAATAGAGAAATATATGAAAGAAAATAAAGCTCCGACAAATGGAGGAAACAAATAACCCACAAGTCCTCTCCATTCACTTCAATAGCTAATCCAACCACCAGGGAAGCAGGACAGCAGCTTCAGAGCAACAGCCACAGCAACCTCTGCGATCATTCGAGCCCCACCTAACATTTGGCCCGCATGGCCATGAAACAATTCCATTGCCCCACGTTTCACATGTGCACTATAGAAGGGAAATTGTTTTTTTTATATAAAGAAGTGGTAGGGTCGAGTATGGTGCACCACACATAGTCTGCATTCCAGCCAACCCGTGCAATTAATATTACTAATGCATGGGGGCCTACTCAAAAACTCTCAGATTGCACTTTCTCAGCCCTTTGGTTGGTTAATTCTCCAATTTTCTACATTGGCCATCTTCTTAACCATTGTTTTATGGGCTTTGATCATGCTTTGGATCTCTCAACCTTGAAGACTTTCGAGGCAACGAGCATCAATCGTGTACCTCATTGATGGACGGTTGGGATCATTTTCTCACACGCGTAGGAGAAATTGATGGACTACGTTGTGGCCCCACGATTAAATGCCTTGTGTAATGGAGATTGTGGGAAATTAGCGTTGATCTCTCCAATGGTTTTGTGGGACAAATACAGAGGAAAATAATAATAATATAATGACACCCACACTTTGGGACAGCGGTAGATAGAGTTAAGATAACCTTGTTTGATGTAGAGTGGGTTGCAGACTATTTCATGGCCTAGATGAACCAAAAGAAGATCGATAAGGTCGGAATTAATTCGGATTATTAGGTCGGAACCATAAAACGGTCGTATTTCACAATTTGAAATGAGTTTCTAGATATATAATATATGATTTGGGTAACTCGAGCTAGTAAAGCCAACCAACCGGAATTGCAAGATTTGACCTGCTTGTCGGTTATTAGCTTAGTTTTATTTAGATTTTATTATTTATAGTAAGTTTTGTTTTGACCAAAATTTTTGATCCGCTAAGTTTTAGAGGTCGTGCCCAACATAAAAAGGGCTCAGAATAATGCGTGATTGGGCTGTTTTAAAAACTTTCTATTTTTGGCTAAAAACCACGAGAAGGAAATACGTCTTAATATTTATAGTAAGTTGAGTTTTCTACGGGTTTTAGATTGAGTTAGACTTTAATATTTTTTTTAGGGTTTAGTTTATTATTTAAAGCATTATAATCGCATTATTGGGAATGCAATCAATTGTTATGAATTTTTTAGGAAATGATTCATGTTTTCTCGTCTTTCTCTCGTGAATTCGAAGAAGTCAGGTTGAGGAATTCCAAAGGTCTTGTAGACTCAAAGTATTTATTTGATGAGGCATACTGTTGGTCGGCCTTGTCATGCCCTCCCCGTGTCATTGTCTCAACACTGAAGTCTATGTAGGGTGACTAATAGTGTGGGTGCTGGTAACAACAGTGCGATGTGTGTACTAACCCAAAAAAAAAAAAAAAAATAGTAATAATAATATAATGAAGAGAAAGGAGGTATAATCTCATCGAACGGTTGAAAATGAAAAAAATCCAGCACCCCTATTGAACAAACAACTGCCAAGGAGTTAGAGATCAAAGGTGTCCAACCAATCTGATTCTTCAGCCAAACGACTGTGAGGCCATCTGTTTTTCCAGATTATTTTACGGCACTCTTCAAAAAAATGAAGTAGATCCAATTATCAGGTGAACTATAACATAGGAAACAGGGGTGAGGGGAAATACTTGATGGAGAGAATTTCACTGAGTTTGTTATTGTCGTACAGAATCGACAGGTTCTAACCAAGAGTAGACAGGCTAGTTGGGGCCACAGTGATGTTTGTGAGAAGTCCACCCTGTCCATCCGTTTTGCCGGATCACGCAAAGGCATGAGCCCAAACTCAAGTGGGCCACAACAGGAAACAAGTGAGGGGCGAATTTTTTATGTTTACAGAATGACCTAATAAACAGCATGGATGAAATACAAATATCGATCATGGTGGACTCTAGAGACATTCCAGCGGTAGGCATTTCCCTACCTGCCTTTTCCTGTATTGCAGCCCACCTGAGTTTTGCATCTGCCTCATTTTTTTGCCAACAATGTGTAAAATGATCCGGACAAACAAATGGAAAGGTGGATTTCTCACAAACATTACAGTGGGCCCAGCTAGTTTCAATATGTGTCCCACATTGCTTGGACAGGCCATCAGGGCTTCAATTTTTGGTGCTAACAAACGTGCCCTAGTTTTTCCGTATATGCATCTGTACCATGTACAATGATAAATTGCATGGACAATTTTATCCCTGGAAATAGTGCTCCTAAAGTCACAACTAATGTAAAAATGTGTTTATGTGAAGGACGTAATTAATTTGGGGAACAGACCGTTAACTAAAGCCTATGTGTGGCCAATTGTGATGTTTGCGTGACATCTGCTCCGTCCATTAGGTGCATATGCTCATGCTAGGATACTAACCCAAAAGTGGAGAAGATCTAAATCTCAGATCCACCACAACACTGGAAAAACAAAGATGGGTTGTCACCATTGGATGAGCATGGACATTTTTACCCTTTTGGATGAGCCTTCAGCTTTTGGCTTTACTAAATTGCCCATTGCTACTTGAATTATATACATAAGATATTTTTGTTCTTCTTATTATTTTTATTATTATTTTGTGATATTTGAAATAGTTATTCTTCACCTTATATTCTATGATTTTGTTGCAATTATTCAGTCCTGGACATGCTGTGTGGGAATTAAGAAAGCTATTTCATGAATCATAAACCCCGACATTGGGAATTTCCATACATACAAGTACTGCGCCCCCCTCACTTTCAATTTACTTCAACTTACAAGCTCCCAGACGAGCCCTAAAGTGCCTCTGGGTTAAGCCTGTAGATCAATTATAGATATGGTCCGATATAGCACTCAGGTCTCAGGTTGGGCCCACCTTACCCCAGAAAAAAAAAAAATCCAAAAGAGTCCTGCATGTGCCAGAATATATATATATATATATATATATATATATATATATATATATATATATATATATATATATATATATATATATATATATATATATATATTAGAATTGATCAGAATTGATCACATGGAAGATTTTCAACTGCCAGACCCAAACTTAAAAGCCCTAGACATGACAAGAAGCAGATTAGCTGGTGTATGTCACACCACCGACCTTGCTGGCTTATTTACGTGGCGCATGAAGAAAAGCTTGGTCCTCGTGCTGTAACGGTATGAACAATGGAAAGAAGATGAAAGTTTTGTGGCCTCACAATGATGTATTTAATATGTATGCACTATCTGTTAATTTGGAGAGATCATTTTCAGTTTTGTGCCTCAGAATGAGTCATATGCAACGCTCAAGTAGACCACATCACAAATAGTGGGGGCAATTATTCCCACCGTTAAAACATTTAAAGGACCCGTCATACTGCTTTTTTTTTTCCATTCATTCTGTTCATAAGCTCATAAAAACAATATATATATATATATATATATATATATATATATATATATATATATATATATATATATATATATATATATATATAATCCAAAGCTTCTTTCACCTAAGCATGTTTCAATGGTAGACGTTCAATCTCCCCCAACCTTTTAGAGCGTGGTACACTTGATCTTTGCATCTATAGTATTTTTGGGCTTGGCCCTTACAACAATCTAATCAAATGGACAGACAGTTTGAATATAACATAAACCTCATGGTGGGGCCCACAGTAGTTGGTGACGTCAGCACACCAGCGTGGTCGCTGGTGTGCGGTACACCAGCCCAACCCAACCCGCTTCCGACAAGAGCCGTAGCTTACAATTTCCGCCATGTGTAACTACCAGATCCAATCTTCCAATTTTTTTAAAAGGTAGAGCCTAGCACGGTGGTGCACACATTGTGTACATTACATCCAATCCGTGCAACCGGTTCATGCCACCATGACCATTACATGAATAAAAAAATCAGGTTTATCTAATCATCTAGTAGGCCACGTCATATGAAAATGCACACAACCCAGAAACTCACAATTGGCTTGTGGCTCACTTGATAATTGTTTTTTGTCTATGGTCATGGGATTCAGCTGCTGGACTAGTTGGATGTCATAGACACACGACGTGGCATTGAATACTCGACACTGCTATTTTATTAGAAAAAAGGGAAATTATTAAAATGTAATCACCCTAACCTTTTTTCATTAGAGAGTCGTTGAGATTAGCATTAATGCCCAAGTAGAGGAGCGCTAACTCCGAACTAGCCATGTGGGTGTGAGCCTGACCATAGAGCCCACCTTCATGTATCAAATGTATATCCAAGCCGTCCATCTGTTTTTTCAGTTTATTTTAGAGAATGGTCCCAAAAATGAAAAAGATACAGATCTCAGTTGGACCACACCACAGGAAACTGTGGTTATTGACCATCAAAAACCTTATGTGGACCACAACAGGTTTGGATCGAGCTGATATTTGTTTTTTTCCTTTCATCCTAGTCCCTGTGACGACATCAACAGGTTGTAGAGTCAAAAAAATTATAGTGGACCCTAGGAAGTTTTCATCGATAGGCATTCAACAACCACTCTTTCTTGTAGTGTGGTCCACCTAAAATTTGTATTTGCTTCATTTTTTATACCATGCCCTAAAATAATATGGAAAAAATAGAAGGACGACATAGATATATAATGCATACATCGAGGAGGGCCCTATGGTAAGGGTCACACCCACATAACTGGTTTCAACCTCCAAGTAGAGAGAGAGAGAGAGAGAGAGAGATCCGATGAGTAATGAAACTCGGCTGTGTTTCACAAGTCACTGGCTCAACTTGACTCACTGAATTTAGGGTTTCTTAATGGAGCGGGTTAGATTTGAGATCTATTTTGCTCTGAACTCATATGATGTGGATTTGGATATTAAAATAGGTCTGATTAATTAAATAGACCAGATTCAGACTCACGAAAATAAATCCAAACCATATTCGTATCGGATTCGGATCTAGTAGTAAGATTTGATCGAATCCTCACTATTGCAGGTTTTAAGCATTCAACCGTTTTGACTTCTACGGTAGAAAATAGTAAATGTTGTGAACCCCATATTTTAAGATAAAATCTTACTGCAAAGAGAACGAACTCCTCTCTCTCTCTCTCTCTCTCTCTCTCTCAAGAATTTCTCGTAAAATATCTCTCTCTCCCAGAGTGACAAACAACGAAAGTGTTTTAGCTATTACACGGCTATAGTTTACTGGGTGGTACATGCCCTAACCGTGTGGGGCCCATATTAATGTATTGTGTATATATCCACGTCGTCCATATGTTTTTCCATCTCATTTTAGGACATGATGCCAAACCCTAAGAAGATCCAAATCTTAGGTGGACCATACCACTAGAACCAATGATGAACGACTAATAAAAACATTTTGTTGGCCACAAAAGTATTTGATCAAGCTGATATTTATATTTTTCCTTCATCCAGGCCTTCTTGGCATTATCAAGAGGTTAGATTGCAAATAAACACTATTAAAACCTTACTATGGGTTCTTTGGATTTTTTAATGGTGGGGCACTCAGTCACCACTGTTTTCAGTGGTATGGTCCACCTAAGATTTGGATTTATATAATTTTTAAAGCCCCATCCTAAAATGAGCTGGAGAAACGGATGGATGGCGTGGATATACAAAACATCACCCATGCGGGCCACACGATAAGGGTAACACCCACTAAGCTATTCCTCGGGTAACACCTAATTCACTGTCGCAAGCAATGGACAAGAATTTCCTTCAAGAGAGAGAGAGAGGAAGTTCCTGTGTTGGGAACTTAGGTGGGGCCCACCGTGATGTTTGTGAGAAATCCACCCCACTCATCGATTTTGTGAGCTCATTTTAGGACTGCGACCAAAAGTGAGCCGGATCCAATATTCAAGTGGGTCGAAAATGTGAGGATTGAACGTCCACATTTGAAATATTTGTGGGGCAGCAAAAGTTTTGAATTAGGTTAATATTTGTGTTTTCAGTTCATCTCAGTAAGAATGACATTATGAATGGTATGGATGGCATCTAAACATTATTGCAGGGATACATTATCTTATATATATTTTTAGATTTGTGATGTGGTGGATTTAGACTTGGATCCGAACACGTATCCGATGGATATATGGATTTTTGGATCGGAAATGAATTTGTCTACTTATAAGTGAATCGAATATGGATATTGCCTTTTGGATCCTAATCCGATTTGAATTCAGCTATAGATTTTTGGACTTTGAGCCAGATCCAAGTGGAACCGATCCAGTTTTGAACTCATTGATAGCCCTAACTGAATTTTTAAATACTGGTTTAAGCCGCATTATTGGGAAAAAAATCTGAATTTTCAACCAAGTGGGTACTCGGCTCATCTTTGACAGTGCTCATCTTTGACAGTGTACAGCCTCACCAAACAGGAAGCGGATTGCGTACTTAGTCAGCTAAGTGTACTGAGTGGGGCCTACTGTGTTTTACTAATTTATCCAGTCTGCCCACCCAATTTAGCTGATAATTTTAGAGCTTCAGAAAAAGAAAAAAACGAAGCATCTCCAAAGCTCAAGTGGACCACACCACATGAAACAGTGTGAATTGAACGTTTACCACTGAAAAATTTATGGGGCCCACAGAAGTTTTGGATCAAGCTGATATTTGTGTTTCCTATTCATCCATATCTGTGTGATCTTATGAATATGTTGGATGACAAATAAACATCACTGTGAGCCCTAGGAAGGCATTATTCCCACAGTTTCCTGTGGTATGGTCTACTTGAGCATTGGATATGCTTCAATTTTGGGCTCAACCCCTAAAATGAACGAAAAACGGATGGACGGCGTGGATAAACAACATACATTTATGGTGGGCCCAACAAAGTTTACTCAGTGCAATAAGAGCGTACTTAGTAACTCGGGTGCGACTTGGGTGAGACCCCGGAGCCAGCGAAGTGGGTGGTATCCCAACGTGTCGCTGCGATTAGTCTAAATAAGCAGCAGCCGTGCGAGGCTTCCTCACGTGAGAAATGCCAAGGGCGTTAGAGTCTAACGGCGTAACGGGCCCGTTGTCGGGTCGGAGCCCCTCTCTCGTTCATTTCTCCCCTCTCCCCAGCTCTCCCTCCCTTTCTTACGGCCCCTCTCCCCTTCTCTCGCGAGACCCATATCTTCATATCTCTCTCCCAACAGCGGCAGTGGGGCGACACCACGATGTACGATTTTTTTTTTTTTTCTAAAAAAAAAAAACGAGGAAAACATCTGCAATCGATTAGAAGCCAAAACTGATGCTGCTCCCGTGTCGGCCCCACTGTTAGTCTAATGGGAGTTAGAAGATCGTAAACATTTCATCTCTGGCCTTCTCTTTTTCTTTGTTAAATGTTGGCTGTTGCTTTATTTTCTTTCTTAACTGGCTATCTGTGGGACAAAAGATCAAGGGTTAGGATCTCCGGATCTAGGAGATTTCTGGGTGTCACCATTCATATTGATAGCATCACATCAATGGTGTCGATCACCAGACCATGGGCCCACGTGAGTGGATTCTTCCAAGTAGTTTGTTTGATGTCAATTTAATCTTTGCTTGTGGGTTGGTGGTTATCCAAGCAAATAGATAGGTCTATTTATTAAGAAATCCAGAGCATTCAGATCAGATTCCAACGGCGAGGACTTGGAAGAATATGCGGGCGCAGGACTTTATGATAGGTTAGTCGATATTCCATGGGAGTAGGTCGAGTCCTGCTGTCTTTACCAATGTGGAACATGTGCAAGATCCAGGCCACATCATGATACTGTGTCTTGAAAAAAAAAATAGGTAGTCTTACAATTAGGTGGGCCACACATGTGCTTCAAATTCACCATCTGTTACCTGTTCTAACTGTTATAGCGGCCACATCTGATGAATATGATGAATGGCGGGATCTAACACACACGGCTCATTGTTTGACATGAGCAAATGATAAACGAAAACATAGAGCTGGAAATTCATAAACTGAAAATTTCACTGGTGTGTCATTTCAGCATACCGACGGACAAAGAGGATGAAGTCATATTGAATTACGGCTGCGATGGGCTAATCGCCAATAGAGGCTAGTAAAATCATCAAAGGCCTATATGGTTATGCCCAGAACATTGAAGGTGTGGTAAAGAATGGTCAAGTATATGTGGTCCAAACAAGGCCACAAATGTAGCTGTACATGAAAGCATGGTAAATCAACCACATAGACATTTCAAGCTGTAATTTCATAAATATGAAACTTCTATATGAATAATGACTTTACCATTTTACTAGAGGAGTACAAGATCTTGATCCGACAACTGTTTTGTTTACACTTCTGAGGCCCAATATTCAATGATCTAGATTTTGGACCATCGGGCTTGGACCCATAGATAATGAACCATGACCTGAAAAATCCACCAAGATGGAAGATCATAGCCACCAATCTTGGGCTATTTGCAGTTGAATGTGGCAGTTGGTGTTTGTTCTTTAAACCATCCTTTTGCAGGCTAGAATAGAAGGTTAGGATTGTTCAGTCAAGTAGGTTTTTGGGGCATAGTTCATCTTAAGTGGCTGCCACTGTTGGAGAGAGAGAGAGAGAGAGAGAGAGAGAGAGGTGTCTGGCGTGAGAGGGAAAGAAAGGCAGCCAGAGAGGGAAAGAAAGGCAGCCAAAGAGGGAGGGAGAGCTGAAGAGGCGGAGAAACAAATGAAAGAAGGGCTCGGAGTCTTGGACCCTGACGCTAGCCCCATAACATCATTAGACTCTAACGCCCTTGGCATTTCTCACGTGCGGAAGCTGCACACGGCTACTGCTTATTTAAACAAATCACAACGTGACACGTCGGGATCCCACCCACTTCGCTGGTTCCGTGGTCTCACTCAAATTGTGCCAAAGTAACTAGAGCCTATCCCAAGCTCAGGACAGGCTAATAAGTGACGTGTAAGCATTGAGGAGAGGAGGCATGGCATGAATGTGTCAGGCTTGCCGACGTGGCAGGTCACCTCTTACAACGTGGCCTACATGAATACAAATGTGACACGTACGTACCATGTTGGGCTTGTCCGAATAGGCTCGGGTAGTACCTAATGCACTCCGGTAAGCAATTAGCACAACCCGTGCCAGGCTAGTATGTGGCGTGTGGGCATAGGGGAGAGAAGGTGTGACATGACTGTGCAGGCTTGCTGATGTGGCAGGTCACCTCTGACCACATGGCCTACACCAATACAAATTTGACACGTACGTACCACGTACGGGGCAGGGATTTCCTCTGAAAGCCTTGCGTAGGAATTTCCTGCGCTGGAGACCAAGGTGGGCCAACAGTGATGTTTTTTGATAAATCCACACTGTCCATCCGTTTTGGGAGCTCATTTTACGGCATGAAAACAAAAATGAACCGGATCCAAGACTCAAGTGGGATGAAAACGTGAGATTTGAACGTCCACAGTTGAAATATTTGTGGAGCCACAGGAGTTTCGAATCAGGATAATATTTATTTTTCCAGTTCATCCCAGTAGTAGTGACGTTATGAACGGTATGCATGTCATATAAACATCAATATGGACCCTAGAGAGGTTTCAACGGTAGTAATTTACCTACCCACCTTTTCCTTTAGTGAGGCCCACTTAAGTCTTGGATCCAGTTCATTTTTGTTTTCATGTATTAAAATGATCTCCCAAAACGGATGAACGGTGTGGATTTATCAAAAAACATCACTGTGGGCCCCACCGTTGTTCCCAGCGCAGGATATTCCTGCACAAGTCTTTCGCAGGAAATCCGGGCCCCGTCGTTACGCCTGTCCTGAGCTCGGAAAAGGGCTCGGGCAGTACCCAATCCGCTCCTGTAAGCAATCCGATTTCCATCAAACACATCTCGCCACGTTGCACACGCCTGACGACCTTATCCCCGTCCGGACGCAGATTGCCTTTATGAGGTTCACGGAGATGTTTATATGTCATTTAGTTCATAATGTCATTCTTACTGAGATAAGCTGAAAACACAAATATTATCCTGATTCGAAACTCCCATGGCTCCACAAATATTTCACGTTCAAACTGTGGACGTTCAAATCTCACGTTCAAATATTTCAACTGTGGATGTTCAAATCTCACGTTCAAAGAAATATATGGGTAGGGAAATTCCTACCGTTGAAATCTTTATAAGGTTCACGGTGATGTTTATATGCCATTCATACCGTTCATAATGTCATTCCTACTACTGAGATGAACTGAAAACACAAATATTATTCTGAATCGAAACTTCTAAGGCCTCATGAATATTTCAACGGTAGAAGTTCATTCATAACGTTTTCGGCCCACTTACTTGAGTCTTGTATCTTAGTCTTGTATCTTGTTCATTTTTGTTTGCAACGCCTGAAATAATCTCAAAAAACGGTTTAACGACGTAGATTTCTCACAAACATCATGGTGGGCCCCACATAGATTTCGAGTGTAGGAGATGCGTGAGAAAGCGCGTCCATCCGCGTCCAAATTTGCCAATGCTTACGTGGTCCAATTAAAATTTTCAAAACTAAGGGGCACTGTCGTAGTTCCTCTATCAAACTAAGGCTATATTATTAAAAATGAATGTATTTAAGGACCTCCAAGAGGCTAGTGAGACACAAGTCACACAACCAAAACCCATGGAAGCCCTCGCAATACTCTTCCTAGCCACCTTGGTAGCGACTTCCCACGCTACAGACGTGGGAAGGGGTGGACTACCCCTCCCAATTCATCTCCTCCGTCCACTCACCGGATCAGGGGATCTCCATCTCCATGGGATCTCATGTGTGAGCTGGAGGTTAGCTGTGGAGACTAACAATATCCGCGATTGGAAAACGGTCCCACGATCCTGTGAGAACTATGTGGGCCACTACATGTTGGGTGATCGATACCGTAAGGACTCGAAAGTGGTCGCTGACGAGGCAGCAAGCTATGCTGCTAATCTTACGCTGAATGGGGATGGAAAGGAAATATGGGTGTTCGACATTGATGAAACCGTGCTCTCTAACATACCTTACTATGCTAAGCACGGATTTGGGTGAGTTGCTTGGGTCAGAGGTTTGCTAGAATACATCCCCATCTATTTCTATATTTTCCATTGTTTATAGCTTTTAAATCTGGGGTCATGTTAGGTGATCCAATTGGGCTCGTTTATTGCGCTCCACCGTATGACTCTAAATCAAACGGCTATTATCTACAGAAATACGTAGGGATCGATGCATTTGATCAACATTCCACGAGTCAATAACGATTGGACTGAGCGGAATGAAACCTCAAGATGCCGCAGGGTTTACTTTTCTGGGATTTTTTTTTTTTAATCCACTGAAAATCATAAATTTATTAATTCCACACATGTGAAGGAGTCGCACACATCCACACGTGGGCATATATGGAAATATACAGTACATGCGTAAGCACTGAACTTTCCATCAGCTGAGTGGAGAGTAGATCTTCTGGACCACAACATTTCACCACCAATTATTTTGTGCACTGTGGCCCATCTGAAGAGTGAAATTGTCTTCAATTTTTTCTTTTTTTTTCAAACGATAGTAGAGAATATGGACGGTTTAAATAATCGGACTATCTTGGAATGTGAGCCTTAGTGGGTGGCTACACAGCTTCATCCTCCGTCGAAGGCAAAGCATTAGGTAGGAGAGATCGGGCGTGCAACTCTCTCTCTCTCTCTCTCTCTCTCTCTCTCTCGCTTAAAGATAACTATCTGGGCAATCCACTCATCAGATGGGCCTTTTGTGTACGATGACCAGATGAGCGGTTGTCCATGTTTTCTATTGTTTTGCCTGCCTAATTGGTTGATTGGCCTGATATCTGGGCTGCTTAGTATTTTTCAGACTGAGGTCAACCATATGGATCCATCATTTGGACAGTTTTATTTAACTTAGCCGCATGCCATGTATGAAAACAGCTTTACCGCTATGCGCTAGTTGATCGAATATACCAGATGGTATCGTCCTAAAACCACCTTGAAATTTCCCCATGCCAAACATTCTTGAAACATGACTGAGTGGCCCAACTTGATCAATGTCATAAATCCATCCCTTTTATCTATTTTGCCAGCTCATTTTATGACAGAGGAAAAAAAAAAGTAGATTTGAAGCTTAAGTTGGCCACACGATAGTGAACAGAGGTATTGAACGCTCACAGTTAAAACAAATTTGGGGCCATTACGAGCTTCGGATCTGCTCATTTTCGGGCCCATGCCCTAAAATAATTAAGCGAAAAAGAAATGGAGGGAGTGGATTTCTGGTAAAATTCAAGTGAGCCCCTAGTATGGTTCGGGCTAGATTGGCCCGTCAACCAACATCTATTAATGTGGGAGACAGACGGTGGGAGGATATTTAAGTGGGGAGAGGGGAGGGTCGCCTCACCATGATGGTTGTAACAAATCCAATCCGTCCATCGGTTTTGCCATCTATTTTAGAGCATGGGCCCAAAACTGAGGCCGACCCAAAGCTCATCTGGACCAAACGACATTTGTATCGGCCTTATTTTTGGCCCGTGCCCTATGATGATCTGGGATAACAGATGGACGCTGCAGATTTCTCTTGGGGTGCCAATGGAAAATTTAGGGGAAAGAGTGAGGGATGCCCGACTGTATGTGGTGCCCCCATCATGATGTTTTTTTACAAATCTACCCGGTCCATCGGTTTTGCTATCTCATTTTAGGGCATTTTGCAAAAAATGAGGCCGATCCAAAGCTCAAGTGGGCCACACAGTGAGATTAACACCTGCCGTTTAAACATTCGTGGAACCACAGGATGTTCTTAAGAAATCCACCCCGTCCATATACTTCGCCAGATCATTTTAGGGCATAGGTTAAAAAATGCGGCAGATCCTAAGCTCATATGGGCCACACGACAAGAAATAGTGGTATTGAAAGCTCATCATTGAATCATCTTGGGGCCATCTCAGCGTTCACTTTTGGGGCCATGCTCTAAAATGAGCAGGAAAAACATATGAACAGGGTGGATTTCTCCTAAACATGAAAGTGGGCCCACGTACGGTCGAAGTTTGGTGGAACGTCCGTGCATCCTAATAGCGGAGACTGCTGATTGCCACACAGTAAAAGAGTGAGAGGGCCTCTAATAAAGGTCGGTACTATGGGAAGCGGGTTGGCTGGTGTACCGTGCACGGAGGTTATTGGTGTGGGTCCGTAATTGGCAGATGCCGACGAGCATGTCAGTCCTTGAGCACAATGATGTATTTACTACGTACACACGTTATATCTATTTGGCAATATCATTTCAGGGCATGGTATTTAAAATGAGTCATATCCAAAGCTCGACCCCCACCACAAAAGGCAGTGTGGAAAATGATTCTCAAAGTTAAAACATACCTAAGGCCCACCATGTTGTTTATTTATCATTCAAGCTATTCATGAGGTCACACGTACCTGGATGAAGGGTAGAAACAAATATCAGACCATGCAAAACTTATAAAATCTTTGGTTTTGTTTTACTTTTATGTTGTCAGGCTACTAATGAAAGAGCAGCAATAGAAGTTCTATGCTTGATGTATGAGCAGAGGATCCAAATTCCTCAACAAAGGGATCGACGATTTGGACATAACTCGTACCTCATGCTGGGACCCACAAAACTTGATGACATCACTGTACCAGCAACTTCGCTAGCGTGCGGTACACCAACCAATCCAGTTCCAGTACTATGGTAAGTGAATTAGCTGTTACTCGGGTAACAGCATAGCGAGTGTTACCCCTACCATGTGGGACCTACCTCGACATATGTTTTGTATATCCATACTGTCCATCTGTTGTTAAGCCTAATTCTAGGATGGGATCCAAAATTATAAGAAGATCCAAATCTCAGGTGGACCATACCAATAGAAAGAATGATGAATAATCATTAAAAGCATTTTGCGGGCCACAAAAGTTTTAGATCAAGCTGATCTTTAAATTTTCCCTTCATCCAAACCTTCTTTATAGGCTCTTTGGATTGCAAATAAACATTACTGAAACCTTAGGATGGGCTCTTTGGAATTTTTAATGGTGAGCACTCAATCAGCACTGTTTCCAGTGGTATGCTCTACTTAAGATTTGGATTTGCATAATTTCTGGAAGACCATCCTAAAATGGGCTGGAGAAATGGATGGACGGCGTGGATATACAAAATACTATCCATGTGGGCCACACGGTAGGGGTAACACCCACTAAGCTGTTCCTGGGGTAACACCTAATTCGCTCCCGCTGGGCTGATATGGGGCCACGTTATGTAATGCATGACATCATCGAGCTAATGTTAGCCCCTCTATCCAACAGTGAGGTAGACACCGGCAAGGGGAACATGATGGGATGGAATGCCCACTCTTGATTTTCAGTGGGGCCTGCTCCACCTGTGTCGTAACATGGACCGGTTTTGGTTCATAACCTTCGTCCAGGCATTACCAAGGGTCTGAATGGTGTCGATTGTTGATATACCTCATGGTAAGGCTCCTATTCAAATCAAAGGTTGGCGTCCACTGTCAACTGCTTCCCCATGTGGGGCCTACCTTGATGTATGGATTGGATCTAGCTCACACTTTTGTTCCATGTTGTCCCATGTGTGGCATGCTAACTTTTGAATAGGCCTGGCATGACAGACCCGACCGAAACAGTTCAAAATCTGGCCGAGACCAGCCCCAGGTCCATTGACAGCCCTAAATTTACACATGCATTTTACAATACTGAATGTGAAAGTAAGAATAAATTTATTCGGGATGGGATTAGGCAGTGAAACCCACATACTCTCTGGAGAAGGCAAATGACATGAGAAGTGATTATATAGATAGAGATGGTCACACATGTGGTACATTTGGCATCTGCGATACATGTGCATGCAACAATGAGTTCAAGTATGCACTGAGTCAAGGATGGTCTTTTATCATCCGCGTTTTCAAAAAATAAGTTATCCTTGCTTTAGTCCACCTATTAATTGGGACAAAACTCCTTATTTTTTTCTTAGTTCCTACTAATAAATGATAAGGTGGGCAATGGGCATAAAATCCAAATTCAAACAGGCCCACTCTAAAGCCCTGACCTGACCGGTTCAACATTAAGGCCTAAGCCTAGCCAATTACTAGGCTGAGTAAATGGGTTAAACAATAAATAAGTTGTCTGCCTAGAACATGACTTTTCTTGCATCCAAATGGCTCCTTAGTAATTCATAAACTAGTAGAATTGTATACATTATTGAAAACTTTCTCATAGGCCATATAATAATTTTTAGGGCGGAGGTATTCAATTCCACCAAATTCAACGCATGGGCAGAACTCGGAGAAGCTCCTCCGCTGCCGGAGAGCCTGAAGCTGTACAAGAAATTACTCTCATTGGGAATCAAGGTTGTATTTTTAACAGGAAGACATGAAGCGCGCAGAAAAAGTACAGAGAAGAATCTTAAGATTGCAGGGTTCCACACCTGGGAGAAGGTCATATTAAGGTATAACTTTGAAATTTTGTTTTACATAACCTATAATGGTTTAAAATTTTAAGATTATGTTTCAATTTACATGTGAGAGAGGGATTTTTAATATATTTACTAGTTAAGTATCATATCACCCACCATCCAAAGGTGCTGGGAAAGAACCTCAACATATATTTCAAAGTGAGATTTCCAAGATACTTGCAAAAATATATGTTGGATTTCTGTGGTCGACCAGCCTTTGGGATGAGCATGGTAGGTATGCGCACGCACTCTCGGGTACCAAATTGGAGTTTGTTTTGATGCAATAATTTGGGTTATATGGTGCAGGCAACCTGAGGAAGAGGGAAATGCTGTAGTATTCAAATCTGGAAAGAGAAAGCAACTTGAAGCACAAGGTTATATAATTGTTGGAAACATGGGTGATCAATGGAGTGACATTCTTGGGACTCCTACTGGCCTGCGAACCTTTAAGGTCCCTGACCCTATGTACTACATCAGTTGAGCTAGGGTTTGGTTTCCTTGGTCACCATGTCGTATGCTTTCCTTCTTCTATGGACTTTAATGTATGGAGTAGATCTATGTATTGAATAAGAAAACCTATTGGTTTATCAAGTACGTAGACAATGAAATCTAGGTTTGAAAAATGGTCTTATGAACTTATAACAATGCATCAGCAACGGCTGTCGTGGAATGATATCAGGCCATTCTGAAGCACAAAAGCAATGTCAAGTGTAGATTATATAGATCTTGTCTTATTATAGACAATCACTATTATACAAAGCTCTTGCTGAGAAAATAACAACAGTTGGTTAAAAGGTGTTGAATGGTTAGTTAAAACCAATTAAAATGGTCACTCTCTCTCTCTCTCTCTCTCTCTCTCTCTCTATCTATAATTTCCGGCCTGTACTCGGCCCTACCCGTACCGCGACCCGTACCCGACCCAACCCAGCCCGTAACACCCGGAGGTGCTGTCATGGTGTCTCGAACCTGAGACCTGCTGGTTGTCAAACTCAAACACAACCAAATAACAGGCTATTGAAAATGGTCATTCTCATTATAACAGACTTAGGGCTGGTAGTGCGGTGGGTGGCTTTGCCATTTGGAACCAGGGACTGGGCCCTTGAACCCACCTTCATGTATATGTTTTATCCACTCTATCATTCATTATTCCATATCATTTTAATGGCAGGAGCCTAAAAATTAGGCGGATACAAATCTCATGTGGACCACACGACAGAAGTAGTAGTGATTAAACGGCAATCATTAAAATCTTTTTAGGGGCCACAAAAGTTTTGGATGAAGCTGATATTTTTGCTTTCCCTTCATTTAAGTATGTGTGACCTAATAAACAGGCTAGATGGCAAATAAACATCATAATGGACCTTAGGTTAGGTCACAGGTTAGATGGCAAATAAACATTACAGTGGACCGTAGGAAGTTTTTAATGATAGCCATTTGATCACCACTATTTTCTTGTGGTGTGGTCCATTTGAGATTTTGATATGTCTCATTTTTCGTTTCATGCCCTAAAATGGTTTTAAAAAAATATATGAACTATAGATAAAAGACATGCGGTGGGTTCCACAGAGCACAGTCGAGTAGCCACCACTTACCGGCAACATCAGCAGGCAATCTGCATCCGAGTATCGGAACCCATGACCTTAGGCCTGTTTGGAGCGTGGATTTGGCACCCCATGGATTTGAAACACCCTGGCTGTGTTTGGCACCATCCAAAACACCCTGGCTCGGGCTGGGTCCGGTTCGGGTCGGACCTTGCATTGCTATCTTGGGCCGGGCTTGAGCTAGACTATTGTGGCTTGTCACAGACCCAGGCTGGGTTTGGGCATATGTTGAGAGAGGTGGGCAAGGCTTCGACAGAGCTTAATTGGCCCGGCCCGGCCCATTGATCCCTAATCGTGGGTGTATCAGCCTCCTGAGTTCTCTCCATAGCAGTTTCCTTCTTCTCTCTCTCTCCCCTTTTTCTTTTCCTTTTTTAAGAGGTGGGGCCAGTGGTACTGGGCAGATGTGCGGACCAAGTGATGTATGCATGAGATCCAACAAGCTCAAGCTAGCCCAGGTATAAAAAATGAGCCTGATCCAACAGTTAAGTAGGCCGCAGCATGGGGAGCAAGATGTGATTGAACGCCCACTTTTATTTTCAGTGGGGCGGCCCACCCTACCAGAGTTAAAAAAGAAGAAAAAAGCACTGGCTTTTGATTGATGTCGATTGCAGATACACTGCATGCACGGTGATCCCCCTTATTCAAATCAACGGTACGTGTCCATTGTCAACTTGTTCCTGTGGAGCCCAGCTGCTGAGTTCTTCATCCGTCTGAGTTTTGTGTATCGGAGGTAACTTGAGGTCGTGCATCTGATGGAAGGTTAGATGTCATGAATCCATCAAATGGGTCCCACTTCTCTAAATCCTACTGATGTATAAACTCCAAACTCCCTGGCGCAAGGGATGTGGTTAAGTAAGACGACAGACCACACAATCCTGCATGCACATACAATGGCAAGTTTCGTCATCAGCAATTTCACAGCATGAGAATTTTTTGGGCGATCTTTATGAATTGTTTCAAGATATCATTAGGAATATCTCACGGCATAGGTTAGGTGTTATTGATGGAACATGGTAAGCCCATCTTTCTCCATATGGAAGTGCTGCGGGCACATAGAGATGTGGGTAGAGGAAGCCTCAAAAAGCGAAGGCCGAGCTGTAGGTCATGCTCTAATATAAAGCAAGGAGTTGAGCCTAAACTAGCGAACCGAAGTCACTTTCAGAACCACGCTTCCTACAGCTAACACACGTCCAATCCGGGAACGAGTGGTAAGGCCATGATCTGCAGGGAACGGTTTATGAATTGTTTTCAAGATATTATTAAGAATATCTCACTGGACATAAAATATCTAAGAATATTTATTTGATCTTGGACTTATGTGTCATGGTGTACCATGGGTGCCGGCATGTACACGAGTTTTAGTGTACAGGTGCGTACCCACATGATGCTCCAAAAGTATACAAATCCGGAAAGAGAAAGCAACTTAAGTACAAGGTTATACAATTGTTGGAAACGTGAAAGATCAATGGAGTGACATTCTTGATACCAATACGGGCCAACGTGCCTTCCCTGACCCAATGTACTGCATCAGTTGAGCTAGGGTTTGGTTTCCTTTCCTATCTCCTTATGTTGTATCCTTTCCTCCTTATATGGACTTTATTGTACGGAGTGGACCTATATATTGAATAAGAAAACCTACCAACTTAACAAATAGATGGCAATGTGTGTAAATTATTTAATTAAATATTAAAAGGGTGAAAGTGAAAGCAATGTTTGAAAATTGATCTTATAAACTTATAACAATGCATTGGTAATGGTTGTCGTGGAATGATATCAGGCCACATCAAAGTAGAGATTATATTGAAAGTTGTCCTATACAGACAACTACTATATAAGCTTAGAAACTAACAACGGTTAGTTAAAAGGTGTTTTATTGTTAGTTAAAAACATTTAAAATGACCATTCCATTATAACAGGCTTAAGGCTGGTAGTGAGGTGGGCGGCTTGGCCATGTAGGACCCTGGTAATTATGTAGGTCTATCCATTTATTTTTCAACTTTTTTCTAAGCTTCCAAATTAATATCACTAAAGGTCCAACTATTGACATGGATCATGCATTTTATGGGACACTTCAACAGTTGATCATTACTTCTTGCAGTTATTTTGATCAATAATCCTAACCATTGATCAATAGTACTTTATGGGACACTTCAATGGTTGATCATTACCTCTCACAATCACATGCGCCCCAGTTGAGTACTTTTTGAGAATTCATCTTCATGATATGAGCCCAAAATTTGAACCATCCACGTGATGCAACAACCTAAGAAACCCCCAAGGCTAGACTTTTACCCTGATACAAAATTTTAGTGGGCCATCTCCACAAAAAGAGAGGCAAATCAAGGAAGGAAACTGTTTCCTTTTGCCATGGCCTACCATCAGGGTGAAAGTTGGGCCCTCAGGGTTTCTTGAGTTGCTGCATCACATGGATGGTTCAGTTTTTGAGCTCATATTATGTGGAATGAGTTCTCAAAAAGTGCTCACAAGTTCTCGTGAGAACAAGTGTGTAGAGAGCAATCCTCTCTCTCTCTTTTTGTGCGTGTGTGTGTAAGCTTAGATTTATATCATCCATGATCAGGTTCCCACGTATACTTTCTTGTGTCTTAAGAATCACTTTGATTTGACCATCCCATCTAACCGATCAATGGCGAAGAAAATGGACGGTTTATATCATTTTTTACCAAAAAGTATGATCATGGATGTGGATTGTCCATTTGGTGGCTTACCTTTTGGCTCTGGTTGCCTCTAAAGGATCACTTTGATCTTATAATGTTAACCACCATTTAATAGCCAATAATATGGATGGTCCAAAACCATTTATGATAAAAAGTTGGATTTTGATTGTCCGTATTAAGGGCCCCAACTTTAGGTCCTGTTAATCTAAAGAATCAACTTTAATCTGTGATGATATTAGCCATACAAAAAGTGGCGAACTAAACAGATGGTTTAGATCTCTTATTGACAAAATATTGTTTGATCCTGGATCTTTTCATCCATCTTGTGGGCCCAACCTCTGCTTCCTTGTTTCTCTTGAGAATTGCATTAATCTGCAACTTAGCCATTCTCTCAATGACCAATGAATGATTTGTCTCAATAATCATTTTTATTTATTTTATGATATTATCAATCCGATCAATACCCAACAAATGGATCAACTACATCATTTATAAAAATAAAAATAAAAAAATCATCTAATTCATGGATTTTAACATCCATCTTGCGGGCCCCATCCAGCTCTGCTTCTCCATACTTCTCGAGAATCTTATTTTTATACTTCTCAAGAATCAGTTCGATAGCATGATCCTAGCCATCTAATCTATGGCAGCAAAATGGGCATTCCAGATTCTTATGATCATGTGGGCCTCACTTCTAATTCTCCTTTCCTATCAAGAATCACTTTAGTATAATCATGTCAAGCACCCGACTAGTGGCCAATAAAAAAGATTGTCTTTATCATAAAGCTTTATTAGAGGATCCATCTCATGGGCCAGCCCACCTATGATTATAGAGGGCCTACATGGGCTTGGGCTATCCATCATACGGCTCCACCATAGTTTGCTGAATGAGAGAGAACTTTCGCGAAAAATCAGTGCCAAAAAACAAAAACAAAAAACACTTTTAAGAAATGTTTGACAAACAGGTACTTAAAATGAGAATGAAGTCCCCCTCCCTCTATCCTTGCGTCGGTGGTAGACTCGCAGGAGTTTTAACACAAGGTCCCAGGTCGAGTCCCATAGGTGGTGAAAACTAGGGCTGTAAATGGGTCAGCGGACCCAACCCATTTAGACCCGACCCATTTGTTAAATGGTATGGGTCTAGGTCCAAGAACAAACCCAGTTGCTAAACGGGTCTGGGTCTGGTTTCCTTTATATTAGGCCCGACCCGACCCGACCCGAACCCATTTAGTAAGTGAGCGGGTTTGGTATATGTTTAAAGGGACCCGTCCAGCCCAGACCCATCTAGACCCGATTTTAAGCATTGTAAAATGCTTGCATACTTGATCTAGACCCAGACCCATTAGACCCGACCCATTTATAAATGGGTCTGGGTGGATCTCCCTCTACTAGACCCGGACCCATTTATAAATGGGTCTGATGGGTTGACTCAGACCCAAACCGGACCCACCCATTTAGTAAAAGGGTCTGGGTCTAAAATTTAGACCCAGACCTGTTTAGTAAATGGGCGGGTCTGGTTTTGGCCAAACCTGCCCCGAACTCTACCATTTACAGCCCTAGTGAAAACCCACCACACCATGAGCGCAGGGGTGGGTGTGGGATGTGTGTATAATATAGTGTTAAGTGCATATTGGGAGCTTGGATTTGAACCCTGAATTTTAACTTCGAATTTCCAACTCTAAGTGTTAAATCTTGAACTTTCAATTGTGTTTGGTAGCCTGGGTTTTCAAAATCTGAAAATTTAGAAAATGCGTTTGGCAATTTAGAATTTTAATTTTGAAGGTTATTGAAATTATTTTGTATATACTCACATAACAATGAATGTGATGAAATAAGTTATCTCAAACGCTCACACAAATATTTTAATATAAAATATATGAGCAATATGTAAGAAAATCATTATTATTATGAATTTATTATAAGATAACATTGGCAGAGTGGGAATTTCAAATATCAATTCCTAATAAAATATGGTCTACTAATTTTATGAGTAAAACCAAATCCTATATCTCTTTTTAAATGGTTGCAAATTTTTCATAATACACCTCACGTAATAATTTCATAAGCTTGATTTTTCTAACATCTCATTATCAGAAAGCGAATGCAAGTGAAAAAATAAAACCATTTAAATGAGTGTGAATACCTTAGAGAGAGAGGAGAAAATGATAGCTCTAACGGTTGGAGAAAATTAAAAATCTAGGATTTTGTAACTATTCTTCTTTTTTTTTTAATGTTAAGGCATTTTTCCTGGATTTCAAATTTTGGTTGGAAATGAAATCAACGGTTTTAAGAGGTGTCAACATGACCCTATTTTCTAGTCTTGAATCTCAATTTCCAACTGCCTCAAAATATTGGATTTTTAAGTGTTAAATGGCTAGCATTTGTCTGAGTTAGGTCATGGCCTAAAAACTTGCCGTCCATAATTGGTTGGACTAGTAGTTTGGCTGGGGACAACTTTTCATATTCACGTCTAGAAAAATAATCATTTCAGTTTGGCTATCTGGATTATAGTACACAAATGGATGGCTCTGATCATGTGAGTCTAAAGGAAGGCATTTTTTCGGTGAACTACTTTATTACGAAAAGTGACCATAAAACCAGGCATTCTAAATGGGGAGACCTCATGATGCTGAATAGGGATAGCCAGTCGTCTTTGCTCATTCTCCACGATGACTGTTTTACCCGCAGCGCGAACAAAATCACTATCTGTGGGCCCACCATGTCTTTCTTAACTTCACTCGGTCCATCAAGTGCACTTTGCAATGCTAGGTCCTAGTGTAAAAAATCATCTAGATACATTAACTCAAGTAGACCACAATACAGTAAACAATGGGATGGGAAGCTAAACATAAATGTGTGTGTGGGGGCAATTGTGGTATGAGTCTTTCATCGAATCCATTCTTCAGGTGTTTATTAAGTGCTTAAATTATTTTTTATTGAAAATATGGATCTTTCTTTCAGCTTCTCTCCCTTTACTTGATGTTGAAAGTGACAGTGCATTAAAATTTAGACCATTTGGGAAATATAATTTACTAAGTGGATCTCTTTCTTTCATCCTCTCTCCCTCTACTTAATGTTCAAAAGTGATAGTGCATTAAAATTTCTTTTCACTTTTGACTAAAAATCTTCTAAATTATTTCAAAATTATAATGCAGTGCTTTAAGCTCTCAGCATGTAAATAAATTTTCTAAGCTTATTTTTCAATTTATTAAACGGCACCTAACACTAGATTATAAGCCCAAAAATCCGACAAATCAAAAACTCAAACACAACAAAAAGCAGTGGGATGGGGACTAACACTTTCCTGAGCCACCATATTGTTTATATGTCATTCAGCTTGCTCACAAGGTGATTATCACCGGGATGAAAGGAAAACACAGACATCATTCTAATATGAATCTTCAATGGCCCCAAGGATGTTTCAATGGTGGAATCCCCATTACCACTGTTTCTCATTGTGTGATGCATTTGAGAATTGTTAAAGTCCCTCGATATACATTGATCCACCATCCTCTAAAGGCTTGAGCTTTTAGAGTAAGTGGTTGTATGACATAGTATTAGAACAGAAGGATAAGTGTTTGAATCCCATGAGTAGCAAATATGCCTCCTTAGTATATTCTCCAACGAGGCTGTTTATGGTGTAAGTTGAGTATCCCTCCACCCTTACGCAATATGTTCTCATGCAAAGCTCCATCCTGCATGTGTAGGGGGAGTGTTAAAGTCCCTCAATATACATTGACACTATTCAAAATCCTATATCATGAAGCATGGTTGGGCTTTATAGCCATCATATGATAATTTTCTTTCTGATTGAGTAGCACAAGACAATCATATAAAACTACATGGATGCAACTCCTTGGACCGTTAAAAGTGAAAAATATCCAATGGTCTTATTTTAGGAAACAAGTGTCTATGAATTAAGGGTTGTGTTTATTTAACCATTTTGATTTTTGATCTCTTAGCTGCTTAGACGGTAGGTTCCACACTTTACCTGGTTTTAACTTGAGAGCATATGTACCACATGCACCATTTCCATGAGGATGTGCTTCAAGTGTAGTGCAAAGCTGGAGTATCAGATAACTTCCCCTTCAGAGGCATGTAGAGGCGAGCACTAGCTTGTGGCTATACATGAGCAGAAAAAGCTCAGTTAACTCACTCGACTCGACTCAGAATAGCTCGACTCGACTCTAATATGGTTTAGGCCGAGTCGAGCTAAATTTTGGAACTCGAAATCAGTTCGAGTCGAGCACCGAGCATGGGTCTATTCGACTCTGTATAAGATAAGTGATATACCCCCCACTCTCTCTCCCTTTCTCTCTCCCTGCCCAACCCCACCCCATATCCCAAACCCTTCCCCTTCCCCTTGCCCTGCCCCAGCCCCTGCTCGTCTGCGCAATCGATATTTGTCATTGGCTCAATGCCCCTACTCATCCATCTGTCTCTGCCTATACCCCTACCTGGCTACCCCTACAGCCATGCTCGTCCGTCTAGTCAGTGCTCTCTCTCTCTCTCTCTCTCTCTCTCTCTCTCTCTCTCATTGGTCATTGCATCCCGTCCAGCCACGGCAGTCCAACCAGATTGAAAACTCAAACTCGAACTCACCTCGAACTCGCTCGGTTAGGCTCGATGCCGAGTCAAGTCGAGTACCAAGCAGGGGTTGGGGGGTTCGAGTCAAGTACCGAGCATGGCCAAATTAGACTCGACAGCTCGCGTATAGCGCTACTTGTGGCCAAGAGCTTGAGTTGAACTTGGATTCAGTAGTGACCCCTATAGTACTATGTAGGTTCTAGTCCGCTCTGGAGAAGCTCTGTGGGCTCCACCATGATGTATGTACTTTATCCACGTCGTCCATCCATTTTGCCAGCTCATTCGAGGATGGGCCCAAAATTGACGCAGATTCAAATGTCAAGTGGACTGCACCATAGGAAATAGTAGTGATTGATTGAACACATTAAAAACTTTCTATGGCTCACTATAATGTTGACTTGTCATCCAACTTATTGATTAGGTCACATAGACCTTAGATGAACGGAAAACACAATTATCTGCTTGATCCAAAACCTTTGAGGCCCCAGAGGAAGTTTTTAATGGTGAGTAGTTAGTCACAATTGTTTCTGGTGGCATGGTCCACTTGAGATTTGGATTACCTCTCGCTGGAAGACTCGAATTCCGTAGGGACCCCTCCCCTAACCTACTTTCAAGCACTAGAGGAGGCTAGAAAAGCTCTGCTGTCCATCCATTTTACTAACTTATTTTAGTGCATAAGATCAAAAGGTAGATCCAAATCCTAGATGGACCACACCACAAGAAACAATGGTGACTGAACACCCACCATTAAAAACTCCTTCAGGTCCACAATAATGTTTTTTTTCCATCCAACCTGTTGATCAGGTCACATAGATTTGGATGAAAGGGAAACACAAAATCATCTTCATCCAAAATTTTTGTGGCCCCCAAGAAGTTTTTAATGGTGAGAATTCAATCACTACTGTTTAATATGGCGTGATCCACCTAAGATTTGGATCTGCCTCAATTTTGGACTCATGTCCCAAAATGAACTGCCAAATTGGATGGATGGTGTCGATAAAACACAAACATCATGGCAGGCCTACAGAGCTTTTCCACTGAAGGGAGCACCGGAGGGATTAATAACCATAGGCCATACCGAATCAGAGTCCTCTTGGATCGTGATTTCAGGTGGGGCCTTTAGGGACGCGGATTAGCTACTGTCAACGCCAGCAGCGAAATTGGCTACTGAAATAAGGTCACCAAATTCTATGGGCCCCACTAGGACGTATGGGTTCCACACCGTCTATTCATCTGGAGACATTATTTTAAGGCATGAGCAAAAAAAATGAGATAGCCCAAAGCTCAAGTGGACCCACCAAAGAAAACAGTGGGGACTTGTGGCCCACCATGATGTTCATTTGAGATCCAACCTGTTCATAAGTTAACACAGACATGGATGAACAGAAAACAAAAATATCAGCCTGTTGAAAATCTTCTGTGGGCTCTAAGAAGTTTTTAATGGTAGGCATTCAATCCCTACTGTTTTCTATGGTGGGGACCACATGAACTTTAGATCTGCCTCAGTGTTTGATCATTCCTTAAAATAATCTCTCCAAATGAATGGACGATGTGGATACAACACATACATCAAGGTGGGCTCCACAACTTAGTGACGTCACTTCAGTAGCAATTTTGCTACTCACGATGTCAGTAGCTAATGCACGTCCGGGCCTTCAGGCCTTGTCCGGTACTCATGCTTATCCACCAATATCATGAGCCCTACTGTAGACGAGGTCATGCCGAAAATCACCTCCAGATTTCCTTTCCCATCACACCAACCTGAGATTTTCTTTTTCAAAAATCTACAGGTCCAATGATCCAAAGGTTATAGGATAGTCTCCTACGTTTGTTTATCGTGGAATTATTAGATACTCCAGCTGTGCATGACCCTTGATACCCAGGCACTTAGAAAATGATACACATGGCATATGTTAACCCTACTTAAACCATCTAAATTGTGAAACCCACCGTCTTTAAGTTATAGTATAAAAATTAGGTTGGTTGTACGATCATAAACTTTAATTCTGAGACACTTTGAAATAAAACTATCAACCTTTTTTTAAAAAAATAGCTAGCAATCTGATATTACGATTATTAAATAAGATAGGATTTTTTTTCATTATACATCCCATACGAGGGACTGATATTGACCATGATATAAGGTTTTTTTCTCATTATGAGGATGCCACCTAAATCTTTTCTCAGTACTTTCTGTCTGGATATTCACCATCACACTTACTAGAGTATCCAACAAATATCTAATGTCTCTTGATCTTCGTATCTTACTTGAAGTCGTGGGGCCCTTCATTTCAACTCTCATAATTTACCATTGCGTTTGCCTCGTGAAGGTAAAATAAGGCGTTATTATTAGAAAGGAGTGAATATTCTTGCAAGAGCGTGGTTTACTATGTACGCCGATTGGGTAATACCCCCAACTAATACCTAGGTAGAGACGGACGGTCCTAATAAGGGCTATGTGAGGACCACAGTAAAATATGTATTTTATCCACAGTGTCCATTCATTTTTACAGATCGTTTTAAGGGCATGAGCCTGAAAAGGAGGCACATCAAAGACTTAAGTGGACCACACTACATGAAGCAAGTAAGCAATTTTGCTTATAATGAAAACTTCTTGGGGCCATGGAAATTTTAGATCAAGCAAATATTTAAGTTTTCCCTTCATAGGTCTATATGACCTTATGAACAAGTTAGATAGAAAATAAACATCACAATGAGTGTAGGAAGGTTTCAAGCATGAATGTTATTGCCACCATCGCTTCCTGTGGTGTAGTCCACTAGAGCCTTCATTCTGCTTCATTTTTTGGGATCTTGCCCTAAAATGATCTGTCAAAATGGATGTAAGGCGTGGATAAAACACATATATTACAGTGGGACCTACACAACCCTTGTTAAGACTCAGTCTCTAGCTAGGTCCTTAGTGGGGGTAGTCCACAATCCGCACCCGGTTAGTGTAAGCTCTGTGGGAACCGCTGTGGTGTGTGTGACATCCAATCTGTTCAGCCCATCCGCTGCGACAGCTTATGTTTGGAAGCGCCAATTAGGCGAGGCAGAGGGATTGGGTACCAGTACTACCCCCACCATAACTTAGCCAGAGACGAACAGCCCTGCCAAGGGTTCTGTAGGGATTACTGTGATATATATGTTTTATCCACGCTGCATGCCCATCCATTTTAAAAGATCATGTTAGAGCATAAGTCCAATAAAGAGGTAGATTGAATGCTCAAGTGGACCATACCACAAGAAGCAGTGGGGATTGGATACTTACCATTGAAAACTTCTTTGGGGACACAGAAGTTTTGGATCAATCTAATAAGTTTTGGATCAATCTGATACTTATGTTTTCCCTTCATAGGGGTCTACCTGACCTTATGATCAGGTTGGATAGCAAATACATGAGGGTAGGTCCCAAGAAGTTTTAAACGGTGGGAATTTAATCCAGACAGCTTCTGTGGTGTGTTCGACTTGAGCCCTCAATCTCCCTAGCTCTTGTTTTTCTTTTTCTTTTTTTCAGGCTCATCCCCTAAAATGAGCTTTCAAAATTAATGTATGGACAGCATACACATCACTTAGGCCCCATAAATTCCCTGACTAGACCGTCCATCTCTAGCCAAGTCCTGTTGAGGTAGTACCCAATCCAAGCCCAAGGCAGAGGTAACAGCTTATTTGGGTGAGGCCCTTACGTGGGGGCCATTTCAATATCTGTGTTGTACGTCTAAGCTGTCCGTCCATTTTTCCATCTCATATCCACTCCATTCATCCGGTTTGCTTTCTCATTTTAGGGCATGGTCCAAAAAATGAGCTGTAGACCACACCAAAGGAAATCAGTGGTGATTGAACTCCCACTATTAAAACTTTCTAATGCCGACTATAATATTTATTTGCCATCCAACCTGTTTATAAGGCTAAATGGACCTCGATCAAGGGATAAGGTCAGACATACCTTGATGAAGGGAAAACACAAATGACGGCTTAATCTAATTTTGTGGCCTATAACTCAAGTAGGAGCTTGATCTATATTTGTGGCCTTTGAGAAGCTTTTAATCATGAGAATTCAATCTCTACTATGCGGTCCACTTGAGATTTGTATTTGCTTCATTTTTGGCACCATGCCCTGAAATAATATGAAAAAAATGAATGGATTGTGTGTGTTTACACCCATTTTCGGCACCCTGACATGGACTAATATGAGGATGTCACGTGGAGACATTATGTGTTTAGTATATGCAAAATTTGTACTCGCACTCGAAGAGATTTATATTTGATCTTCCTTCAACATTACATATTATGTCATTAATATGATAGTATAGATTCTTATCAAGTCCTTGAAGGAGATGAATCATCGCATGCCACGTGGTCACAATTAACATGCCCATTAAATGAGGCAACATATATGTCACGTTTATAAAAAAAATTCACCGAGCAAACATATCCTATCTCACAACTAGATATGATCTTATCTACAAAGTCATCTCTCACAATCCTTTTAAAATTGAAGGATGGTGTTAGGATATATGGCAGCTGAACTCTACTTAAGAAATCCAAACCGTAAATAAGGTGATTCTCACTTGGATGGACTGAAAACATAAAAATATTAGTATGATCCAAAACTTACGTAGCCTTGCGAATGTTTTAACAGGGGTGTTCAATCCCCATTGTTTCTTGTTGCATGTCCACTCGAGTTTTGAATCTGCCTCGTTTTCTGGCTCTTGTCCTAAAATGAGCTGGCAAAACGGATGAATGGGTGGATTTCTCACAAAACATTGGGGTCGCAGGCAATCAGCCTGTCTTTAGGGTGTGGTCCACCTTATGCTTTGTCCAGCTGTTTCACACACTTTCTACGTTTAAATATGTGCTGCGGCTACTGGGACGCGTCCGGCCAGCTGTTTCACACGCTTTCCAAGTTTCTGTCACGTGCTTCAGTTACCGGGTCGTGTGTGGACAGCAAAACCTTTCAGAAAACTAGGGGCATTGCCGTAGTTACTCTACTGCACTGGGGCTATTTGTCTTGAGAGAGATGTATATAAGGAGGCCAAGAGATGAGGAAAACACCACATCTGGCCATGGAAGCCCTTTCACTGCTCTTCCTCACTACCATCCTAGCAACTTCCCACGCTTCACACGTGGGAGAGGCATTAAAACCTCTCCCAATTCATCTCCTCCGTCCACTCACCGGATCGGGGGGCCACCGTGTCCATGGGATCTCATGCATGAGCTGGAGGCTAGCGGTGGAGACTAACAACATCCGCAATTGGACGACTGTCCCACTATCGTGCGAGGACTACGTGGGCCACTACATGTTGGGTCATCTATACCGTAAGGACTCCAAGGTGGTCGCCGACGCGGCCGCGATCTACGCCGCTAGTCTTAAGCTGAAAGGGGATGGGAAGGACGTATGGGTGTTCGACGTTGACGAAACCGTGCTCTCTAATCTACCATACTATGCTGAGCATAGATTTGGGTAATGTTAATCTGATTTATAGACCGTAGATTGCTGACGTGTCATTTGTTTATAACATCCTAACCGTGCAAAAAGTGGGCCACATTGCATAGTTCGCTTGGCACAAAAACCATTCACATTCATCAGGTTGGCTACACTACTGAAATTAATGTCCAGCCTATGGAATGGTCCACCTTTTTAATGGCTCGGATGCTCCACCAAAATGGCACATATGTAAAAAATAATGATCATTTCTAACCTTAACAAACAACGTTTCTATTTTCTGATGACGTGTCACTTTTGTAGAACATCCAGTCCGTGCATAAGGTGGGCCACAGCATGAAGATCGATGATTAAAATATTCCAATCTTTCATCGGTTGATCTGCATCGTATGGCCCATCCTTTTCACGCCGTACATGTTCCAGTGAGGTGTCCATAAGCTGAAGATAAAAATGTTGTATGTTGTCATTTCCCTGGATAAATACCCCACCGTCAGAGAGATGAATGATAGGAGCATCCAGGCCGTAGATTTATACACCATTTCTTCAGTGTATATAGCTGCTTTATCTTTTATCATCATGGATGATAATTTTGTTTTTCATTGTTCAGTGCATGCAGCTGCTTTATCTTTTACCATGATGGATGAGATTTTTTTTTTTGTTTTTTTATAGAGTGCTGACTCATACAAGAACTGACGCCATGGGCCTGTTTGGAATGCAGGATTGAATACTATGGAATTGCATTAGGTGGAATTAGTTCCATTATTGCACAATAATTATATATATGTCTAGAGATACTATAGTTTTTTTACCATCCAATTTTATGTTTTTGAGATTTCACAACTAATGCTAGTCACCTGTATGTATATGCAACTCAATTGTCATGTATAAAAAACACATATGGATAGATGGCATGGATAAAACATGTACATGCATCAATGTGAGGCCCATGGATGAAGTTGATTTTGAAATCTACTGAAAATCTTGTTGTATCCTCTACGGGTACTAGATGATATGATATATACCTGAAATTTGTCCAAATCTTTCCTGTCGTTTCCAAATGCCAAATGGAATTTACAATGGACTAAATACAATTCCAAACTACTCAATTCTATCTAATCCCATGTTTCAAACTCTCCTTAATTGCTTATAAATCAGGTTTAACTTAATGAAAAAACACAATGTGCGTTTGATGAATGCAAAGGGAAGTTTTTGTCATTTTTAGGTTTAAAAAAATTATGTTTTTCACTATAAAGCTTTTATCTGATGAGCGCATATCCTACTTTGGGCATGTAAGGGGCTAAGAAGGGATTTCTATGACCAAGGTTATAGGCAGCCCGGCCGGATGGTGCTTGGTTCTTCTATCATATATACATGTGCCAGAGATCTGGACCATTCATAAGATAATTCTCATTGTGCACATGCCATGTGCTAAAAACCAGTGTATTAGGCTTATTATTTTGATAGACCAATATCATTTTTTTGGTTTAGAGTTCATTGATACTGTACCCCACCTTATCATCGGTGATATCTGGAAAGGCATGCCGTCCAATGGTGGAAACCTTTCACTGGTGGGGCTGCCATGCAAGTGCACTCATTTCTATCAACTCCCATTTGGATGGACCACAAGGCAACTTCCAATCTCAAATATAGGAGCGTGGATGCCATAGATACACCCAATTACAGTGTACTCGCTTCATTAATTTGCATGATATTTTATTCCCTCGCGACAAAAGCACATGGAGCGAGGCATGGAAAGGCCAGACTATATATGTGCCTCAAAAGTCTCCAAGATAGGAAAATCTTGGCCTTTCAATTTCAATTTGTTTTAAATATAGACGGTTGAGAATACAAACAAACCAAAAAAAAACAAAAGACGAAGGGTACGTAACTGACAAGAGTCTTAAAAGCGGGGACTTTGAATCTGGGAGATTTTTGGCAGTCTTGATTTAAATTATCTGGATTACCAATCCAGGCGCTCCATCTGTCATGATGTTTTCTGAGCAACATGCCATGCAATTTCTTCCCATGAGTCACTATTGTGCCGTTGCGTCAACGTACTAGACCTGGCACTGTAAGTGGATCGTACCATAGCCTGAAACCTCCAAATTGAGAAGGTGTGGCTCACATAAGTTTTGAAATGTCCTGATTTGTTAGGTAGCCATTCATCCTGGTGTTGTGCATGAGATGAGTGGATTAGATGAGATGAGTGGACTAGATGGGTCTGTGTGTGTATGAGAAGGTCTCAAGTTCAACCTGTTGGACCACAAGTTATGGTCCATCCAACTGATTACTTCCTACCTATTAAGTGCATGTGACATCCAACCGATCCACACACAACGGTGGACCCTGCACCACCCTTGCATACCCCCACACAATTTGCAATTTGGACAATTTAAAAATCATGCCTACAGGTCCAACATCCACGTGAGTCTTGGAATGTTCTCATTTAAGAGAATTCATTCTCCACGTGGAGCACACGATACTTTGATAATTTTATTTGTGTGATTTCCCATCTCACCTGTTTCCCATGTTGTAGCACATCTAAGTTTTGAGTGGGCCACCCCAATACAAACACAGGCTAGCCCACCTGATTGACGGGGTGGATATCATCCACATGAAGTTTGTTCTGTCCACATGGGTGCAATGTGACAATCATCAATCTGCTTGCCTTTTTTTTAACACACTCGCTTACACACATACACCACATGGGCACTCAAACCCCTGATTTCAGTGTTGAAATGCACTCTGTCTACTACTGAGCCATGGGTTGGAACCCATCGACTTGATCACTTAGTAGTTCATAAACTAGTGGTGGTATTGAACACATTGACGGAAACTTACGAATGGCTATTTCATTATTTTCAGGGCAGAGCCGTACAATTCAACCCTATTCAATGCATGGGTGGACCTTGGAAAAGCTCCTCCATTGCCTGAGAACCTGAAGTTGTACAAGAAATTACTCTCATTGGGAGTTAAGGTTGTATTTTTAACTGGAAGAATAGAAGCAAGGAGAAAAATTACTGAGAAGAATCTTAAGGATGCAGGCTTCCACACATGGGAGAAAGTCATACTAAGGTATATATACCTTCAAAACTTTGATTTACCAAACATAATGTAGTTTAGATTTTAAAAATAACATTCATATTTACAATTTAGATAGAATAGTTTTACTCATTTAATATTTTTTATTTTGCCAAAAATTTTAATTTCGCAAAGCTTAAATAGTTGAACCCCATGTAACTAACAATGCCAAATTAGATTGATGATTTATTTATTTATTTTTCCGGAGAGGGACCTTTGATGGTTTGAACCCCAGAGGGTCTGGGTTCGCACTATACCAATGCTTTCTCACTAGGACTCGTCATTTTGAAACGGTCTTTTATATTTATCATTTAAGCAATTTTCTGGTATTTTTTATATGGTTCGAAAGGACCATGATCTCACTTTTCTTTTTTTCTTTTTCTTTTTTGAAATAATGCCTTCGGATGAGACTGTCTCCTTTCTGCTTTCCAAACCATTAATATAATTGGACCCATATTCAGTGATCCAATTATTGATACCAATGGACCTGCTTTCAATGTTTGAATTATTAAAATTATTCATATGATTGGGCCCATATTCAGCTGTCCGTATGAATTATTGGGCTTGTTTTCAATGGCCAAGCGATCCAAACCGTTCATATGGTTGTTTTGCATTCTATGATCCAAACATTCATATGATCAGACCCACTCTTAAGTAATCCAAACTGTGCTTGGATCAACTTGTGCACACCTATCCTGGCTCCAACCTTCGACTTGTGCACATGCATCCCATCTCCTACCTTGTAAAGAAAGGGGACAAGAATCCCAACACATTTAAAGTGATGTTTCCAAATTACTAATGAAAATCTATGTTGGCTTCGTACTGTCTGTCCTTTTTTCAGATGAAAGTGAGAGGTATGTGCCCCCCTCTTAATGTACAATTTGTGTACCAAACCCGGCTCTCAAATCCTACTTCATTGTGGATACAATGCAACCCATGTGTTGGGGTATGTTTTTAATATTATGATTTGGGTAATTTGATTTGCAGATTGCCTGAAGATGAGGGAACAGGCGCCGTGATATACAAATCTAACAAGAGAAGGATACTTGAAGACAAGGGCTATAGAATTGTTGGGAATATGGGAGATCAATGGAGTGATATTCTTGGAACCAATGTGGGCCAGCGAACCTTTAAGGTCCCTGACCCTATGTACTACATCAGTTGAGCTATGGTTTGGTTTCCTTTTTCACCACCTCTTAATTGCTCTGCATGGAAAGTCCTTTGTATTGAGGAGGAGCTTTATGTACTGAATAGGAGTATCTAAGTGGCTTATCAAATGGATGGAGAAGTTTGTTGTTTTACATGAAAAAAACTGAAGTCTGACCCATGTTTAAAAATTGGGGTTATGACCAAGGTTTGAAGTATTATCACCGGTTCGTTAGTTTACGTGGCATGAGAAGAGCCATTTGCTCTCACACGCATGTGGAATCCATACATACCCGCATGCAGCTGTGTGGGTCACCTTGTGACACTTTTGTGAGATCTTTGCTTTCCATTTGGTGGGTAGGGCTCTCAATGGGTCAGATTTGGATCGGATCCAGTTTGATCTGGCTCCAGGTCCGAAAATTTGTAAACAGATATGGATCCGACTCGAATCCAAAAGGTGATATCCATATCCGATCCACTTATAAATAGAGTTCCATTTCCGATTCAAAAATCCATATAGCCATTGGATTCGGGTCGGATCTAGGTCCGAATTCACCCAATCACAAATCTAAAAAATATATAATATAACATATTTAATTTAGCAGCAAAACAATGCAAATCCCACTGTTTATTGTGATACGGTCGACTTGAGATTAGCATGTCTCAATTTTGGGACGTGGCCTATAATAATCTGAAAAATCGGATGACCGGCATGAGTATAACATATATATCAAGGTGTCCCATGAGTGGGACCCTCATTCACGCCTAAAAAGAGCATACGCGGTATGCCTCTTGCTCACAAACACTGGGCAGTAGTGTCCTTTACGCTTGATGTTCCAGCGTCTCCACCCCCTCTCTCTCTTTTTTTTTCTTTTTAAATCTTTAGTCGAGTAAGGTCCAGGGTATGGATGATCTACTCTATTCGTTAACTCGATCAGCCCACAAAGGGATCAACGAGACTTATATTGGGTAGCTTAATTTGGTAGCATAAACACATTACAGTGGGTCTAGAATAGTTTCAATAGTGGACACACAACTTCATTGTTCCCTGTTGTATGGTCCATTGAAGATCTGGATCTTCATCAGATTCGGGCCCATGGCTTTAAATGATATTTCAGGATGGATGAACAGTATGAATGTAACATATGCATCATAATGGACCCCATGAGTGGGTCCTAGGACTACTTGTCTTAAAAAGTTTGATTGAAGGCTTGAACCATGAAATAGTAAGAATCCGATCGAATCTCACTACTAGATCGGATCCAAATATGATTTGAATTTATTTTTGTGGATCCGAATCTAGTCCAATTAATTAATCAAACTTATTTTAAAATCCAAATCCACATTATATAAGCTTAGAGCTAATCGAATCCCTGATATGAACCACTCCATTGAAAGCCCTACTAGTGGGCCAAACAATATCAAGATAAATCAAGTAATTTCACACCTTATATAGATCAAGTCAAATTAAAACAATTGATACACTAGAAAATTTAACCTTCATTTACTTTGCATAATGTGGCCCATCCGAATCAAATGTTATCTTGAGATGAACAATCAGAGGTTGGACCCACTTTATGGATGGTCTAAGTTAACCATAGAAGGTTTTCTTGTATCACCATGTGGCCCACCTTAGGAAGCTTTAGGATTTTTCTAGTATTCAACCTAGGGGTGTCAACCTGCATGGCTGAGCCAAGCTTTGTCCAAGCCCAGCCCATATTGTTCAACACAAGCCCAAATCTGCCCAAGGCCATAATGAGCCAAAATAGTCCAGCTTGAGCTCAGCCCAGAATGTTTATACAAAGCCCACCCAAACCGTTGCCTAATACCGAATAACAAGAGGGGATAAACGGTAAGCAGCATTTTAATTTCTTCTGCTCATCGTCACACCATAGTAAAAAGAGGAAATAAAAGAGAATTACAAGGGGAATCAAAAATATCTAAAATAAAATTTACCTCATTTGGAGAGAGATGGATTGGTGAGAGGCATCTTCTATTTTGATTACATATAACATATTAAAAATGAATCAGGAATATCTGCTTGGCTTCAACATAATTTTTTGTTTGCTGATGCTTTATTAGTCCAGCTCAGCACACATCAGCACTGACTACATTAAATGTAGCAGTGTTGTTCACGACAGTGCTGAGCTGGACCAATCAGGTTGATCGGCAAACAGGAAAATCCTATTGAAGCTGAGCAGAAGATCCAGACTCATTAAAAATGTGTATTTTTCCTGGTTCTAATGTACTGGGTCAAGTTAACGGGCCTTTGGATATATAGTCCAAGCTTGGGCTAAAATTTTATGCCTGAGACTTTAACCCAAGTCCGGTCTGAGGTGGGTCGGGCCCGGAAACCCAACAAGCCAACCTAGCCCATTGACACCCCCTGGTTTAGGTTACTAAGAAAAATGAGAAAGAGAGTGAGCACTATTCATCGTACCCACTCCTGGCTAATCTACAAAGTGTGTGTGAAATTTGGTCGATTCATCACGTGGACCATCTCCCATGTGCGATGGCCTGAAAATAAGGCTGGTCGAATCACCCCCCGCAATGAGCTGAGTTTGGCGCGCCGCGCGCTCTCTTCCCTTTCCCAAAACCTGCGATAAACCCTAATCTCTCTCTCTCTCTCTCTCTCTCTCTCTCTCTACAATGGCTGCATCGACGATCTTCTCTGACTGCTCTTCCTCCGCAACCGCTCGTCTTCTCCCCTTCCGTAAAATCCGCAGCAATGCCCTTTTCTTTCGCCACTCCTCCATTTGTCTCCATCCAACAGCTCCAAGCCATCGAAAATCGTCGTTTGCGATTGTGCCACGTATGTCCCGAAACCCTAAATGCGTCCATCTTTCTTCAATTTTTTTTCTTTTTCTTTTTCTCCTCTCATTTCAGGTTTTCTTATGCCCTAATCGATTTCTTTTTACTCGATAGAAATTACTGCCAGAAATCACATCGGATTATTCGGTGTATAGTCTGTTGCTCGTCAATGATTTTGAGATGCTACGGGCAGCTTATTATAGTCTATACACCGTATAATCCTGTATGCAGCTTTCTCTTTAATGTTTCTTGTATTTTTTCTACGAGCTTGGCAGGGCCCACCGTGTCCACGCCCTGGCCCAGAAAATCTGTCTGGCCCGAATCACGCATTTGGAGAGAATGGACGGCTGAGAGGAAAAAAAAAAATTCAACCCACAGTCAATATTCAATGTACAAGTGTGGCCAGAAATCTGCACACCGGCAGACTTTTGGGGCAGGGCTTATTCACGGTAGGAGCCAGCCTGATGGAAGATCTGGATAGTGCAGACGTACGGTGTGGAGTGTGTGCCCACTAGTAGGATTCTTGTCCTATTTGCATGAGTGGTCTTCATGCTTCTATTTTTTCTTATAGCATTCCTTGTTGATTTATGTTGTGTTTGGATGTGCAATTAGATTGAAATGCAAATGTTCGGCTTCACCAAGACGAAATGACGGAAGTTAATGATGCTTTCCAGTATTTGTAGCAAGGAAGTAGCTTTGAATTGCAGTAGCTCCAAATTGAAGTAACATGATTGCAGTTTGGAGCCCAATCGCTTGAAATAAGTGCTAAGAGAACCATAGTTTGGTCATTTCCACCACATTATACTAATAATCACACACCCTTAGTAGTCTCACTATCTACCCAGAACAGTTATCGTGAAATGATGGGAGTTCTGCTTTGAAAAGAAAATGAAAAGGTGAAATGATGGGGTAGTAGTAGTCAAAATTCAGTTAACATGATTGCAGTGTCGAGCCCAATCACTCAAATATACTTAAGAGAACAGCAGGATGGTTATTTGTTATTTCCACCACATTATACTAATGATAACGATTCATTTTGATGCTGCATCCGAACACACCCTTAGTAATCTCACTATCCAATAGGAACCTTCATTCATGGAATGATGGAGTTCTGCTTTCAAAAGAAAATAAAAAAGGTGAAATGATGAGAATTCATCTAAAAAAGGCATTAGATGAAATTTTGCAGGGTATTAGTTGTCAAAATTCAGTTAACATGATTGCAGCTTGGAGCCCAATCGCTCGATACGAGTGCTAAGAGAACCACAGTTTTGTCATTTCCACCACATTAAACTAATAATTACAACCCATTTCGATTGTGCATCCAAAAACACCCTTAGTAATCAGGCCATCTAACTGGAACCATCATTAGCGAAATGATGGGAGTTTGCTTTTAAAAAAAATGAAATGATGGGAATTTAGTTAACATCTTTAGATGAAATTGCCAGGGCCATTTCAAAATTTCTTTCAGAGTATAACACTGTCGATGCTCTATTAGTTTTACATTTACGTTACAGTTCTATGTGGTTTTTTTTTTTTTTTTAACGAATCTAAGATATTATGTTTGAATATGTGATGGTATTTCCTGTCTCAAGTTGAATAATACATAATTCAAGCAGTTTTTTTTTTTTTTTCAAATTCTGCAGTGTATTTTGTATTATTACCGACAATTCATGCATTGTATTCTGTATCTATGATTACTGATATTTTCAGGTACAGTTTTAATTCTATTAGGTACTAATTCAGCAGAAATATTCAACCTTCTCATGTGCTATACCTTTAATTGTCCAAGCATTCTACACAAGCTGCATATACAAGAGTGCTAATTTGGGGTTCCGATAGTTAGTTATATGTGCATCTTCTTTGGGGGGTGTGTGTGTGTTGTGATTTATGTTGCAGTCTTTATTCTACTTTAAAATTTAATTTCTATCATGTATATGAAGGATTCTGCATTTTCTTTTTGGATTTGGAATGTAACACTGAAAAAAGGGTTATGTCATGAATAAATATTATTTTTGGAAGAGTGTTATGTCATGAATATGAAATGGTCTTTAGAGTCTGTTTGATAGTAGGATAAAAATAAAAAAAAATAAAAAAATATTGTGGAAGGAACATCTACTGCAAAGGTGCAAATCATGAACACTTTCCCTTCATTCGTTTTGTCCTCTAAAAGTCAAACCATAGCATTAAAAGTTCTAACAAATTGTAGAAATTTTCTCATGCACATTTTCTCCCATTTCAATAAAAAACACTAAAGAGGCTTTTGTTTCATATGAAAAAATGGGAAAGGTAAAGGCTTCCTGGAAACAGATAAATCCTGTTTGGTTGGTACTCTATTATTCCTGGGGACGATCTGGAATCTTTTTTTGTTGGTAGTGGCACTGGGTGTTACCTGGGAAATATATGAAATTTGTGTTTAATGACATCCATTGTACAATTGTCAGTATTGCAAACACGTTTCATAGATCACCCACATCACTAAACCATGACATTTAAAAAAAAAAAAAAAAAACACTTATAGAAACTATAAGAAAGTAACTCAAATAGATGATTCAAGTAGCTGATTGGTAGATGCTTAGTGGACAGTTAAAATGGAAGTAGCGAGTGGTCTGGACTTGACAAACAAATGTCCATCAATCACATAGTAGACTCGTCCAATGAATTAGATTTAAGAGCTATGCCCATCTACAATTGAATCCACAATTTCGGCAAGTACAGCCCAAAGCAACAACAATAGGTTTGAGGAAGAAATATTACAGATAGATGACTTGCACAATACAAAGTATATTTTCATTATTTGACAACAAATAAATTAAAAAATGGGAGAAGGCAAGGAATTTGAGTACTTATGATGGAGTTGATGTTGAGTAGCCTTGAAATTTTCAGAGTCATTGTCTAGCTGGTGTGGGTAGTGAAAGGGAGGAAGAATGAGATGGGTTTGATCCACTGAAGATGGGAGAAACGAAGAAGGAGAAGGTGGGAGAGAAAAGGATTAGAGAGCGAAAGAGGTGAGAAATGGATGAGAGATGGAGATGGAGAGCTCTGATACCAAATGGGAGAGAGGAAGAAGGAGATTATGGGATTAGGGTCAAGATTGATCCCCTTTCCCAGCATTTCCCAGAAAGCCATTTCTCAGGGAAAGGAAGGAGCTGGGAATATACTCTTTTGGAAAAACAATGTGACCAAACTACGGACCATGGCAGCATGTTCCTGTAAACATGTTCCACGGTAAGCAAACAGGCCATAAATGAAAAATAAAAGTGAATTGTTGTAATCATCACATCTTGCAGCAAATGTTCCTACCACAGTATATTTTGTGCCCCTACTACCAAACAAACCCTCAAAACAATATTTTCTCACTATAGTAGGTTACAATTCAAGGTTTGAATTTTCATACATAATCAGTTTGGGTTGGTAACATCTAGTGGCATTTGCACGGTCTCCCCACCAGTTACATTTTATGCTCTAGATGTTACTATGATAGTCTTGCTTTACGATTCCTTGAACTCAATCGTCCAATATTTATTTTGGTTGTACAGTGGCGATGACTACCAAAATTTCTGCAAAGGTGATTGATGGAAAGTTGGTCTCTAAGCAGATTAGAGATGAAATCACGAGTGAAATATCCCGGATGAAAGATGCAATTGGTGTAGTTCCGGGGTTGGCAGTTATTCTAGTTGGTGCAAGGAAGGATTCCCAGACTTATGTCCGCAACAAGAAAAAGGCCTGTGAGGCTGTTGGGATTACATCTTACGAAGTTCATTTGCCTGAGGACTGCACCGAAGAAGAAGTGCTTAAGTCTATTTCAGGCTTCAACAAGAATCCTTCAGTTCATGGGATCCTTGTCCAGCTGCCTCTACCCAGGGTATGCTTCTGAATCTAATTAGAATGCCAAATTACATTAATCTAGATGTTTGAACAAAATAATAACATGTTAGTATTTTATACAATTAACAAGATAGTTGACCTGCTATGATTCATTTGAAGTGTTGATGTTACTTAGTTGAAAAAAATGTTACATCTTAGGTTGATTAGAGAAAATAAGAAATCCAACCAGTCTTGGGTGGCACGGTGGATGTATCTAAAACATTGTAATATTCTCAGAGTATTGGCACAGCATTTGCAGCTCAAAATGTTTAAACTCTAGATTCATCAAAAACCAAAAATCATTTTACTCCAGATATATTTCGTTGATGATCTGGTAATATTATACTGCTTTGAATTAGTAGCAGACAGTCTACTCCAGATAAGTAGGGCAACTCTATGATGATGAAAATGATGATTTGGCTAGCAGAATCTTTGTCACTTTTTTCTCTTAAGTTATCAATAACTCGAGTTTTGTCCAGGTGGAAACTGTGTACAAGATCCGAACAAGTTATTGGATAGGCCCTACCTTGGAAGGGGTATCCCAAAAATTCACTCCAATTGAGGATACGTTTTAAAGAAAAAATGAAGCTTAAGTTGGCTTATTCTAGAAACATCCATTTTCTCCCAAAAATCTTCCACATCTGCGACATGTGCTAAAAGTTAGTCATTGATAAGTTGACCAAAGAAAGTGATAATCAGCGCAATCTAGCCAACAAATTATATGTTGCTCTTGAACTGGGTAATATGTACACAGTTGGCCTTTGCCACTTAACATTCTAATAGCATTCTGTCCATATCTACCAGCATATGAATGAAGAGAACATTTTGAATGCTGTCTGCATTGAGAAAGACGTTGACGGTTTCCATCCACTGAACATTGGTCGTCTTGCCATGCGAGGTCGGGAGCCCTTATTTGTTCCATGCACTCCCAAAGGATGCATAGAGTTATTGCACCGATCTGGTGTTGATATCAAGGGAAAGAGAGCAGTTGTAATTGGTCGCAGCAATATTGTTGGAATGCCTGCTGCGCTGTTGTTGCAGGTAAAATTAGTTGCTTGTTTCATTCATTTCAAAACATTGATTGATTTTCGTTTTATTTTCTCAAAATCCATCCTTGGACATGCTCCATCTGCTTTTCCATCTCTGTTCTAGTTTTAATTTCTGGAATTATTGTCGTTGCCTTGTTGGCAGAGGCAAAATGCAACTGTTACGATTGTACACTCTTACACAAAGAACCCTGAGGAAATCACAAGACAAGCAGATATCGTCATCTCTGCTGCAGGAGTTGCAAACATGGTGAGGGGGAACTGGATAAAGCCCGGTGCTGTTGTGATTGATGTTGGAATTAACCCAGTGGATGTAAGTAGACCGTCCTCTCGCCTTCTGTTGCATCTTGTGTCGATGGTTGTTCAGCAGCACAGTACCCTGCAGTTTCCTGCAGCATGGTGTATTCTTTGCCAAAGCACTATTTCTTAATGTACACCACGTTAAATATAACATGTGCTTATGCTCATGCATGTCCTGAGCAAGGTTTAAACACATGGCTTTAGAGTGTGACTTGCCTGGGGCCAAAAAGTAAGGGGAAAGAAATTTTAAAAATTCTTTTTTCCTCAGCTACATAAACAGTTAAGGAAAATGCTTCTGGTTGCTTGTCGTGTTACAATGAAAGATGTGTCCCAAAAATAGAAGGCGAAACGTTCATTTATTATTTTTTGAAGAGTAACAATGATTTTATTGAAAAAACGCCGAGATGGCGCCGGAAACTACAACTGAAGCAAAAGTGAAAAATTACATTCTTCTAGGGGACAAGGAGCTTAACTTTTGATAGAATCTCCTCCACCTTGGATGACTTGTTATGGAAGCGCCTTCCATTCCTTTACCCCAAATTACCCACAACATAGCTAGCAAGACCAATCTCCATATACCTATTAATCTCTTCTCTAACCCCACTCCATGCCATAACAAGAAAACATCCCCAATTGAGTTGTCATCACCCAAGACAACACGAAAAGTCAAAAATAGCAAATCCACATCATCCTAGTTACCGTGCTGTGAATGAAAAGATGATCAACTGTTTCAGTGTCCTCATAGGATGCATTCATTGGGCAGGATCATTGACCTCTTTTGGAGATCGTTGTTGGTGAGGATTCTTCCTCTTCCTGCCAGCCATCTGAAAGAGTGCTCTAGAGTTTTCAATACAGGTGGCTCTTAGGGCTTTGATTTTTTATTTTTTTAAAGGATGAAACTATGTTTGGAAACACGAAAGAACTCGCCTCTATCATATATCATCAAGATCTCGAAGAAATAAATCACAATTTGTTCAGAACCCAGTCAACTCAATTCCACTAGAATCATCTTGATGAAACTTTGAAATGCTTGATAAAACCTGACAAAACTTTGCTTAAATAGCCTAGATTAAATGGATTTTAAATAATGTTACCAAGTCTTGGTATGCATGCTTTGAAACAACTTGATGCAACTCAACATAATTTCTAGTCGGGGCAATTCTTCTACTTTTTAAGCTATAGGTTAAAATGTTTTTGTTGAAACATGATGGCCAGTGTTTGCGGTGTCGATAATATTGGCTGATATTATTGGTATCACACCGCAGCGATACAAAACATCACTAAAATACGTCCATTTAAGCATATCAACGATATTATTGTGATATACGCATTATATTTGTATCAATGATATTGTTGATACAGTGTGATATTTTAAAGTATCGTTGACATATATAAGGTTTCAGCGATGATACATTCAAATGTATCGTCAATATTATCAATACCGATATCGACCATTCTTTCCATTTTTCTTTAAAAAATCCAAAACAAAATTTCGTCTTTTTCTTCTTCTTCTTCTTTTTTTGGCGGAAATCAAGATTGGACAGCAGGTGGGGCCCCGATTTTGAAACGATGAGTTTTTTTTTTTTTAATAAATATTTTGATTTATTCATTTTATGTACATCACTTAGGGCCTACTTGGATTCATGAAAAGCATGAGAAAAGAAATAGTGTTTCTTGGGAAACCTTATTACCAAGAAACTGTGGTAAAGGAAATATTGCTTTCCTTGTTTGTTTTTTAACATGATTTTCATAGAAATTTTGAATCTATTTTCAAGTTTGATATTTGGCAAAATGAATACTTTTCTTGAAAAGATTTTAGGTAGTCACTAGCATGTGCTTGATTAGCACATGTGGCACATGTGGTGCATGTGGGATGCTTAGAGATGAATAGTGGCAAGTGTGGCATACACAGCATGCGTGGGCACTAGAAGCTGAATTATGGCATGTGTGTTACATGTGACGTGTTTAAAGTTGTATAGTGGCATATGTGGCACAAGACATGCATTAGCACATTTGACATGTGGGCACTATGGCTAGATGATGACAATAGTGCACATTGGCACCATTGGCACTAGGCATATTTGGAGTATTGAAGATGGTGTGTGGGGCACAAGTAAGATGAATGGTGGTACATGTGGCACGATAGCGCATGTGGGGCGCAAGAGAAGATGGATGGTGACATATGTGGCACATTAGCACATTGGGGGCTCTTTACACATGTGGGGCATAAGATAAGATGGACAGTGGCACATGTGGCATAGTCGCACGTGTGGGGCATGACTAAAGATGGACAATGTCTCATTTAGCACATGTGGCACATGTGTGGCGATTGAACATGGATAGTAGCACATTTGGGCTTTAACCCATTTTCCTTCCACCATGGGAAAATGCATTTCTTAGGGGTGGAGGTGGGAAAATAAGTTCATTTATTTTCCTGCAAAGATAGAAACTGGGAAATGGTATTTCCCGCAAAGAAATGCTTACCAAACAACGGAAAGTGAGTTTCATGGAAACACTATTTCATTTCCCATACTTCCCATGAATCCAAACAGGCCCTTAGAATTAGTAGAGATATGGTGGAAATCCATGATTATGCATTGCTCGATGATGGATTTCAAGTTTCAACCTCCAATTTGGGGATTTGGGGAAAATGGGAGAAATTGCTTGTCTTTATATATCGTAATGGTAACGCTGATGGCTGTTACAGCCACCATTACCGTTACATTGTCATGGAATACTGTGGTCGATACAGATACAATTATCATTGGTGACAACTAGTTGTACGAGAAGGATTTTGAACCTTACTCTCCTCTAGTATTCTAAATTGCTTACCCTATGTAGCGCATAACTTATGCCACATAGCTAATGAAAGTAATTTTAGTCACATGCAGCCCATGCTAGATGTTAATTACCATACACTATACGCTACATAGCCTATGCTATACATACATAACTTGTATATTAATTTTTATTTTTTTAATTTATTTGATGACGTCAGAGTGTCCCTGCCCCATTTTGAGGCGAGAGTAATCCGTGCGGATGCATGCAATCACTTACAAACTTTGTGCATCAGGTAATCCTGGGAAGGGGAGTCAAACTCGTGTTTGTGGGGAGCACACCCACGACGCTTGCCATTCGCCCAACCCTATGTGGGTTCTTACATTAAGTTATTGTTCGCTAAAACATTAGAATTAGTTAATATTTTCAATGATTTGTTACATTTTTCTATTTTCAATAAAAAATTAGTTTATCTTTTAAATGATTTTAGTAAAATAATATAAATAACAATATTAGCTCAATTCCATTGCTATTTCTTTATCTTTGAAATTAGTCTTTGCCCTCTTTTTCCTCTTATCCAAGGTTGTGTTTGGTTGCACCAAATATCATGAAATTTCATAATTAATCAGCCTAATTTGGTGCAAGATATCATGGAATTTAATGATACTTGCTACAATCAAGCCCAAACATCATAAAAATATATATAAGTGGCGTGTAGCTTACGCTACATGCCATGTAGCTTATGCCTCACACTTCAAAGGGGTGAACATTGTGCTACACGCTATTCTCTATTTAAAACACTGCTCTCCACACACTTGGCATCCTAGCCAGTCATGAGGCAGACCTTACTGTATATGTGCCTGGCCCAAATTTGGCCAACTTGACCGTCTGGTCATCGGTGGGCCACACCTGTACAGAAAAGATAACAGTTAAAATAGATCCACTGTTGGTCTTCATCAGACAGACATGTGATACACTTTTTTACTGGACCCTGTTACTTTTCAGCCACAACTGTGATATGTTGGGCCACATGAAGATCTGGTGTCCATGTGCCAATGCAGCACATAGGAGAGCAGTCTTTGAATTCCTAATCTTCTTCATAGTCTTAGCACTTAGCAATCTTCTAATTTGTCATTTTCAGAAGCAGTATTGAAACAATTATGAATGCTTCTTACCTTCTAAATTCAACCACTCAATCACTTCAACATGAGTATGCTATGGTGAAATATGTGAATCGCAATGGTTTATTTCTGTCAACCCAAAAATAGCATAAAAACATAAAAAGAAGAGCAAATCATTTAGAAATAGAATGACAGTCAGAAAAACCACAGGCGCCCTGGTTACTGAGAAGTGCTTATATTTGTGCTACAGGATCCCGAAAGTCCTCGAGGTTACCGGTTGGTCGGCGATGTCTGTTATGAAGAGGCCTGTAAGGTGGCGTCGGCTATTACTCCAGTTCCTGGAGGAGTTGGCCCAATGACCATAGCCATGCTTCTATCAAATACTCTCCACTCTGCAAAGAGACAACACAACTTCAAGTGAATTCTTGAGTTATACCGCTTCGATGGAGGGAGCAAAGGCGAGTTCTACATATCCAGGTGTGGGTTTCTGGTTGTTGTATTTTATCATTTGATTCTGTGTTTTTGGGTCTTAGGGCACAGTCTACCTTTCCTGATAACATCTACACATGAAAATAAAGGGAAAAAAAGGCACTTAACATGAGCGTCACAGTTCATCTGGTATTGTTTGCTCAACTTGGAAACTTCTTTTTCCCTTTGGCTGACCATAAATACACGGTATATGTTAGAACATAATATCAAGAATCTTACACACCGCCTTTGCTGCAAAATCTTGTTCCCTCACCTGGAATAACCAATAGCAGAACACATCAACCTCTACCCCTTGAAGCTAAAGAAATTAGGAGCACTATCACCAAGGAGGACAAAATGGTATACTGCAAGTTAACTTTCTGTTCATTTATCTGAAATGAACGAAATTGTTATTTTGGGGTGGAAAAGAAGAGAACTGATAGTCCAAGCACTCAGGTTTTCTTTCCCATGCTGCTCAAAAGACTCGGTGAGTTCAGAATATAGTTACACCATGAACATTCAACCAAATGTCAAAGTGAGGTCACTTTCAAGGACATCCTGAACTTGTTGCTGTCTTCCAAGGAATCCTGAACTGTGAAGTTTTTCTCCGAACCTTCAATGGATCCAAGTGGAAGTATTGTAGAAATTGATTTTTCCTAGTTGCTGCATATAGGGCAGGTTATACCAATCTGTCTCACTGTTTTCATCTTAATCTGATCCCATCATTGTATATTGTCAATGGATTCCATTGTTGTATACACATCCTTTCAAGGATTCATCTTAAACTAAGCAGTCTGGATGTTCGACAAGCCCTCACCATCTTTCACATCCTTGCTGCCATCAAGGGATTGATTTTATGCAAAACTAACCTGCCTTCTTATTCAGATTGAAATCATGGGCTCTTGGGCTTGCTCCAAATGTCCTTCCATTAGGCACCCTGGATGGGCAATGGTCCAAAGCCAGACCAACTGGCTGATCTTTACTGTTCAACTGTTCGCTTGCAAACATTCTGGTTAAAAACAGTCGCCAATGGTCCACATTTAACAAGAAAAAGTTCAATGACTGGACAATATGATCTAATTGGAATGAACTTTTGGACCATGGACCACCCACAGTGGGGCCTGTGGTACAGATGGTTTATATCATTGGACCATGGTGCATGAGTGCTGAGGATTGGAAATGGTACCAAAAATCGCAATTGATTTGAATTTGAACTAAAAAAAATGGAATTGTGTTTTTTGTGTGATGATATCATAGCTACTGCTGAAAATTACCATTTGGTTTCTCAGTCTTTGAAAGGTTAAGAATCTTTTATTATTGAAACACACCACAAGGCGAATTACTAGCAAAATCTTGTCCTCACAGACCTGTCACATGGTCTGCCGCCTCAGAACAACTGAGGCTTATTTGTGAATTTTGAAATATGAAATGACTTGGTTTAACTAGTTTTATAGTTTTGTATTTTGTTGTGGACCATCCAATCAGCAATCTCTACCATCCATTTGTTCCAAATTCCAACCAACTCGATTGTTTTTTTTTCTTTTTCTTCTTCTCTCTATTCTCTTTGTTTCTTTATTATTATTATTATTATTTTTTTCTTTATGGTTGGCAACTCGTCATTGGCTAATGTGTGAGTACACTGATTGGATGATTCCAGCATTGTGTTTTTGCAACACTGTTCCCTAAGCACAATTTGATAGTTAGGTTCAAATCACATCCCAATCAGTTTCAGGAGACGTGGGAATTTCTAAGTTGCGGCCCATAAAACAGACAATCCAGATTGATGGGCCTTTTTATTTATTATAGGTGCTGTCAATCGTTTATTCCCCAGGCTATTGGAAGGACAATTTGGTTCATCCAACGGATGCGATATTTTACTTTGTTGAGCCATTCAAGTAATTCAAAACTAAACTGTCTAACTATCAAAGCACTACATGGGCTGTGGTCCCAGGTGCTACATCGACAAGGAGTCGTTTGGCAGGTTGGATTTGAGAGTATTAGGGTGGTTTTTCAAATCCAACAGCCACCTTTTTGCATTTGGCAGCCAAGTACATGGAGGTAAACCAAATTAGAGGTATTTGAAATGCACAATTTTGGTATGTTTTAAAATCTCACCTTATGTTTTTTTGCGCTCCCCTTTTAAAAGCGAGAGAGTTGAACATGTAATAAAAGGTGTCACTAGGCTACTATGGTGTAATCTACTGCAATAAATGATACCAACTATCCAAACGTTTGCCATCTAAATGAATGGTTAAAAATGCCAATGATTTGCTCTTTTGTGATCTGTATGTCTGTGGCCCACTGAAGGCCCAGAATTTCCTTATATTGGATAAGCTATATATTTCAATGGGCTTATTACAATCATTCTATCAAATATCACATATGAATACTAATTTGGGATATAAAGCTAATTTAGTTAATCAAATTCAGGTCCTGTGAATATATCAAAGAATTCCATTGCATTCCAAATAGTAGCGCTCCAAAATGAATGGTTTGGATTCTCAGTGCATTCCTGCCCACCACAACTGAGGATTCGGAATCACCTTGATTTCTTTATTTCTGTGTAACTGTGATTTGGATTTCAACCATTTTAAATACGAACTCCCAAACGGACCATAATATGATCAATTGATCTGAACTATCATTGGGTCTAGCATGCATTTTCCTGGTCAAGATTATTTATATAAAAAAAGTCCAATGAATAATTTGAGCCATTTGGTTGCAGGGGTCATCATGGATACCTCATGTTTCTTAAGAATCAATTATCAATCAATTTTAATTATTCCATCCATTCCTTCAAAACATATGGCTATAAAAAAAGCAGGCCAATTTACAAATGGACAGATCATCTGATCAGTGTAACGCCTGCATTGTAGCCATTAAATGCATGTAGTACTTAAATGGCCAGTTTGGATCATTTGATTGGACTATCCAAGTGTCCTAATGCAACTAGAATAACTATAACCAGGAACTGTGGATCGTTTCTTCTTGAGGGTGGTTATGAATCAAGTAGGGGTGTCAATGGGCCGGGCTTGGGCCTGAAAAATTAAAATTTTACACAGGCCGGCCCTATGGCCCGGCGCGAATCAGTTCAAAATCCGGGCCGAGACCCATACCAGGCCCGGCCCATTGACAGCCCTAGAAGCAAGTCAACTTGCTGCATTTGGCTGGGCTTGGTCCAGACCAACACTGGAAGGCCTAAGGCTGGTGTGGGCCCCAGTTTTAGGTCCAGACCAACACCCTATCTAGTGAGACACGGGCATGGTACCAATAGTATCAAGCAAATTCATTACATTGGACAGGAATTTTTTTAATTCACTATGGGTTTCATGTCCCTTTGCTATAGGTCTCACATCTAATATTCGCACATTACATTATTCCATTGACTATTCTATTGACGGCACATTACATTATTCCATTGACGGTACCTTATTGTTTGATAGGGTGCATGTGACATCCTGCCATATACAATTTGCCCTCATGTGTGAGGGAAGTAATGTGTCGAAGATTTGGGCATACGGCACATTACGTTAGAGATTTGGGCCATTCTAGTTGGGGCCCTCCAAGAAATGTTATTTAAAATTAAAAAAAAATAAAAAAACGTTTGTGTTGAAATTGTGCTGTTAATTTCTTTTAACCACTGGTTTCTTTTGTACAGCTTTGGCCTCCAGTGATGAGACAGCCTGATCTATGAGTGACTTAAGTTACAAACTGGGACCCACCCCAATAGCAGTTTGGATCTCTCACACGTGCAACCTGCTGGAAGGGAGTACCAAAAAAGTGCCTTTGTATCACCAATCAATTTCTTAGTAATTTCAAGTGCCAATCACAATCTTCCTAAGTATAAATGAAAAGAAAAGAGAGCTGATCACCTACAGGGGCTTCTACCAGCACTAGCAGTGTGGGGGAATTTTCAGCCACTAGTCCCAAAGGGGAGATTGAAAAGAACGTATTTTTTTCGGGACCTGTGGCTGAAGACGCCCTATACTAGTAGCAGCGCGGCTACAACATTTGAAGTTATGAAGTTCATTTTCTGAGTATTAAAACTGAAAATGAGTGCTTCAACATTTCTATGTAATGGGTGTAAGATTAGAGCCTTTCTTGACTGCCCCTACTGTTCAGATCATGTGATTCACTTAAGGTGGGCCATGGTTTAGAAAATGGATAGGTAGAAAGAAAAAAAAAAAAATCTATTTAGGCCATCAAACTCGTTTTTACAACACTGGCCCACCTGGAGGGTGAGTTGACCAACTTGACCTGATATATAGGCTCAGGGAAACATAAATCTCTTGGGGGCCCACTGTGATGTATATGTGACATCCAATTCGTCCCTTTCTTGCAACAGGCTGAAATGCTGCATGCTGATCCAAAATACAAGTGGCCTCACCGGAGTCCCACCATTGTATCTTCACGGGTGCCATTGTTATATTTATGTGACATCTAACCTGTTTATAAAGCGAGCACAGCTTGGAAGAAGGGAAAAACCAAAATCTGCATGACATCCAACCTGTTTTTAAAGTGAGCATAGCCTGGAAGAAAAGCAAAACCAAATATCTGCATGATCCAAAACTACGATAGGTCCCAGGAAGTTTTCAATGGTGTGTTTCCTGTTCACACTGTTACCTTTGTGTGATCCATTTAGGGGTTTTGGATGGGCCTATTTTTTTCTTAACATGATCTAGAGCAATTGAAGGATGAAGTGGATGCGGCACATGGGTGTGGATTGCAAATTGACTACTAGATGGTGTTCTATGGACCCCACCATCATATATGTATTTTAATTCACTCTCTGCATCCATTTTGGATCATTATTTGGGCCATGAGCCCAAAAATGATCTAGATAGACTTGGATGAAGGGAAAACACAACTAACAGCTTGATCCAAAACTTTTGCGCCCTCAAGAAGATTTTAATGACGAAAATTTAATCCCTCCTATGGGTTCCACTTGAGATATCTATCTGCTTCATGTTTTGGACCATGCCCTAAAATCAGCTGGCAAAACAGATCATGAACACCTAGATATATAATACATACATCAAGGTGGGTCCCATGGTGAGGGTCGCACCCACCAGGCTGGATCTATGGTCCGCATTCAATGTTTGGAACCGTCTCTTGTTTGTGCTACCATAATGAGCCATGGCCCAATAACCATGTTTCTGCAATGATCCTAACCTTTGATTTTTTTTAATTTTTTTTTCATTGAATATCATCCACTACATCCATGTAAACTTGGTAATGGTCACAATTCCAACTTAAGTTTATTACACGAGCACATACCATACAATCTAACAAGTGATCTAAAACGTCGATGGTTTAGAACATTAGAACATCTCAGCATATGGCCCAAAATAGTACAATACATGCTACCTGATCCTGAATTGCGACATAAGTGAAACGAACTCACGGTTCAGGATCCAGCGTTTGTTGCCATCCATTGAGGCCCACATGAAGTGTGGTCCGATAATTGAACACACCCCTGTTGTAATCTATTTTATTCAAAACAACCCCACAAAATTATGCTGAATGGTTGATTTTGACCATCATCATCTCTGGATGAATTTATAACAAGGAAAAGAAAATTTTCAACCGAATAAACTGTCCAAATTATGGTTCTAATCTAGATGTATCCCGAATAAAAATAAATATTGCTTGAACATCGATTGGACGGTTGAAAGTGAAAAGCATCCCATGGTCATATTTCTAAGGAAAATGTCCTCTAATCAGAGGTTAGGATGTCAACGAGAAATCTATTTTTCGGTATTTGACATAACAATATTGGTTTCTATTCAGTTTAGCCTCGAGTTAGTGTACTTCACGAATACAATTTTTGGGAGCCTGCGTATTAAGCGTCGTACGCTCCAGAGTATTAAATAATTCCCCTAATAACAATAAACCCCTTAAAAAAATAAAAAAATCATTGAATTTTCTCAGCCACTCAAAAATATCAACCTCCCCTTTGGTAAGAAAATTCCCGTTCCTTTTTTACTCCGCATTCCATTCTCATTATCGCATAACAGAGAAAGTGAGAGAGAAGAGAGGAAAAATAAAAATAAAAAAATAAACGAAGAGGAAGGAAGGAAGGTGAGAAACCGGAAAAGCTACTTTCACCGATCGTGGCTTTTCCGGCATGGATTCCTTCCGATCTCTCCTCCTCTTCTTCTCTCTCCTCTTCGCCGTTGCCGTTTCCGAGTCCGTCTTCAAGATCCTTCCGGAAAAACAGAGATCCGGCCATCTCCTGCTCACCACCGACCGGAATATTCGCAAGGACGACCAGCTCTTCTGCGAGAGCTGGCGGTACGCCGTGGAGACCAACGACGCCGGCGTCTGGGAGGAGATCCCGAGGAGGTGCGTGAGATTCGTCGAGGAGTACATGAACGGGAGCAGGTACGCGTCAGATTCCGACGCTGTCGCCGGCTTTTCGCTCGAGTACGCGCAGGGCGTCGAGATCGCCGACGAAGGGAAGGACGTGTGGATTTTCGACATCGACGAGACGCTGCTGTCGAACTTGCCGTACTACGCCGCTAATGGATACGGGTACGTATGCCGGTATGATAGTCAGCTGGAGTACCGGATGAGGTTCTCAGAGGTATGCGGTGGGACCCATCCATTCCAACCAATAGAGGGGAGCGGATTAGGTGAGACCCCGGACTCACCCAAGACGGTGCCCCGTCCTCTACCGTGGGGCCCACCTTGATGTATGTATTCTTTATCCACTCCGTCCATCCGTTTTTCCAGATCCCAAAAACTAAAGAAGATCCAAATCTCAGGTGGACCATAAGTTCAAGCCCACCGGTGCTCACCACTGTTTTCTAGAGTATGGTCCACCTGAGATTTGGATCTTCTTTAGTTTTTGGGATCACGCCCTTGAAATGATATGGAAAAAACGGATGGACGGCGTTGATACAGAATGCATGCATCGAGGTGGGCAGCCGCACGTCTTGGGTGAGGCCGGGATCTTACCTCACCCAATGTGCGCCTTTTTATTTTTTGGTGGTTGGGCCGCTTGGCAGCACGTGCAATTCAACAACGAATAGGATATTCTAATGTCATTGAAAGGTGAAGTTTGAAGATAAGAATGCGCTTTCCTAAGATGCGCATACTTACACGACACCGGATTTTTCCAACTCATTTGAGACGTAGTGATGCGCATACTTATACGACACCAAGATTTTTCCAACTCATTTTAGAAGTAGGCGAAAAAAATAAAGTAGATCCAAATCTCAAGTGGACCATAGTGGTGACCGAATGTCTACCATTAAAAGCCATTATAGTAGACCCTAAGAAGCATTGCAAGCTGACGAATGGTGTGGGTGGGTGTACTAACAGTGGGATGTATGTACTAACATACAAAAAAAAAAAAAAAAAAGGCATTATAGTAGACCCTAAGAAGCATCCAATCACCACTGTTTTCCTATGGTTCACCTTGATTTGGATTTGCCTACTTTTAGGCTCATGCCATAAAATGAGCTGGCAAAATGAATGACCAGTGCAGATGAAGCACATAAGCAGATTTCTTATTGACAAAACTTTGTAAGGCCCAGCATGATTTATATATTTTATCCACTTTGTCCATTCATTTTACAAAGATAATTTTAGGGCTTGAGTCCAAAATTAAATAATATTATCCGAAGGTCAAGTGAACCACAACACAAGAAACAGTGTGAACAGAACATCTATCATTGAAAAATTCTTAGTGGCCACAAAAGTTTTGGATCAATATGATATTTATGTTTTCCCTTCATCCATATCTCTGTAATCTTATGAACAGGTTGGATGACAACTAAATATCATTGTGGGTCCTAGGAAAGTTTCAATGGTGGAAATCATTATTCTCAGTGTTTGCTTGAACTTTGGATGTGCTTCAATTTTGGGTTCGACATCTAAAATGAGCTGCTTGACATTATCAACAGGTTGGACTGCAAGTAAACATTATGATGGGCTCTTTGGAATTTTTAATGGTGAGCACTTAATCACCACTATTTTCCTATGGTGTGGTCCACCTTAGATTCATAATTTTTATTACCCTATCCTAAAATGGTCTGGAAAAACGGATGGACGACGTGGATATACAAATTGTGATCAGTGTGGGCCCCACAGCAAGGGTAACACCCACTAAGCTATTACCTGGGTAACACCTAATTTGCTCCCCAATCCCCATCTTGAGTAGTGGGTGTTAATGGACCGGGCTCGGGTCTGAAAAATCAGAAATTTGAATGGGCTAGCCAGACGTCAGACTGGCCCAAAGCAGTTCAAAATCCAGGCTGAGACTTTCCCAGACCCGGCCCGTTGACAGCCCTTCAGCTTTCGTGATCCAAATGAGGAATGCAACATGCGAATGTAAAAACGCAGGGATTCGGATTCGGTAGTGACCGCTTCAGTGCCAAAGTCAGGTACTGGTCAGTGCTATATGGGTCCACTATCATGCATATATTTTATCCACGCCGGTGGTCCATTTTTCGGTATCATTTTAGGGCATGAGCCCAAAAAATGAGGCAGATATAAATGTCATGTGGGCCACACCACAAGAAATAGTGGTGATTGAACGCCCACCATTGAAAACTTCATACGGCTACTGTAATGTTTATTTGTCATCCAACCTGTTGATTAGGTCAGAAAGATGTGTACGAAGGGAAAACACAAATATCAGATTGATCCAAAACTTTTGTAGCCACCAAGAAGTTTTCGATGGTGGGCGATTCAATCACCACTATTTCCTGTGGTGTGGTCCACTTGAGATTCAAATCTGCTCCGTTTTTTATCCCATGATCTGTCAGAATTGATGGACGTGTGGATAAAATACATAAATCATGGTGGGCCCACAGAGTACCAACCAGCACCGATTAGTGCCCACCTCGTTACTGGAGGGGTCGCTGCCGAATCACAATCCAAACAAAAGCGCCCTTCATGCAATGGCACATTTCTATGAGATCTGGACCATTGATATGGTGGAACGCCCACTTCCAAAATTGGATCGTGATCATTTGTGCTTCCATTAGCATATGCACGTGTTTACCTGATGAATAGATTAGATAAAGACAAGTTCCTGGGGGCTGGCCTGCAGAATGGTCGAGACCCGGCTCGGAGTCAGCTCAAGCCTAGTCCATGATTTTCTCGGGTCAAACCCAATGGACAAGACCGACCCATTTTAATCCTACTGAAATCCCCTGCAGACGTGGCACGCTGTTATTGGCAACCGTTCACGGTCCCCACCCTGATCGTATGACCAACCACGGCCGGCAATAGAGATCCCCATGCGTAAATTAGTCCAATCAAAGGTGTCAGCATCTTCCGATCTCAAGGTGGGGGGCATGGGGTCCACATTCTAGATCACGGAAGTATGGGCCCAATCTGCTTCGTGTGGCCTGAATTTTGCATCTGGTCTTAAGATGTGCCACTTCTTTCTTTTGATATGGCAGATCAGAGGCGTTCAACGAAACGTCTTGGAATGAATGGGTGACATTGGCGAGGGCCCCACCTTTGACAGCGAGCCTGAGGCTCTACAAGGAACTCCAAAGGATTGGTTTTCAGTTGATCCTCTTGACAGGACGTACTGAAGATCAACGAAAGGTTACGGATGAGAATCTCTTATTTGCAGGATACAGCTCTTGGGACAGGCTTATTTTAAGGTATGATTATGCATATGGTTTTTGTTCTTGCATTTGTTGCTCCTACCGTAGTTTGCTAGGGTCAACACCCAAGTAAGAAAACACTAATTAACGGGGAAGCGGATTGGCTGGTGTACGGCACACCAGGACGTCACCAAGTTCTGTGGGTCCCACCATGATGTACGTGTTATATCCAAACCGTCCGTCCATTTGTCAAGATCATTGTAAGGCTTGAGCCCAAAAATAGGAAAGATCCAAAGATCCAGTGGACCACACTGCAGAATGCAGTGGGAGATTGAATGTATGCCATTGAAATCTTCTTGGGGGTCACAGAAGTTTTGGATCAGTCTAGTATTTGTTTTTTCTCTTCATCCAGGTTTCTGTGACCTCATGAACAGATTGGATGGAGTAAAAACATTATGGTGGGCCCTAAGAATGTTTTAACAGTGGGAACCATTGTCCCCACTTCTATTTGTGATGTGGTCCACTCGAGCCTTGGTTATGACTCATTTTTGGGCTGATGCTCTAAAATGATTTCGCCAAATGGATGGACAATGGGGATATGATAAATACATCATTGTGGGGCCCATGTAGCTTTGATGTTCTTTCAACCGTTTGTACATTGTGGGGCTCGAGGACCTGGTGCCCTCCTCTTCGAATGCCATGTGCCTACACTAGCCAGGTCGCTGGTGTGCGGTACACCAACGAATCCGCTTCCAATTAACGGCATGTTTGGATTGGAGGAGTCTAAAAAGCCAGTTTGGAAAGGAAAGCAACACATCTAAAGAAAACCATAGATAATGTCATACTGCCATAGGTGGAAAAATCATAGAAAAGGTTGTTAGTTTTGGTGATTTTTAGGGGATGTTTGGATCGTAAGTTACTAAAGCTACTTATGCTTTAAGTAGCTTATCTTGATTTCTACTTATTAAACTGAAGTGATTAAGTAACTTTAAATAAAAAAAGCTACTTATAATTGATCATAAACCAAACTTATCTCAAATAAGTTACTTATCTGCTGCTGGAAGTAGAAAAAGTAACTTATTTGGTGGTATTCGAACAGGTCCTTAAAGAAAAATATAAGAGAAAAATATAAGTGAAATCCATTTCTCAAAAACTGTGGAAATGAGGATTAATAAGTTTCAAAATGGTAAAAGAAGTGGAAATGAAAATAGTTTTGGTGTTACTTTGTTATTGCAATTGGCGGAAAACATCACATCAATGAAAACATTTTCTTTTCCATGGTTACTTTTAGATTCCGCTAATTCATACTTAATTAGTAAAAAAAGAAATAAAAAATGTAATAATTATCTAGTGACAATTTCCATAGGTACTATTGAAATGTGGATTCCATTTTTAAAGTTTTATTTAAATAGCAAGTGGAAATGTAAGACAATGGTAACCGGTGACCTCATATTTTGTGCATAATTATAGAAAAAGATAATGATTACTACTTGGAATCTATTATTTTCTTTGCTAATCAAAATAATGAAATGTCTCATCATGAAAAATGTACTTCATTTTCCTTTCTTCCCCCCTATCAAAGAAGATAGCATCTGTTTGGTTTTCTAATTACAATGGTAAATGGCTGTAAATGGGTAAATGATTATTTACTTATGTAATTGTGTGGGATTGCAATGATGATCTTGCTGCATTGTTTGTTTCAGCCAGAAATCACTGTAAAGCCATAATTCATGTTTAAACAAACACTTGGAAATGATCATGAAGGTTTCATAGGAAATTGGAAAAACAAACAAGCCTAAAGGTACATGGCACTATGACATTACAAAGGCCAACTTGTACTACCACGAAACAGTGCTTTGCCCTTAGATGTTTAATCAACTACAACCAGGCCAGCTAGCTTTGGGTTCAAGTGCCATTCCACCCTAACCATAACTCAATTGTTGATTTTTCCAACATCAATTGGATTGGACCTCTACTTAGTTTCACCCAACCCTCATCTCAATTATGGATGAATCACCTAGGTTCAGGTCCTCAAGTAGTGACGACTGCCCTGTGAAGACTCACTTTTGCTCCATTACTGGCTGGTTGCCTTAACTAGCCACAACCTTTGAGTTCCCAGCTCACTCTTCAGTAGGCAAGTGCTCAAATATTTATTTGTGTTACCTCTATGTAATAGTAATAGATGTTATGAAATGGATAAAAAAGTGAACATCAAAAAGGTGTTATATAACATAAAGTAATGCTTTTATTTGGAGAAAAAAAATCTGATAATGGCCGTCATTACATTATATAATGGTTGTAATTACTTTGAATGTGACAGCGGTCACCCAAAAGTAACAGCCACCAGGTTTCAGCCTGTAGCTCAATGGCAAGCAACCTACGTTCTTGGGTTTTGAATCCAGCTTGAAAAGAAAAAAGAAACAGAAAAAATGAACACTCTTACTTAACTGGAAATATAAACACTCTTACTTACCTGTAAATTTTCACTGCATAACACCAATTTTAGTGACTATTCCTGTTATAACGTTTCCGATACTTGGCTTTTATGCTTCTTAAACCTTGATTCATCTAATGTTAACGTGTATTCCGTATGGTGGCCCACAGGCCCACATGCATGCATATGGTTTTTCTAAAACTTAGGCTCTAAGTTTTAAAGCCCAATCACAAAAAGAAACTTCACATTAGGGCAAGCTGACATGTTCAAGGAAGAAGAGTCAATGTAGAACTTGGTTTCTACAATGGGATGGGGGATCCAAGTCCATGAATAAGAGACTTTTGGCCATCCCCATCCAAGTTGAAAACATGTGGCACTACCCATCTCTAAGCACACATTTAGGAAGAATTGGGGAGAAGGTGACCCAAAAGCATCTACCATGCATGTGGACCAAGTGGGAGAATGTTAGTGTGTCTTTTGCACAGTGACCCACACATACACATACATGTGCACTGGCCACTTTGGCCTTAGGTTTTTTAAAAACATGAGCTCTAAGTTTCAAAACCCAATCATAAAAGAAAACTTCATATTAGGGCAAGCTAACTATGCAAGAAAGGAGGATCCATATAGAACGTGGTTTCTATGATGGAATAGGGGATCCAAGTATATAAATAAAAGACTATTGGCCTCTCCATTTAAGCTCAAAACATGTGGGACTACCCATCTCTAAGCATATGCTTGAGGGAGAATTGTGGAAAAGGTGAGCCAAGGGCGTCTACCTTGCAGGGATAAGGGAGCGATGAACTGAGCCGTTTAATGTCAAGTTCGACCGCCTAAAGGAATATTGTGCACGTCATTTCACCATGGCTCAATGTATCCAACCAATCTCTTTTCAAGTTTGTGGTTTTCTAGTTGACATCTTTGCATATGTATGTGTTCCATGATTCTACTCATAGAATCATGACTGACGATTCCATTCCATAAAAAGTAAACATCTATGAGAGGTTTAGCATTCCGCTAGGTGCTTATTACTAGTGAAAATGATAGAGACCATTTAGTTAAGAGTAATGTGATCCTCTGAAGAGATAGAAATAATTTAATTTGAAGGAATTATTATGATCCTTGATCCAACAACATGCATGATTTCTTTTAGTTTTCAGGTTTTAAAGTTAGTGACCGCTGATCTTATCTGGATTAAGCATATGCTCAAAATTCTCTCAGCTTGGAAGATGAGATCATAGCCATTTCATAATTGGCCTTTCTTTAGCGTAGACCGTTGTCGTATTCTTTTCTGAATCGTACCATACCAAAAAGGGTTAATATTGTTCCATCGAGGACAACTTGTGGCATTGTGCTTTCATTATGGGTTCCACAAATTAGTGGCCCTGATCACCAACCACAGCCACACTTATAATTTTTCATCATTTGATGATGGGGCAGGCTTGGTCCACAGACTTTAGGCTCAGTGGAACCCAGCCCTGGGTCCACCCAGCTGCAGCCCTTATTACATTCATCAACTAAATTTTGACTACCCCATATGAACAGGTTAGGTTTTGTTAATTTAAGATGTTGAATGAATGTGTGAGAAACGATTTCGTATGAAAACATGAAACAATAACAATAAATTAAGACGAAGGACTTTTTCACAACTGTCCCCATTTCTTGCTTTGACAAAGATCTGGTGCGGAGTCGACGGACCCCACCTTGCATAAACAGCATACCTGTCTAATCTTAAATGGGAAGGTTAATCAACTACCATAGCACCATTATATGGTGCTAACTATATTTGAGCAAAAACTGTGATCAATGTGATTATGGTTTATCCTTCAAAAAAAAGTGGTTATGGTTTGTTATGTTTTCCTTATGACTCACACTCTAACCAACTGGGCGGCGGTTGAAGGAATTTAAACTTGTGTTGAAGGCAATGGACATTGCATTGACGCAGTCTCTAAGTAATTTATATACCTCTTTTAAATATTTCTATCACAGAACTCTAAATCTGGACTGTTTTGTAAATTGTGGTGATGGTTGGTGAAACAGAGGGCTGAATGATGTGGGCAAAACTGCCTTGGTTTATAAATCAGAGAAGAGAATGGAGTTAGAAGCAGAAGGGTACAGGATCCATGGGAGCTCTGGAGATCAATGGAGCGATTTGTTGGGTACTCCGATAGCAGCTCGATCCTTCAAACTCCCAAACCCCATGTATTATATTGAGTGATATGTTTTATTTAAAAAGGTAAAGTGATGTGCCATGTCATTCATCGTCGCAATCATCATTGCAGCCGTTGATTTTTCCTGTATAGATATTTATAGATGTATGATTCTTCTCATTGGACTAAGGCCCCAAATTTTGGAAACCATATCATTTAGATTGCATTTTTATTATTGAAATTTAACACTTCTTCCCATTCATTTTGGAATATAATAGATGGAATCTTGATCTTGATAACAGTTATAGATAACGTGTCCTAATTCGCAGGAATCATCTTCTCATCGTAATCAACGTATATTCACATCCATTGTTTTCTCTGACCAACATGAATTTTTTAGCAACGAGTAAATACGTATCCTTCATGCTTCATCCTAATATACATGTGCATAACCAACTATATAGTTCCCAATCCCATTTGATATATTATCTAATACTGCTTGGTGTCATGGTCAAAAGACTTGGCAACTTGGACTGGTTCATCCGGGCTCAAGTTGAGTCATGACTCGCTCAAATTGGGGGTGACTAATGGTGTTGAACCGGCTCAGGTCAGACTAAGTTGGAGTCCACTCGGACAAATCACACAGCAGTCATCCGAGTCTTAAAACCATGCTTGGTATGCTCATACCTGAAGCTACAATCAACACATCTGGAGAATATCTTGCAATGTAGGATGTGGTTCCTTCTCGGACAGGGTTGCAACCTGGTTGAGCCAAAGAATGTCCAGATCCAGCCCATCCTGCAAATTTTAGAATTGGATTTGGGCTGGACTAACCTGCTATAGGTTGGTAGGGTGAGGCCTATTTGTCAGGCTTAAATAAGATGCAAACCAGGTCCAGCCCAATTAGTTATAGGCCTAAACCTTTGGCCAAGTTCTAACCAATGGGTCTTGAGTCGCAACCCAATCAGTCCTAGCCATGGTCAGCCCAGCAAAGCTGCAACACTACTCCCAACAGGATTCTAGCCATGTCAAACCCTAAATGATTTCGCATAAAAGACACATAATTGTTGTTGACAGTTGTACTAAATGCAATCAGATGCACTATCAGATTGAAATGCAATTGTCAGTCTAATAAGTTGGAGAAAACCATAGCACAAGGCAGAGGACCTGGGTGCCGAATCACAATGCTGTTACTTTTAAGTTGGGAGTTATGGAATCTAGAAAACCATAGCACAAGGCATTGAGGGCTTCTTCTGCATTATGGAATCTAGGAAGTATCATTCATGTTCTCATTTCCTTTTGATTTATGAATGTTTGCAGTTCGGTTCACTTGTATCTGAGATCAAGACAGATGTGCAGCTGCTTTGATTCTTTCCAACCTGCTTTCATGTCCATTAAGCATTTTGGTGATCCCACACGTGAAAGGAATCATTGATGGTATTTGAGACCACGTGAAAGAAGTCACTAGTAGTGTTTGAGACAGCGAAAAAGTGAGGAAGTTGTATATGGTATTTTAAGGAACTTGACGGGTGTTCAAGTACATGTCTTTTTTTTTTGGTCAGTCATGCAACCCACCCACCCAGTCAATCGCGCAACATGCCCACCGAGTCAGTCCTGCAACGCACCCACTGGTGCTGTTAGCAGCGGGAATTTCACCCTGATGGGTTCCGAGACCGAGATCCCTTGTTGAAACTCCGCAGAGTCTACCAATGAGGCAAGGCCCCGACCCCAATTCAAGTACATGTCAGCTGACTTGATTCAGCCAATAATCAGTTTAAGATATAGGGTTAGCTCTATAATTTTTTTAGCAGCACAGATAAACTTGATTAAATACCTGACAAATTTGAATAACTCTAACCATCTCTCACAAATACCTAAATTTGAAATCGGTTTTCATTCTGCCTCTTGCTGAATCAAAATACTTAAAACCTTGGTTGCAGGTAGATTGACACAGTTCTTCTTTAGTGCGGCTCAAATCTTGTTAACAGTAGATTCAACCACATTGGTGAGCCAAGACATTAGTCAATTGATTCATGGATGATTGAAACTTAGTTTTGAACTGCAATTAGGATTGCATGGAAATGGGTAGAACTTGGATAGATCGATACAGACCCACAAGTTTTTTACTCCAAGACAACATGGATGTGCATCTGGAGGATTTTAGCTGTTAGGAAACCAGACATGTACTCGAGTTATCGACATTCCGTGGCATCGGGCCTATTTTGTTGATCAAACTAATCGTTGGTGAGTGACCATTGATGACAACAACATAATATGAAAAACCGGATGCACTCCAGGGGAATCCCTTAAACAAAATGAAGCCTGCTTCCACAGGTGATGTAGAACAGGTCATGGATGACTTTATGGAGCACCGGTACCAGCTTAGGCAAAAACTTCCTAACATGCAATAGCTTCAAATGGGCAGAATTTTGTGATCAGTTACTGGAATTACCTATATAAGATATTGGTCGAAAGCTAACAGTGAGGCCTACAATATATTAATTGATGGAGTCCATTGACTCCCAATGATCTCGCCAAATTTTTTTGTTTTGGTGATCAAATCATAGTTGGAAGTCAAACTATGATGATAAAGTAGGTTAGGATGAACTGGAATGCAAAGAGTAGGGTTGTCAACGGGCCCAAAACAGTTCAAAATCCGAGCCGAGACCTACCCAGGCTGGGCCCGTTGACAACCCTACTCTTTTCATCAGGAGATGATGAAGTAGGTTAGGATGAACTGGAATGCATTTTGATAGGGAAGGGTGCGCATGTACCATAGCTACCATATGGAACCCAGTTTTCACCCCACATTGCATTTTAGTAGATGATCTAAACTATTCATGTTAAAGATTTCATGCTACATGGACTATCCTAAGAATCATTCGTTGTTGGACAGTTGATTGTATATGAAGATGAATTTTGGAAGAATGAAAAGTAAAGTTAAAATGATTAATATTCAAATCCAAGAGTCAAAGATCAAGATCACTAGGAAACATTTATAAGGTCATAAGCTTGTAAATAAGGCAATAGTGAGAACATGAATGGTTGAGATCACTATCTAAGACATAATTTAGGTGAAAACCCACGTTGTACAATACTTTTTATACAATACCCTAGCAAAACCCAACCAAAATATGGTGAGCTGGTTCAGACACAAATTTCTTGCCACCCATTCTTCATGGAGTCAAAGCTCTGTAATCAAAAGTCTCGTGGTTTCCACCATAATTTACATGTGACATCCAATCTATCCATCAATTTCGCTATCCGATGTTAGTACATGAGCCAAAAACTAAGGCAGATCAAAATTTAAGTGGGCCACACCTCAAGAAACCGCAAGGAAGGAAATTCCCCATAAGCATTGGGCCCACCATGATGTTCATATACCATCCAACCAATTCATAAGGTGATTACCATCAGTATGAAGGGAAAACACCAGTATATATCAGCTTGATCCAAAAAAGTTTGTGGGTGTCCTATCTCCACTATTTCTTATGGTGGGTCCAATGTACTGATTTTTTGAGATCATGTGATAACACAATGATGGACTAAGTGCATCTAACATAGTTATCATGGCGGATATGATCAATACATCACACTCTACCCCGAATAGTAGAAAGAGATGGTTCTATCAGATTTGGTTTCTTTCACCGTAGAGAGCATTCAATAATTCTACTGGTTGGTGTACTTATGTTATGAAGCTGACTTTCGATTCGTTACTTCCTTCGACTTGAGCCAATGAAATTTTCGTTTGATTGATATTATTCCATTTCTGCCAAATGCTTGTTTTAGGGAGTAGAGGGTACGACTAGAAAGGAATATGATAAAAAGTACTAGGAAGAGAAAGCCAAGGAAGATTTTACTAGATAAGGGAGTTCAATAGAATTGATACTTATGGGGTGATCTATCCTGAAAATAAGACTGAAGGAGTATCGGTCCCGAGAAATACCCTTCAAAATGTAGGTGTTGACATCTAAAGAATTATTTTTAGTAGTTCTATCTGTATACCCCAAAAGAAGGTATAATTCCATAAAAATTGCCTCCTTGAGATGGAGAGCAGATCAGGTGAGACCCAGACTCCATCCATTTTTCCATGTCATTTTAGGGCATTATCCTAAAAATGAAGCAGATTTCATTAGCAATGAACCATACCATGGGAAATAGTGGTGATTGACTATTAGTGTTGATATGTGCTGTGACCTTATCAACAGATTGGATGGCAAATAAACACTACGGAATCATTAAAGCGCACCTTAAGAAGTTTTTAATGGCAGGACCTTCAATCACCACTGTTTCCTCTGGTATGGTCCACCTGAGAATTGGATCTGCTTAATTTTTGGGATAATGCCATAAAATGATATGGAAAAATGGATGGACGGCGTGGATACAGAATACACACATCAAGGGGTTGATGCCCCAGGGGGTCTCACCTAATCCTCTCCCCTAAGATCCATACCATAGGTTGCCCCACCGGAGTAATTACTAACTACCCTACTGAATGTTTCAGAAATTCATTCGGAGCAGTAAAAGTAAGAGAAAAAGGCAAAAAGAAAATAAGAAAGTTGTACGAAAATATCCATTCTTCATACAATCCAAATGCATCATAAATACAGCTGTTCGCGATCAACGGTAGTTGGAAATTCCCAGCTGTCTCGCTCTAAGAGGAACAAAGCAGATTGACGAGCTGGCCAATTAAAAGGAACTGTTGCACGCGTGGTTTAGATCGGCCCACATCAGGGACCCACCCACGAGCAATCAAAATGCTGATGTTGGCCAAGTAGAACTGTACGATCCTCCACCCGAGGACATTACATCATTTACTTGGGTTTTTAGTCTGTAGATGTCAAAGGTTTAAATAACAAAGAAAAAAAAAGGTCTCATTGTGTTGTGTTGTGTTGGTTAAACGGCTCATCCTCCTGATTTTCAGGCCCAGCTCCAATATTTGGAGACCCACATTGTCGGTGGTGCCGATTTGGGTGCCCCATTTCATATACAAATAAAGATGGGCTTCAAACAACTGATATGAATTATCCACTCAACCAATTCCCACCAGTGCAAACCGCGCTCCTTTTCTTGCCGAGTGGGGGCAATGCCGACCGAGTCTCTACCTGTTGGTGTGTATTGGATTGTTATGGTGCATTGCATACCAGTTTCAGTTAGTACTTTTAATTTTGACAGAAGTAGGTGGGTACCATGATTCAGACCTTAGGTCTGTTGGTCATCGCATTGAATTTATTGCAGAGAATACTCACATGCAATCAATGCTAGCAATCTCAAACCGTAGAGAAAAGAGGAAGAATAGTAATAGACAAGGAAATATTGAAAGGCCCATAATATTTTCTTGGCACAACTAGACCAAAAGAAGTCCAAACGAAAGCGAATATAGTTCATCTTATCCAACCAAGTCCTATACCTAAAGCATGATGTAATTGGACCCAAGGTACTTTCGAATTAAAGAAATTATCATTCAAAGTATATAGACTGTAAATCAACTGTTACTTTTAATCCGAGCATCATCATGAAATGCACAACCTATCAACCTATATATAGTAAGCCATCTATGTTCAACCAACCCCGATAAAAGGTCATGTTTGTCTATTTCTCGAGAAATTTTACTCTTCTAGCTCAAAATTGTTATTGTAAGATAAATTTATTATTTTTAGTCATTTTTATTTTTACCTTATCATTTTATTTTTAGAGTTTTAGAATTTTTATCTTTTTCAAAATTGCTCGTAATCATACAAAAAATTATTTAGTAAGGTCTACCTAAACTTTTTATTTTTCACAAATTAAGCTTTTAGAAGAGTATTATTATTACAGTAACTTTTAAAGCAATTAAGATTTTGTTTTATTTTATAAGTAATATAATTAAGAAGTCTTAAGATCATCATTTAATACAATTTCAAATTTCCTTTTTCTTATCTCCTTCTCATTGTTTCATGCCCTTTGTAGCATCACAAGATGTACAGAAATTTACATGATTTGGTAATTTATCCAAAGCTAAAAAGCAGTACTAGCATAGAACCTTTTTTTTATTTTTTTAAAACAAGAGAAATCTAAGCCTACAAGTCTCAACTCTCTCCCGCACTTTTGTCATGAATGAAGGTATGTAGTAAAGGAATCTCTCTCTCTCTCTTTCTCTCTCTCTCTCTCTCAATATTTACTTTTTCCTTTGGTAAACAACACACACTCAGAAGAGAACATAGATTGCCTACGATAGGCTATTGCAAGAGGATCCTCTGCTTGGAAACTAAGTGGGTATCACCATAATGTTTGGGAAAAATCCACCTTGTCCATCCATTTTGTCAACTCATTTTAAGACAGAGACAAAAAATAATGCAAATTTAAAACTCAAGTGGGCTGCACAAAGAAAAAGTGGATAAAGAAATGCCTGTGGTTCAAAATCTTCGTAGGTCGACATTGATATTGATATGCCATCCAAACCGCTCATAAGGTCGTACATACTATGATTAATTGAAAAAACAAAAAAAAACAAAACAAAAAAGAAAACAGAACTTAGCCTAATCAAAAGCTCTTGTGGCCCTTCAAATGTTTCAATGGTGGTCATTCAATCCCCACATTGTACATCCATTTTTTCAACTCATTTTAGCATAGGAGACCAAAAATAAGGCGGATCTAAAACTCAAGTGAACCACACAAGAGAAGAAAGTGGTGAAAGAAATGCCTGATGTCTTCCTGAAGTCCACCTTGATGTTTATATGCCATCCAAACCATTCATAAGTTCATTCCCACCGGAATGAACTGAAAACACATAAAACTTAGCCTAATACAAAACTCTTGTGGTCTTATAAATGTTATTTCCTCGTGTGGCCCACATGAGTTTTGGATCCTCCTCATTTTTAGTCTCCCGTCCTGATGAAATGAGACAGCAAAACGGATGTATAGAGTGAATTTCTCACAAGCATGCTTGTGGGCCCCACATAGCTTCTGAGAGTAGAAGCTTCATATGCGACAGCCTGTCCGCGATTCCAAAAGAGGCTACTTGTTCCTAATCTACTAAAACTAAAGCTTCACTGGAAAGAGAAAAGTAGAGCTTCAATTAGAAAACATACACCATCATGCGCACGTTTTAGTTAGGAAAGTGCCCCATGTGTAGCACCACTACAATAGAATTGACCATGCCCAAAAACACTCTTGTATTGGATGATCCCACTCACTATATCTAGGCCTTTTTTAGCCAAAAATGGACCATTGCTATAAAAAAAATTATGACAATCAATTAATGCGAATCCAAGGCTAGGATTGTCCCACCGAAACTTTTTGGAGACAAGGCCCATCCACTGTGAGCCTATCAAGCCAGTGGTATGGTGTCTCGTCTGCTAGCCCAGCTAGAAGATGCCTAGGCGTTTCAACAGCAGGTCTCAGGTTCAAGTGCTAAGGAGACACACTAACCCCACTGGTGGGTGGGTGCATCATGTGACTAACTGAGTGGGTGAGTTGCCCAGCTAAAAGGGTATGACTAAGAAAAAAAAAGCCAGTGATATGGACCACTGAACCATGGGCCTGCCTTGTACAGACTAAGAACTGAAACTAGAGTATACAATATCCTTGAGATCCTGGTATAGCTGCTCCATACTAATGCCATGTGGGTGGGCCACGTCTTTAACAGTGACAGTCAAAGTAGGTATAATGCCCTTCTTTGAGCTTTTCTCTGTAAACGCATTTTGTGAAAAAGCACCACATGCGCATGTACAGAAGTGAGACCTGCAGTGAAAATAAAAAACGTACGTGAAATGATGATTTTATCCTTTTCACAATGGATCTACTACTTATATATTTACACAATGTGCTTTTTTTTTTTTTTTTTACTGTGGATCCCACGCCGGTACATCTGCACGATACACTTTCATTGGTACTGGACAGGTTGTCTCCTGGGTGTATGGCATTCGGTCTCCCTTCTATCACTCGTCCCCATTTTTCATGTTTGAAGCTTTCTAAGCGCTGATTTGTTCAAACTTCCACATTAAAAGGGAATTAAATCGGACTTTTTGGGAAGCCCACCTGTCATGTACATCGTAGCTCATGTACACACCATCACATGTGCCTAGGTCGCAGATTAGTGCATTCTGAATCCATTTTTCAGGTGGGTCTCACCATGTCAAGTTCTTGCCCAAAAATAAAGATGGTCCACTCATCACGTAGGCCACAATCTTAGAGAAAGGTGGACACGTTGGAAAATTTTGGCCAAGTTTTCCTAGCTGTACATTTATTTCTTAAATTTAATTCCCATGTGGGAAGTGGACTACCCTGATTCTTGAACCGTGGGATCTATGTACTGGTTTTCTTGTGATGGATGGATTGGATCTCACACCTTTGTGCAATGACAGCACATGTGCGGTGTGTATATAAGCTTTTGTTGGGTGCGTTGCACAAAAACCTTAGGATCTCACCCCCAAACTATTGGAATTCTGGGCTATCACAATGCAATAATAAAAAATAAATTACCAATCACATGACACAAGTAATTTTTACGTGGAAAAGGTAAAAATCATGGAACCTAGTCCAAAGCAACAATTCACTATGAAGTAGAACGTTATAACCGATCACAAGCACACACCGCTTAGATCAAAACCTCATTCACTCAGGTAGGAGTGGATAAACAATAAGAGTACAATGAAAACAGATATCTCTCTCTGATCACGAGGATGTAACAGCGCTGAGATGACGATTGCACCGAAGATCATATCTTCAAGCAATTTCTCATTTCTACAAGCTTTCTCTCTCTTTTCTCTCTCTCTTCCTCTTTTTCTCTCTCTCACTCTCACCTTGGACGTGAAAATACCTTAATGGAATACCCTAATCACATTTTGAAACCTCTTAAATAGAGAACCGGAGTAATTAAATAGAGAACAGGAGTAATTAGAGTCTAATCAAGAAACTGCTTATACGCAGTCCCACATACAGTCGGGCGCCCAGTCAGTGGACCATCGGGGGCCCGGCCAGACCAAAAAACATCCAACAAGCTTTAGTGAGAATCAGTCAAATGCGCCTGGACCAACATAGTCGGGCGCCCGACTATTGTCAAAACAGTCCAACAACATCTGCCTCATCTGGGTGAGTTTCGGTCGCCCAACCAGAATGGTCCGAGCGCCAGACCACACCCAGGCTGCACTTCTCTCTCTTCTGTACTGAGGAGGAAAACCCCATCAGCTTCCATGTACACACGTGTGAGCTTAGTAAAGCTCATTATATCTTCAAAGATTCCTTAAAAATTAGGATCATTATTCAATGGGAGGACCCTCATGCAGGGTTGCAATCAGAGCTGCAGGTTGGGTTGGGTTGGGTTGGGTTGGGTTGAGGCCAAACCGAGCACAATCCAACATCAATAGGAGCTAACCATAACCCCAATCTGTGGTTAAATATCCATCCACACTGCTGACAGCACCAGTGGATGTGTTGCGCGATTGACTGGGTGAGTAGGCTGCATGACTAACCGGAAAAAATAAATAAATAAATAAATAAACCCAGTCCAAATTCTAATACAAGGCGTAAATTCTCAACTAACCCAAATAGTCAGTTCATGAACGAACCCAACCCAATCCAATTACATTTCATTATTTCCAACCTGATCCAACTCCATCTGAATTTGCTTAAACCTAAACCCAACATGAATACAAATGAGGTTGACATTTTCCAAGCCAACCCAAACTCGGGTTGGAACAATCAGGTTCGGGTTTAAAAGAACCCAAGCTGCAGCCCTACCCTTGTGTGAGGAGCAGAACACATGTTAGAAATTTGGGAGGGTGGCACACATGTCATAGAGCCGGGCCACTCGTCAGGCAGGGTGGCTGTGAAGATCTGCAATAATCAGGGCAGAAAAGCAGGCTAGTTGGCAACACAAGCACATTAAAATCAAACTGTTGAGTGTCTTTTCTATCAATTCAATTTGAGTCTGGATCATCTGTTTGCCAGGAACAGAAATTTTGCAATGTGATTGGGCCACATCATCACTGTTGAAGACGTCAACAGTGATGATGTGGCCCAATCATAATGCAGGAAAACAGGAAATCTCTGTTCCTGTCAAACAGAGAATCCGGACCCAATTTTCTATTACAAATTTAACCTACTTGATCATTGAACCATCATTAATATCTTCATGTTCAAAGTGTATCCTACATACTTGATGAATGGCCTGAATCTTTGACATATGTGCCATCCACCTAGATCATTGCACAGGCATGCAAGATCCAAGCATTTCATCATGGTGGATCACACTATTTAGCTCTTCCAACATAAAGATCAGTCGGTTTCATCTCTCTGGTGGTCGCAAAGCAAAATAATAATAATAATAATAATAATAATAACAACAACAGTTGGGTGCTTCTTACAACTCGTTGATAGTGGTCAACCTACTTTTAGATAGCGCTTGATTAAAATCATCTCATGTAAAAGTTTATCACATCGTTCTTATGAGAATTTTGTGCTCTTATTGCTGGTTTTATTCCAAGTAAAGAAGGGTTGCAATGTGTTTACAGTAGGCATCAAACTTATGTTATTACTTCCATCATAAATCTGAATAATATGAAATTCCAAAATCAGGCTAGGGCTTTGATGATCTGGCTGTCAATAAAGTGCAATGGCGGAACAAGAACCATATAATGGACCACAATTAGTTGGGATAAAGCTTAAGAGGACAACCATGGTGGTGGTGGTTGCTTCTTACACTGTCCCATTTGACCAGTGAAATGGCTTGACCTTTTCAAGACAGAAGATCTAATCAATGTAGCCCACTAAACTTAAGTTTGGATCATGCATGTGTGACGTGTTTGCACATGTGGTTGCATGGGGAGGGCTCCACACGTGTTCATTTAGCAAACCTGTAATCTGTAAAAGCAATTCATAAGAGATAAAAGATACTTTATCTCTACATTGAATTGAGATTGAGCAGAAAGAATGCAATATATCCATGATATAATAGTAGAATAATATCTATATAACCGACCTTAATTAACTAAGATAAGGCTTAGAGGATGACAATGGTGACTGTAAAAGCAATTAATAAGAGATAAAAGATACTTTATCTCTACATTGAATTGAGATTGAGCAGAAAAAATGCAATATATACATGATATAATGGTAGAATAATATCTATATAACCGACCTCAATTAACTAGGATAAGGCTTAGAGGATGACGATGGTGACGATGATGGGTGCGTTTTAGACTGTAGCCTGCTTGAGGAGTGAAATGGCTTGGCCTCTCAAGACAGGAGATCTAATCAGTGTGGCCCACTAATCCCACTAAACTGAAGCTTGGATCATGCATGTGTGCCATGTTGGCACATGTGGTTGCATGAGGAGGGCTCCACACGTGTTCATTTAGCAAACCTATAATCTGTAAAAGCAATTAATAAGAGATAAAAGATATTTTATCTCTGCATTGAATTGAGATTCAGCGGAAAGAATGCAACATATCTATGATATAATGGTGGAATAATATCTATGTAACCAGCCTTGGTTAACTAGGATAAGGCTTAGAGGATGACAATGGCAACGATGATGTGTGCTTTTTAGTCTGTGGCCTACTTGAGGAGTGAAATGGCTTGGCCTTTCAAGACAGGAGATCTAATCAGTGTGGCCCACTAAACTGAAGCTTGGATCATGCACGTGTGTCATGTTGGCACATGAGGTTGCATGGGAAGGGCTCCACACGTGTTCATTTAACAAACCTATAATCTGTAAAAGCAATTAATAAGAGAGAAAAGATATTTTATCTCTACATTGAATTGAGATTGAGTGGAACGAATGCAACATATCCATGATATAATGGTGGAATAATATCTATGTAACCGGCCTCGATTAACTAGGATAAGGCTTAGGGGATGACAGTGGCAACGATGATGGGTGCCTTTTAGACTGTGGCCTACTTGAGGAGTGAAATGGCTTGGCCTTTCAAGACAGGAGATCTAATCAGTGTGGCCCACTAAACTGAAGTGAAGCTTGGATCATGCATGTGTGTCATGTTGGCACATGTGGTTGCATGGGGAGGGTTCCACACGTGTTCATTTAGCAAACCTGTAATCTATAAAAGCAATTAATAAAAGATAAAAGATATTTTATCTCTACATTGAATTGAGATTGAGTGGAACGGATGCAACATATCCATGATATAATGGTGGAATAATATCTATGTAACCGGCCTCAATTAACTAGGATAAAGCTTAGAGGATGATAGTGGCAACGATGATGGGTGCCTTTTAGACTGTGGCCTACTTGAGGAGTGAAATGGCTTGGCCTTTCAAGATAGCAAACTTATAATATGTAAAAGCAATTAATAAGAGACAAAAGATACTTTATTTCTGCATTGAATTAAGATTGAGCGGAAATAATGCATTATATCCATGATATAATGGTAGAATAATATCTATATAACCAACCTCAATTAACTAGGATAAGGCTTAGAGGATGACGATGGTGACAATGATGGGTGCGTTATAGACGCTAGCCCCACTTGAGGAGTGAAATGGCTTGGCCTTTCAAGATAAGAGATCTAATCAGTGTGGCCCACTAAACCCACTAAACTGAAGCTTGATTATGCATGTGTGCCGTGTTGTCACATGTGAGTGCATGGGAAGGGCTTACACACGTGTTCATTTAGCAAACCTGTAATCTGCAAAGCCATTACTAAGAGAGAGAAGATATCTCCGCATTGAATTGCGGGGAAAGAATGCACCGTATCCATGCCAGCATTTAACGCGCTATGGTACAGAGGGAAGAGTTGACAGAATACACCCACACATATTGCTACATGATAAGTCGTGACTACAGCCATAAGATCGATGGTCAGACTCAGTGATCCGAACTGTTGATCTGACCAAAAACAATGATGAAGGTGGCTCCCTCAAATATCCTCAGGGCTGATATGGTCTAAAACTTCAAATCAATAGCCCACAATCCAATGGTTGAGGAGACAATCCATATTCAACTAGGAAAGTTTAATTTAAGGGCTAAAGTATTTCACTAGGAGATTTTCATTATTATATATTCTCCATCAACGATAAGTCCATCTTGTTAACGGTTTGGATCACAAAACAACGATCCCCAAGATATAATATTGCAATAGGTAGGGATGTATTCTATCAACTTCGGGGCGAGGGTTAGGTGAGGCAGGGTTAACAGGTTAGTTTGTGAGGCCCTGATTATGGGGCCACTTCGATGTATGTGTTGTATATCCACACCGTGCATCCGTTTTTCCATGTCATTTTAGCCCATGGTTCAAAAAATACGCAGTTCCAAGACTCAGGTGGACCACATAGTAGGGATTGACTTCACACCATTAAAAACTTCTTGAATGCCACAAAAGTTTTGGATCAAGCTGCTATTTCTGTTTTCCCTTCATTCATTTTGACATTATCAACAGGTTGGATGGTAAATAAACATTACAGTGGCCCTAGGAAGTTTCTAATAGTGGGCGTCTATTCACCAATGTTTTCCTATGGTGTGGTCCTACTGAGAATTAGATTTGTCTCATTTTTTTTTTGGACCATGACCTAAAATGAGCTGGGAAAATGGATGGACCGCATGGATATAAAACATGTACATCGAGGTGAGCCAGACGGTTAGAGACTCACCTACTTAGCTGTAACCCCTGCCTCACCTACCGGAGGATTGTGGGCAAGATGATTAATGGCTGTTGGGTGGACCCTACTCTACCCACTGACCTCTTCCTTACGATATTCAAAAGCACTTTTGCTTTCCTTCTGTTATCATTCTCAACATCTTTACTCCAGACGGAGTGCTGGGCATCCCATGCTCTCCTTTCATCAACCAAATGCCAAGATATCTTTCTTATACACGCACATGCACTGTGAGAAGGCAAGGAGCAAAAGAAGAAAAAACATAGAAGATGGAGTTGGATTGTCCAATCTTCACGAGGCCGAGTCATTTTGGGCCGATCCGACTAGGAATCTTGCGGATCCCAAGTGGATCACCAGACCCATGAGTTGGATCAGCTATTTTTTAAACAATGATTTGTATTGAAAAGGCTGGCGACCAAAACCTTTTCCAATCAACACTGCTAAAGCAAGCACACGAATGTTGAACATTATTTATTTATAAAAAGCATGTTGGTGGGTCAGGTCAGACATTGGTCAACCCGAACCTAGCCCTTTTATATACATAGACACATTTTCTAACCCAAGCTTGGGTTTTTTAAGTGGGTTGGATTTGTTGGCCTAAACCCTAAAGCTCAAGTACATATTAATGGGGTACCAGTACGGGTGCAACTCGGCAGGTTGCATTGGGTAGAGAATCAACCCAGGCCCAACCTGACTGAAACATGAGCCAACCTGATTCCAACCCAACTCAGTCCAACTAGAGATATTGAACACTTAACCCTAACCCAACTTGGGTTGGATTGGCTTAATGATAAAAGCTTGACCACACGTTATTAAGCGCGTGGCCAATGATAAAATATTGACCACATGTTTTAAGCGCATGGCCGGCGTCATTTTTGAATGGTCAAAATACATTTTCCTTATGTTTAAGATCCTTGTTATGTCCTTTAACAGGGAAATGCCTGAGCCACTTAGAAAACTATTCGTATAGAAAACCATGCACTTGCGAATTGGGTTATATATGGTAGATATGTAGGGTTTAGTTCAAACAGGGTCAAGACTCAACCCAAGTTCAATGCTTCTTAATGTAGAATGGGTCGCTGATTATTTCATGGCCCAAATGGACCAAAAGAAGATCGGTTGGGGTCGAAAGTGATCCAGACCGTGATGACCGTAAACCGGTCGTATCTTGCAATTCGGAATGAGTTTCTGGACATATAATATATTATTTTGAAGTAGCTCGAGCTACTTTAGCCACCCAACCCTGCTACACCGAGTTGCCCATGCCGGAATCGCGAGATTCGACCATATCGACGGTCATTAGGCTAGTTTATTTTCAATTTTACTATTTATAGTAAGTTTTAATTCGATCCTAACTTTAGATCTGTAAGGTTTTAGAGTTAGTGCCCAACATGAAAAGGGCTTAGAATATTTAGTAGAACAACATGATTGGTCCCGTTTGATAACTTTCAATGGCCGAAAACTAAGAGTTCTAGTAGGATTGAACGACTTCTATAAATAGTAAGTTTACTATTTATAATAAATTGCGTTTTCTAGGAGTTTGAATTTGAATTGGAGTTTGGTACTTTACCTAGGGTTTAATTTTATATTTATATGCATTGTAATTCTGTTTCTATTCATTCAATCTATAAAAACAATTATTCGAAATTAATTTCTTCTTTTATTTTTTTATTTCTTCTCGTAGATTCGAGAAACAATTGGTTAGGGAGACTATGATCGACCTACCACGTCCTCCCTGCGTCACTTCTCAATGTTGGCTCAAGGATTTCTAGCTTGAAACCAACCTGACCTTATTTCAACCCAATCTGACCCAACTTACGGAACATTTCGACACAAATTGTCAAAATCAAGGTTCAAAGAGGAAACAATCGGTTCAAATCAAAATCCTGGCTCTGTGACCTATTTGGATTGCCGGCTTGAAATCTTCGGTTTGAAAATAGGCTCACGAAATATCCAATTTGCACCCGTTTGATTGGTTTTCTGCCGGTCGATAAAATGTCGCTTTTGACAGGAAAGGACTTTTTCAAAAGTGCATCCAAACGAGCCCTTAATGTTTGAGTTGGGCTAACTGGGTTTGGGTTGACCTCAACTCAAGTGGCACCCAAATACTAGAGATCCCAAGGTAGCCTAATGCACCATTTGTGCAGGAAATCCCATAAATTAGGGACATGCCATTCTCTTTGCATTACTTGAGAATGGGTGTGCAGTAAATTCCATGAATTAAGGATATTCGAGCAGAAATAGAAATTAGCAGAGATTTTACTGTAACACATACATATTATTATCTAGAGTACGTTTGGTTGCACCAAATTTCATAAAGGTGAAATTCATGAAATTTGGTGCAGCCAAACACACCCCAAGTGAGACACATGAAAATAACCATAAATAAATAGAGACTTGAAAAATAACTTAATCTGTTAGGACCTTTTTCATGTATAAGTTAACTTGATAACTACTCAGTCAATCCCTTGAAATCTTATCAAATCAGAGAAAAACAATAGATTCGTGCATACATCAAAAGAAACATATCCAAACACCTTTGATTAACAGCCATTGATCATTGAATGGCCCACCACCCTCTTCTACGCCTTAAGGAGAAGAAATCATGGGTCCCAACACATAAGATTCATGACCAACACCTCCCATCTGATCCATTGGACCACACATCAGAGGTCTTGCTGAAGGTATCCTCATACAATTCAAGCTGCCGGGCACCCCGATGCACTCCGGCGGGGGCCGCTGCATGTTCTTGCCGGGAATGCAGTTGCCGGAGAAATCGAACCCCACATTCCGAAAGAACAACCTACTGCATTCCTGGCTAAACCCGGAGAAGAAATTGAACGAGACTGTGAGATTTACAAGACTCTTGAGAGTGCAAACAATGTCTGGAACAACCCCAGATAGCTGATTATGACCTAGGTTCAGAACTTCGATCTCATCCAAACAAGATACCGAATCCGGCAAATGCCCCGTCAGTGAATTGTAGCTAACGTCTAACACCTGCATATCTGTCAAGAACCCAACTCCCTCAGGAATGCAGCCAGTGAGTTGGTTATTCAAGAGCAGAATCTCTTTCAGAGAAGGACCCATGTAGCCCAAACTAGGTGGGAGTTCCCCTGTGAACTTGTTGTTAGCAAGTGTAATGACAGATGCAGGGGAATTGCCCATAGTGTCAGGTATCTGCCCATCAAACAAGTTGTTGTTGAGGAAGATTGCATCCAGGCCCTTGGTGAAGAGTTCAGGTGGGATGGGTCCACTGAAATGGTTGTACCTGAGGTCCAAGTAGACGAGGCGTGGGATGAGGAGTGTGGCTGATGGGAATGGCCCTGAGAGCTGGTTGTTGCTGAGGTCCAGCTCGGAGAGGTTTATGAGGTCTCTGAAGGTGTCTGGGACTGTTCCTGAGAATCTGTTGCTGTTAAGATGGAGGATTGAGAGGTCTGTAAGGAGAGAGAGCTCTTTGACCAGAGTGCCTTGCAAGGATGCGCGGTTGAGATCAATGGCTGCCACTGCAAGGGATTCGGAAGACATGCCTGGTGGCTGTGCACAGAAGACTCCTTTGTAAGAACACACATCTGGGCCCACCCAAGTGGCCATGTACCCAAGTGGGTCTTCTGTGATAGCTGATTTCCAGGCTTGGAGGGCTGTCATTGCTCTGGAGAAGGCGGGGCTTGATGAGGGAGGTGTCGTTTGGGGGGTTGTACCAGTTCCAACACCTATCCAGATGCCGCTGCCTCCACCACCACCAGCTACAAAGGCAGCTTGGGATAGGAGGGTTTGGAGGAGGAGGATAAGGGGTAGGAGGAGCCATGATCTGCTGGCCATTGGATTTGGAGGGTGGAGATTGATTGAACAAGGGTCTTTTGGGAATTTGGGTTTTTGGGTTTTTGGGAGATGTTGATAGGATTGCTGAGAGTGTGGGTGGGTGGGTTTTGAATGTGGGGTTTTTACTCTCGGTCTCTCTTCCTCTCTGTGGAGGGTATTATAGAGTTTTTGCCTGCCACGTTACAGACGGTGGGTTAATGCCTTTGTCTTGAGATAAGGAGGGAGGAGAACATTCATTTGCATGGCTCCCTGGAGCTGGGCTGTTTTGGGTCCGTACGGTAGGGACTTTTTGGTCAATACAGAAAGTGTAAGGATATAGAGAAGACAGCCATTGATCATTGAATTTTAATACCACATTAGGTATTGAGAAGCGTTCCCTTTGCTTAAGTCAAGATGGACTTGATTTTTTCAAAAATTACAATTAAATTATTTTTATTTTTATTTATAAAAAACTATACAAAGTGATTTTTCACTTTCATTGTGTAAAAAGTTTGTGGTCACACTCAAAGAAGTGTTCCCTTTCTTTGAGTCCAAATAGATTTGCTTTTTTCAAAAATTACAATTTAATTATTTTTGTTTTAATTTATCAATTTGATGTCGCTCACTTGTTTAAAGCATTTTTCCAGCCGCTTTTCCACACATGTGATGCATTTTCAAAAGTCTGATGTATCTTTACACACATGACATGTATTTTAGTCATAGAGTGTTTTTTTTTTTTTTTTTTTTTTTTTTTTTTTTTTATTATCTATCCTCAAATGAGAGCTTTGTTGTAAGTTTCACATAACTTTATAAAATTATTTTCTTGAAATTTGCTTATCTTGGGCTTGGGCAAGTGAAGGAGGAGGTGGTGGTAGTTTGACGTTAATTTGGTTTTGCATACTATCAAAATCATATATTGGGTGGTTGTATCTTTGGAGCAGCACGTTGAAAGATTGTCAGACTAAAAATATTTTACTTAACAGTACAAACTATCTCAAAGAAAGTGATTCAATAAGCACCAACGTACCAAAAAAATAAAGTTCTTTATTGAGTTACCATTTCATGATCGGTTAATTAAATGTACAACCACATTCTCTACTGCATTATTATCATCCCAATATTACCCATACCATTATTTTCTACATTTTATAATTGTTCACAATCATGTTTAAAAGTTATGATAACTCATCCTCCTTACATGCGACACGCATGGACCACTATATAGACAATGCAAATTGTGAGGCATAATATAAATAGAGGATAGGCACAATGATCAAGCCATGCTAGCCATCCAATTGATGGCTATCAAATGAATGGCGAAAAGTACGATAACCAGTGGTCCAAGTTCAAGGGGGTAAAATCGGATGGTAATTGGTGTTGCTAAACATGGTTTTTTTTGCAAGTGCTCCATCTCACAATCATTCCAGAAATTTGCAAGTGCTCCACCATTAATGGAAGTTTAGTCGACTATTGTAGAAATCTTTATTACCAAGCAATGGCACGTGAAAAGTCCGACCAATGGATCTAGACTGTTCACCGCACAGGTTAGCGTGGAGAGATGGCCCTACCATATTCCAGTTCTCCTGCCCCACAGTACCATCTCCCTTGACCAATGGAGAAAATCCCATTAGCCTCTTTTTCCACAATTCACAAATAAGGAAAGTAGGCGACCTTTGCATTTTAGGGCGTGTTTGGATGCCACCCATTTTTCATTTCCCATTAAATCTGCAAAAGAGTGGCATTGGTCTAGAAAGCTGCTGTCCCTTCTTTTTAATGAGGTCAGCTGGGAGTGATTGGTTGCCTCTCACACACATAGTCATGTGTCATTTTTTTGAAATTCCAAACCGTTCATCAATTCCAACATTAAGAAAAACTCATTTTGCTGAAATTTCAGGGTCATTGGACACCCGAGTGGGCCAAAATTTAAGTTTAAATCCAACCATCTGTATATCTTGGATGTCTTGAAATTACCACCAGACTGTGGGGGGAAATGCATTAGAACTCATTTTCAATGGCAACTGACATGCACTCATTATAATATCTTGGTTTATGGTCCACTCAATTATGGATGAAAATTTGGATGATTTACATTGAATTACTTGCATTCCAAGTGTACAATATATACATTCATCACGATCAGATATCAAGGTGGTCCCTGTTTGGTGGAAGGATTTTGAATTGGCCTTGGGCGTCATTTCAGCCCGAACCGAACCAACCCCGCCTAGCCCAACCAGCGTGCATATGCCATGATGATCCTTAGTCAGGCAACCATCGATCTTGAATGCAGGACCATTGGTTTCATTCCTTTAATTTGAAGAAGTAATGCAAGTGGAAATGATTCCTAGTAGTAACAACTGGTCAGGGTCCAATTTCGTTGTGCATGTGTGGCCTACTTGATAAATGAACAGGTGAGGAAAATTCAAGGCAGAAATACAATTTTCTCAATTTTTGGGTCGGATCAGATCAGGTCAGGCCCGTGCCCAACCAATTTTTTGTGGTCGAGCTTGGGCCCTGGATCTTAAGTGTAGGGTCGATCCCAGGCCCATCCTGGGCCGGCCCAACCCCAGCACATTGCCAGCCCAACAAATACATGCATACACGTGCCACTTCGACACACGTGATGTGAACTCCCTTACATGACTATGGGTTGGGGAACCTTATTGCTAAAATAAGCAATTATATTTAATATTATATGATATCACAATTAAACTAATTGGACTCAACTCGACTCGACCCAACCCGACCCGATTTTAACTGGATCCTAGTTGATGGACCTGACCTGCACGTGATTGGACGCGAAATTAATGAGGTCCCAAGAACTGAGAATCAAACCCGACCTGATTACTTGAAAAGTCCAAAAAAATGGACAGCAAAATCGGGTTCGGTGCATTGAGTACCTTGTTGGAAATCTGGTCAGCGGAAGCACCGAAGAAGATCAAACAATCACCACACAGCCACACAAGCAATCAACGCAAAAGCAAACGAATTTTACGTGGAAAACCCTTGCGGGAAAAAACCACGGCACAAAGCGACACCTTCCACTATGAATTCAAACGATTACAGAGCTAGAACTACCCGAGTAAATCCCAAAGATGAACAAGGCACACAAACTCTCAATTCCTCTCTCCCAATAACCCTAATCCCGTTTAGAACAGCTAGGTATTGCTTAGCATTATGTTTAGCACGATTAGGAAACAAATATATAAGAGGAAACCCAGAATCAGAAACAAGTAGCGCAAAAAACAGCGCAACACTACAAATTCCGCAGACCGGTCAGACGACCGGTCGCAAACAGTTCAAAGAGTTGGGCCAGCCTGCTATCTCACCTCAGACCTGTCCCCAGACCGGTCTGAGCACTCTGCGACCGGTCTGGCGACCGGTCTGACGACCGGTCTGAAAACAGCAAAAAACGTCCAGTGGGTTTGGCCTTCAAAAACACCAATCTGTCCACTGGCCGACCAGTCGGTGGACTCTGTACTTGTGATTTTGAGGCCTTCATAACAAACTCCACTAAGGCATCAAAACATCATCGAAACATCTTTTCTACTCTTCACATCAGCTCCTGATCAATCATAGTCGCCGCTTCTCATGCATCATTGCGCCTTCGTCAAGCCTTCGCCAATCCCAGAGAAGTTACGCAGAACTTGAACTTCTCTGTAGGGACCACCTTGGTCAGCATATCCGCCGGATTCACACTAGTGTGAATCTTGTCCAGAGTCACATCTCCTTCCTAAAGCACCTGTAGAAAAAAAATGGTAACACACATCAATATGTTTAGTACGTGAGTAATAAACAAAATTTTTAGCTAAATTTATAGCACTTGAGCTATCACAATTAACCGGCTTCGTGCCAAAGCCCCAACTGACTTATCATCCCTTTCAACCAAACAGCTTCCTTAAAAGCTTCTATCACTGCCATATACTCAGCTTCAGTAGTGGAAAGAGCCACCACAGACTGAAGCTTAGACATCCAATTAATCGCTCCACCCACTAATACAAACGAGTACGTTGAAGTCGATCTCCTATTGTCCACACTACCTGCATAGTCAGAATCGACGTAACCAACCAACTTGTCCTTAGACTTCTCAAATGTCAAGACGTAGTCCTGCGTACCCCGAATGTATCGAAGTAGCCATTTCACAGCTTTCCAATGTTGTTTGCCCAGGTTAGATATGAATCGGTTTACAACACCCATAGCCTGTGAAATATCTGGTCTTGTACAGACCATGGCAAACATTAAACTACCCACAGCACTTGAATAAGGCACATGAAACATAACACGCTTTTCTTCATCTATCTTGGGACACTACTCAGAAGAAAGCTTGAAGTGAGCCGCGTGGGGAACGCTGACTGGTTTGGACTTTTCCATCTCGTACTTTTTCAATACCTTCTCAAGATATTCTTCTTGAGATAACCACAACCTGCTCATCTTCCTGTCTCTATGAATGTCTATGCCAAGAACCCTCTTTGCAGCCCCCAGATCCTTCATCTCGAATGTCCTCGAAAGCTGAGTCTTCAACACATCAATGTCAGACATGCTATAACTGGCAATAAGCATGTCATCGACGTACAACACCAGTATGAGAAGCTTCTCATCATTCAGTGTCTTGAAATAAACACAATGATCGTACTCGCTTCTGGCAAAGCCCTAACTCATCATGAAGGAATCAAATTTTTTTTACCACTGCTTTGGCGACTATTTAAGACCATACAACGATCTCCTCAACCTGCAAACCTTATTCTCTGCCCCTTGCACTATGTAACCTTCTGGTTGCACCATGTATATCTGCTCTTCCAATTCCCCATGCAGGTAAGCAGTCTTCACATCCATCTGTTCCAACTTGAGGTCGTATTGGGCAACCAGTGCCAACACGAACCTGATAGATAGTTGCTTCACAACCGGTGCAAAAATCTCACTGAAGTCTATGCCTTCACGCTGAGCATAACCTTTCGCTACCAACCTTGCCTTGTATCTATCATGTTTCTTCCGAAAAATCCACTTACACCCTATCGCTTTTCGGCCTACTGGAAGCTCCACAAGCTCCCAAGTCTCGTTCTTGTACAAGGAGTCCATCTTGTCTTGCATTGCCGTCTTCCACTTCTCAGCATCTACATCCTGTAGTGCTTCCTCAAGGTTAGACGGATCCCCTCATCTATAATGAGAGCAAATGCAACGTTCGAGTCATCCCTGTACCTTGTCGATAACCTGCGATCCCTGGGTAGATTTATTCGCATAGGTGGCTGCTCCACCTGATCATGTACCTCTGTCTGCGCCTCAGTATCGGCCCGTGTCTTATCTTTGTCATCATGAGTATCAACCTGTTCTGATGTTTCTGGTTCCTTTGTAGCATCCTTACGGAACAAAGACCCCTCATCAAACTTGACACCACGGCTCAGGGTGATCTTCCGTATGACAGGGTCATATATTCGATATCCCTTCATACCATCACCATAGCCTACAAAGATCCCTTTTTCTGGCCCTATGGTCTAGCTTATCTCTCTCAACTGACAGTATATGAGAGTAAGCCTCACAACCAAAAACTCGCAGACTTGAGTAATCTAGCGTACGACCAATCCATACTTCCTCAGGGATTTTACATTCAATTGCCATAGAGGGTGACCTATTTATCAAATAACAAGCCGTGTTAACGGCCTCAGTCCATAGCTCTTTGCCCAACCCAGCATTACTAATCATGGATCGAGCTCTCTCCAAGAGAGTCCGATTCATCCGCTCTGCCACACCATTCTGCTCTGGCGTGTGGCGCACTGTATTGTGCCTCATGATCCCCTCCTCTTTACAATACGTGTTAAATTCCTTGGAAGTGAACTCACATCCATTATCGGTTCTCAAAATTTTCAATTTCTGCCCTGACTGATTCTCCACCATCGCCTTCCAATACTTGAAGGTCGTGAAGACATCAGATTTATTTTTCAGAAAATAAACTCAAACCTTCCTGCTATAGTCGTCAATAAACGACACGAACCACGATGACCCCCGAACAGAAATAACGGGCGATGGCCCCCATACATCGGAATAGACATAATCAAGCACCCTTTTACAGACATGTTTCCCCCTTTAAATGACAATCTAGACTATTTCTCATACATGCAATGTTCACATATACTAAAGTCTACAGATTTAAAGGAAGGAATCAAAGATCGTTCAGAGAGTACCTTCATGCCCCGCTTTCTCATGTGGCCTAAGCGTGCATGCCACATACTTGCAGACGTGGAATCCGCTACAGTCGTTGCAGCTCCACATACTGAAGTGCTCCCAATCATCCTGTAAATGTTACCATACATTTGTCCCTTCATAATTATAAGGGCCCCCTTTGAAACTTTGCAGAACCGGTCAAAACCGGTGAACTTGCACCCCAATGCTTCGAGTGCACCAAGGGAGATCAGATTCTTCCTCAACCTTGGAACGTGCCTCACTTCTGTCAAGGTCCGTTCGATCCCATCGAACATCTTGATGCGCACAGTATCAATCCCCACATCCTTGCAGGCGTAGTCATCTCCTAGAAATACCGAGCCTCCCTCATACTCCATGTAGAAAGTAAAGACGCTCCTATTTGAGCACATGTTATACGAGGCCCCGGAGTCCATGATCCACTCATCACAGAGAGATCCACCCTTTGACACCGTCAAGACCTCACACACATCACTACTACCTTCCTCTGCTTCAGCGGTATTGGCTTCCCTAGAAGAACCGCCTGACTTCTCCTTCTTATATTTAGGACTCTTACAGTCCTTCTTCATGTGCCCAACTTGGCCACATCCTCAACACTTCAACTTTCTTTTGCCCTTGCCCTTCGATTTGGATCGAGAGCGCGATGATCCTTCAACTTGCTCAGAATTCCTTCCTCTCATAAACAGTGCTTTGAAGGAGGAATTAGTATCACCATTTTTCTGTCTCATGGCCTTCGATTGAAGGGCTAAGACAACGGTCTCAACACTAATGTGTCCCTACCCGCGCACAACGAGTCCCTGAGTAACTCATATAAACTAGGAAGCGAGTTCAACAAGATCAAGGCTTGATACTCGTCCTTCATCTGCCCACCAAAATCAAGCAACTTGCAAATCAGTTTATTAAACGTGCTAATGTGGTTCTCCACATCTGTCCCCTCCACCATCTTCAAAGTGAAAATTTGCATCATTAGATACATGCAATTTTTTAGAGACTTCTTCGCATAGATGCTCTTTAGCTTGGTCCATGTTTCTACAGTGGTCTTCTCCTTCATGACGTTATAGAGGACGTCATCAACAAGGCACAATTGGATTGAGGCCATTGCTTTATAATCCATCTTCGTCCACTCATCATCTTTCATCTCGGCAGGGCGCTTTCCAAAGGAGTTCACAACCCCTTGCTAAGTTAGGACGGCACGCATCTTCACATTCCATAACTCGAAGTTATTTTTACCCGAGAACTTCTCAACGTCGAACTTCGTACTTGAAGCTATGAGATCATTTCAGAAAACTTCTTCTTCAACCTTCCAACGATAGCTCTAAAACCACTTGTTGGAAATCCGGTCAGCGGAAGCACCGAAGAAGATCAAACAATCACCACACAGCCACACAAGCAATCAACGCAAAAGCAAATGAATTTTACGCGGAAAACCCTTGCGGGAAAAAACCACGGCACAAAGCGACACCTTCCACTATGAATTCAGACGATTACAGAGCTAGAACTACCCGAGTAGATCCCAAAGATGAACAAGGCACACAAACTATCAATTTCTCTCCCAATAACCCTAATCCCGTTTAGAACAGCTAGGTATTGCTTAGCATTATGTTTAGCACGATTAGGAAATATATATATAAGAGGAAACCCGGAATTAGAAACAAGTAGCGCAAAAAATCGCGCAACACTACAAATTCCACAGACCGCAGACGACCGGTCAGGCGACCAATCGGACGACCGGTCACAAATCGTCCAAAGAGTTGGGCTAGCCTGTTGTCTCACCTCAGACCTATCCCCAGACCGGTCTGAGCACTCTGCGATCGGTCTAACGACCAGTCTCAAACAGCAAAAAATGCCCAGTGGGTTTGGCCTTCAAAAACACTACTCTGTCCACTGGCCGACCAGTCGGACGACCGGTTGGTGGACTCTGTACTTGTGATTTTAAGGCCTTCACAACATACCAATGGGTCCGGCCGCCCACTAGTGGTCCTAAAAACAAGAAAGACACCAAAATTTCCCATCAAACATAAGTAGATGTCCAATCATCATCTTGAAGCATTTATTTGCTAGATCCTAAGGTAGCACTTGGGTTTGATGATTCTAAAGACTGGTTATAACAAATTACCTCATTCAAATAGTTAGGATCATCTAATCGGCGTGAATCTTGTGTCATAGATTCTCTCAATAATAATATTGAATGATGATTGTGTGTCCTACATGTCATTGAAAAGCTTTTGGGACATTACTAAAGTCTGCTGAAGGTGGGGACATTAGCATTTCCCAGCCACACGGGCGCGTGCACACTCAAGAGTGACAAAACCTGATAAAGATAAGGGCTGTATTTATTTATTTATTTTTGTTGGTCAATTTGAGGTGTTTTAGTCAAGAAGGCACTCCAATCATTGATCTCAACCGTCCATCCTATCCCATCCCACCCACTCTCCATGGTCTATAATGCCAAGATCAGTGTGAAATGGGCGTCGGGATATGTAGCCGAAAAGCATGTTACAACGAGTTCAATGATATTAGCGTGCTGTTTTGTTTAGTGGCAGTGCCACGAATATACAACTGAATTCGACTCCCTAAAACATAATTTAAAAAAAAATAAAATAAAATAAAAAGGAAGGAATAAGAAGCGGCTAAAAAGCAACCACATGCACTAAGTGAATATCCAAATGCATTAGTCAAATTTCCAACCATGGCCACAATAATTCACAATTTATTTCTTATACCAGAGCTTTCGGTGTCTTTCATGCAGTACATGTGGATGTACCTCAATCTGGGACGCCCAAATAGTGGGACCCGCAGTTGATGGATTATTATCCAAAAGTTACATTGACCACGTGATGGTGAACCTCTAATGGATAAAAAATAAAATGTAGGAGAGGATCCAAACTCAACCCCATGAATGGCCATTAATCAGATATCGAAGTAGTAAATCAATCTAATTTTGAGGATAGGAACAATACATAGTGTCCCACTATTTGAGCAGTTGGGATTTGAGGTACCCACCGCTTGAAGAGTGTTAAAGTCCCTTAATATACTTTGATACACCATCCTTTAATGGCTCAAAGTTTTAGAGCAAGTGGTCATTTGACATAGGTCCTTATAGACTCACAAGAGTTTCAACACGAGGGCATTGGTTCGAATACCAATTGTGGTATAAAAAAAAAAAAGGCTACTATGGTAGTGGGTATACATAGTTTATGAGGCATAAGAGTACCATTTACAGCTCATGAATAGAGTTGTATTGGGAGTTATCTTCTCATTTATGACATAAAGAATGAGGAGACGTAAGTAATTGGAGAATTCTACGATGGAAGGGCTCTTCCCACAGCCACTCTATTTATATAAGGTGTGTTCAATCTCCAACTCCATACATAGTCATATGCACGCATTTTTTTCCATTGGAGAGCATAGAAGCGTAGGTGTAGAAGAGGCGGAAGACCAACAAGCAACCATCTTCTCTAGTGATATTGTCAGACAGCATAATGGCCAATTCAAGTACGTGCATCTGGCTTATAGATAACACTCCTTAAATGTGTGTGTGGGAGATCCGAAAATGGGTACAGGTTTAATAGCTACTTGAGACATAAGTAGCTTACCTTAACTTACAATCCAAACACTCGCAGACAGAGACATGCATCAAAGAGTCGTGCCATGTTGGAAGTGTTGTATTAAATTTTAGGATCTCGCACTCCAATTACATGAATCATGTGACATGAGAATGCAATAAACACAACTACACGAACACAAGAAATTTTTACGTGAAAAACCCTCAACAGAGATAAAAACCATAGGGACCTCGTCCAGCTCAACAATTCACTATGTAAAGAAACGTTTACACAGCAATCACAAGCACAACTCGCTTGAATCTCAACTTCTTCACATCTAAGGTGGATAATAATTAAAAGGAAACTAAAAACTGAGAAATCTCATCGAATCCAAGTACGTAGAAGAACCTGAGATGTCAATTACAGATGAATCTTCACGAGCAGAAATCCCCTCTCTACAAGCTTCATCTCTCTCTTTCTCTTCATCTCTTCTTTTTTTTTTTTTTTTTTTTTTGTCTCTCTCTTGGATGTGTAGAACACCTATTAGGATACCATAATCTAAATTAGAAGACATTATATAACTTTAAATGAGAGTTGTAGTTAGAATAGAAAACTGTGTATCGCAGTCCGGGCGCATTGTTGACCAGTCGACCACCCTAGTCGACCAGTCAATGATGGCCCACAAACAATCGATTGATTGGTCTAGACAGACCATAAGAGACCAATGTGTAAAGCTCCTTTAGGGCCAATATTCAACAGGTTGAATGACCGACAAACTCTATTTCTGTACAATCTCTCCTCTACTCCTAAGTAGGAAAATCCCATCATCTGGCCTACGCAAGGTACTTGCACGAAAAAGGAGCTAGAACTGGCAAAATCTGATCTTCCACTGATGTGGAGTGGGTAAAATCACAACTCCATTGATAAGCACACAAAACTTTTAAAATTCCCTAAAATACCTCTGACTTATATTGGAACTCTCATTCAATATCCTATTAAATCCCAAAGTTAGGCCTCTTCTAAAACTATATATATGGGTAAAATTGTCCTTTTGCATATCGCATTGCATACAGTAGAGATGATACGTAGAACGCACTACCAAGGAACAATATGTTCCTCCACTAGAAAATATGAAATACACAAATTCGCCCAATGTTCCATGATTCAGACTGTACATCTAATTAGCCCCACCGAGATGGACCGTTCAATAAAATTATCCCAGTTTCCGTCTTCTTTCCTTATGAATGCAAATCAATTGCCGTATATTTTTCTTAACCATCTAGTTCGTTAATCCGGTCAAGGAGCATATGATTTCCCTACATTATAAAACCAAACTCTGTCAGTCATATTATGTCTAATGGAAAGCATGTGGCTGTAATAATCAATCAAAATTCAAAAGAACCATGATCAACATTAATATAAATTCCTCATGATAATAGTATAATACATACTTTTAATATATATATATATATATATATATATATATATATATGGATGTTTAATTTCATATGATTGAGCACTGAAGAAGTATTCTTTTGCATTTTATTTATATCCATCAGTGGTCCTTTTCCTTTGTGTTTGTGGGGGTGGAATCAAAGGTGTCCCCCACTTCTTCTGTAGAAAATCATTATACGTACCTTCTCTCCCATGCTTTACTAGAACATTCATTTCACCATATCTGATGAATAATATATTTTGGAATATAATAAAAATAATAATATATTTTTTAGGATTATCTTGTGATGTAATTAGGTGAAGAAAAATCATAATTTGGTGTCTTGATTCAAAGCATGTGCTGATTAAGCCTACTAAGCAACATGTTTAAGTTAAATGAGGTTCTTACATATTTGGAAATTGACCCAATAATCTTTTTATTAGCATTTTGTTACTTTGTAAGTATTGCTCTCACAGTTCAGTGCTCCTAGCTGCATCAGGATGCTTGGACAGCCCAGGCAACTGATCTGGACTCTCCATCATGTCCAGCACACGTTTCATGAGGCTACATTGAAAAAGCCCCACCGATCAGGCGATGCGATCCGTCCGTAATTGGCATTCTTTCTTATAACATTCCACTTTCCAAGCCATGGATGGGACGGTGGACATTTTTTTTTTTATATAGAAATGATTCATTAGAACCATAAGCAATCCATGATTGGGCCCAATAAATAGATGGCCAAATTGTTAATTTGACCTAATTTAATATAAACAATCTTGAACATACATTTTACAGGATGTTGGAATTCATGGGCAGGTTGGGTGCTTCATTTGGTACACAAAATATGGTGTTTTCTATATTATATTTTTTATTTCAAAAAAAAAAAGAAAAAAAGCTGAAGGTATTTTTAATGTTTGTCAAAAAATTATTTTGGAGGTGACACCTGAGATAACAGAACTGCGCTAGCGGACAGTGCTAGGTACCTACTACGGTTGCTTTCGCACACCGAAAGCTGCATGGGTGGAGCTTTCATGAGACCCACCCCATCTGTCTCGCACACTGCCTTGTGTTAACCATTAAACCCCAAAAATTATGATAAGCCAAAACTCAATTAGCCACAACATAAGAAACAGTTGGGATGGTACAGCCACTTATAATTTTCTGTAGGCCCATTGTAGTGTTTTATGCCATCCAATCTATTCATCTGACTTGCCTCATCGGGGTGAAAAAATTAAGCAAAAATCATAGTATTCTAAAATTCAAGTGGGTCATAGCATGTAAATTTAGAGTTTTTAGGTTGATTTTTTTTAGGTGACCCACCTAAGTGTTGTATTAGCTTATTTTTTAGGTTCAAGACCAAACAAGGGATGGTGTACCGATGGATGGCAAGGATTTCATGCATATCATGTTATTTTACCAGTTAATAGAAACTAACAGAGTGAAGTTATTCAAATAAAGAGTGAAGAAAAATAGATGATTTAAAAAAAAATTAAAAAATTAAAATTAAAAAAAAAACTTTTAAATATTGGTTTAGTTTTAATAGTAGCATAGACTATACGGTAAAAATCATCTAAAAACTTCTACTTATAGACATGAATCTTGATCGGGACCTAAACTGGGTATGGACCCGGTTCAGGGTCTGGAATTGGGTCCAGGACCGTGTCCACCACAATTCATAGTTGGTGCTCAAAATTAGACACAAGAAGACCTAGTGGGGTATGATCAGATTAGGTTCTGGTGCTTGAACCAGACCCAAATACAATTACCTTAGTTACGTCCAGATCCAATTACACTATTGCAAGACCCAAGCCCGACCAGTCGACAGCCCCACCCATGGACCACCGACTCATTTGAGACAATGCAACTCATCCGAGTCAACTCTGATTTAGCACTAAGAGTCAGCATTGAAATATATGCCTGAGTCGGCCTCGCTCGAACAATTCCCTACCGGCCAAGGTGAGTCCTGACTCGACTCAATACTAAACAAGTCAATCCCAATCACCAAGTCTTCAATCCATGGCCCTACCCACAATCCAAGTTGTAATGGGAAGAAAAATTAACTCGGATTTCATGATGGCCATTTGAAAATACGCGTTTGAAAATGCCCACTAGCTTTCTGCCGACCATCTTTAAATGTTGGGGTATATGCGCTCCCCAACTCTCGGTGCTCGCTGTGCACATTGAGTCATGCGGATGTGCTCTATTTCATAAAGGTGAGTGGCATTATAGCCAGACCCTCAAAACGCTGCTCATATGGTTCAATAATTAGGACTATTGACCTGATGGCCCTTTATGGGTAAGGGATCCTTGTAGGAGTGCCATTGGGGTGAGTTGCATCGGGTGGGGAATCTGTTGGGATAGGAGGGCCGACAGCGGAAGCAAAGCTGAACACAAGCAACAAATTCAATCAAACAAGCCACACAATACAATCACAATGCATGCAATCACTCATACATAGACAATCGGATTTTTACGTGGAAAAAACCCCTCACGGGTAAAAAACCACGGCACAAAGCGACAACAATCCACTATAATATCAGAAGTAACAAGAGATGGAACCCAAGACCCAAAACCCAGGCCCACAAGAGAAATCACAAGCTTACCCAAGAAGAAAACCCTCTTCTCCAAGCTCTTTCTCTCACCTAGAAGCTCCCTCAATCCCCTTTGCAACCTTGGTAACCTCTAAACTCGTAATACCCCTTTAATAGGAAGAAAAAACGGATTTAGAAACCTCTTGCGCAAGGAAACCGCGCAAAACCATGTTGCACTAGGACACTGCCGGCCGGTCGTCCGACTGGTCGGACACCCCTACCGGCCGGTCGGCCAACCGGTCGGATAGGCAAAAAATTATCACAGTAGCCTGCTGCCTTGGTGTCCAGCGTGACCGACCGGCCGGCCGGCCGGCCGGTCGGTGGTCTTCATGCGTGAAGAGTTGAGGCGTCCAAGCCTAACAAACTCCACCACGACTCAATTCTTCATGCAACACCCATCGCCACGCACCATCTCCACCTCTACTTCGTCATCATTATAGTCTCGTCGCTTCTCATGCCCCATCGACCTCATCCTTGCATCTTCACACGCCTTGTTGCTCTTCCCATGTGGCCCTTTTTTTCTTGCCACACTTAAACAACCGTGGATCCCGCTGCCAATACCGCAACTCCACCATGAACAGTGCTCCCGATCACCTTGTAAAAATTATCGCACCTCCGTGCCTTGATCATTACGCGTGCTCCCTTAATCACTTTACAATATCGATCGCAGCCGATGAACCTGCATCCTTTCTCCTCAAGTGCACCAAGAGAAATCACGTTCCTCTTCATCTCAGGGACATGCTTCACACTTTTAAGGATCCGTTCGACTCCATCAAACATCTTAATGCGCACCGAACCAATCCCTACCACATTGCGAGCGTAACCATCGCCCACAAACACCGATCCACCATCATGCTCCTTGTATGACATGAATGAGCTTCGGTCAGGACATACATGACATGATGCCCCTGAATCCAAGAGCCACTCTCCACCAAGAGACTCTATGCCAGATACAGTCAAAACATCACAACCGTCACCACAGTCCTCTATGGTATTAGTTCCTTCCCTAGAAGAACCTCCAGATCTCTCTTGCCTTTTCTCAGGATTCGAACAATCATTTTTCACATGTCCTTCTTCTCCACAATTCCAGCATCTCACCTTGTGCCTCTACTTGCCTTTTGATTTAGATCTCGATGAAGAAGATCTTCCACCCCGCTCAGAATTTCTCCCACTCATAATCAATGCCTCATCAGTAGAGCGACCCACGCCGCTGATTTTTCTTCTCATCGCCTTCGCCTGAATGGCTGAGATAACGATCTCTACGCCAATAGTCTCCCCACCTGCGCACAAAGAGTCCTTAAGTGACTCATATGAATCTGAAAGAGAATTTAACAGGATAAATGCTTGATCATCGTCTTTCATCGGCTCATCTACATCCATCAACGTGCAAATAAGCCTATTGAAATTGCTGATGTGGTTCTCGACATCGGCCCCCTCCATCATCCTCAAATTGTACAACTGAAGCTTCAAATATATGCGATTTTCAAGAGATTTCTTCGCATAGATATTCTCTAACTTCGCCCATGTTTTAGCCGCAGTTTTCTCTTTCATGACGTTATACAGGACCTCATCTGTCAGGCACAACTGAATTGAGATATTGGCATTTTCATCGATCTTCTTCCACTCTTCTTCTTTCATAGCTTCTGGTCGCTCTCCAAGGAGCGCAACTTGCAATCCTTATTGAACTAGAAGGCCTTTCATCTTCACCTTCCAAAGTTCAAAATTATTTTTCCCCGAATACTTCTCTATGTCGAAGCTCATACCTGATGCCATGCTCTTGTCTCAGATTTGAATTTCTGCTACAGCCCAACGATCGCTCTGATACCAGTTATTGGGATAGGAGGGCCAGCAGCGGAAGCAAAGCCCGAACACAAGCAACAAATTCAATCAAACAAGCCACACAATGCAATCACAATGCATATAATCACCCACACATAGACAATTGGATTTTTACATGGAAAAAACCCCTCACGGGTAAAAAACCACGGTACAAAGCGACAACAATCCACTATAATATGTAACGACCCGAGATTTTCGACTCTCGTGTATAACACGACGGCCGAATTTCGAAGTAAATCATGGACTAATTGATTTGTTAAATAATGAAATATAGCATTAAAGCACAATGGCGGAAACAAATGTTCATCTTATTCTATCAAACTTACTACTTCATCATCAATGTTTAAATAAGAGAACCAACCAATATCCGTACTGATTAATTAAAATACAAAATCATGTCTTCTCTTGAAGACTTATTACAATTCCATAAATGTATCAACTACTTAAAAGAAATATTTAATAAATGATAACATCAATTAAGTTTCTCTAACATTGTCATCCGCCATGTGATTGTACGAACATCGAACTTTTTTCCTTAAAAATCAGGCTCAATACCTAGATCTTCACCTGCATCATCTAAATTGTGTTTGGAATAACGTTAAACGCTATCATAGTGGGGAATATTTCCTCCAAGACAATCAAGAATAATAATAACGGTACAGAGTAAACGCAAGCAGTATATTATCATTTAATCAAATCAAAACAACCAACTAAAAATCTTTGTTAATGCGATGCATGGAATGCATGCTCTGGCTAAGGCACCCTGGCTAGAATCAAAATCCATAAAGTGTGAGACTCCCTGTTACGATTCCATGCTAGCCACTAGTTACCAGAGGTTCCTGGGACGCACAAGCCCATAGTTTTGCCCGACCACGTGAGAAACGGAAAGCTCATAGCCCAAATCTACACGTAACAGTGTACGAGAGAAGTAGGACGTTATAGCCTATTCTCAATTTCGTACACCCACATGGAGCCAAGTGAATGCATGACTTTAGTTTCACCTTTATTTAAGTATTTTCGCATACAACCGATTTAAATAAAACTCAATGGTCACTATGGAGAGTCGCAAGCAACCCAGCATAGGCCAACAGCACGGGATTAGTGTCCATAACACCAACCCTGGCTCATGAGAATTTGTATACCATTAGTGTCCACTCATTGTCCCGTTTTATGATTTCATCATGTCCCAAAAAGCCAATGTTGTAAATCATGACCAAATTCATTAAAATACCCATGTACTGTAAATGGATCAAATCAAGCATCATGTACATGTAAGGATCCATTAACAAACAATCACTTCATTCTCTCAGTTAAGTCAAGATATATTCTTCCATCATGGACACCTCTCACGGGTTCCATCTCTCTACATCGAATAATTTTACCAACTTAGGGACAAAAAGTATACAATAATGGGATGTCCATATGATGATCTTATGCACATATTTCATATCAGAATATGAAAGCCAATGTTACTTATAATACATGGACTAAGAAAATAAGGGCATAGATTTCACAAAAATAAATAACACAAATACACATGCTTCTTAGTCAAAAATCTAAACAAGGAATCACATCATTATATAATGATATTCATTAAAAATCTTACATTAAACTTTATGTTATATGGATCAGCAATTCAAAACAAAATAACTTCACATGCCACAAAAAAAACTTATGATAATCATGATATTATTAATGAAAGGCTTGAAAGAAAATCCTCACCTTAGGATGGACTTAGAAGAAGAGGGTTGTAGAAAATCCTAGCCGCTAGAAAAATATGAGAAAGAACTCTCTTCTCTTCTCTCTCTCTCTCTCTCTCTCTCTCTCTCTCTCTCTCTCTCTCTCTCCTTCTCTAGGGCATGGAAGCTAGGGTTAGGAGAAGGATTTGGAGGTGCGTAGTAGAAATATGGAGAGGGATGTGCACACGAGGTCTTGTGTAACAACCTCTTGAGGTGGGTTTCTCAAATCTCAATATTCGGATAATCTATGATCTTCCAATCCGTTCATCTTATCAAGCTCAAAGAGTAGAGTCAGAATACGTAAATTTCTTGATGATCCACATTCTAGATTGGTCGATCCTTGAAAATGGCCTAACGGGTGCTAAAATGGGCTTGATCCCAATTAACGGTTTACGCTTGATGATCAGGGCCCAAATTTTGAAAAAATATATGGTCATGATAGGCAAATAATTGTACAAAGTTTAGTGGTTGATTGATGGTGAGAAATGCCTAGATCTGAAATTTCAACTTTTGGCGGAAAAGGAAGGGGCTGGCTTTGTGGTTCAACGGTGTAGGATTATAGATCGGGGTCCAAATTTTGTGTAAACTCGTAGTCGTATAAGTATAATAAGTGGTCCAAATTTGAGAAGCGATTGATAGTGAGAAGTGGGTAAATTGAAAGGTTCAGATTTAAAAAGAGTTGGTAACTCATTAATTTCTAAAACGGGATAACTTCTCGCATAAGAAAGATGCTTATCAAGGTGGGGCACTCAAATCACACTATTGGTCCATGATAAAAACGATCCAAGTCACTCATATGAAGAGAAATATTCGACTACGACTAACCATCTACTTTCCTCACTCGATGGAGATGAAAATCAAGGGTTAAGGGGCTGATTTGATAATCGGATCACTTCTACCATGATTTAAGGGCTGAAATTTGATGTGTATGGTTAATATGTGCCCAAAAGCTTAAATCCAGGGTTTTGCGTGAAAGTAATCGTCAGAAACTATAATACTTAAAAATGGCATCTTAATTTAAGTTTAACTAATGGCATTTTCGTAATTATCTGAAAAATGCATGATTTTTGAAATTTGATCTTTTTACCGATGTTTATGGGATCATTCTAAGCAACTTTTGTAAAGGGTCCCCTATCAGATCTCCTACGGATGTCCCGCTATTCGCAAATCAACGGTAAATGTACGATAGTTACATAATATCAGAAATTACAAGAGATGGAACCAAGACCCAAAACCCAAGCCCACAAGAGAAATCTCAAGCTTACCCAAGAAGAAAACCCTCTTCTCCAAGCTCTTTCTCTCACCTAGAAGCTCCCTCAATTCCCTTTGCAACTTTGGTAACCTCTAAACTCGTAATACCCCTTTAATAGGAAGAAAAAACGGATTTAAAAACCACTTGCGCAAGGAAACCGCACAAAACCATGTTGCACTAGGACACTGTCGGCCAGTCGGACACCCCTACCGGCCGGTCAGCCGACCGGTCAGATAGGCAAAAAATTGTCACAGCAGCCTGCTGCCTTAGTGTCCAGCGTGACCGACCGGCCGGCCGGCCGGCCGATCGGTGGTCTTCATGCGTGAAGAATTGAGGCGTCCAAACCTAACAGAATCATCCCAACAACCTCAAGAGGAGTCAGCCTCAAGCCTGGCCCAACCCAAGCCTAACTTGTAGGCGTGCCATTGGGATGAGTTGCGTGGGGCGGAGAGTCAACCCAAGCTCAAGAAGAGTTAGCGTAAAGCCTGACCGAACTAAAGCTTAACCCATTCATCCCAAGCTCAAGGTATAGAATATTCAAATGTGGTTTTTGGACTCTGCGATTCATCCCAACTCATTCATTTCAAGTTTAATTGGCCCAATTTACCAGAGTCAAGGGTGATTAGTGTTCCAACCCAACCCAACCCAACCCATTCACAACCATACCCAAGTCAATTCAAGCAAGTTGGATACAGCTTGGACGAGTTATCAAGCCACAAATGTAATTCGGATTCAGTCAAGCCGAGTTAGTGGTAGAATCTCGACGTCATGCTGAGCACACAGTCGGCATCTCCTGTAAATTATCAAAATATACATTCCTTGGATTTAAAACCTTTCTCATGTCCTTGAGTTGGAGCTTCTCATGAAAAAAAATCTGCATAGAAATTAATGAACTGCTAAAAAAACCAGTTGTATAGAAATTGATGCCCCGTGGAACCAGTGTTATATATGTTATATATGGCGGAAACATACACACTTAGAAATTACTTAAGCCTTGTTTGGTAGAATCCTAAAAATGAGTGTTTGTGAACATTTAAGTAGTATATTGGAAATTAAATTGCACTGGGTATTTTACATTTTTGTTTCAAGGGTATTTTTTTAATTTAGTAGAAGTCTATAAGGGAGTGTTTGGATCTTAAGAGATAAGCCACTTATGCCTTAAGTAGATTATCTTTATTTCTAATTACTAAATGAAGTGATTAAGTAACTTTTAATAATAAAAAAGCTACTTATAATTGATCATAAACCAAACTTTACCTATCTCAAATAAGTTACTTATCTACTACTGTATGTAGAAAAAGTAACTTATTTGGTGGTATCCAAACAGGCCCTAAGAAAGGATAAAATTATCATTTTCTAGATTGGAACTGTCTAGAGATGTGTTGTGTCAATGAAGATCTATAGAAAAATCCATTATAATTTATTGTGAATGCTTTAGAATGGTCGTAAATAGTACCGTGGCATCTATATATAGATAAATGGAATTGTTGTGTGTGAGAAAAATTGTTCCGTTGTATAGCCTCTTGTTGTGAGTGCATCCTTCTTAATTTCTTTCAAACATGTTTTTCTTGTTGTTGAATGTGAGCTTTCATTGTTCTTTATAGTCTTGGGCATGTAATTCTAGCGCATCTAACTACACTTTGGGAGTTGGATAACTCACGTCAATGAGTTCATCTCATTTCAATTAACAATAATTGTGTATTAAAGATCTTGATTTTCAATATATAATGAGCTCATGTTAATAATAATTAGGCATTAGAGACCAAGATTTCTAATACATAATTACTGCATGCTAACTATGTTGGGTTTGTCCCACATAGGTTAGAGGCTGGGGAGATTATTGGGCTATATATTGAGAAGAGGCCCCTCAACAATGACTAGCCATTTTGATGTGGAACCGGCCTATCAAGTGGTATCAGAACGGCCTAGCCAAGTCGGTATACGGTGGCGCCCACGCCCATGTCCATGAGAAAGGGGGGGGGGGGGGGGGGGGCAATGCTTGAGAGTCCAGGGAGGGCAATGCTCAGGAGCCCCTATCCGCCCACACCTAGAGCCCACGAGCGAGGGGGGCAGTGCCCGAGAGCCCAGTGCCCAACAAACTCGGGAGGCAGTGCTCGGGAGCCCCTATCCATTGTAGAGGGGGGGATTGTTGGGTTTGTCCCACATCGGTTAGAGGCTAGGGAGATTAATGCGCTATATATTGGGAAGAAGCCCCTCTTCAATGACTAGCCATTTTGAGGTGGAACTGGCCTATCAAACTAAAATGAGACGTACCCACTTTTAGGCGTCTACGGAACATGGCCTTAGGAATTGTCATGTTCAAGTTGAGTTGGGCTGAGGATTTTTAGCCTGAGCCCGAGCCCAGCCCAACCTCAACACAACCCAACTTGACCCAACCTAGAGTTCAGGTTGGGCCCAGTCCAGGTCAAATTGAGGCTGACAAATGTTGCACTTTTAGGTCCAAGTTATCCAACCTTTGGCTTTCTTTTAAACCGTGTTGTTTAATTTCCTCAACCATCTAGTTGCAGCCATAGGCCTGTGATCAAGGGGATGGGAACTTCCAGGGTTTAAATCTGAGAGATTCTTGGGGTATTATCCCCATTCACAGCTTGACCCACCAGATCAAAGATCTAGATCATTAAACCATGGGCACGACCTGGACAGACAGGAAGGCGGTACAAGTCCGGATGCATCAGGACTCTATAATTTCCTGGTCCATAAAATGGGGCACAACTTGGGAGGTTGGTGCACCAGGAGCATCGTTCTGGCAAGCAACATGTGCCACTTTTCGTGGGTAGGGTGAGACGCTGACTCTCAAGTTGTCTCTTCTTCCCTTCCACCTTCATTTTTCTTCCTTTCAGATTGTGTGTAGGGCCAATATGCTGCGTGTGTGTGCTATTCAATCCATTATCCGACGCGCTCAGGTGGGCCACACTTCATGAATTTAAAAGTTTTAGGCATGAATCAACATCGCCACCTGTTATGTGGCCCACCCCAAGTTTTAGACGGGCCTGACTTTTTAGGATGTACTGGACATTGACGCAGGGCAGATGATGCATGTTTTGGATTCCACACGTAGGAACTCAACATAAGTTTGAAATGGTGGGATGATCCACTGTACGTCTCACTGTCAGCTTTCATAAGAAAGAGCCTGTTCGAGGCCCCCCACATGTTTGTTGAATGTGAACCCTTGGTCGGACCTTCCTCTTTTCGTGCACATGTGATCAATATGCCTGAGCTTTAACCCAGGGCATCTACATTAGCACATGGAGATTGTAGACGATGGATGATTAATCTTTGGTGAAGGTAGTAAGAAAAGACTAGATGATGTATGGCCCTTGATAGAGTGGAACAGTGGAGCAGCATTATCAACTTTATCCAAACTTCAATGGGCCTCAAAATGGTTGGCTTCCCATCTTGACTTTCCCGGTGGCATAGCCCACTTGAGTTTTATATCAAGCTAACTTTTGGGTTCCCATCCTAACATGAGGTGGCAAAAATGACACTTGGAATAAATGTTAGTGTTGTACCGTTGTGCGCCGATCTAATGTTTATGGTTTAGATGTCAATCTAACGTTTATGGTTTAGACGTCATTTTCATCTTAATGTAATTCATTCATTTGCCTCATTAATATATCTACACTTACAAGACTTTCGGCACAGAGGTCATGTGTTCAGAGTACCTATCATGGTGTGGGTGAGTGTGTGTAATAAATAAATTTAAAAAAACAAAAAAACAAAAAAAAAATGTATAGTGGAGAATTATACTTGATGTCTCTCGTTAAAGTTCCTTGTATGTGGATCCTAAGCTAGATGAAGAAAGAAAATTCCCAATGTCTCTTTCCTATAGGAACATTTTTTTTTTTTTGTTAGTTATGCGACACGCCCATCCTATTAGCTGCGCAACATACCCACATTGTCCCCTTAACATTTGAACTTGAGCCCTTCTATTGAAAAACAAAGGCGTCTTCTAGCTGGGCTAGCAGGTGGACACTCTACACCATAGGAATCACCACCATATACACACAGAGAGATAGGAAGAAGAGAAGAAAAGGACAAGGAGAAGCATCTCCTCTCACTCCTTCCATCCACATGTGAACATGTGGAGGTCCACCCAATGAATAGATCTCGTGTTCATGCACCTTTGGTCCTATTGTATGGGGGTATGGTAGGTTTTTCTCAGTTCTCATTTGGATGGATTGGGAATAGAGTTTTGAGTTTTGAAAAGTCCACCCTTCCTTTGTCTTTCTAAAAACCCTCGCAATGGATATCAAGCACATCCCAGTAAGCCACTCAGAACTTTTGTTGCATCAACTCCTACAAGAAACTATTACAAATGCCAAGTTGTCCTGTTGAGCCTTTATGCCAAGCCCAAGCCCAGGTCTTATAGTTTGGGCCTCAAACACATCTCAAGGCCCAGCTCATATGGGACACTTTCACCCACACTTGTCTATTGGACACATTGGTACTATAGCAGTTTGTTTTCTTTTTTTTTTTAGTCATGCAACGCACCCGCACGGTTAGTCACACGATGCACCCACCCACCGGTGGAGTTAGTGTATTCCCTTAGCAGTTGTATTCGGTGTCACGTTCAATGTTGTGGACCGCTTACATGATGGGTCTCCATACTCTGGCATTTGAAAATTTTTAACACTTTGATCATTGAACTCTTTTCCTTTTAGTCGGTCCTTTAACTTTTTGCTTTTTAGGCCATTTATCTAAAGTTTAGAACTTTTTTAAATCTTGAAGATTTTGAGGCAGCCACCTCCATCTGTGTTTTTTATCAGAATGACAGTTTGAACCACCAAACATGTCCCTCGATCCAACGGATATAGTACTGAATCCTATAATCCCAGAGCAGATTTGTAGTGCGTCTGGATGCATTGTAACTTGTAATAGACATCAAGTCACGGACCTGCTCGTTAGTTGTTTCTTGAACTAAACGATTACCAAAAATGGAGGATTGCTAGAACAGACCACGGTGCAGCAAGAACTGCAGCCGTTGGACCTACGACCATTCAACAATGGAGGATTGTAAAAGCTTGATCAATGGTCCACAAAACAATAGTGAATGAGATGGTCCATATTGAAAAGAAAAGAGTTCAATGATCGAAGTGTTAAAATGTTCTGATCAGAGATTTTGATTAGTATATCCGCAGCGTGGCTCATCATTGAAACGGTATGGATCACTAAGATGATCACAGATTCAACAGCTACAGTCCCAAGCCCCAGCATAAAGATCTTCTTCAACCGAAGAAATGCGAACTCCGTACGCACCTTAACACGTGATCTTCGTGGTGGGGCCTACCGATTTAATGGTACCGATTTTCTGCACTAGTGGAATTTTGGGGACGCAGATTTCCTGCGAAAAGGAAATGTGAACTCCGGACGCACCTTAACACATGATCATCGTGGTGGGGCCTACCGATTTAATGGTACAGATGTTACAAGTGGAATTTTGGGGACGCTGATTTTCTGCAAAAAGATTCCATGCGCTTTCTCGCCTGCTAGCCCAACTGAAAGACTCCTACGCATTTCAACACCGGATCTCAGGTTCGAGTGCTAAGGGGACGTAGCTACACCTGGTGTAGGAATGACCCCACCATGATGTATGTGTTGTATCCAACCCGTTCATTCATTTTATAGCATGACACCAAAAATGGCCCCCAGGAATTTTTTAACGGTTAGCGTTTAATCCCCACTATTTTCTTTGGTGGGTCCACTTGAGTTTCAAATCTGCCTCATTTTTTGTGTCATGCCCTAAAATGATCTCTCCAAATGGATGGACAACATGGATACAACACATACATCATATGTATGGTGGGGTCATTCCTACACCCGGTGTAGCTAGCGTAGCTAACTCGTGGGTGTAGCAATTTTTTTCTCGGGACACACTAACCTGAAGGGGTGGTGGTGGGTGGTGCATCGTATGCTGGGTGCGTTCCGTGACTAACAAACAAAAGAAGAGTTCCTGCGCTCGATCCGAGACTTAAGTGGGCGGCACTAAAGGTTGGTTGCGAAATTACCACGGTTGAAACATCCCTAAGGTCTACAGTGATATTTATATGGCATCCATACCGTTCATAACATCATTCCTACTGGGTTGAACTGAAAACACAAATATTAGCTTGATTCAAAACTTCCGTGGCCATATGAATATTTCAACTATGGACGTTCAATCTTCATGTTTTCGGCTCACTTGAGTATTCGATGCGGCTGTTTCTTGGTCTCGAATCCTGAAATGATCTCAAAAATGGATAGACAGGGGTGGATTTATCATAAACATCACGGTGGGGCCCACTTAGGTTCCCAGCGCAGGAAATCCGCGTCCACGCGGTATAGGAAGTTATTTGATACAGAGTATGATGGGCTACTCTCGTGCACTGACAAATTGTATGTGGTGCACATGTAACTCAATCTCAACTGTTGAAACTGTGGGCTCCACTTTAGATCGTCATAACCCAAGATTGCATTGGTTGAATGATCTTGACCTCTCGTTAGTAATCCTCCTCGAATCCAGACCATTGACTATTTCCATTTTAACCATCCATTAAATGCCACCCATAGGCAATTAGTATTAGATTTTAAAATCCAAATGTCTAGTCTCAAAACTAGACCCTCTCCCAATAAACTCGCTCTAAAGTCTAACTCGGTGGATTTGATGGAACGATGGAGGTTTTAGTTACCTGGTCGAGTTTTCAAGCGGCCTGACCCAGCTGGACTTCTAGTCAAGTTTTAGCATTTAAATTATGCCTAGGTCATCAGTTCTGTTAATTTTTCATTTATGACCCATCGAAGGCGGGGCCCACTGGATTGGCAGTTTAAATGAGTTCATTTATGTCGCATGGCAAATTCCTAGGGCATGTGTAGGAAGCATCGCACTCTACCAGAGTATTAATGTTTAGGATAGTACTTGCTAAGCCCACACGCATGTTATAAGCTCAAGTAGACGCCACACTTCATGGCACGATAGGTCCAAAATCCAACTCATCCATCAGAATGGCCCAGCCCATGAATCAGGTTCATCCATCGGCCAGGTGGGCTACAGCTTGTAAAACAAATGTAGTAGTCTGAAAATTTGGCTGAAGTTTTCTAACCCATCACCTATTTCCCATTATTGGGGCCCACATTACTGATTGGACCAGATTTAGTTACGAGGTGGGACCAACCTGATGGATGGATTAGATATTGCACATATGTGCAATGAGAGCACATGTTCAGTGTATACACTAGCTTTATTGCACAAGCATGTAGACTGAGTAGAGCTCTTTTTTAATATAAACTGAAATCCACAACTGGAATAGATTAATGTGAATTATTTGTACTCCATACATGCAATTTCCATAAGTAGTTTATAAGTGCCCGTGTATCATCCATCACATGCTGTTAGAGTATTAAAGTTTTTTTCACATTCAATCTGTAGACTACAGAGCGCGACATCAGTGGGACCAGGCACGTTTCAACAATACCACTCTTGCACGCACTCTCTAGAGTAGTTAGGGAGCACTAGCTAACTACCCCATCTAACCCCCACTTAATGAGGGCGAATCCACTACGAAATGCTCTGTGGGCTAACCTTAACTAATAATGCGATGTTCACGGCCTATAGTGATGTGTATATGACATCCAATCCGTCCATCATTGCAACCCCCTCAGGTTCTCCTTGGCACCCAAAAATCTGACCGATCTAAGAGTTTAAGTGGGTCACACCACAGAAAACAACTTCAATGAGCACACCCACCATTAGAAACCTTCCATATTGTGTGTGGCGCTCACTATGTTTTTAATATTCACAAGAAAACTCAAAATAAGGCCCTTCCAAAGCTCAGGCGGGCCACGCGACATGATTTGAGAGGTTTTAGGCATGGTTTTACATTGTGTGGGCCACCAAAGTTATGGATTGGACTGATCTTCGGAACTAAAGGATGACATGAGAGAGCACACGTGGTACCCGGACTGGATGTCATTCATACATTATCATGGGCTCAACACATCACCCTCTTGATTAAGCTTAACTTATTAAGCTTTGTAGTGGATCCAGCCTCTCAACTAATAATTCAAATTCAGAATACCTTACATCCGCGTCTGATGCGGATTAGCTAATCTTGAAGTGACGTCACCATGGTATGTGGGCTCCGCATAATGTATCTATTGTATCACGCCATTCATTCATTTGGAGAGATCATTCTACGGCATGACTCAAAGAATAAGGCAGATACAGATCTCAAGTGGACCCCAACATAGAAAACAGTGGGGACAGTGACTTCCACCATTGAAAACTTTTTATGAGCTAGAGAAGTTTTCGATCAAGCTGATATTTGTGTTTTCCTTCCTCCATGTCTGTGTGAATTTACAGGTTGGATCTCCAATAAAAATTATGGTGGGCCTAGTAAGTTTTCAACGGTGGATGTCACTGTCCCCACTGTCTTCTATGGTGGGGTTCACTTTAGCTTTGGATCTGTCTTATTCTTTGGGTTAGGCCCTGAACTGATCTCTCCAAATGGATGGACGGTGTGGATACAACATATACATCATGCTAGGGCCCACAGACCATAGTAACGTCACTTCAGTACCGAGATTCCCTACTCAACCTGTCAGTAGCTAATCAGCGTCCCATCACCCCCCCCCCATGCAATATCTAAACCCTTCGAATTCAATGGACAGGATGGCTCTTAGCAAAGAGCAGTACTTTTGATTTTAGATTCAGTCCATCCACAAATTTTGTTGCCACCAACACTTCTAGATTGGTATTTTGAGGGCGTTTAGATCCGATCATTACCCCCAAATGCAAACTGTGTTGTGCATGCCACCGCATCAGCGATTTAATGATATGGGGCTGTTTGGCACATGCGTGCGTGCACGTCGAAATAACATGTTTCATGCATCCATGTCACATGTGCCAAATGTGCCATACTAGCAATCATTCATATTCAAGAACTACATGTGCCAAATGTGCCACCATTTACATTCAAATGCTTAAAGGCATTGTGTCAGTGTGTACCCCGTTCCATAGCTCAAGTGGCAGACTTTGTGAGATTAACCTCGTTTCAACACTGAGGTCCGGATATCGATTCCCAAGTTGGGGAATGGGACCTTATATGTTACTCAATTGTCCCACACACGCTTGCCGGGCTGGCTCACTTGCTGACCGTAGGGGTGAGCGCTATGTCTGGGGCTTGTTTGCCTGCGGGGTTTTAGCATTAGGTGTGATCATGGGCTGGGCCTGATCGGGACCCAGCTCACTTTAGGCTAGATTTGGGCTGAGACCTGAGGCCAATGCTCTATCCCTGAGAATGATCCTTGAGACGCACTAACTAGTTGGGCCTGATCTGTGCTGGAGAATGCAAAATGGCGTAGAATTACACCCCAGCCTGCACTGAGTTGTTTCGCACTATAAGACGGGTGGCGTGGTCAGCGGGCTTTAACCCAGACCTGGACCTAATAGCTTCGCCGTGTATTGATGACTCAGACGAGTAGGATGCAATACCTGAGAGTCGACTCGGTCAGACCCGATTTAGTTTGGAAACCACAAATTAGCCAACGAGTCTGGCCCCTGACTCAGCCGAGTCATGACTGGACTCGAGCTGGAAAAGTTAGCCCGTGTCACCGAGTGAGCATGGAAGGGCCGGGCCTGGGAAGGGTTACACTTCTATTCTAATTTTTATATTAAGTGTAGTTCTGTCATTTAGCTTAGTATTCCATAGTGAAATGCCCATCCGAGAGCTGAGAAAGCCACTAGCAGTCACGCGTGCCACAACGAACGGCCAGACCATCCATCAGGCTGGCCCTCCTCGTAGGTGCCTGGCAGGCATATCAGGCGCCTCGCTCATTAGTGGTTAGAAAATTTTTGCTACACCCACCAGTTAGCTACGCTGGCTACACAGGGTGTAGCAATGGCCTACCATGATGTATGTGTTGTATCCACGCGGTCCATCCGAGATCATTGTACAAAAAATGAGGCAGATCAAAGCTCAAGTGGACCCAGGAAAAAAAATGCTGGGGATTCAACGCCAACCATTAAAAATTTATTGAGGGCCACTTGAGCTTCAGATCTGCCTCATTTTTAGTGTCATGACCTAAAATGATCCCGCTAAATGGATGGACGGCGTGGATACAACACATACATCATGGTGGGTCATTGCTACACCCGGTGTAGCTAGCGTAGCTAACTAGTGGGTGGAGCAAAATTTTTCTCATTAGTGGTGCACACTTGTAAGCGGACCACTTGTCAACCTTTTATAACCGCCCAATTTTAGACGCGGATTGCCTGCCGCCCCCAGCCGCAGGTTCTTTCTCAGTACAAAACAAGGTGGACCCACCGTGATGTTTTTGATAAATCCACTAAATCCTGTTTGGCCAGCTCAGGGTAGGACATGAGCTGATGAATGAGGCAGATTCAAAACTCTAAGCAGGCCGCATGGCTGGAAATAATGGGGATTGAACGCCCATCGTCCAAACAATTCTAGGGCACTGAAGTTTCGTACCAGGGCCTAAAATTTCTGTGTTTTTAGTTTATCTCAACGGGTATGAACTTATGAACAGTTTGCATGGTCTATAGGGGATGTGAATTGGGTACTACACCACCTGTCCCTGGCTGAGCCTGTGCAGAGCTTGAGACCAGGTGAGAGCCGCATATTGGTGGAGAGCAGATGTGACAGGCTTGGTGACATGGCAGGTCTCTTCTGACATTATGCTCTTTACCAATACATACTTGCCAAGTACGTGTCACGTTGAGCCTCTCAAGAGGCTCGAGTATAACCTAATCTGCGCTGGGCTAGGAATAGACAGGGTCTATGTGGGACTACCTTGATGAATGGATTTTATCCATACCATCCGTCCATTTTAACATATCATTTTAGGTCCAAGCCTCAAGTGGACCACACAATGTGGATTAAACCCTTGCCATTGAAAACTTTTTGGGGCCACATAAGTTTTGTATTTATATCTTCCCTTCATACTAATCTTTATGACCTTATGAGCAAGTTGGATGACAATTAACCCTCACGGTGGGTCATGAGAAAGTTTTAAAGATGAGTGTTATTTTCACATGCTCCCTAGGGTTGGCTGATCTAACTCATTTTTTACTTATACCTTAAAATGATATGAAAAAAAAAAAAGAATTGACGGCATAGATAAAACACATATGTCATGGTGGACTTTTAGAGACCCTATGCGCTCCAAGGACAGGCAGTAGTGCCCAATGGGCCTCTCTGCTTGTAAGCATCAAGGCGAACCCTAAAAAGGTTTCAACCATGGATATTTCAATTCCCTCTTTTTCTAATCATGTGGCCCACTTGAGTTTTAGATTTACCCCATTTCTCGGCTGATGTCCTAATTTAAGCTAGAAAAACAGGCGGAAGGGGTGGATTTCTCACAAGCATCACATTGGCCCGCTTAGGACCCATTTGGATACTACCACTTAAGTTACTTTTCGACTGAACTTAAGACGTTAAGTTACTTTTGGCACTTAAGTTCGTTTGGTAAGTATAAATGAAAAGTAACTTATCTCTTAAAAATTACTTAATATGTATTTTTTATTTTAGCTTTTTAACTTTACTACTTATCTCTCTCATGTCATGCGTTGTTGTTGTTGTTGTTGTTGTTGTTTATTTTTTTTATTTCTTTTTTTTAACCTTCTTAGGTTAGTGCACACCCACACTGCTGGTCACCCTCCAATGTTAATTAACCACCCTCCAATTTGGCTTTTCTACTTATCTCTCTCAGGTCATGCTACATGCCAAAGATCTCTCTCATGGTTCACTCAATTACTAATCTCTCATACCATCCATATCAAAGGAGGCCCCACATGATGGACTGTCCATCGAAGATGGGCCCTACATTAATTGATGCAAGATCCAATCCACCAATCAGATTGATCTGATCTTCTAAATCTTTCCCCAAAATGGTTCTAGTCCACTCATCATGTGGATTGACTATTGGAAACAAGTGAATGGGTTAGAAAACTTCAGCCGAGTCTTCTAGAGCCGTACATTTGTTTTGCAGACTGTGGCCCACTTGACCAATGGATCAACTTGATTCTTGTGCTAGGGCATCCATATAATGGTCCCATTCTAATGGATGGAATGTATCTCGGACCAATTGTGCTATGCTAGCACATGTATGACATGTACATGAGTTTTATTGCACGCACGTTAATTAGAAAAGCTCATTCTGTTAGGAAAGCTGCCTTAACCCTTAGCTTTTCTTTTCATGTTAATATGTTGCTTATTATATGTAGATTTGAAATTTTCATTAGATTACTTATCAATGTGTTATTACTAAACATATTTCTTGGCTGATAAGTATATTATTTACCAAACATACTTATCTACTTAATAAGTAAAAACCAAGATAAGTAACTTAAGTAACTTAAAATCCAAATGGGCCCTTAACCACATGAAGTTTATGCAATGAGGGTTGGAGGCAATCACACGAACTCCCTTTCCTAACATGTTTATCCATCTAGAAAGAGCCCAAAATGAGGCAAATCCAAAAATCAAGTGGGCCACACAACATTAAAAGTGGGGATTGAACGCAGCTGTTGAAACGTTCTTGGGGCCATAGAAGTTTTGGTCAAGGCTAATCTTTTTGTGTTTACAGTTTATCCCAGTGGAAATAGACTTATGAACCATTTTGACGGCATCCCTTCCCACTTTTTCTTGTTGTGTGGTCCATCTGAGTTTTGGATCTGCCTCATTTTCAGGCCTAAGCTCAATGATGAGCGGACAAAATTGATGGATGAGGTGTATTTTTCTACAAATATTATAGTGGCTTTACCGATATTGATTGCTGGGTTAGGTGCCACCTTAATTATACCACCTTAATTACCAGAGCTTTGGCACGACATGGTGGAATTTAATTGGATTGCAGACTATTGTCAATGACGGGATCAAAGTAGTGGGCGCGGATTGCCTGCTAAAGCCTTTCGCCGGCATCTTTGAATCTGGGTGGGGCCCACCATGAGGTTTGTGAGAAATCTACACCGTCCAACCATTTTTTGAGATCATTGTAGGCGTTGTGACCAAAATCGAACTAGATCCAAGACTTAAGTGGGCCAAAAACATGATGGTTGAACTTCCACAGTTGAAATATTCGTGGGGCCACATAAGTTTAGAATCAGTATAATATTTGTGTTTCAGTTCATCTCAGTAGGAATGACATTATGAACGGTATGGATGGCATATAAACACCATAGAGGTTTCAACGGTAAAAATTTCCCTACACACCTTTTGCTTTAGTGCGACCCACTTGAGTTTTGGATCCCGTTCAATTTTGGTCACAACGCCTAAAATGATCTTACAAAACGGTTGGACAGCATAGATTTCTCACAAACCTCACGGTGGGCCCCACACAAATTCCTTGCGCAGGACATGCCCTGCGAAAGCCTTACCCAGGCGGGCGCGACTTAGGTGAGACCCCGGAACCAGCGAAGTGGGTGGGACCCTGACGTGGCGTATTAGGATTGGTCCACTTGGGCGGGCGCGTGTGAGAGAGCCACACGTGAGGGACGGCATCAATTAAGGGCCGTTACCTGGCTCCGCCTCTCCCTCTTATTTCTCTCTCCGCTCGTTGGCCGCCTCTTCCTCTCGCTCTCCACGTACCTCTCGTGAGAGTGCAGAGATCCTATCCGGACGCGGATTAGCTACTTACAGGTTGAGTAGCGATCTAGCTACTGAAGTGAAGTCACCAACTTCTGTGGGCCCCACCATGATGTATATGTTGTATCCACACCATCCATACATTTGGAGGGTTTATTTTAGGACATGAGATAAAGAATTAGTCAGATCCAACACTCAAGTGGACCCCACCAAAGAAAACAGTGGGGCTTGATCTCCTACCATTAAAATCTTCTTGGGGACACAGAAGTTTTCGATCAAGCTGATATTTATGTTTTCCCTTCTTCAATGTCTGTGTGAACTTTTGAACAGGTTGGATCTCAAGTAAACATCATGGTGGACCCTAGGAAGGTTTCAACGGTCGTGTACTGTCCCCACAGTTTTCTTTAGTGGGGTCCACTTGAGCTTTGGATTTGTCTCATTCTTTAGCTCATGCCCTAAAATGATCTCTCCAAATGAATGGATGGTGTGGATACAACACATACATCATGGTGGGCCCCACAGTAGTTGGTGACGTCACTTCAGTAGCTACTCAACTCAACGTGTCAGTAGCTAATCCGCGTCTATCTTGTCCTCTCTCTCTCCAATAATGGCAGCGGGAGCACCCCAACCCATTTTTTTTTTTTTCAGATTAACTGGGCCCACTGTAAATGCATGTGGTTTATCTACACCGTCCATCTGTTTTTCCAGCTCATATAAGGAGTTGAAACCAAAATTCAAGCATATCGAAATTTCAGGTGGACCATATCACAGGAAACAGTGGGTATAATGATTCCCACCGTTGAAACCTTTCGAGGGCCCGTAGTGATGTTTCTTTGTCATCCAATCTGTTCACAAGATCACGGAAACATTGATGATGGCAAAAAACAAATATCAGCTGGATCCAAAACTTCCGTGGCCCTCAAGAATTTTTCAATAGTACACATTCAATTCACACTTTTTCCTGTGGTGTGGTCCGCTTAAGAAATTTAAATGCTTCATTTTTTGTCTCAAGCCATAAAATTATCTGTTAAAGGAGATAAACAGATTAGATAAAATAGATAAATCACGGTGGACCACATCTACTTTAATGCAAGGGTATTGAGTTCGTACACAATCCGCTTCCTTTGCGAGGGAGAGGAAGAGACGCATGGAGAGAGAAAACGGAGAAAACGGCCGTTAAACGATGACGTCTCTCACGTATAAATGCCTAGCATATATGCCGCTTGGTGGACCAATGTGGCTAGCAATCGGCGCACATCTCTAATAATCTGCTATGTCCAATCAAATCCCTCCGTGTGTCCCTATGCCAGCTGATCAGCTTGGTGTGGATTAGGTGAGTGGAGTACTAGCAGCTTGGTGGGAAGTCCCTCCCTATGGGTCCTACTTTGATGTATGTATTGTATATCTATGCTGTCCATCCATTTTACCTGGGCACTTCATTTTAGGGCACTGTACAAATATCAGGTGGATACAGTGGTTATTGACCATTAAAATCTTCCTAGGGTCCACGGAGATGTTCGTTAGCCATCCAAACTGTTGATAAGATCACACGGACTGAACGAATGGAAAACACAAATATCAACTTGATGTGAAACTTTTGTGGCCGGGAAAGAGTTTTAATGGTCAATCACCACTGTTTCCTATGGTGTGGACCACCTGAGATTTTGATGTGGTACATTTCTGGGGTCCATGCCTTAAACTAAGTTGGAAAATAGACGATGGCATGGATATACAGTACATTCATCAAGGTGGGCCCCATGATCAAGGACTCACCCTCTCAGATGTCACCCCGGACTCACCTAACGCTCACCCCTGAGACTGCCCTATGAATTCCTCTCCCCTCAGTCCTCTCCATATTATTATTGAAATGGAGATTGTTGCCTTCTTTAGCGACGGTATGTTTTTTCAGGCTGACAAATGTGCGTGTGTGTGTATATATATATATAATTCTAAATTTTTACTGTCTCCTTAGCGGTTGTTTTGTGGGCCACAGAAACTAAAGCTTAGGAATCATCTGTATTTCATCATATCAACGGTTTTGATCATCGAACATGACCCAGATCCAACGTCTATAAACTCGATGTATCCTATACCATAACAATACGCCACGATGTATTATAAGAGACGTCTATCCCCCTCATCTTTCGGACGCGGATTGCGTCCGACCAGATCTGTGCGAGGGCCCACCATGATGTATCGGTTTATCCACGCCGTCCATTCATTTTCGGATATCATATTAAGGGATGGGCCCAAAACTGTGGCAGATCCAACGGTGTTATGCACCACACCTGAGACGACTCTTGCATTTAATGCAACTTGAATTTTTATCAGTACATTTAATGTGCATTTAACCCAAGCTTACTATTTGGTGTGATCGAATACAGCGTTGGATCTAACTAATTGTTGGGTTCACATCTTAATATGATTTTATAAGAGGGATGGACGGGTTGGATAAACCGATACATCACAGTGGGTCCCCAAACAGTTCTGGTCGGACGCTTCAGGGTCCGACCAAGCTCGGACGCAATCCGCGTCCTCATCTTTCGGCCTGCTCACCGCCATTGCGTGAATTGCCGCATGCTGCACACGTGTTCATCCCACTCGCGCGAGTAGCTTTAGACTGCTCTTTCTCCGGCGTGAGTAGACTCTCTCTCTCTCTCTCTCTCTCTCTCTGTGGGTCCACTGACGCTAGATTTCTAGGTTTCAGAAGAGAGCGGAGATCAATGCCATTATCAGAGGTCAGTCATCAGTACCCATGGATTTTGTGTTCTGATAAGGAATGTTTACTCTCCGAGCTTTCGATCGAGGATTATTTCGTTCGATTCTGTAGGTTCTGTTAGTGTTTGATTCGTTGCATTTTATTTCAAAGTCCGTTCGCGATTCAGAAGATTAGGGTTTCTTCATCCGATTTGGAATTGGAGAGCGGGATAGAAAGAGATCAGGGCTAGGGCTTTGGTTCTATTGGATTTGGATTCTCAAAGATGAAAATCAATGAATTGGAGGATGGCGAATCGGATGGAAAAGATATCATTGTTTCTCGGCGAGAGATCGTTCCAGTAGATGCCAAGAGAGCGTTGGTTGGAGCCGGGGCTCGAATTCTTTTCTATCCGACGCTTATGTACAATGTCTTTCGGAACAAGATTCAGGCAGAATTCAGATGGTGGGATGAAGTCGATCAGGTTTTTATTGTTATTTTTTCCCAAGTCAATTTGAGCTGTTTATGTTGTTTTGGTTTTGTTTCTGTTGGTTGTATTTGTGAATTATGTGTACAAATCTCCATTTCCTTGTCAATACTTCCATGAATTCATGAAAAAAATGGAAAAGAAAGAAAATAAAAGGAAAAAAAAAAAAACTCATCGATTTGAATCCTGGAGTATATGTGGAGATGAAAGCATCAGAAACTTCCTTTTTGTGTGTGTGTGTTCCCTTCCATTTGGGTCATTGCTGTTTGATTAAGATATCCATTTCTTTCATGTGCAGTTGTTAAGTATTGTTGTTATTATTACTATAAGCTTTATTATTGCTGATACCCTGGTTCTAATATAATATCCATCTCATATTCATATAATTTGTACTGAATAACATGCATTAGAGAACTCCTTTATGGGGTTAATGTGATTAGAAGTTCTGGGGCTCCAATCAAAGTTGTTTTCAACCCATCTCCTCTCATGACAAGCATATGGTGGTTGAAGCCAACCAGTTTTCAAAGTATTTGTAATGATCAACCAGTTTTCAAAGCGGCATCATGACATGTATCGATGACTTGGTATATGGAAACATGTATATCGTCAATAAGAACGCAGATACCAGGTAAAATATCGCTCTTTGAGGGAAACAGTGGGAAAAGGGTGGAATTTTTCAGTGAAAACTTCAGGAGATGTTAAAAGACATGTTTACATATTTAGGACTCAAAAGTATTACAGAAAAAACAACTATATCTAATAAGTTTCAATTATATAAGGGCCCAAATTATGCGCAATTAGACAAAAATATTTAATTTAATGCATAATTTTACGAAATAATGCAATAATACAACATATATTATGCATTGATTTATGAAAGAACCCCAAAAAATTTCAAAAATTTAGTTTTTATAATTTCTATTTTCTGGAATTTTGCAGGTATTAATGCTGGTATTGCGATAATATTGATAATTTGCATGATATCTACAATGCAATCTATTTTTCCAGAGAGATGTTGCCAATATCTCACTACATGCGATAATATTGGCAATAATATATATGATATCTTGCAAATTTTATTCTCCTCAATATCTGTATTGCTGACCCAGGGACACCGATAATAATGCCAATATTATTGATAATATCAGTGGCACCAAGAAGACTTGTCCCAACATGGATGGGTCACCCAACAACATTGCAACAATTGCATCCAGTAGATTTTCACAGTGGCCCATCTGTGTGGGCCTGTCAGATGAGTGTCCTGATCACCATCATGGCTAGAGGTTGGGGTCACTCCCAATTCTTGGTAAGAGTCACTCCTATAATCTATTCGGCCCTTATCTTTTATAGAATTTTGCATGTAGCAATTCTAGGCCATTGAGAATTTAAGGATTTGCTGATTGGGTTGGTTTGTATCTTCATTTTCAGTTTCTTTTGCTGGGGGCCGTTCCATTTCCCAATGATGTTCCTCGCTTGAAGCAGCTTGGTGTTCAGGGTGTCATCACCCTTAATGAACCATATGAGACTTTGGTTCCAACATCTTTATACCATGTGAGTATCATCCGCGCGCGCGTGTACTATACATAGATGTGTGTGTGTGTGTGTGTGTGTGTGTGTGTGTGTGTGTGTGTGTGTGTGAAGTACTCACACATGTATACATATATGTGTATGTATACATACAAACACAAAGAGAACCTCTGTGTGTGTGTGTGTGTGTGTGTGTGTGTGTGTGTGTGATTAAGCATCTAGAGACTAGTAGGTGGTATGGAAGAGTATCCATTGTCCCTTCAATGAATCATTAGATTGGCCAATCTGATCATTGTTGGGAAAGAGATTACTTGGGGACTTTCACTCTTTTAGATTTATCCCTGCTGTTTTCTATGGTTCCATATTACCTTTTTTTCTCATACCTTACATATATTATATTAAATATATAAGCTTTTTCTCTTGTTTGCAGGCTCACGGGATTGACCACCTAGTGATTCCTACACGAGACTACCTCTTTGCTCCTTCATTTGTGGATATTAGCAAAGCAGTGGACTTCATTCATAGTAAGTGACTCGTTCTAAAGCACAGGTATACATGCACAGGTTCTTTGAACCCACCATTGAGATGTCAACTTTTCATGGTACTAGTTCTGGTCATTTTAGCGTAAGGATTAGTTATATATTTCAGCCCATGATCAAGGGTAAAAGGTTGCTGCTCTAGCTGTTCGCTTGTTTGATATATGCATGATAGGTGTAGACATATGGGTTATTCTTACATCCATGTATAGAGACATTGGTAACATCTGTTCATTTGATTACTAAACAACAAGAGTTGGGTCTATATGCCAATCTTATGTGAGATATGCTGATGCATGCTGTATTGCTTGAAGACAAGCAGCATCGAGTGAATGTTAGTTAAAATATTAAATTTACAAAATTTTCTTGCTAGCTGGAGTTCCCTTGTTGCAATTAAACAGCGAATGTGAGTCTAGGTTAACTACTTTCTTCCTTGAATTCTTCCTTAAGGAAGACATAGCATGTGAGTCTAGGTTAGCTACTTTCTTCCTTGAATTCTTCCTTAAGGAAGACATACAATGAAGAGATGCACTTCTACTGCTATGTTTCTCTTTTCTTTTTTTAGTCAAAGCTAAAGTGCATTTTGAGCAACTGGAAGAAATAGATTTGATGGTAATTAATACTTGCATCTGCATGCTGAATGAGATTGAGCTTAGAGACCACAGGATGGTCTTTCTTCCTTTATTATATTCTCAAGTTTAGACAAAATATTGTTTGTTTTTGCTTGCTTACCAATAGTGGCACATACCAATTAAACTTGAGTGAAAATTTATCAAAACAGCTATTAGACCAGCTTGCTATACAGGGCTCAATGTTGGGTGATTAAAAGAGGCAACATGAACAGAGGATACACACTGAACAGAGGAGGATGCATTGAATGACAGAAGGACAAAATTAAGAATGGTCATTCAAAGAAGCTCGGTAGTATCATTTTATGGAGAGCTGACTGGGATGTCCTCATCATGTGCTAATATCCCAGCATTGAAGGGCTGGAAAGGAGGATGAGAGGAAGACCTAAGAGGACTTGGATTAGAGGTCATCAGAAAGGATATGAAGGCGTTTTCACTTTTGAAGATATGGCCTTATGTAGGAAAATAGGATTTTTAAAATTCTCCCAAAATAGCTGGGACAAGGGATGATGATGATTGCATTGCGTTAAAATCCTTGGAAACCATCTCTCAATGAAATTGAGGAGCTAGGACCAAGTATTGTCAACCAAGATAAGAGGTTCAGTTTTCAAGTTTAGTAAGTGACCATTGTTCCATTGTTCCATTGCTTGCAATGGACACGAATAGCTGATGCAAAGTAGACAATGTAGATGGGTAATCTTATTAACAGAGATAACTATGTGATTTGGTAGCATGACTTTCGATGCACATGAGCTCACAAGACCATTTCTTTTCTTTCTTTTTTTTCTTCTTCTTCTTCTTTTTTTTTTTTTTTTTTGAACAATAAAGAGAAATATATTAACAAAAAGGCCGAAGCCAGAAATTTACATGCATTTAACATAAGACCATTTCACAGCATGCAATTCACATGCAAATGCCAATATTCTTTTCATTTCTGATTTTTGTTAAAAACCATTTTCGTTCTAATCAACAACACATGACCACTTGAACCTTTTTTGTATAGCTTCAAATTTAGGGGTGATGCATGAGAATTGAGAATGGATCTGAGTGTCACTAGCTCCTATGGAACATTGACACTTCCACTTAGTTGAATGTCTATGATGGCTCTCAGCATGAGATGTGAGAAAAGATGGTGTAAACCGTAACCAATTTAATTGGTTAGTCGAAATTGTGCTTATGCACGAAAAAAGTCCTTTGAGAAGGGTAAGAGATAAATTAGCAGGTGTTGGTCTTATGTTGTTTGATGGGGGTGCCTGGTATGAATTCATGGGTCTGTTAAAGGTATAGAGTGGGCATGTGGCCTTTTTTTGTTTTAGATGCGGCTTGTTGAGCAGCCTGCTTTGACGCTCAAAGCCATTATTCTCAAGCAAGTGTTTGTCAGATTTATGTTGTTTTTCTGTAAGTTAATAAATCTGTAAATAGCACAAGGTTACTCTCTAGAGCCCTGTGAAAGCATTTTTGGAGTTATGCTGAAGAAAGAATTGGTAAGTGTATCTTTCTGAATGAGCAACTCAACAAAAAGAATCTTAATCACCATCCTGGGACATCCCACAAGCATCTCTTTTATGTTGTAAGAAACTTTCACCTTATCTGCTCTGTGGCGGGCACTGAAGATATCTGTTGTTCTTTATTTTTACTTCATACCCTGTCAATATTGACATAAGTGAAATTGGATATAACTTCAAGAAATTTAAATAAACCTGAAAGTTGTCCAACTAGTTTGCTGTGTATGTACTATTTTACATAATTAAATGTGCCCATAAATAAAGATCATCCAATATCCGTCATCTTTAAGGCCTTGGCAGTACAACTTAAGTATGGTACTGCAGGGGCCCTAAAACAAAATGTTTATTTTCTTGTGTGAATTTCTGAGAAGTCCATGTATCAACTCGTCCGTAGACTTGTGATTCTGGCTTTGCTACTTGATAGCTTTTATTTCCTTGTTTACCTGTTTCAATCCATAGCCAACTGTCATTGATACAGGGACACCAACACCCAAGCTTGCTCACTACTGCAAAACTGTCTTTCTACTGGGTGTAGCATGTGATTCTTTGCTTCCTCTTCAGATGTCCAATCAAGGACCGCTAGTTACTGCTGTTATCTACTTGTTAGGCTTTTGGTTCAGGTCTAGGCTGTTTATTTCTAGTATCTTTCTCAGATCTTTAAAGGGATTTTTTTTCCCATATGCAGGGAATGCATCATGCGGTCGGACGACATATGTTCACTGTAAAGCTGGGCGAGGGCGTAGTACAACTATTGTCCTCTGTTATTTGGTAAATTCCCGATTTCATATCTTAAGTTTTAATCTGTTGCATGTGCTTGTAGTTCTTTATGCCATATTTTCCTAGGGATTGCAAGACACTATACCTGGACAAGGTTTAAAATAACAGTTCTGGTGACTGATGCAGTGTGCCTGCGATGAGTCAATCTGAAACTTCAATTTCATGATACCCTTCATTATCTGCACGAAACAAATTTAAAAAAAAAAAAAAAAAAAAACCACACAGGCGCACACACAAATGTCTTGTGCAGGGCCAATACTGAAACTTCAATTTCATGATACCCTTCATTATCTGCACGAAACAAATTTAAAAAAAAAAAAAAAACCACACAGGCGCACACACAAATGTCTTGTGCAGGGCCAATACTCTCGGGATCATATAGTATTTTACACCATGATATTGTGATGTAGGATGGTGGAAAGAAAAGAAGAGAACGGATTTTGTACACCACAATGATTTTTTTTTTTTTTTTATGAGAAGGAAATCAAAGAGTTGATTTTTCATAGGGTTTTCTCCATCTGCAAATGAGTACTTTCTCGTTGCAGAGGGAGATTTTTCATAGGGTTTTCTCCCATAACGTGCACTCTTTTTTTTCCGATCTTCACTGCCATAAGGCATTTGCCACACACACATAAAGACTAAATTACTCTAAATTAAGAAAAGAACCGAATGTACTCCACACACACAGACATAAATCTCTCCCTTCTATTCTTATCTCTATCTTAGTAAAATATCCCAAGATAATAATATATCTTAAAGATCCCTCAATATATTAATATATCCTATTAAAGATCATCTAAGAATTAAATCTCTTAAAATAAAAAAACCGATAATTACTTAACATCTGTTTAAAAATTCTTTGAAATATTTAGTTAGAAAAGACCTCAACAAATCAAGCTAGGCCCACACAAAGGATTCTCTTCTTTTAAATATCTCCAAACATATATCAACATGTTGGGCCCACTGGACAGGCCTAGGATCTGCAAATTAGGGTTTTGGGGGCCACATCTTCATCACAAGCTTCTTAAAGTCGTTCATGCTTACATTATATTGGGCCATACTTTATGATCTCCCTCGTTGACAAGCGAATCGTTTAAGGGGTCCTTCGGATGCATGGACAGCTAATTTTAAGACAAGGACGACCATGTATTCATCTGGTTCATGAACGGCTGAATGGAGATGTCCAATGGATGCTGATGCATCACATTTGGGTAGCACCTCTAGACATCCTTTCCCTGAAGTGTGCCACAGGAGCCTATATTGAGATGGTGATCATATGGCATGTGCGAGACTAGCGTTCTATAGTAGGTGGGTCCTAAAACGTGAACATGCTCTCTTCCAAAACCCATGCAATGTAACAGTGAGTTGCATCAGTCTTTGAAAGATATATATACAGTGGGTTGTATCTGCTGTAGTGCAGTTTGCAGTAGGGATCTGGAATAGAGAGCATTCACTGAAGGGTGTTGGATAGCTGCATTCCAACCTCCCCCTTGGACGGCAGTTTTGGATGGCCCCAACCAACTGGACAACCCTGTATTTAAGTGAATGCTGCATCCAAACATGATTGGACATGAACATCCATGTTCCTGCATCCAAGTTCCCTTAGAAACAGTTAAAATGGAAATTTTCGTGGAATTTTTGTATTGTTATCAAAATAGGAATAAAGCATTCATATTTCTAAATGCTATAGGTGGAATATAAAAATATGACACCCACTGCTGCTCTGGAATATGTCCGATCAAGAAGACCCCGCGTGCTCTTAGCTCCTTCACAATGGAAGGTATGCATTAGTCATTGCGTTTATATATCATATCGTTTCAGCTGCTGAGGTATATATGATAATCTGATCAAGAAATCTTTATTTGAAACTCTTAGCTACCATCTACATGCAAAATCTTGGGGATGTAAATCAATCTTCATGTAGAAACCCAATCCGTAGTTGATGGCAGTTTACTTCTCTTCAGAACTAGATGTTTGCTAATAGGTAACCCCCATGGGCACTTGACATGCGGCACATGTGCCAACTAGGCACATAAAGGACATCTGATCTGTAGAGACTGGGCCACACTGCAGATGGAACATTGGAACTGGTGCAAAAGTCAGGATGATCAACTACAGCGTAGTGTGTATGAGTGATCCAGGGTTCAATCCAAAATAGGTGGGCCACCTCTGTGCAAAAGCAACGGATGGTTGGAGATGAACTGTTGACACTCATCCGCAATGCAACGGATGAGTGTCAACAGATCACACTCATCTTACACTTGGTCTGCATGGTGAGTGGATTGGCCTGGAGTTTGCACCAGGTCATGCACTTCGTGGCTAACCTCATTGAAGCCATGTTCCTTAGACATGCATGTGCTGCCCGTGAAGTGCAGATGGGGCTGTCAGGCTATGGATTGTAATGTTTTTAATGCCCACTCAAGTCTTGTCCACGAAAATCTTGGGAATTTTTACCATGAAATTCTTCTATCATTTTGATTTGACCAAACAATGCCGTGGACATTTTAAAAGCCCCAGAACATAACGTTACACCCCCCCCCCCCCCCCCCCCCCCCCAACAAAAAAAAAAAAAAAAAACAAAGAAAGTCCAGCATTGCGGGCCCACATGGTGTGTGTATGACATCCAACCCTTCCAACAGGTAACCTCATAATGATAATTGGGCTAGCAAAAATCAGGCCTATCCAATCATAAAGCGGACCATAGTTAGAAAATAATGCACCCAAAATATCAGAACTCATGTCTTCCACCTGAATTTTGGTATGACTCATCATCATGATGGGATGCACCTGTTGGATGGGTTGGGCATCTCACACACCACATGGGCCCCACAGTGCTCCCACTCTATCAGTCAAGGCATTGTCTGGTAAAGTCAGAATTCTTGAGGAACATTGCAGTAAAATTCCCTAAAACATACATACTGACTCTCACTAGAAGTGGCGGTTCTAGTGAATATGAAAACTACTAATTTGCAGGCAGTTCAAGAATATGGGAGGCAGCGATTACACTTCCCTGCAATTCAAAGCCAGATGCCATTAATCTCTCCCACAAGTGATGAAGTTCTCATAACGGAGGCAGATCTTGAGGGTTATGGTGCCCGCGACAATACATGCAAAGAGCTAAGCATCACACTCAGGACTGTGCGTCGGAGGCCCATGATAGCAAGGCTGTCTTGCCTTTTCGCTTCCTTGAGAGTTTCCAACGGTTCCTCACCTGTTGCTGGACGGTTACCTGAGATACGTGCTTGCTAGGAAGGAGGTTCAGATGGCTTTGTGCAACAAACGTGGCCCTGAAAGAAATCTGTATAGTAATAAGTTCAAAGCTTTCTTCACTTGAAGAGAAAAAAGAAAAAGAAATGATAAACGGATTTCAAAATGTTTAGAACATCTTGCTAGGAAGGAGGTTCAGATGGCTTTGTGCAACGAACGTGGCCCTGAAAGAAATCTGTATAGTAATAAGTTCAAAGCTTTCTTCACTTGAAGATAAAAAAGAAAAAGAAATGATAAACAGATTTCAAAATGTTTAGAACATCGTTGCTCTTTTTTTCTACTTCATTTGTTCTTACACCGTTGATAAAATTTTACTGAATGGAACAAATGGAGCGACGGAGGTGAAATAGCAGAATATCGAGCTGCCATCCCACGAGCTCCGGCCAGATCAATTCTTCCACAATGGAATGTTTGACGAAGGTGAAATAGCAAGATATCTAGCTGCCATCCCACCCGCGGCCTCCAAACTAATTCTTTAACAATGGGATGTTTGAGAAACCAGGGGCCATTTTCTCAGGAGGAATTATGGGTTTTTACTGTAATTTGCGTGGAATTCAATTTTCTGTGGTCTGTGGCTAGGTGATCCTAATTCTTCATCTGATGGCCCCTACCATGGGCACGGTCCAAAATTGTTGCAGGTTGGAAGATACTAACCCTTGAAAACTTCAGTTGAAAAAAGGATGATTAGAGAAAACGAAATTATAGCACGGAAGGACAAAAGTAGGTCAAATGCTAAGGGTTGGGATCTTCGAATATTGGGGAACTCAGGACCGATCCCTCCATTGATGGTTGGCCCATCAGATCAACCATCTAGATAAAGGGAACTGTGGGTATTATCGACTTCATCAGTGCTGCACATTCTGGCCAATCTGCAAATGGATGACCAAGGATGTTACGATGAGGTCCACCAGAATGGTCTGAATCGCTGAACTTGCTGTGCCCAGTTAGTGGGGCCTCATGGTCTACCTAGAAGAAACTGCAACTGGCGCTCTGAATTTTTTTTGTGTTTGTTAAAGACTGTTTAGACTATATGAGGCCTACCTAGAAGAAACTGTAGCTGGCACCTGAATTTTTTTTTGGTTCGTGAGGCTGTTTAGACATTTGCCATTTTCGATTGTCAATAGGAGAGCCACTTGTGACCATACTTACTCATGGGAAATATGTGGTGCATACTATTGTTACTGTATGGACCACATGCAGTGACCCAATTTGTTTTCCCATGGGCCACACCAAGAATAATGAAACTCAGAAACCAAACCAATCAGGTGGTTGTCCCCAGCTGGTGGCCTCCAAACAGATACAGTTGATAACTAACCCACCACATCCAGACGTGCAAAAGACCAGGTGCAATTTTCAGCCAGGAACATTCACAAATGTCCATGAACATTAGAGATATGAGGCAACCACCATCCGCAGGTCGGCATGCTATATTCAACTGCATTTTACAAAGTGACAAGTGCGACCGTAAGACGCAACAAAAGAAGCAATTGCAACACCAGAACTCCGAAACATGCAAATATCCTGATTTTGCTTATCAGCATCTGCATCCCCCCTCATTGCAAATGCATGCTCCAATTTTCGGAATAGAAAACTGATCCATGAGAAACAGCCTTCACCCTCCCGGCCCTGAAATAGCCTACACAGCAGAAGATGGTCCTGCCATTTTTGAAGTAAGGTCCATGCATTTCCCCAATGGCAACATTAATTAAAAAGAAAATGCGCCTTCCTGCTCCAAACAATTCAGCCACCAACAAAACAAAAGGCGAGAGGGAATTTAAAAAAAAAGAAAAATCCAATCTGAAATGAAATCATTTTATCATTATCTAAACAATAATCAAATTCCAATTTCATTAGTGCAGTAGCAAAATACATTTCGGTTAGTATACAACGTTTGTGTCTAAGAGGGCACTCAAGGTTTCAGCATGTCCTCTGTGACACCCAAGAAATGAAGGAAAAATGAAAAGCTAATGCAGTGCACTGATTGATACCAAAATACAAAACCCTTGGCTACAAGGATCAACCTGTAAAAAAATATCCAAAGCATTATCATCTCAAATAACCATGTCTTTTTACAAGAAAAGTAAGGGGATAAAAAAGGACAGAAACTGGCTTTTATCACAGGAAAAGAGTTGCACCTTGACTCCAAGAAATCAGCTACTAAACTTTCAATGCAGCCTTGTGAAACATGGGTCTCCTTGTGGATTTGGTGGCAGTTCTTCTCAACAAGGTCAAGCAGCTTCTCTAAGTTCGGTGCCCATGAATTAAGAACATCGTTGCTGTCCTTGAGTGCCTGAAAGCAGACAATTCCCAAAGGACGGCCTATCTTTGACACGAGATCTAGAGACAACCATATCTGAGAGGTGCTTCTCCGTTTCCTGTGAGGAGAAATTTATTTTTGATGAATAGGAAGTTCATAAATTGGGAAAGAACCCTGTACTAAAAAGATAGATACCAAGCACCCTTGCTCTGTAAACATGGCACACATACACCACACATCTGTGGCCTCTACTATGTACAGGTCGCAACCCAACAATCGTACTGATTGGATGATCCTGGCTGCCATGTGAACTTTTGCCTATTGAATGTTGATGTTGGCTACTACTTTTCTAACCATCCACTGGCAGCCATCAGAAGTCCTCCAATTTAGGGTGACTAAGATCATGCAGCCAATGTGATTTTTGCAGTACATCCTATCCACAGAAGGGCCCAGTAGATGAGTGGTCCAGATCTGGTACATGCATGCCCCATGTATGGACAGAGTGCTTGATAACTTGGATAAAATAATAGCAGTAGCACCAGATCCTTTACTTAAAGCAAACGTAGTATATCAAAACAGGAGAGATTGATGTACAAAGAAATGATCCAGAAACACCAACACATGTAGGCCATAGTACCATTAAACTATTGGTAAAGAATGGTTTAATTACATGTGATGCAAATGAAAATGATAAATGTGAAATGTGCATAAGATCCATAATGACTAAAAAGCCGTTTCCAAGTGTTTTTGGTCCTAGTGCACATCGATTTTTTTTTTAATTCGTAACACAATTTTATCAAGAAGAAAGGGAAAGCAAGGTAACAATATCCATCAAGGAAATGGAAGAGAGTCCTCATTAGCCTCTCTAGGTGCAAGATGATACCAAGAAACACCAATCCCTCTTAAAAGTTAGTCAATGTCCAGTTGACCATCCTTTTTTCTTTTTTTTTTGAATGGTTGTACAGTTGCTCTCTTGAGGATTTGACCAAGAGATGATCTTAGTATCTTTTTTTGAAAGATACCTAAGGATGGCAATGGTCGGGGTAGCCTGCGCAACCCAATGAACCCGACACAGCTTCATGCATAGCTTGGACCTACTAGATTGGCCCATGGCCCAGGCTCGGGCCTTGCATGCATGGCCCAAGCCAACCAGACTTTATGTCAAGTCATTTTTAGCCTGGCCCGACCCAACCAGACTTTATGTGTCCGTGTGTTATATCCAACAAATATGCCATTCCAATCCTTGGTTAGCGAACCCATCCATCTTGAATGTACACCATTGGTTTTATTCTTCTAAAATGTTTATTTCCTTGTGCATATGTGGCCCACTTGATCAACAGATGGATTAGGAACATTTTGGTAGGAAATAAGATTTTCTCATTACAGGTCGTGCTGGACTGCTAGGACCGGGGCTAGCCTAACGCGGCCCATTGCCACCCCTAAATTTACCTAAGAGATGATCGTTATATAGTTCTAAAACTTGGTGAGTCAACTTGACCAAGTCAACAGATCTCGCCAAGATTCAAGTCAAGTCATTGCGAAAATCGCTCATAAAAATGACTTGGTCGAGACTCTATGAGAACCATCAAGTTGACTCTCCAACTCAATTGAATCAACAGGACTAGCCACAAACTTGAACTGAGTCCCCCCCCCAAAAAAAAAAAAGAAAAAATCGTAGGGCCATCTAGGTTGACGATGGCCAGGGGCCTCTATAGCTCTAACATTTCACATATCGCCCTGGATTGAATGATGGCTAGCCTTATGGCCATGGAAAATCCTGAATGTTCCTCTTGGTCATGTCCGCTGGATCCATGCTCCGGTCTCAAATTCGAAGGCCCATACTGGTATAGTGGTATTATTAGGAGCTGGAAAAGGAACAACATTGACAAGCTCATTGCCAGTCTCCAACTCTTCAATTAGGCTCTTGCCCTCACTGGAGTTAGATTGCTTGATCTAACCTTCCTCTTTGGGTTCTCCTTGGCTTGAGGTGTGGGCATGAGTTCTTTCCTCCCTTAGCCTAGGGCTTGGGCTAATCCTTTTGGTTTTTTCCTCCCCCACCCAAGATGTGGGTGAGTTGCTTCCTCTCTCACCAACTCAGGGTGTGCGCAGTTACTGAGGTGTGGGTGTGTATTTTTTTTTCCTTGTCCCTAGCCCGAGGAGTGGGATTTTTCTCCTTTTCTTCCTTCAGTTCTTTTCATGTTGAAAATTTTAAGGCCTCCAGCCCTCTTGGTTGGTAATAAGATTCTCTTACCTTCCTTTAAAAACATTAAAAAACACACACACAAAAAAAAAAAAAGTCAAGTGAAAATTCAGCTGTCTTTGAACCACATGGCCCAACTAGATGTCGAGCCGAATCAGGTTTTTGAGTTTTTCGGTTATGGCAGAAGTAAGTTCAGTAAAATTCCAAGTGTTTTGAAATTATTCCATTATCAACAGTTGAATTCGACCATATGCCATCAAAGTAGATAAGACTTCACTAAAATATAACTATATAAGCACACTTTTTAGATTGGAAAGGCATTAGTTTCCACTAGTTTCTCCAATACATGACGCACAAAAAGATCTCTCGACAAATCATCATCATCATCTAAGCCTTTATCCCAACTAACTGGGGTTAGCTACATGCGTCCTTTTCTGCCATTCCTCTTTATCAAGGGCCATAGCTTCAGTTAGACCATAGGCCATCAAGGCTTTTCTTACTACCTCCACCCACATCCTTTTGGGCCTTTCCCTTGCCCTTTTAGAGCCTTCAACTTGGTAACTACTCACTCCCTCTAACTGGTGCAGTTCTTGGTCTCCATTGCACATGACCAAACCATCAATGTCTACTATCCCTCATCTTGCTACCTATTCATGCAACTCCTAAATTCCCACGAATGCATTCATTTCTAATTCTCTGTCTTTTTTTTTTCGAAAGATATCCTTCCTTGTCTCACCACTCATCCATCTCAACATCCTCATTTCAGCTACACTCATCCCATGGACATCGTTCTGTCCTATAAAGCATAGCTAGTCTTATACCCATCCTATAAAATTTCCCTTTCAGTTTGAGTAGTACACGACGATCACATAAAACTCTAGAGGCACATCTCCATTTCTTCCACCCCATTTAAATTCTATGGGCAACATCCTTCTCAATCTCTCCACTCTCATGAATTATCAACCCAAGATATCAAAAGTGGTAATTTGGGAAACTTCTTCGTCTGCAATATTTATTAATTCCTCGTTCCAACTCCTATTGTCACTCAAATTGCACTCTATAAACTCTGTTTTAGTTCAACTAATTTTAAATATGATTCTAAAGCACCTCTCCACAAATCTAGCTTTCTGTTTACTGCTCTCCCTCATCTTGTCAATCAAAACTATGTCATCTGCAAACAACATACACCATGGGATCTCTTCCTGTAAATGCCTCATTAACTTTCGACAAATGAAAGAAAAGTTCCAGGCATTTAAGTTCTAAAATTCCTAAAACAATGGATGTAAAGATGGACCCAGTGAGACTATTAACGCATATAACAATGTCAGCAACCCGGCATCAATATACAGTTGAATTCCAAGCAGCATCTAACAATACTGGGTTTCATATCTGCTTGTTTGATCTACCATGCACGATTGTTGGATCTGCTCACAGGTTCAATATCCAACTAAATGCTCATCCCATTCTCATCCTGACAGCTTTCCAGTTGCAGATAATGAAGGATCTAGGTCGTAATAAGTGAAAGCGAGGAAGCAGCTGTTCTCAAATTTCAAGTCAGATCACCTTGGAAACTTACATAAATAATAATGAACTAAAATATGTATTTGCACTTAGTCATATAGAAAAGGACTCACAGAGATGATATTGAAGGAATCATTGTGAATTTGTGATGGTGGTAGGTGGTAGCAACAAAAGTTTTAGAGGAGAAGAGGCACTCATGGTTCAACATTCTCACAACCATGTTAATGATTACAACATATAACAAGCAATGAATGCTTCCAAATGAACAATCGGTTGAATTCTGGTTGACTAAAGCAGTGGCAATGATGGAGAGTGATGGAGAACAGGCAGAAGAAGGCGAATAAGGAAATGGGGATGCAAGAGAAGACAGACAGAACAAGTAAGAATTGAAGTTGAAAAAAACAGAGATCGTGCAAAAAAAAAAAACAGAGGGATATTAGAACCATCTTGTAAGTAATAGAAGGAGAAAATACAGGTATTAAGGTTTGTTATAGCAGTCACCCTCCTAACTACAGAGTTATGCTGCAAATTGCATTATTGAATCCTAATTCCTACCCAATAACCAATTAAAAAAATTTATTGTCTGACACCTGGATGATTAGCATTCAAGGAGGAAGGTGAAGGTCAAATATCCATGACTTCACAATTACCATCACTCTTGCCAACAGTGGCCTGACTAGGTACAGATGTTAGGAACTCCAGTGTAGGAACACATGCTTGAGAATATGAAAGGAAGGTAAAGGTAATAGCTATCAGCCCAAAGGAACTATTACTAACTCGTCTACAACATCAACTCAGAAACTCTTAAGGTATTCAATTGTCAGCCCTGATGCAATTCCTCAAAGGGTGGTTCTAGAAGTAGAGGTCATAGCAATGCAGCCTAGGGACTCTATCAATCATAGGATCATTATGAATAAGTCAATTCTCTGTTATCTCCCATAGTTCATGGCATCCCTCGCTTCTCGCTGCAAATGGCTCCTCGGTAGAGTAGAAGCACTGGGTCCCCTTCAGTCAAGTGCTTGCACCTCCTCTACCAGCCCATTAGTTCCGCAGCTACTAACCATGGTTGTTGCAAATGGGGATCCCCCATCCAAAAATGGCCCAGCCGTCAGGTCCAAAGTTTGATGCCACTGCTGTAATGTCATCTCTAGTTGGAATGCCACACATTGGATTAATGGTAGAACAAGTTGGACAAATTGACAGTGTTTATAAATTCTCAGTAGAGCACATACAATAATATGAGGAATAAGCATACAACAATCATAAAGGATGTCCACATTACTCTGTAAGTTATACAAGATTAATGACCTTAGAACTCCTCTCTGAGCACAAATGAAACCGTTCTCCAAAAGTCAATACAATGACAAGAAAATACCAAGTGACAAGTGTCAAATGACAATTAACAGAATAATATGATTTACATAGCAACCTCGCTTCCATAATTTGCACATAAAATAGATCGGGCAAATTCACCTATTCACAAGTGTTTTGAAGAGTTCCTTATTGCAAGATTGATCATAGCCATCTTAGGAAAAGTTAACATGAATCGTAAGTTCGCAACCAAGCATTCTGACCAATTTTAGCATGGCAAGCTCTAGGAAATCCTTCTATAGTCGATGATTGTTCATATGGATTTAATCGTTCAAGGAACCCATACAAAGCTTATGAAAATGTCATCTAACTTGTACGGTAAACAAAAGCTCTCCCTATTGATACCAAGCAATTCCTAACTATATCAAGATGATGGAATCAAGGGAGAAGCGAGCAACTTAATGTATAGTGGTATTGAGAAAGCAGTCTAAGAGAGCAGCACACTGCAAGGGACACATGCGTATGAATATCTAAAGTTGATTAATTAAAAATAAACAAAAAATATGCATTATAAAATAAAGAATTGTATGCATAAAAATGTCATATCCAAAAACACAAAAAGGAGCAAACCTGTAAACTGAGACACAACAGCTCTGCAAGTCTCTTCAAGGTAATCCTGGAATAATATTTTGATATGACCAAGATGTTCTGAAAGGATGACATATTTTGCAAATAAAGAAAGCATCCAAAAACTTAGAAAAGAAAAGATAAGAAACTAAATGAAGAGGAATTGGATCAAAAAACTTTATCTGCATTGAGAAGTTACATGCTCAATAATTCTCTGTCTAAGATCATCTGCCGCCTTATCACCTAAGAAGCCTCCAAGCATATTCTTTTCATTTTCAAACTCATCCCTATATATTTCCCAAAGGGTTGTCCACTGGATCACCTCCATGGTAATTAGCTTTGCCCACACCATAACAGAACAAAAATAAGCATGAATACAAGGATACTAGATGGAAAATAACCAGGCAATTTCAACAGAGAAAGCAGGAAGGCTTTTGGAGCAAGGGACGCCCAAAAAAAAAAAATGACCTACCGAAAATTTGGAATTTCAGATAGATTTTTATCTTCCAATGTAGAGTTGAGCAGGCTTGACTGCATTGGATCATGTGGAGACAACACTAAATACCAGCAAATTTTCCTCAAGACCTAAAAGTTAAAAATCTCATCAGAAGATTTTCAAAAGACTCAAAAAAGAAGAAAGGAAGTTAAAATTACCAGAATCCACTGTGATGGATCATCTTTCACTGATGGGATCTCATATATTGCCTTGTAGCTACAGCAAATTTCCAGGTAATCATTGTTGTGTAAGTGATACCTACATACACGAGAGAGAGAGAGAGAGAGAGAGAGAGAGAGAGAGAGAGAGAGAGAGAGAGAGAGAGAGAGAGAGAGATCTGAGTAAGTAGTTGCCTACCTCATGGAACAAAAAATATGCAGCAAAGGCTATAATACTCAACCATAAAATTTGGACAATACCAAATCTACAGACACTTGGATCAACATGTGAAGAAAATGCATCCTGCCCAGTTTCATGCAGGTTTTCTCCTCCAAGAAGCCTTAGTGAATGATCTTTTCTCCCTCCATTTTTTTTTTCTGGCAATCCAAATTGAATAAAGACCATCTTGAGCTAACAAGATATATCTCCACAGACTGAAACCTTTTTATTTATTTTCTGCTTCCAAACCCCAACAAAAAAAACTGAAGGGGGGGGGGGGGGGGGGGGGGCGCTCTAAGATTGTACCAAATCAACATTAGAGCACCCGTGCTTGCCTCAAGAGTCTCAAAGTATAACACAGAAAACAGAGCTTCCAATTTCCCATTTCATTTATGCCTAGTCCCTTTCCTCTTTCCAAGTGACCAAAAACTTACTTGGCACATCACAACTAGCTTCCTTATGACTCTTCATATGTTTGCTAATTTACCACTCTCGTCTCCAAAATATCTTTCATTATATTAGTAACAAGCCAAAATGTCCCAGAAAACCTTTAATAAAGTTCCAGAAGCTTTGCATGAAAACCAATGGTAACTCATGGTAAACTTGAATTAGCTCTAGTGACAGACAAATTAAATCACTTTGTCCAAACTTATGCTTAAAATACTCGGAGCCATCAGGGATCAGTAATTCTAATAGACCGGAGTTGATGGTGATTGACAAAGGGTGGAGATGCTTCACCAATTGGTCCCATCATGGTTGAAGGAGATTCATCCTTGCCTTGCTCTTGGGCGTAAGGGAGATGCCTCCCCCTGGAATCTAGCTTTCATTCTAGACGATTTGAAGATGTGTTCCTGATCCTTCCAAATCTCTTACCATGCGTGTTCCTAGAGATGCTAATTGACTCAACAATACTTTGGCCCAGTAGGGTTTCCATGGATCTTCTATATATGGAACTACCATCCATAGTGGATTGTGTCCCTTCTTTTGCTGTTTTTGCAATAAAATTGTGTTGTCCATAAAAACAAATGAAGTTACATCCATAATTACCGAGGTATACACTTGCTATGGCAACATGATTCAACTATAACACAAACTGGATTGTTAAAAAGTATAACACATAAACAGGATTGCCAGCATCAATTTCACGTGTGGGGCTAAAGTTGGGAGTTGATTTCCAACATAAAATGTCAGCAACAAGTCATCATAAGAGAGTTCACAACAACGATGAAGCCCATTGTAATGTCTAGAAGGATGCTTTAGAAGCGAAGCCCCTTTTTTTTTTCTTGAATAAGAAGCATGACCATGATAATTCAACAAGAAAAAGAAACAGATATTGCCATACCAGATCATTGACTCATAGTAGATCTGCTTCAACTCTAGCAGTGAAGGTATATCAGCAGGAGCCTCTTCGACAACATTATCACCTTCCTTTGGCTTCCTCTTCTCTTTTGAAGCATCAGCATCAAACACTCGAGGACTAATTTTCCTTGAGAGGATCTGCGCACGCACATAATCTTGGCGATCTAAACACAGACAAACCTGCAAAGTTACAAATTTCAAAAATCAATTAAAACATGAACTGGTGTTAGGATGTTTGCTCCGAGTGATTTCCAGTTATAAACGAAATCCATCGAAGATCTTCAGGAAATATAACCAGGGATTATTGACATACTTGTTCTAGGATGAAAGCTATTTTTTTCAGTTTTCGCCATTGCACCAAATGTCTCCACCTGGAAATCCAACCTTGTAAATAGATGCCTAATTGATCTCTAAATTCTAATATGACTAAGAACAAGTAGCATGGGCTGATAAAATTTTGCTTTCATTTTTATTAGGGTTTCAAAGAGAGCTGGACTGCACTCACAGCAATTTCTTGCATCAAATCAGCAGCCTCAGCAATGAGGCCCTGTTCTTCCTTGATCTTTGCAAGTTTCTTGATTGGCCGAGCCCTTTCTATTTCAACGTATATCTGTATAGCAACATAGACAAATCAAATAAATGGCAAAAAAGAGAGAGAACAAGATCCAATTCCGTAATGGCTTGTTTGGATTTGAGGAAAGCATGAGAAAGGAAACATTGTTTCTCAGGAAACCTTACTTTCAAGAAATTGTGGGAAAGGAAACTTTGCTTTCTATGCTTGTTTTTAAATAAGATTTTTCTAGAAATTATGGGGCATGCTTCTTGATTTATTGTTTGGTCAAATAAATAAAAATTTGCTAGTAGTTATTGGCATGTGCCAAATTAACACATGACACATAAGGAACGCTAGAAGATAGATGATGGTACTCATGGGTTCTTAAGCTTAATGGTGTCACCATTGTTGTTAAATAGCATAAGAGATTGTATACGACCTAAGGAGCCTGTGTGCATATGTGATCGAAAAATTGCATATGCCATCGCACAGGCCCCCCCAAAAAATTACATTTTTTCATTCACATAAGTAATGGCATAATCGCATAAATCATCTCATATGCCACAGCATAAAACCGCATGCCATTATGGTTATAAAACTGCATATGCCACTATGGCATATGTGATATATGCTCCCAAAATGGCATATGCGATCACATGTGACAACACTAGGTGTCACACATGACACATGAGGGGTGCTTGAAATTGCATGATGGACACAAGCAACACATTGGCACATTTGACATCTAAGCACTTGAAGGTAGATGGTAGCACGTGCACACAGGCACATTGGCACACGCCGCATTTTGTCACATGTAGCACATATAGAGCAATTGAAGATAGACGATGGCGCATGTGGTACAGTGGTAAATGTGAGCATTTTGCACATGTGGGGCGCAAGTGAAAGATGGATGGTGGCACATGTACAACACAACAGAAGATGGACAATGGAAAGTTGGAACATGCAGCACACGCGATGTGTTTTGTATATGTGGGGCCCAAGTGAAGATGGATGGTGGCACACATGCGACACAACAGGAGATGGACAATGGAAAGTTGGCACATGCAGCACATTTGAGGCAGTTTGTACATGTGGGCCCAAGTGAAGATGGATGGTGGCACATGTGGTACATCTGCACATGAGACAAAATAGAAGGTGGACAATGGAACATTTGGATACATGACACATGAGGCGATTGGAGATGGGCGGTGGCACATATGTGTTTAACTCTTGAAAATTCATTTTTCTTCAATTGTGGAAAATGCCCTTCTTAGGGGAGAGAGGGGATAATAAATTTGTTGATTTTCCAACAAAAGGAGGAAATGAGAAATGGTGTTTCCCACCTATTCTCACAAAAATAAAATTAAAAAAAAAAATCTTCACAAACAATAGAAAATTAGTTTCATGGGTGATATAAACAAGAAGCGAATAAAAAACGTGTTACACAATAACAGTAGGAAGCAGAGGATATAGAGAAAGCAGATGATATATTTTCTACATTTCATTGATAGACAAACAGCCTATAAATAGGCTAATACATAACTGAAAGCAACATGAAAATAGGCACTATTCAACATTCAAAACAAACTCCTATTGACTAGGTAAATAAAAACAAACTTACTGACTCTCCTAAAGACTAGGACAACCCAAACGTGCAAATTATTAAATTTCATCAACAATCCCTCCCTTAAACTGATGTTCCAAACATACATCCAGTTTAACAAGAGTTAAACTTTGAAGCTCCATCCCTCAAATTGAAACATTTGAAGTGCAAACACCAAGTAACTTCCTGAGCTTCTGAAATGCAGGAAACTTGAGAGGCTTTGTTGAGGAAATTTAATAATTTGCACTGTTTGGGTTGTCCTAGTCTTTAGGAGAGTCAGTAAGTTTGTTTCTGTTTACCTAGTTAATAGGAGTTTGTTTTGAACGTTGGATAGTGCCTATTTTCATATTGCTTTCAGTTGTGTATTAGCCTATTTATAGGCTATTTGTTTATCAATGAAATGTAGAAAAATATATCCTCTGCTTTCTCTATATCCTCTGTTTCCTACTGTTATTGTGCAACACGTTTTTTATTCGCTTCTTATTTATATCAGTGGTATCAGAGCGGAAGGTCCTGTGTTCAAATCCCTGAAGTAGCAAATATGCCACCGGTAATATATTCTCCCATGGGAGGCCGTTTATGGTGTGAGTTGTGATTATCCCTCCACCTGGGTGTGAGCTATGAGTGTCCCTCCACCCTTGCCCGATATGTTCCCATGCGGAGTTACCACCCTGCACGTGCGGGGGAGTGTTCGAGTACCTTGATATACATTGATACTGCCATCCTCTAAAAGTTCGAGCTTTTAGAGAAAGTGGTTGTTTGACAATGGGAAATGGTGTTTCTTTTCCTTTCCTTTCCATGAATCCAAACAGGCCCTAGAAAAAAGTTAAGATAGAGGAGAGCATTCCCACAACTCAATAACATATTTCACCTTCCCAGCAGAAGCAGTATTCAGTGTTTTGATAAGCTCGATGCGTGTTTCAATATCAGGTGTCTCATCAATATGTTGCATTGCTTGCTGGACCATAGCAGTAACCACTTGCAAAGCAATAAGTAAACTCATAAATGAAGAAGCAAAGCCCCTGCCACCTAAAGAACCATGTGAAACAAACCCACCCAGCATGAAGCCATTCAAGAAATAGTTCAATAGCACACACATATCAGCAAGTAAAGGGGCAACAAATTCAGGAAGGAGAGAAAAGAATTGTTTATTTCAGTATAAACAGCAAGTGGTATGGTAGGGGAGGATTGATCAACAAAGTTGCACTAAATAGTGGGATTAAACTTATGAGCCATACTATGAAACTTTGGAAGAGAGCGATTAAGTAAAAAATAAGATATAAGGCGAATATATCAAAAAAGCAGTTTCATTTCATGCCAGGCCAAGGGTCTACCACCCAAGCTAATTTTCCTACTTACCAAATTGATAGAGAAATATAGGGAGACGAGGAAGGATCTCCTCATGGTCTTTATTGACTTACAAAATGCATATGATAGGGTCACCAAAGAGTTAATTTGGTGGTTGTCGGGAAAGAAAGGACTTTCAAAAGAATATAATGACATGACTAAGGAAATGTATGACGAAGCAGTAACAAATGTGAGGTACCACTAGTGGAGAGGCAAGTGAGTTCCCAATTATTATAGGTTGTAATACGGGTCGGCATTGAGCCCATACCTTTTCACACTTGTTATAGACGAGTTAATGACGCATTTGCAAGAAGAGATCAAATGGTGTATGTTGTCAGGCAAGTGAGTTCCCAATTAATGCAGGTTGCACAATAGGTCGGCATTGAGCCCGTACGTTTTGCATGGTTATGGACAAGTTAACAAAGCATTTCATTTGCGAGAATAGATCCATGGCATATGTTATTTGCTGACGACGTAGTTTTTATCGATGACTAAAACAGAATATAGGGAGTGCAATTTTAGTAACAATAAGAGTGAAGCGAGGAATTAGTCAAGATTGTTGAACAAAAAGTTTCCAAAGTGACCACTTTTGATACGGAGATGAGAATGGCGTTGTCCGTAGAATTCTAGTAGGGTGGAAGATATGGAGATGTGCCTCTAGAGTTTTATGTGATAATCGAGCACCAACCAAACTGAAAGGCAACTTTACGTCATAGCTATAAGAACAACCATTCTTAATGGGACAGAATGTTTAGACAGCTACGGAAAAACATGTTCATGGGATGAGTGTAGCTGAAATGAGGATGATGAGATGGATGAGTGGGAAAAAGAGGAAAGGTAGAATTAGAAATGAATGCATTCGATGGAACTTACAAGTAGAGTCAATAGGTAATAAGCTGAGGGAAAGTAGACTTAGATGGTTCTATCATGTGCAAAAGAGACCAAGAACTGTGTTGGTTAGGAGTGAGTTGGTACAAATTAAAGGCTCTAAAAGGCCAAGGGATGGAAGTAGTATGAAAAGACTCGATGACCTACTGTCTAACTAAGGGTATGGACCTTGATAGAGTAGAGTAGCAAAACAGGATTCATGTAGCCGACCCTAAGTAATTATGATAACACTTCGACGAAGATAATGATGATGATTCTCCTAATTCGCAATGTTCCAATTCCATTCGCCTATAAATAGACATCTCTTCTCACCTTTCAAAAACAAATAAATAGGCAATTTCCTCTCAAAAAATAGTTGTCTGTCTCAAAATTTTCTAAGTCCCCTTACTGTCTAAATCTTCTCCTTTCATGTTGTGGGAAAATTTTCTGCAGATCTCCCTGCATTCGAAGAAGATTTGAAAAAAATGCAAATGTTCAGGTTAGAGAAATGAAGTTGTAGGGCTGAGATCTATGGGATTCCTTCTCTAGAAAGGCCTAAGGAGTTTGCCTCGGTCACTATGGCCTAAGATACGGCTTCGGTAACCCAATCAAAAGGAGAAATTCTGTAAGTCTAGATCTCCTCCTTTCTCTACAAGCCCACAGTCCAAGGAAGAACAAGATCCTCCATTTAAAGACCGGCATCATCAAATTGGAGCTCATTTCATCATCACATCATCCTAATTCCTTTCTCTTTTCTTTTCCTTTTATTTTATTTTTTCTTCAGTGTGTGAAAGGTAAATTCAACTTGACTCTTCAGCTTTTCATCGCTGGAAGTAGATCAACCTTTTGCAAGCGAATTGGGGTACCTAACACCTTCCTCAATTCGTAACTGAGGCCCTTGCCCAAGATATCTGAATATTCAGACCACTAGGAGTTAATTTTGCTGAATTTCAAGTTCCAACTTCACCTCAAAGTGTTTTAAATTCGAAAGTATAGGTGGAAACTCTGTGTTTCCGTTGATTTGATTATCCAATGGAGCATAACCTCACAGACATCATGCTGCTTTTGGGAACAGAACTAAATTGAATTGCGGGCATTTTGTAAAGTTTCATAATACCCACAACACTTAAGTGGCCTAAGTTGCCAGTGACATTCCTCCCAAGCATAACTTAAAATAGTAATTAAAAAATTTGCAATTTGCGTCAAGCAACTCAACTTATTAGCAGTTACACCATCCGACACCATCCTGGGGAAAGGAGGGTTGATGTAATGTTGACAGCCTTTCATAGAACCTTTGCCTGGAAACCATTAGAAATCCTGTTTTGGCCAGTGAAGCAGGGTTTGTAAAGCCAACCCCAGATAGCCAGGATAAGACTACCATGATGGTGATGAATTGAAATTTGGAGCCTAGCACTCCACCATGAATAGTAGATGATGAGATTATAATTTACTCATTTCCACTTCATTGAACTGGATCATTGCAATAAAATTCAATGGTGCATACAAACACGTCCTAAGAACTAGAGTCAGATATGAAATGATAGGGTCTTAAATTAAAATCATGTTCAAATGCAATCCCATAATAACCCAACAAAACTGGAACATGATATGAAAATAGAGGGAGGGAACCAAAATGGACTGCATTTCATGAAGATTTTAACGGTTTTAACTGTTTGAGCTGATCCCTTCTCTTCGAGAGAAGAATGATCTGATCATTCAGAGTCTTCCATGCACGAGCATCATAGCAGAGCTTCACTATCTCAATGACAGCATTCTTGGTCCCGACAACATCACCCGCAAGCCTCATCTGCTTTTCCACATTCAAAAGGGACTCTATGGCCGTATCCAGATTCCGTTCCTGCAAATACCCCAATTCCTTCAAAATCATTTCTTTGTTCATGCATTGCAACCGCGAACATCCGATATATACAGTGTATGAGTATATTGTTAAATCAGAACCCTAAATGCGTTGTTAAACCCTGGAAATATGAATTTTCTTTGAAGGGCGATAGATCAAACTCCGATGAGAATGATGGGAGTGTGGAGGGTAATTTAAACAGAAGAGAATTCAATGAAACATGTGAAAAGAAAATGCGAATAAATCTAAAAATTATAAATTTGCGTTCTTTGAGTTCGAGATTTGGGAAGATTGGAGAAAGACTTCGCCATCTTTAATCGAGTGGAAGGTGAAAATGCTGGAAATAAACCCTTGCAGAGAGAGAGAGCGCGCTTCTGAGAAGCAAAGAAAGTATCTCAAGGAGGGGCGCGAATTAGGCGTTCCCCCGGGAACAGCTTAGTGGGTGTTACCCTAACCGTGTGGGGTCCATCTTGATGTATTTTTTATATATCTACGCCGTCTATCTGTTTTTCGTATCATTTTAGACGTTATTCAAAACTCTAAAAATATCAAAATCTCAAGTGGACCATACCACTAGAAACAGTGATGAATAACAATTAAAATCGTTTTGTGGGCCACAAAAGTTTTTGATCAGTCTGATATTTATATTTTTTCTTCATCAAGACCTTTTTGACATTATTAAGAGCTTTGATTTAAAATAAACATTACCAAAACCTTACGATGGGTTCTTTGGAGTTTTTAATGGTGGGGAACTCAATCACACTGTTTCTAGTGGTATGGTCCACTTGAGATTTGAATCTTCATAATTTTTGGAACATTCTCCTAGAATGGGCTGTAGAAACGGATGGACGGAGTGGATATACAAAATATCATCCATGTGAGCCATTCGGTAGTGGTAACATCCACTAAGCTGTTCTTAGGTAACACCTAATTCGCGCTGCAGTTACCCGGGTAACAGCCCCGTAGGTTTACCATTACAGTGTGGGGCTGAGGTTGATGAATTTTTTTCCTATCCACGTAGTCCATACGTTTTTCAGATCATTTAAGGAAGTTATCCAAGAAATAAAGTAAGTAAAAAACTAAGGTGGACTATAGCACTGGATAGGGTTGCACACAATTCAATTTATGATCAATTTATTGGTTGAATTGAATGGAATAAATTAAGTTGAATCGAATTGTTCTCCAGGATAAATTTAATTTAAAAAAAAAATCTTAATTCCAAATTTTGATACTAATGACTTGAATTGAATCGAAAACCAAATTAACCTGTATCGAATTGAATTGAAAATCAAATTGATCTATATCGAATTGAATTGAATATATATATAAGCGATATGGATAAAATAGATATATCATAGTGTGTTTTATCTATGCCGTCTATTCATTTTTTACATTTGAATTTAAGAAAATTTTCAGAAGATTAGAAAGATATATATATCAGATTACTACACCACAACAAAACAATGGGGATTGAACGTTCACCATTAAATTCTTTCTAGAGCCCATTGTAATGTTTATTTGCCATCCAACCTAATGATAAGGTCACATAGACCTAGAGGAAGGGAAAAACAAATAACAACTTGATACCAAACTTCTAAGGCCCTAAAAAGTTTTCAACAATAAGCGTCAATCTCCTACTGTTTTCTTGTAGTGTGGTCCACTTGAGATTTGGATATGTCTCATTTTTGGGATAGTATTTTAGAATTAGATGGAAAAATGATGGAGGGTCTAAATAAAACACATACACTATGGTGGGGCCCACAGAGTTTTGAAACCACCATTCTACATATCCATGCCCACCCCAAAGTTAAAAACGAATTGAATTGCATACTTAATAACTCAATGCGCTTGGCATACTGAGTAAACTCCGTGGACCCATAGTGATTTATTCGTTTTATCAACTCCATTCATCCACTTTAAAAGATAATTTTATGGCTCAAGCCCAAAATTGAAGCATGTACAAAGCTCAAGTGGCACACACCACAAGAAATAGTGTGAATTGAACCTCTACCATCGAAAAATTATTGTAAGCCATAGAAGTTTTGAATTAAGTTGATATTTGTGTTTTTCATTCATACATGTCTACCTAATTTTACAAATAAGCTGGATAATAAATAAACGTCATTGCATGTGGGTCTTAGGAAGGTCTCAACTATGGAAATCATTATTCCCACTGTTTCATGTGGCATGGTCCACCTAAGTTTTGGATATGCTTCAATTTTGAGCTCAATGGCTACAATGAGCAGGCAAAACGAATGAACGGTGTGATAAACCAAATACATTCAAAGTAGGCCCAACTAAGTTTACTCAGTAGTACAAAAGCGTATTTAGAATGCAATCTAAAATTCGCCCAAGAGTTAATTAAATGTGATGTTGGTAACAACTTAGTGGGTGTTACCCCTACTGTATAGGGCTTACCTTGATGTATTTTTGTATATCCACTACGTCCATCTAATTTTACATCTCATTTTAGGATATAATACAAAATTATAAGAAGATCAAATCTTAGGTGGACCACACCAAGAGAAAGAGTGATGAATAACTATTAAAAATATTTTTCGAGCCTCGAAAGCTTTGGATCAATACGATCTTTCTAATTTTGATGTATGACTAGTTATTATGCATATGTTTTGAGAAATATTTCTACTAATATTACTATTTGAGGTACTATAAAATCCAAACGTACAAAACCTATAAATTTTTAATTTGCAATGTGTGAAAAATCGAATCGAATTGAATAAAAAAATTCATCAATTCAATTTAAAAAAATTTGAGTCAATTCAATTTCAATTTCAAATTTCAAAATTAAGATTAATTCAATTTCAATTTCAAATTTAAAAATTTAAAATCAATTCAATTTTAAATTCATCCAAAATCAAATTGACCGAATCATAAGACACAAAAGCTTTGGATAAAGTTAATGTTTGTATATTTCCTTCATCCCGTTATTCTTGGTCTCATAAACAAGTTGGATGACAAATAAATATCATTGATCTTCTTACCGTGGGCCTTGGGATCTTCTTACTGTCTCTTGTAGTGTGGCCCACTTAAGCTTTGAATTTGCCTTGGGAGCTCACTACCCGAGGACACAACCTATGGGCATACAGATGTGGCAGAAACATCTTTAAAGCTTTGTAAATTGAGATGCAAGGGGTCGACTCCTTTGAGTTAGTCCTGAGTCGTCTTGCTTGACTCGCATCAGAATAAACGAGTTCATACAAGATGCCAAAGTCCCGTTGCTTGACTCGCATCAGAATAAATGAGTTCATACAAGATGCCAAATGCCACATTGCCACGTGCTGGTGGTGCATTGGGACGTTTGCCCCCATGCAAAGCAGAGTGAATCTTTCGTAAGAACCACCGGGTACATCAGGTAGACAAATGAAACAAAGAAATCTCGGTCATTTAGAAACAATTAAGGCCGTTGGGATGGGCCACAATTACTTCTGTGTAGGGTCGATGGCTTCAACATGCCATCCAAGCCATTTCTCTGATGCATCTCATCGGGACGAAAGAATTACCCAAAATCAAAGCTGTTACAACACCCAGGTGTGTAGTACCACATGATTTTGGAGGTTTTGAGGTATAATTTTAGGAGGTTGCCCACATGACGGCTGAATTGGCCTGATTTGGGGGCAACAAGGGGTGACAAACCTCGTGTACATGCTGCCTTTTATGCTCGTTAAACCAGGGTGTAGCTTGTCGATCCTTGATTGCAGGGCCCACTTTGATGTATGTGCCTTCCATCCACGTTGTCCATCTGTCTCGATGTCTCAGTTTAGTACGCGGCCTAAAAATTTGAAGCAGATCCAAATTTCAGGTGGACCACACCACATGAAACAGTGGTTATTGTCCATTAAAAGCTTCTCATGGGTCACAAAAACCCTCCATCTTGCGCATGTGTTATATGCTGGCACACGTGAGAAGCAATTGTGCCTGCGAAGGGCGCTTATTTGTCCATGAGGACGGCCTAACCAGATTAGGTGTCTACCAGATGAGTCCGGATTGTCTGCTCATCTTCAACAGAATTTTCTCGGTTGTTGACCACCTGAGTGGTCCAGCCTAGCACTGATGTTGTCAGCACTGCTGCATTTAATGCAGCTTATGTGTGCTGAGATGGACCAATCACAAACAGAAAAATCCTGTTGAATCCCAGACGATCCAAATTCCTACAAGATGTGTCTTGGATTGAACGCACGTACGGTTTAGCATAGGGAACCCGCCGAGAACTAGCAAATGAGCTCGAGCCTAGCGCCTGTCGACCGGGAGCCGATTAGGTGGCTTAGTGGGCGTTACCCTTATTGTGGGGCCCACATGGATGCTTTCTTTGTATATCCATTCGGTCCATCCGTTTCTTCATCCTATTTTAGAATGGTTTTCCAAATATTATGCAGATCCAAATTTCAGGTGGACCATACCACTAGAAACAGTGGCTATTGAGTGTCTCACCATTAAAAATTCCAAAGAGCCCATGTTAAGGTTTTAGTAATGTTTATATCAAGAAGATATGGATGAAGGTAACATATAATGACCAGATTGATCCAAAACTTTTATTAACCACAAAGTTTTTAATAGTGATTCATCACTTTTCTAGTGGTGTGGTACACCTGAGATTTGGATCTTATTACAGTTTGGGATCACATCCTAAAATGAGATGGGAAACCATATGTACGGAGTGGATATATAAAAGATCTATTAATATGGATATATAAAACTTTTATTGGCCGTGTAACCGCTAATCCGCTCTCCTGTCGACCCACTGGATTCCTCTGCAAACCCAGTTCAGGCAGCGCCTAAAACGCCCGACTCTGTGGGGTCCATCATATCAAATCTAATATCCAAATCCACTCCATCCATCAGATTCCGTCCTCCATTATAGGTTCAAAACAAACAAATCAGGCAGATTCACAACTCCGGTGGGCCACACGACAGGGGACAATGAGGATGGGATGCCAACCATAGTGCTGGTGCGGCCATCACGCTGTGTATCATTCATCGAACTTGTTAATCAACCTAAATCATCGGTTTGAAGTGAAGATGCAAGAATCACTGTGATCCAAAACTCAAGTGGGCTACACCGCGTGAACTTAAGAGGCTTAGTGGAAATTTTACACTGTTCCATTGGTGCAGACTATCTGAGTCTTTTATCAGGCTGATCCTTTGCATGCACACTTATAATAAGGGTTTCACCTGATGAACGGTGTAGATTTCATATACAGCATGGCAGCCCCAAAGCTTGGTCGATTCACGCTCTGCGTAAAACAGTGTTGAAGATTGCGTACGCAGATTCCCTGCAAGACGCTTTCGCGGGAAGTTCTTGGGATGCTAGGTGGAGCCCACCGTGGTGTTTGTGAGAAATCAACACTGTCCATCCGTTTTTCAAGATCATTTCAGGACTTGCTAGTAAACATGAGGTGGATTTAAGACTCAACTAGGCCACACGAGAGGGGAAATTGAGGAAAGAAATCCCTACCGTTGAAACCTTCCTGGGATCCACCTTAATTTTTACATGCCATCCAAACCGTTTATAAAGTCATTCCGACTGTAATGAACTGAAAACACTAATATCAATCTTAACATGGTACAAAATTTTGTAGCCATACGAATATTTCAACGGTGGTCATTGAACCCTACTGTCCTCTTGTGTGGCCAACTTGAGTTCTGGATATGTATCATTTTTAGTTACCCATCCTAAAATGAGATCCTAAAGAGGATGGACGGGGTGGATTCCTCACAAACATCACGGCACCATCTACCATCCCACCGCAGGAACTTCCTGCGAAAGCTGGAAATCCGCGACTGAAGATTCCGGTGCCCTTTATTCCAAATGCTGAAACCCTAGCAGAAACGCGAGCGAAAGGAGAGGGAGATATTTATATTTTATAATATGCCAGTCTCAATCCCTTCAACGTCTCTTCCGTCTCTCTCCTTCAATCGCTTCTCTCATCTCCACCACCACCACCATCATCACCTCGACTCCAAAACTGGTAAGCGCAAAACCGCCTCTCTCCTTCTCCGGTTTTCGCAAAACCGCTTCTCTTTTCTTCCCAAAGCAGAAAACCGCCGATCGCCGTTCTCGCCGTTTTCAGCACAACCACTCGAAGAGAAAAAAGCACACCTTTCTTTTTTACTGTTTCACCCCTTTTCATTCACTTTTGGTAAATGCACGAGCTCAATTCTCCTCTCTTCTTCTTTCTCATCTCGCTTAAGTAGATAAAAACAAGCATTCTTTCAGGTTTCGGAAATTCTTTGAGAAAAGATTCCGCACTCACAGTGTGCACTGAGAATCGGTGCGCACGGTGGGCTGGAATCTTAAAACGTGTTTTGAAGTAGGCGTTTGAGATTTTTGCATTTTGAAAATCTATGGCGAATGATGATAGGGATTTTTATGGAAAAAATTGTAATAAAAAACCGAATTTATGAAAAATGGTCCTTTTTAATTTGTTGTGGATGGAGGGAAAATTGATACGAATGCACTTAATTTACTTTATTTTAAGGAAAATGGCAGAGCCTGGCATTGCAGGGCCGATGTGGTGTGTTTAAGAAAAGGACATGATGCAATCTCATCCCATCCCACTGATGTGGTTTGTATAAAGAATGACCCAGTTTCCTAGTTTACATGGTTTCTATTTTTTTTTTTCATGGTTTCTTGTTTTGAAATAGATATTATTAGATTTTCATGTTTATGGGTTTTACCATTTTAGGGCCTGTTTGGATGCCTGTAAGTTCTTTAAGTTGTAAGTGACTTAAGGTGAAAGTCACTTACAAGTTATCCTGTTTGGGTGTAAGCTGTAAGTCATTTACAGGTAAGTTGGTTTTTGTGTTTGGATAAGCTGTAAGTTAGTCATAGGTAAAAAGCTGTATATCCACGCCAAGCAGAGCTTGGTGTGGGAAATCATTCCTAAATGTTGTAATCACATAAGAAATGTTGGCGACAAATATGCCATTTCGTTTAGTCCATTTAAATGAATATTTAAGCCAATTCTTAGGTTAAATCAATCATCAAGTGGATCATAAAAATGGGTCCATGGATAGGGGCACATGGACAGTCCAATCAATTGATCTGGACGTTTCTATCAAGGCCAGCACTTAATTAATGAACCACCAAGCAAAAATCAGAAAATCATACAGGTCAAATTATTGTAAACAACTCCTTTGATTATATGCTGCTAAACATATTATCTATGGATTGGAAAACCAATGGCTACAGGAAAGAAGGCCAAGATCCAGATCTGTGCCATCCATCAGTTTTGCCAACTCATTTTAAGGCTTGGGACAAAAAATGAAGCAGATCTAAATCTCAGGTGGGCCACAGTATAGGAAACAATGGTGATTGAATGCTCACCAATAAAACTTCTCGCAAGCCACAAAAGTTGTGGATGAAGCCGACATTTATATCTTACCTTCATCCAGTTATGTGTGACCTTAGGAGCAGGTTGGATGGCAAATAAACATTAAGATGGGCCCTAGGAAGTTTTTAATGGTGAACATTCAATCACTATTTCTTGTCGGGTGGTCCACCTGACATTTGGATTTGCTTCATGTTTGGGCCTAGGGCCTAGGCCCTAGGATGAGCTGGCAAAACTGATGGACGGCGTAGATATACCAAAAAAATACATTAAGGTGGGTCCCACTGTCATGGCCTAACCAAATCGGCCGATTCAAATAAAAGAAAAAAAAATTGCAACCCTAATTGAAAGAGGGAGAGAGGGGCTCACAGTAACCCTAGTTGCAGAGAGAGAGAGAGAGAGAGAGAGAGAGAGAGAGAGAGGTGTTTTCCCCCTCTTCCCCTCGGTTCAAAAATCAAACTGTTGGCTTGTAAGTCACTTATAGGGAAGTGACTTCTCACCCTCATCCTTCTACAGTTTTTTGGTAGATTTGACTTACAGGTGGATTTTCTCTCCCAAACACAACTTGTAAGTGACTTTCCTTTAAATCACTTACATTTTAGCCAACTTACAGGCATCCAAAGAGGCCCCTAGAGATCTCGGCTAGCAATATTGTTCTAGAGAAATCAGTTGATTGTAATCAACCTATCTAATAGACTATTAGATAGAGCTTGATGGTAATCGACCTATGTAATAGCCGTTTACATTGTGCTTGTGGGAGTTGTCTACTCTCATTGCTGGTCAGAAGCCCTGATAAAGGTGGAGGGTTGTGCTAGGCTAGCATCTGGTGTCAAATTTATGCCATAATCAGCATGAATCTGAACAATATGGCCTTTGATAGAGTGGAATGGTGGAATGGTGGAAATGTCTTCATGTGGCTGACCCCAATTAGTTCGATAAGGCTTAGATGATGATGATGGAAATTGTGCTAGATATTTTTTTTAAAGAAGAAAACCTTGTAAATGCTCTTTATAAATGAGGCATAAGCCATATGAAATAAGACATGGTTGGATGATAGTTTCCTTCGATCTTTCAAAAAAGAAAAAAGAATGATAGTTTCCTTTGAGCAAATTATCTTGTTTCTCCACAGTAGTAGTTTTTGTTGGGACTAGAGGACTATTGAGTTTGCACATAGTGATTGCTTCTTTCTCTTGTTTGATTTGAACTTTCAATCCGGTATGTTGAACTTCACTGCATGTATTTCTTCCCTGATCTAGTTGCATTAGGGCAAATTGAGATTTTTTTTTTCCGCCTTAGGTGGGAGTGCAGACTGGTTCTTATCTATTAACAGAATCAAATCATGATTTCGTAGAAATTTGTCTCTCTATCATGAATTTAAATGAAAATTATGGCCTGGAGGATACTGCATACTTGATGCTGACATGCACCACGTCATCAAAATATACCAGCGCTGCCAATCTAAGCGTGGAGCCCACAATACATCTGATCAGTTTTGTGACCTCCTAATGCATTGTGCGATTGATTTATGAACCCTTGCAAGTCCATATGGTTGTCTTATTCTCGTAGTTTGTTTTCAAAAAGCACCTTATTTAGCGAGTTTCATTCAAAATTTAGTTTATTTGGGGCCTAAATTTAGTTAATTTAAGAAAATATCAATTCAGTTCCATTCAAAGATCTGACTCAAAACTCAGTTTCGCAGTGTTTAAGTTATGTTTAGTTATAGTCTTTTGATTTATTTGCAACTCTGTTTATATATTTTAGACATGAAAATTCTCATGATTTATGATTGAACAAATTTTTTTTCTTGGCATCATATCCTGCAATTGGATTCTCGAAGAGAGATTCCACCCTGCGATATGTTCTTGAGTGATTCTTTAGCAGATTTTCTCATCGTTTTCCTTCCTATCGGGATCCTCACATGCAAACACAGTTTCTGGAAAATATTTGCATCTAGATCTATTGGGAAGAGGCCGTTCACTGCTTCCACAAGTTCGACAGCAGTTGCTGGAACTTACAGTTTCTTCATAAGATATGTGACATCTTGTAATGCTACTGCCTTGATTTTCAAACAATTTCTGCTTCTGGGCTTTGCTCTTGTTGACTATATATCTTAGTTGGCGAGCGGTACAAAGTTTGGTCTACACATGTCACAGTTTACTGTATTGACAGTTTCAAACACTGTATTTTATTGGTAACCAAGTAGATTTTTGTTGAAGCAGATCCAGTACATGGAAAGTATATAGTAAATCGCATCAGCCTCATATCATAATCATTGTCATCAGGAGTACATGTTTTGTGGTCGTAATGGCTGTAATGGCCGTTATGGAAAAAATGACCAGCTACCGCTGTTAACGGCCTGTTATACCCCCTGCAAAGGCTGTCACAGCCCCGTAATGGTCTGTTACTGGACAAATACAGGTTTTTCGGATTTTTTTTCAATGTTACAGCGTAAATATCGGTTTTTCGAATTTTTTCCTTTTCAATAAAAGAAGAGACCGTAACAGCCGTTACGACCCATATCATAAAGGTAACAATGGTGGTCGTTATGGCCACGGTAACGGCCACCGTTACCGTCACGGAACCTTGGGTACACTATATATACACCCACCGCGATTGATGGATGCACCCTTTCTTTTCAAATTTGGTAATACAATGATCCAAATATTCCTATTCTAACACCAAAAGTAAAATGAGGATGGCAAAAAAAAAGAAGTAAAAAAAAGGAGCTGCAATTTGGTTGTTTCCAGTTCATTGAACTAATGGAATTCTATTTGATTGTGCGTCCCAGTGTTGTGTATGAGTTAATTGTTTTTTTATTTTCCTTGTTCTTCCAATTGTTGTGGAACGAAGTAATTTAGTGTGGATGTTGTGAAACTAGACAGATTACTTGCGAGCAGCTTCTAGAAGACTCATTTCAACACGAAAGGCCTTGTTATTGTCAGCAATGAATGGAGATGGTGCTATTGCTGCTCCTTCACAGGGAGGAGCAGTACAAACTGTAAGTTAACTTTACTCTCTGTCTCTGGATCATGCCTACCTACTCGTATGACCTTTTTTGTAATTGTATGGTGGAAGTCCTGTGTTCTTTGAATTTTTATTCGAATGAATTTACATTCAGAAAAGTTGTAATTTGTCTTTTTAAATATCCTGGGGAATCGTTGCCAGCATCAAATGGTTACTCTTTTCCAATTCTTTCCATTTCATTTCCCACCCAAAATGAAATGGATGGGGCCCACTTGATTTCCTGTCTGAAATGTAGTGGATGAGGCTTATTTAATCTGGTTCAATTGGAGGCTTGGAGCCACCCCAACCAAATATGCCCTTAGTTGAAATGGGACATCATGTTTACTAATTTTGATGGCACAGGCTGGAGATGGAGTGGGGAGCATTAAGCAACAGCTAGCCCAATTAGTCAAAGCATCCCTCTCGACAACAGTCCCTGATGAACCGAAAATAGAGCCAGTGGTCGCTTATTGCACTGCGAAGTTTGGTGATTACCAATGGTAGGACTTATTTTCTTCCTTTGGTTGATAAGATATACTGCTTGGTTGTCTTTAACAAGGTTACGTAGGGAATATTAGGAATCTTTTAGTAGTTTTGACCCTGTGTATACTTTCTGGCTTTTTCTTTGTGGATCATTTGCACTCGTAAGTTGGTGTTTATCTGTACCATTCCTTTCTAGTGCTAAATCAGGATAAATTGATTATGTTCTGATGTAGTAATAATGCTATGAGCTTGTGGTCAAAGATAAAAGGCAAATCGACTGAATTCAAGAATCCAAATTCTGTTGGACAGGTACTTCTACTGATCTTCTTAATGGTGTTCATTCACAATCCAATTGAGGAATTTCTTATGTGCAATTTATGGTTCTTTTGTAATTTGGAAAACTCATATGCGTGCCTGGGATCAATGATGGTCGCTTTGCTTTTATTATATGATGGTGGCAGCTTCTTTTGTTTTGCAGGCCATTATGAGAAATCTTCCTCCATCAGAAATGATAGAGTCCACCTCGGTCGCAGGAGCTGGATTTGTAAATATTATTCTGTCAAGCAGATGGATAGCAAAGGTGCTGGGATGCTTTTTAGTTTTTAGAGGCGCAAATTCATGTTGTCTTTATGTGCATCTAGAGCTTTACTATTTTCTATTCTTTTAACATGATAATAATATTGGTAGTGCAGTGTATACACAAGATGCTATTAAATGGCATTGGGATATGGGCACCAGTGCTCCCAGTTACCAGAGCAGTGGTTGATTTTTCTTCTCCCAACATTGCAAAAGAGATGCATGTTGGCCATTTAAGATCTACGATAATTGGGGATACTCTTGCTCGCATGTTGGAGTTTTCAAATGTTGAAGTTCTTCGAAGAAACCATGTTGGAGACTGGGGCACACAGGTAGAGAGGATTGTTTTGGTATTGATATTTGATTGTTGAGGAGCTGGTGGATGCTGGCATGTTTGCAATTTGGGCCTGGTCATGTATGCATATCTTGTTCAAGTTCTTTTAAATGTCGGAAATCTTTAGTGATGAATGCTGTGGAAGTGCTTATTGTGCTTATGCTGGATGTGTCTCAATTAGTTGAATTTATTCATTTTCGTTAGACTCCTCTTTATCACCATTAACTGTGACATTGATAGTAATATGGTAGTACTGTGATTCTTTCCTCAACGCCAACCATCATCAAAGCCTTGTTCCAGATACATCCTCTTATGTATGGATTACATCCTCCACCACCACCACCACCATCAATGCCATGTCCCAGCTACATCTTTTATGCGTAGATTATTATTATTATTTTTTTTGGAAAGATGACAAGATTTTATTGAGGTGCAAAAAGAAGAAAAAACAAATACAGAGGCGGATGCTGAGAAGGTGGCCCAACACTACCCAAGAAAATTCATATTACAATTCTTCAATTTAGGGTTCATGCATATGTTGGTGTAGATTAATTCTTTGTATATTTTGAGCAGTTTATGTGTAGATTAATTCTTTAAGAGAGAGTGTAATACTTTTGTATTTATTTTTTTGGTACTAAGATCTTGCATATGTTGGGCAGTTTGGTATGCTAATTGAATACCTCTTTGAGGAGTTTCCAAACTGGGAGGATATAGGAGAACAAGCCATTGGAGATCTCCAGGTGAGTTATGATGGTATAAGAGGTTTCTACAAAGTTTATGTTTAGAGTAGATAGTTTTGTGGGTTTTTTTTTTGTATTCATATTCTCCTTAGATTGCACTCACAAGTGGGAATTGCATTTTTTTCCCTTTTCTTTTTTAATTTTTATGGGTGCCTTTTTTCGTCGATTTTTGAACTGCACTCCTCTTATGGCCTGTTTGGTAGTTTGGATTTGGAATGCATTGGAATCCAAATCACAATTACATTGGAATCAAGGTGATTCCAAATCCTCATTTGTGTTTGGCTGAAATGCACTGGAATCCAAATCTCATATTTGGGAGCTTGTATTTGGAGGGCATTGGAATTTTTCAGTATATTCACATGACTTAGATTTGATTAAATAAATTAGCTTTCATATTCTAAATTAGTGTGTATATGTGATATTTGATAGAATGACTGTAATAAGCCCATTAAAATATATACTTTGGCCAAAAAAGAGGAAATTTTGAGCCTTGGATGGGCCACAAACGCAAGGATCACAAATAGGCAACTCACCGACGTTTTTTAACCGTTCATTTAAATGTCCAACGTTTGGATGGCTCAGATCATTCTATTGATATGATTTTAGTGTTGCAACCGATAATTGAATTGTTTTGGGGTATCATTAGCGTGCCATGTGTCTAATGGATTAGTAGCCTAGAGACACCTTTGTTACATATGCGATTCTCCTACCCTTAAAAAGGAGGCAAAAAAGGCATTTCCTTTGAATTCCATCTGAATCTCAGCATTTTGTTGGGATTTCAAAACACACCGAAAAGGTAGATTTGAAATACCTCCAATTCCATCTACCTCCAAATCCAAGGCTGCCAAACGCAAACTATTTGAATTTGAAATACTCCCATTTACCACCAAATCCAAGCTGTCAAATGGGGCGTTAGGGAATTTCATTAAGGCAAACAAAACAGACCAAGCCACAGAAGCAGAAAGCTTAAAAAAAAAAAAACAAAACCAAGAATACAAACTATAACCCATACTCGCAAACAATTCTCCTATCTAAAATTCCGAGGGGACTGCTGCAGGCTCTAATTTTTGCAAGATGATCAGCTTTGCCATTGGCCTCTCTATGAATATGAGCAAAGGAAACAAGCTGGTCAGCACAGTCATCCAGCACCTGCTCCATACAGTTAGCCAACCTCCGAGGCCCCTCTATCGCCTACCTTCTATGGTCACAAGTGAGGGAGAGAAGTAATGGATTAATTCTACTGCAGTCTTAAATGCTGCAGTCCCTGATTTATCCATACTGCATAAAAAGAGCATTGTTGCCCTTTAGGGTGAAATTCATTCGTCCTGTGAATATGCTTTTGGTGAAGCTATTGGCAGCTTTGGTTGGCGCATGTGATGTGGGCCACTAGTGAGATGTATGAGATGTACATCAGATGTGCCTCTCTTTAAAATGTCTTTAGCCAAGAGACAGACATATACACAATATGAACCCCACATTTCATCTAGAAGTTTCAGTGGTGGGCATCACCCTCCCCAACGTACCTCGTTATTCCCTTTAGAGTGGCCCACTTGAGTTGTGGAATATGTGATGTGGGCCACAAGTGAGATGTATGAGATGTACATCAGATGTGCCTCTCTTTAAAATGTCTTTAGCCAAGAGACAGACATATACACAATATGGATCCCACATTTCATCTAGAAGTTTCAGTGGTGGGCATCACCCTCCCCAACGTACCTCGTTATTCCCTTTAGAGTGGCCCACTTGAGTTGTGGAATAGGCTTGTTCTTTGGATGTAGGTTTAACATAAGGGGCCTCACCTAATGTATGGATTGGATATCACCTGGGTATCACAGTGGGCCTCACACAACTCAAACGTATTCCTGTGAGTGTACTCTCGTTCAAGCAATTGTCAGCTTTCTTGGCACACATGATATGGCCCACTCATATGAGATACCTGACACGTGCATCAGCTGGGCTGCACCTTAAGGTGGCTTTAGCCAAGATTTGGCATATACATAATTATATGGTGTACCCTACATTTCATTTGGATGATTCTGTGTTGGGCGTCACCCTCCCCAATGTCCCACGTTGTTCCCTTGGGTGTGGCCCAATTGAGTTAGGGATCAAGTTGGATCTGAGCACTTTAAAATAAGGCCGCTTACCTAATGAATGGGTTAGTGGAACTTGGAAGTCACATATCACTGTGGCCAACACATAGCTTGAAGTATAATATGGCCGTTGTCATATGCTTGAACGTATTTGATCGTTCCTGAAGTGATTGTTTTGATGGAAAGAAAGGGCCACTAGTACTGTCGCGATTAAGGGTCCAGTGTATGTCGTTCCCAGCTGGAGCCCACAGTAGAATGTAATCTGATGACTGGAACTTTTCATATTCTTTTACTGCTATGAATAATGCTTAAATAGGGATCTTAACCATTGAATTTACATTTTTAGTGAAGCCATTTGATATTTTCTTTTCAGAATTTTAAATTCATTTAAACATGTTGATGCTCACAATCATCTACTTGGTACAATTTTCTTACATTGAACCTTGCAGTGTATATTCCACATTCCACGTATATTCCACAATATATATTGTCTGTATGACCATGACACTTAGCATTTGGGCCCCAGAGACCGCAACATACACTAGATTGTACCTTTCAAAAAAAAATAAAAAAAATAAAATAAAAACACTAGATTGTCAGTCACAACAGAGGCAAAGTGAATTAGGGAAAAATGGAAACTTTGGTACTTTGGCAGTGTGTAATGGACGATTTGCAGGCACAAAAATCACTTAGAAATTCTATACATGAAATACAAATAAGTTAATTTAAACCGTCCAAATTATGGGTCCATTTTAGGTGCATCATGAACCATAGATTAGAGTCATTTGATTGCCATACTATCAGATGGTTAAAATGAAAAATATCAATGATCATATTTAAACACACGAGTGTCCAAGAATCAGAGGTTAGGATTGTCCACTCAATATGGTTATGAGATTATGACTTAGGGGCAGTATGTTAGATGATTTTTTTGTTTAAATTACTTACAAATATTTAAGTTAAACTGTCCAAATTATGGGTCCATTAAGGTGTATCATGAACCATAAGTTAAGTAATTTGATTTCCATACTATAAGATGGTTAAAATGAAAAATATCCATTGATCATATTTAAACAAATAAGTGTGCAAGAATCAGAGGTTAGGATTGTCTAACCAATATGTTTATGAGATTGTGACTTAAGGGGCAGTATGTTACATGATTTTCTTGGTTTAATTTGAGTGAGTGAGTGAGTGAGTGAGTGTGTGTGTGTGTGTGTGTGTGTGTGTGTGTGTGTGTTCGAGAGGTAATTTGAGTAAATATATTCAACACATGATTTCCAAGTAGATGAGTATATACCTGTGTAAAACCTACCTAGTAGTATTAAATGTTAAACTTCTAAAATGACTCGAGTTCTCTGTAGAACTATCCAAAGGCAATATATTCTTCTTCTTCGTCTTTGATAATGCCAGAAGCAAGCTGAAATTTCAGCAGGCATGGTTGGTGCGAGAGCTTGCCTTAACTTGCAATTTCTTAGTAGTTATTTCTTAATGACATCAACATTCTTATTTTGCTTATGTGCTTGAAAGTGTTATTGATGAAGGACACGGGAAACTAAAATGTGCACAAATTCTGGAAAAAAAAAAAAGATCTCTAGCAAAACTACACTCTTTCTATAGATTGTTTTTGCTGTTCTCTTATCAGTATCTTCCCACTATAATTTGACTAGCGCTTCTCCAGGCATTTTACAAGGACTCAAAAAAGAAATTTGATGACGATGCTGTCTTTAAGGAAAGGGCACAACAGGCAGTTGTAAGGTTGCAGGTGAGCATTTCACTGTTGCTGATGTTCATGCCGTAATGATTAGATGTAGCAATCTCTATGCCTTGGTTTTGATCTCAGTGACCATAAAGGCCGAGCTTTCTTGTTTACAGGAGAACTAGTGTATTTTGTTCTTGGCTATTCATATGTTGTAACCTGTTGTTTGGCAGGGTGGGGACCCCCAGTATCGCAAGGCATGGACAAAGATATGTGAGGTCAGCCGCAAGGAATTTGATCAGGTCTATCAGCGCCTCGGGGTCCATCTAGAAGAAAAGGTAAGATTCCTCCCTCTTACTGCACTCAGATTGCTGGCTTTCAGGTTTCCTCTTGTGAACATTCTTACAGTCAGAAAATTTCCAAAAATAATAATAATAATAAAAAAAAACTTATTTCTGGCAAATAGAATGGTTGGTGATGATCTGACAAAGCTTTTATATTGCTGTGCCTTTCCTTTTTGTTTGTCATCCTAGGTATTTCTTCCATGATTTCTTTTGAGCTCTCAACAAAACTCCTGCGTCAAATCCCAAACAAATTATTCCATGAATCTAATCCATGCATGTAACGAAAACAATGCAAGATCGTAAATGGGTTTGTGGGATGAAATAACTAATATGCACCAAAAACAAGGAAATTATACGAGTTCGACATTGAAAGGAAGAGAAACGACTTTTTTGAATTCTTTTTCTTTCCTTTTCAATATCAAATTTGAGCAAGTTGGGCCAAGTAAGATTTGTTTTAGGCTTTTAGTATGAAAACTTGAGCAAGATGAATTAAGATCCTTTTCAGTTATGAAACTTGAAGAAGTTGGATTAAATAAGACTTGGGAAGATCTCTTGCTTGTTGATGAAATAAAATATTTGCGCCAACCCCCCCCCCCCCCCCCCCAAACACTCTCTGTAGTCTTATTTCTGTAGGGCCTTGTATCCAAATATTATTAATTATTCAGGAAGCAATGAAGTAGCATTTACAAAGTTGAATGCTTTGTCAGGGAGAAAGCTTTTACAATCCCTACATTCCTGGAGTTTTGGAAGAATTGAGTAATAAAGGGTTAATCGAGGAAAGCGAAGGTGCCCGTGTGATATTTATTGAAGGGCAAACGATCCCTTTAATTGTTGTGAAGAGGGATGGTGGCTTCAACTATGCTTCAACTGATCTCGCAGCTCTTTGGTTAGTATATTTGAAATCCTGGTTTGAAATCTTTGACCATTTTACGGTTTCTATTTTCCTTTTATCTCTTCTCATGATATAGAGTGTGGGCGCTGCATTTTGTATGCACGCTATTCTACCTGTCATTAGTTCAGTATTTGCACTCAACGTAGGTAATATTCCACTATTCTTTATTACCTATATCATTACTACACACAATACAAGTAGCTAGGGGTAAAGTTTTCCATGCAGTCAGTGTGTCAGGTTCACCCTCTCAAGTCCAACTGGTTGCACTATAACTTGCAGTCCACCCATCAAATAACTTCCAACTTTTGACATCTGTGCAACATCCAACCCGTCTAATAGGTTTAGCAAAAATCAGCCACATCCACTTTTCAAGTGGCCCGCACTTGTAATTTGCTATTTATCAATGGCTAGAAATTGTTTCTTATGTTGTGGTCCACCCAACGTGCAGATGGGGCTGATTTTTTAACTAGGCAATCCTCATGGTTGGGCCAACCTATTCAAGGGGTTTGATGTCACATGCTCTTAATTGGTTGGAAGTTATCAGCTGGGTGGACTATAACTTGATGTCACATGCTCTTAATTGGTTGGAAGTTATCAGCTGGGTGGACTATAACTTGATGTCACATGCTCTTTACCGGTTGGACTTGAGAGTTACTCTCTCTCTCAAGGTATCCCAAAACAGTTACGTATCGGCCGATATGTAACGGAAACGGTCATGACCGTTACGCGTTACGGGGTCGAAACGGCCACAAGGGCCATTACAGAAAAAACAGGCCGTAACGGCCTGTATTGGGCCGATACCAAGGTGTGCCGTACCGGTTACGTATCGGCCGTACCGGCCGATACGTACCGGAAACGGCCGGTACCGTTACGCGATACGGGGTCCAAATCGGGGACCTCGAAAATTTGGACCGTACCGGTCCGTTACGGGGCCGTAACGGCCGTTACGGCCCCCGTAACGGTAAAAAAACGGTAACATTTTTTTTTATATTTATAAATACTTGCTGTTTTGCATTTTCTTCCCCCATTTCTTTTCTAATCTGTTCTTTTGCTAAAAAAGACCACAATTAGTCTATTTTGGAGAATTAAAACGACCAATTTCTACGATTTGGATGAATCGAAGCTCCGTGGGCCATTTTTCGAAGAAATCCGAAAATAGGTATTTATACATTTTTCTTCCTCTAATCACTTTTTTTCTACCTTGATATGATGTTGTAGCCATTGTAAAATGTTAAAATGTGTATTTCAAGATTATGCAACTGATTTTTATATTTTTTTTAATTTCTGTCTATTTTCGGATTAATATTAAAAATTAGTAAAAATCATGTTTTTTTTTTTTTTTTTTCCTGGTTTAATGGTTGGATAACATGTGTTACTTATAGTAGGACACAATCATGTGCATTTTACAGATTATGCGCATGATTTGCTATTTTTTTTTGTATTTTTTTTAATTTCGGAATAATTTCGGAATAAATTTAAAAATTAGGAAAAATCATTTTTTTCAAAAAAAATTCTGGTTTAAAGGTTGGATAATATGTGTTACTTATAATAGAACATAATCATGTGCATTTTACAGATTATGCACATGGTTTGCTATTTTTTTTGTATTTTTTTAATTTCGGAATAATTTTAAAAATTAGGGAAAATTAATATTTTCAAAAAAAAATTCTGATGTAAAGGTTGGATGACATGTGTTACTTATAATAGAACATAATCATGTGCATTTACAGATTATGCACATGGTTTGCTATTTTTTTTTGTATTTTTTTAATTTCGGAATAATTTTAAAAATTAGGGAAAATTAATATTTTCAAAAAAAAATTCTGATTTAAAGGTTGGATGACATGTGTTACTTATAATAGAACATAATCATGTGCATTTTACAGATTATGCACATGGTTTGCTATTTTTTTTGTATTTTTTTAATTTCGGAATAATTTTAAAAATTAGGGAAAATTAATATTTTCAAAAAAAATTCTGATTTAAAGGTTGGATGACATGTGTTACTTATAATAGAACATAATCATGTTTATGTTACAGATTATGCACATGGTTTGCTATTTTTTTTGTATTTTTTTAATTTCGGAATAATTTTAAAAATTAGGGAAAATTAATATTTTCAAAAAAAAATTCTGATTTAAAGGTTGGATGACATGTGTTACTTATAATAGAACATAATCATGTGCATTTTACAGATTATGCACATGGTTTGCTATTTTTTTTTGTATTTTTTTTAATTTCGGAATAATTTTAAAAATTAGGGAAAATTAATATTTTCAAAAAAAAAATTCTGGTTTAAAGGTTGGATAACATGTGTTACTTATAATAGAACATAATCATGTGCATTTTACAGATTATGCATATGGTTTGTTATTTTTTTTGTATTTGTTTAAATTTCGGAATAATTTTAAAAATTAGAGAAAATCATTTTTTTTTCAAAAACATGGAGAATCATATTTACAGATTAATGAGTAATGACTAATGTATGTTTATATTTTTATTTTTTCGACAGGTTTTGCCGTTTTGGACTTTGGAGCTTCGTAGTTGTACTTTGTAGGCTGTAGCCCATAGGGTTTAGTTACTTTAGTATTTGAATTTAGTAGTTAGTACTTGATTTCATTATCTGTATTTAAGATTTACAATTACATTTATAAATTTTAAAATCTAAGTATTTCACTCTTAGACTCAGTATCTAAGTGACATAGCCACATCACATAAGCCATCTCTAATTAAAAAATGTCTAGGACTGGAACTGGAAGTGGAACTGCAAATGAAGATATTGGATGGGAACATTGTCAGAGGGTAGGTGGTGGAAGGCACCAAATAAAATGCAACTATTGTGATAGAGTAATAAATGGTGGAATTACGGAACTTAAACAACATTTGGCACATCGAAAGGGTCAAGTTGCAGGATGCATCAAAGTTCCCAAAGAGATAATGATACTGATGCAAGCCAATTTAGAAGAGTCAAAGGGAAAACGAGCTGCTGTGCAGAAAAAGAAAGATGATATCCTTGATGCGGCCCGACAAGAGGTATTTGGTCTAGAATATATGGGCGTTCGTGGCGAAGACATCATTGATTCTGAGGAAGATTCTGATCGAGAAATGACTATAGCTAGGAGAGAGCGTGCGCTATGCTCGTGAAGAGGAAGAACGTCGACGCACGTTTGGTTCAAGTGCGAGTGGGAGTGGGAGTGGCCAAGGGAGTACAACTGCAGCCCCAACGGGAAGTACAGCTGGGGTTGGAGGGAGTATGTTTGGTGGATTAAGGCGTATGTTTAGCAGCCGGCGGGGCACATCTTCACATGTAGCTCGTCATCCTATAGATGTAGATGTGAAAGAAGAAGATGTGCCTAGGAGACCCTTTGTTGATCCGATCCTCTTTAGGAAAGAATCTAGTAAACAAAAGAAGATAAAACAAATGTGGAGTAGAACTTCTGTTGAGAAACTGGGTAGGGCAGCAGCAAAGTTATTTATACATGCCAACATACCCCCTAATGCGGCAAACTCTCCATATTGGCAGGTGGTAATTGATGCAGCAGCAGAAGCAGGTGAAGGAATTAAAGCTCCCACAGCCAAGGAGATTAGGGGAAAATGGACAGACGCAGAGTATGCAGATACAAAGGCATAGGTAAATACCTTTAAACCCATATGGCAGGCCAGAGGATGCACGATCATGTGTGATGGTTGGACTGGCCCAACAAGACGCAGCATGATCAACTTCATGGTGTATTGCCACTTGGGAACAGTGTACCACAAGTCAATTGATGCCTCGGATGAAATAAAAAATGCTAAATATATTTTTAGCTTGATGGATAAAGTAGTGGATGAGATTGGGGAGGAGAATGTGGTGCAGATTGTGACAGATAATGAAGCAACATATAAGTCTGCAGGAAATTTGTTGATGCTAAAGAGAACACATATATTTTGGTCACCGTGTGCTGCACATTGTATTGATCTTATATTGGAAGATATTGGAAAGAGAAAGAATGTCAAAGAAATGGTTGAAAAAGCAAAAGAAGTGACAACATTTATTTACAACCATAATCACCTAGTTGCAATAATGAGGAAGTTCACGAAGGGACGAGAGTTGCTTAGGCCAGCGGTGACTAGATTTGCAACAAACTTTATAGCTTTAGAGAGTTTGTATCAGCATAGGGGAGAGTTGAGTGAAATGTTTGCTTCCCAACAATGGCTCAACACAAAATATGAGAAGAAGACATCAGGGACGCCGGTTGATGTTGTAAACACCATAAGAGACAACAAATATTGGAAGAGGGTTAAGAAAATTTTAAAGGTGATGGAACCACTGATGAGGGTACTTCGTCTTGTTGAAACCGATGAAGCACCTACGATGGGCTTCCTCTACGACGCCATGGATAAAGCGAAGTTGGCAATTCAACGTGATTGTTCAAGCTGGCAATCTTACTGGAATTTGATCGACAAAAGATGGACAAAGCAGCTCCACCACGATATTCATGCAGCAGGTTATTACCTAAATCCTAGGTATAGATATGCCCAATCATTTGTTATGGATGATGAGATTCGTATTGGATTAAAGAACGTGATAAAGAGATTAGAGCCTGACTTAGATGTACAAATAAAGGCTTTGAATGAATTGGATATATTTGGAACTTGCCAGGGTAGCTTTGGAGATATTCTTGCACAACATGCAGTACTTAAGTTGCACCCCGCCGACTGGTGGATAAATTTCGGAGAGACTGCACCGGCTCTCAAAAAAATTGCAGTAAGGATTTTGAGCCAAACAACGTCTTCCTCTAGTTGCGAAAGAAATTGGAGTTGTTTTGCACTTATTCATACGAAGAATAGAAATAGAATTCAGACTAGGACGTTAGATAGACTTGTCTTTATGCATTACAACATGAGGCTAAGAATGCGCATGCATTCAAGGAGGCCTACCAGTAATGCCGGTGATGGGGATTATTGTCCAATAAACTTGGACAATATTTATGATGAGGATGACCCACTTCTACCTTGGTTGGAAGTAAGGGAAAAAGAAATAGAAGATGATAGTGAAGAAATAGAAGTTGAAGACCCAGAAATACGCAGGGCACAGCAAGAGAGTCGTGCATTTGTGTTGGACCCAGAAAGGGGGGCGGATTTCATGCAAACTCAGCAGAAGAGTGCGAGCTCTAGCGATACTGAAACAGATGATGATGATGATGATGATGATGATGATGATGATGATGATGAGGCACCTAATGCTGGTCCTCCCACTTCTGGCATTGCTCAACCCACCGGGGTTACTGATACCATACAGCCGTCTACGGATCGCGAGGCTGATGAACTTCGACGAAGCAGGCGGGGCCGAGGGGGTCGAACTTATGAGTGTACTGAGTCACGATACAGCCAGCAAGAGCCTGGCTCCAGTAGTGCACCTGCAGGTCCTGCACCTACAGGTCCTGCTCCTGCACCGCAATCTACACCGACAGATCTGGAACATCAGCATGCGTATGGCTATGATCCGAGGAATTATGGGTATTCTTACAACCAATGGGATTATAGGGAATCTGTTCCGCCACTTTCATGTTGGAGTAGTCCTCCTGACGCTGTTCCACATCTACCATATGAACCAAATCCAAGTTATTCATCTCAATCTCAACAGCCTGGCCCTGAATACGAGTACCAGTATGGGCACGGCTATTCGACGGGCACTAGTAGATATCCTCACTCATGGTCAGAATCTTTGCCTAGTCAGGATCAGTCATCATCAGGTTTCGTTGACCTGATCTTTCCCTCTGGCACTGAATATTATGGATATGGAACAACAAGACCGCAACAACCCGATGATGACGACGACGACGACGTGGAGGTTGAGCAACCACAACAAAGCAGGTTTTCATTTTGGTGGTGAGTTCCGATTTGGTGAGTCTTTTCCATTACCCACATGGTCATACATTCACCAAAAAAACACACACTTTACATTGTTGAACTTGTGTTTAAAATAACTCCCCTGACAAGTGACAACCAGCCAAGTAATCTTTAATCAACATGCTTGCAGGGGAGTATATCAGGTATTACTAATTTTTTTTTCTACTTTAGAATTTTCAATTGGCAGGACAAGAGTCGGTCATAGATTCAAGATAAGAGAAGTCTTAATACATTATTTTTTGCAAGTCCTCACTCCTCACTCCTCAGGTATGTAAATAAATTGTAAATAATATAAAGTAAATTATAAAAAAATAATAGTACATGTGAAAATTGAAATACTTTGATGTTACATTTATTCTAATATACATATTATTGGTATTAGACAGTTAGAAATTTGAATTTATAAGTTCTGCAGTTATCCAGGTTATTAGCTTCATAAATTCACCAGATAGCCCGATACAGCTTTTTCACCAAAGAGTAGACCGCTTCACCACCATAAACATGTTCAAAATTATAAATGAATGCATATTTGGGATGTTTGGAATTTTCTGGATTTAATCCATATTTTTTTAAAATTTTTTGGCAAAAAAAAAAGTTGACCGTTACGGGGGGGCGTATCGGCCGATACGGGGCCGTATCGGCCGATACGGCCCGTATCCGTATCGGAAACGGTGGGCACCGTTACGCCCACCGAAACCGATACGGGACACCTTGGCCGATACGACCCCGTATCGGCCCCATATTGGACCGTAACGGCCCTGTATCGGATCGTAACGGCCCTGTATCGGATCGTAACGGTCCTGTAACAGTATTTTTCAAAAAATAAAAAAGGGCCGTATCAGCCGATAGGGGGTCCATAACAGCCGTTACGGCCCGTATCGTAACAGTAACGGTGGTGGCCATTACGGCCACCGTTACCGTTATGGAACACACACACACACACACACACATATAGGGAAAAGGTACTATGCGCTCGACCTCAAGGGAAGTTCCCATGAGGTCGAGCTGTGTGGGCCCCACTGTGATGTGTGATGGCATCCACACCATGCATTTGGTGGGTCCCATATTGGTTATGGTATATCCCAAAAATCAGATGTATCTGGAACTCAAGTGGGCCATACCAACTGAAAGGGTGTAAAATCATACCTACAACATCTAAAAGCATTTGTTAGGGCCCACCTGGGTTATGGATACAGTTAAAAATTGGTGTGACCTCTTGTTTAAGTGGGACACAGACAATAGATGGGCTGGATTTCTCAACATCATCTCAATTGATCCTATAAACGATCATAAAGGTTTAAATGGGTGGATATCCACTCTTAACTGTTGTCTATGTTGTGGCCCATCCAAGTCATGGATTGGCCCGAGTTTTAGGCCCATGGCCCAACGCGGAATGGTGCACCCGACTAATGGTGTGGATGCCCATAACACATTACTGTGGGGCCCACACAGCTCGACCTAATGGAAACTTCCCATGAGGTCGACCGCATTGTACCTTTTCCCATATATACATGAGGTCGACCACATTGTACCTTTTCCCATATATATATATATATATATATATATATATATATATATATATATAGAGAGAGAGAGAGAGAGAGAGAGAGAGAGAGAGAGAGAGAGAGAGCTTCGTCGCTTTGCTTAGCAACCTGACGCGCCTGGTGCGAAGCTACTCGATAGGTTATGAAATAGCTCAACTGAAAGGAGAAGTGCGAAGAAATCTCACAAGCTTCTCTGCAGGGACACGGAGAATAGGAAATGATTCATAGGGGCCAGCCCAGCTCGTCGCTTTGACCTCTGTCATTACGATAGGACACCTAAGGCCGTGCTCTTGCGAGAGAATTTGACCGACGTTGGATCCTTTGACCGAGAAAATCAACGGACCCCTGGAATAGCTTCATTTTCCAAGCTAATAGTGCCATTCCGTAGCGTTTGATGGCCTTTCGAAAGGCTTCGATTGAAAAAGCCTCTGAGCAGAAATGCATATATATAGGGACATGGTACTATGAGGTCGACCTCATGGAAGCTTCCCATGAGGTCAAGCTGTGTGGGTCCCACCATGATGTGGATCGGGCATCAACATTGTGCATTTGATGGGTCCCCTTTAGGTTATGGGATATCCCAAAAATCAGCTGTATACAGAACTCAGGTGGGCCATACCATCTAAAACCATGTGAAGACATGCCTAAAACTTCTAAAAGCACTTGGTGGAGCCCACCTAAGTTTTGGATGTGGCTGAAACTTGGTCTAACCCCTCATCTAAGTGGGACACAAACAATGGATGAGATGGATTTGTGAACCACATCTCGGTGGGCCCAATAAACGATCATGAAGGTTTTAATGGCAGACAACCCCTCTCAACTGTTGTATGTGGTGTGGCCCATCTAAGTCATGGATTGACCTGATTTTTAAGCCCATGGCCCAGCATGGAATGGTGCATCTGATTGATGGGGTAGATGTTCAACACACATCACGGTGGGGTCCACATAGCTCGACCTCATAGTAGTACCATTCCCCCCCCCCCCCCCCCCCCCCCCCCCCACACACACACACACACACACCCACCGAATGGCTAAAACTTTGCATTATTAAAGGACATGGGAAGGGTTTTTACCCAGAAGAAAGCATGTAAGTAATTGAAGGTGAGTTCAGTCATATGGTTCTTCCTTCCACGATGACAAAACTTTGAAACTCTAGCAGAGTATGATGGTTAAGATATAGGAACTAAGAAATTGTATGCATGGCATACAATGAACTCAACATAAACTTTATAAATCATACGCTCTAATTTAGATAGTTCTTAAATCCAAGATTACGTTGATTTGGTTTCATTGGTGTATATTTAATGGACAGTCAAACTGAGAACAACAACGGTCTAAATTCAACAAACAAATTCTTATTAGTCATAGCTTAGAGTCATTAAATAATCCGAATTTTGGATGATGACCTATCTAAAGTGTTTCCCAGGACATGGATGGTTTAATTGAGTTATTGTAAGCCGTGTGTATAATTTCAGAGTGCTTGAGTATCAACCATCACTCTCCGAGGGTGCAAATAGCTCCCCTATTAAAACCTCTCCTCCACTACTCTCTCCTGTGTCTTGCAAACCACTCACTCTCATCTCGCTGTATCTACTATTTTATGAATGCTAATGCCCCCATGGCCCAAAGGTTTTATGTAACACGTGGACAATCAACCTTGGATTCCAACTGTCCATTTGTTCCATACTGTTGTTGGCAGATGATGATGCAAAGATCACATTGATCTGATGATTCTAATCATCTGATATTGGCCATTTTGTTATAACTGTCCATTTTTGCAATTGATAGATTGGATGGTACATCATCTGACCAAAATGCTTGAAATTATAGGCAATTTGTGGGGGGCTTATCAAATAGAAGTTTAAAAATGATGATCAGAAATTCAGAACTATTTTTTCTTTACACAAGTCTTCACCACCCGTTTCATGCTATTGACTAGATGGTTAGGATATCTAATTGGTGTGATTTTTGCATTATGACCTACCGATAGTGGTATGAAGCAAATGGACAATCCAGTTTGATGATCGACTGTCCACGTCTTTAAAAGCTTTGGGACAATGCTAACCTCCCCAGTCACCATGAAACTTGGAAGTTGCATTGTCCATATGCATGTATGTGTTGATGCATGTGTGTGTATGTGATGAATATTATAGCTAGGATATTCGACCAGAAAATGGCCAAATATCATAGCCAGGATATTCCAATCTAGGGGATGCTTGATGCCTCTGTCATCAACTGTGGGTCCAATCATCTCAACGGTTTGGATCACTGAGCTATCCTCCCCACTTGTACAAACTGCTCCATCCCTGGTGGGGTCCATCTCAACAATTTGATTTTCACGCTCTTCGTGCTTGCTACATCATTGAAACAGAATGTGAACATTCTTGTTTGACCTGTTTCTACATTGTTTTCTTTTTTTAATAGATCTTTTATTAATTTGGGGGTATATGGAGCTGTGATGCCCACTCATGTTCGTTGCTCCCTCTCTCCCTCTCTCTCCCTCTCTAAATAAAGAACCATTCATCAGAAAACAAAGAAGAAAATCTCAGATTATCAGTTAGTTAAAAAGAAGCCTTAGAAAACTTTCTTTTGAAATTTTGTTCTAGAAGCAATGCCAAACAGGCCCTAATTTTCAATTTGTACAAGTTTGCTCTTTGACATTTGCTGCTTACTGGTTGTAGGTATCGGCTTAATGAAGAGAAAGCAGAATGGATGATATATGTAACTGATGTTGGTCAGTCACAACACTTTGAAATGCTGTTCAGTGTATGTATCATTTGCCATCTCAAGCTATGCAATTTTGTAGTAGTGGTATGCGTTAAAAAAGGGAAAAAAGAAGAAAAAAGAGAGAAGAATGTTACTGTCACGTCTTCCGTTTCTCTCTCTTTTCTTTACCTGTTCAATTAGATTGTGTGCCCCATGCCATGGTTTTTATCATCAACCACATACTATCTTTAGTGCCCCGTAAAAATGAAATTTGATATCTAAATGATGGTGCATGTGATATGGTCGTTGCTTTCAAAAGTTGTTCTGAAATATAATAATATTGCATTCCCCTGCTTGGTTGAATATATCCAGTCACAGTAACTGGAGCTGGCAGTTTACTTACTTTTTAAGAGGTTTGAGCTGAGACTTGTTTCTCCACTGCTTGCTTCAGGCTGCCAAACGTGCCGGTTGGCTTCCAGCTAGTGGCAATTCATACCCAAAAACAAACCATGTTGGGTTTGGCCTTGTCCTTGGATCGGATGGCAAGCGGTTCCGGACTCGGGCTACAGAAGTTGTTCGATTAGTTGATCTACTCGATGAAGCCAAAACTCGCAGCAAAATGGAACTCATTGAACGGCTTAACACTAATGGTACTCGGATTACTAGCATTTATTATAATCTCCTTCTTTAATGGTTCAGCTTTCGTAGTGCATCTCTTTAATATTTTTAAACTCACTACTGGATTATAGCCTCTGTCTGGGCTTCAAATATGCATTACTGAAAACCCTGTAGCACATTCATTGAGATTATCTGAGCTTTTTTAGGTCATTTAATGCTCTGCATGTTGTTTTATGTGTTTGATCAGGTAAAATTGCAGAGTGGAACGATGAGGAGCTTGAAAAAACTGCTGAGGCAGTGGGTTATGGGGCCGTCAAGTAAGCTTCCCTTTTCATTTCCATCTAGAAATCAAGTAAATTTAAATGCCTTAGTGCTGTTTTAAGAACCTAAATATAATCTCCTTGATGAGAGGGGAGGGCCTGAAGTTATTTTATTTCATGACACTGGAACTGATTCACTTTTTCATTTGGTGGCTTGTAACAGGTATGCAGACCTGAAGAACAATAGGCTGACTAATTATACATTTAGTTTCGATCAGATGCTTAATGATAAGGTGGGTTATGTCTAGATTTTATAGAGTATTTGTATCAAGACTTACTGATCCAAAGATATGTACACATGCCTTTACTATTTAAGAGACATCAAGCCCACATGCAGATCTAAATGTGGTCAGATATGTGCGACTCAGAAACATGTTTCAGGTGGGTCATACGATGTAAGATGATCTGACCCAAAATCAGGTGGTCAACTCATCATACATATAAGAAAAGGGCAGTTCTAAAAGAATTGCTGACAGTTTACATTCAACATTTGCCTATTGCCCTCCTGATGAGGGACTTAGCTTTTTTTTGGGTCAGGTCATCTACTCAGTGAGGCACACCTGATCCTAGGTTGGTAAAATGGTGTGGTAGAACTTTTTCTTAATAGTTTTTTTTTTTCTTTTCAATTTTGGTTCTTGTCTGATCATTTGCCTTGTTTCAGAAGTATTTTTTTCTTGTAGAAGCAGAAGTACATTGTTTATTTTTGAAAGTTTTTTTTTTTTTTTTTTTAAATTAAAATGATGTAGCATTAGAATGGTTTCTAACTGAGGCTCTTACTGAGATGTTCTTAGCCAGTGCCCTTATGTTTTACATTTTCTCGTTAGTGTTTTCTGGCATTGTTTACTTAACCCATGCTGCCCATTTCTTGCCTAACAGGGCAATACTGCCGTTTACCTGCTGTACGCGCATGCTCGTATTTGTTCAATCATACGAAAATCTGGTCAAGACATTGAAGAGTTAAAGAAAGTAAGTTTTGCCTTTTGCTATTCTGAAACCCTGTTGACAAAATTATGTTGGTGATATTTTTGCTTTGTGCCTTGTATTTTTTTAATCCTGGGTTTTTGTTTCTCGTCTTCTGGTTTGACAGAAGGGAACTATTGAGCTGCAACATCCTGATGAACGTGTTTTGGGTCTTCACCTTATACGATTTGCTGAGGTATGAATGGGTTTGAAAAGAACTGATTCTCTGGCTTGCACAGTTTTCATAAATTTCTTCAGTTTCTTTTCCACATACACTGACAGTTTGCGTCTTCATTAAGTATGTATGACTTCATTGTGCTCAGTGAGCACCTAGTGTTGGTTGCATGTTATCTCCCACTATTAAAAGACGGCTGGCAGGAATCTAGCAAGCCTTTCCTGAAAAGTGTGATTTTTCAGGAATCTGCCTTTACCAGATGGTGGGAGGTGTGCATTAACTATTGGTGCACAATGTGATCAGACAATCCTTCCTTCTTCTTTTATATAATATAAGACATGCTTTTCAACCTGAAGAGGCAACTTGGAACATTATTTGTTAAAAAAAAAATTCTTCAGTATGTGTTGAGAGTCTTGATACTGTTATTAGGAAGGAAAAAAAAGCTCTAATGTATTCTTCAGATGCTATATAGTACTTACTGATATATAACAGTTCATATGGAACTTCTGCACACATGCACATGTGCATACACATAGGCATGCGTTGGAAGACTAGAGAAGGATATGGTGGAGTATAAGAGCATTCAGAGTAACTGGGAAATTGTTCCGATCGTGTGATGAAATGGAGAATTGATTGAGTTGGTTTGGTCATGTGCTAAGAAAACCAGGGGCAACCTTGGTCAGAGGAATTTTGAATAGGGTTGAAGTGCCTGAAAGGAAGACAAGGGGTCCTCCCCTAAAACTTCTTGAAATATTAGAGGACCTGAGTGGTGATATGAAGGTTTTACATTTATGCTGTGTGAAACTTTATATTGTAGCCTTCTCAAACATGTGGTGATCGGAACTTCCGTTATGGTCAGAGTTGTCCAATCACTCCTATTTTTGGCCTGTAGCCATCCACATGACAACCCACCAGATCAACAGTCACATCACAACATGTTTCCCTCATGCAGCTTGAGGGAACTGCATGGAACCTTTTGTGCAGTGTGTGCTGCATCTTAGCATCCTCTCACACACCGAGTGACTATGACATGCATCTGCATCATGGAGGTGTTTATACTTTTTTCTGTTGAGCTTGTGGGGCTGCCATTATCTCCTGTTTTGTTCCTGATAGCTTCACATGCTTGTGTATTCGAATTATATGGCTCTTAGATGTTCTTCTGATTCCGATGGCTGTTGACATGGTTTGTGTTGTACTTTCAGATAGTTGAAGAAGCTTGTACTAATCTGCTTCCCAACATTTTGTGTGAATATCTCTATGACTTGTCTGAAGCATTCACCAAGTTCTACACAAACTGCCAGGTATGATCCATCCCTCTCTACCTTCTCCATCTTATAAAATCCCGGCATTGTTTGCAACTGGCATGATTAAATGTCTGTATTTTGCATCTTATCCCACGACCTTATGTAGTTCCTCCCTTTGATGGGCTGTATCCCAAAATTCACCGGTTAGACAATTCCAACCCCTGGATTGGGCAATATTCTCAAGGAATAATAATGGATGGTGAGAGGAACTTAGATTGGATTTGAGAAACATATGTTTTCTTTCCACAGAAGCCCCCCCCATGACATGGTTAGGAATGTAAGATACAGTGTGATTTTTGAGGTAGAGCAAATCTGCTCTGCGTGTATAATTATACTGTTGTTGTGAAATGTGGACAGGTGGTTGGATCTGCAGAGGAGACTAGCAGGCTGTTGTTGTGTGAGGCAACTGCCGTCGTGATGAGAAAGTGTTTTCATCTTCTTGGGATCATGCCAGTATATAAAATTTGAAACTATTTCTGATTTTTATTTTTCTCAACTGAGGCTGTCTCAACATATACCCAAAATGCAATCCAATATATTGCGATTAGAGTTGTACTAAATTGAATGTGTATGATCAAAATTTTGGGAAATCAATATCTTTTCTCTCCCTCCCTCTCTCTCTCTCTCTCTCTCTTCGTGATGGATATGGGAAAAAAGAAGCTAGTGTTTTTCTTTTCAAATGAGACATGCACATGCCAAAGAAGTTCAGAGGGAAGAGTTTGAAGAGTTGAATTCACGGCACTTGTGTTCTGTATCCAGGCCAACCATCTGCATGGCCTGCCTCAAAACAAGAACTTCCAAAGCAATTGAGCCACAATTGTGTATATGGACTCTGAACTTTTCATCACTTGTCCATTTTCCTCTTGCGCGTGTCCCACCTAATAGAAAAACCAGATTTTTGGGCCGAAAAGGGACGTCAATATGGACCCCGGCTAGCAAATGGCCCTGATCTTTTGCATGTGAGCCAAGCTGGCGTGTGTGCCTCCCATTGCTTCTTCAGTCTATTCCTCTTTTTGAATAAAAAAAGAAAACAAGAAAGACCAGATTTCAACAAGACATGAAAAACAAAATTCGGTTTGATCAAGATTCATTTTATAACTAGGTGAACTTTTGACATTTTACCAGGATCTACAATCTTCATGATTTTTAGATATTTTACCCAGGAGGTCGGGATCCCTATTGGTTCCTCACAGTTTGTAGATGCGGGGCCATGCTTGGTCTTTCCAAGCCATTGATATGATAGTCCCCCATCATGAATGGACCATTCCCAGAGTATCATTTTAATTGGTCGAGTCTAAACTTCTCGTTGTTGGCCTGCAAATACACTGTTGAAAGAAATGCATAACAAACCACATCCAGAGGAAAGACCAAGGATTTGATGGCTAGGATCTTCCAATTTGAGTGATTTTACACAGGTGCTCCACATCTACAAACTAATTTCCAGTTCGGTCCCATGAACAGGGAACTCGGCCTCAAAATTGTGTCAGTTTCAAGAATGGAAAAATCTCCATACCTCAAGAGTTACTCCCAGTCGTGGAGGTTCAGTGCTTCAATTACAGATGTTAAGGGCCCGTTTGGATACTACCAAATAAGTTACTTTTTCTACTTACAGCAGTCGATAAGTAACTTATTTCAGATAAGTAAGTTTGGTTTCTGATTAGTGATAAGTAACTTTTTTACTTAAAAGTATATAATCACTTCAGCTAATTTTTTTAACTTCTTAGCTTTTTTGGAGAGATGAAAGAGAAGAAAAGCTGTTAAGTATGCTGTTTACCAAACATACTTATTTTCTTAGTAAGTAGAAACCAAGATAAGCTACTTGCAGCATAAGTAACTTATCTTAAGCAACTTACGATCCAAACGGGCCTAAGGGTGCCTTTGGATGCCACCAAATAAGTTACTTTTTCTACTTACAGCAACAGATAAGTAATTTATTTGAGATAAGTTTGGTTTATGATCAGTTATAAGTAGCTTTTTATTTAAAGTAACTTAATGGCTTAAGTTTAATAAGTAGAAATCAAGATAAGCTACTAAAGGCATAAGTAGTTTATCTTAAGTAATAAGATTCAAACACGCCCCCTAATTGTCTCATGGAGAAGAATTTCAAAAAGATTCATAATTTATAAACATTTTCAGCACGTCTGCCACATGGGGCCTCTGCTAGTTGTGCATCTCATCTAGGCCCTTACTGAGGATCTGTTTGGATGTACCACCAAATTGTGATCGATTTGGCTTAATCAATTTGCTAGGTGGTGTTTAGATGAGTCCTGAAGATGGTTAACCAATGCCCAATGAACTGTTCACTTTTATGCCAATCAGGATTGCTGGTTCTGTGGGCCATCTTGAATTGCCGATCCCAAAAAATGGTATCCAGTGGATTTATAAAAAAAACAATCCAATCAGTTTTCATTTTAGGTCCATCTTCCCTTTTGTGGTAGGTTCGTGATGCAACTGGAATTGGAATGGAGACTATTTGCGATAAACTCTCTCCCTTTCTGTGATGGGCTTGTGATGCAACTGGAATTGGAATAAAAAGATAAATGCACGTCCCAGAAGTATAAGCACAGAGATATCATGTGCAATATCTGCATAAATCCTGTGGACAGTCCAATTGAATAGTTGATTTGGGCTCACATCCGTCATCGTATCAATCTAGACTTTTGATACACCTAGACCTGTCATCATATCAATCTAGACCGTTGATATGGTTCAATTCTCTATTGTAGATGGTTGGGTCTTTAGCTAAGTTGCTTGTGTGGCCTTGGTCCGCACCTGATTTATAGTCTGATGGTCCAATGGACGGCGTGGATATGAAATATATAAATCAAGGTGGGCTCCCCTGTAAGGGCCGCACCATCTTGGCTGAGGCCAGGGCCGCACCTAATCCGCTCCGATACAAGATTTGTATTCTACAGTTGCTGCGGGTGGGCCCACCCACGTTTGGCATCCAACCTAATAATTAGGGTTGCCACACCATAAAAATTGGACGGCCCAAAAATCCGGTTCATCCAACCATCACGTGAATTTGAAGGTTTATGGATTGTTTTTCATTGCTTTCTATGGTAGAACCGACAGAGGATCGAACCGGCGTCTGATCAATTTCCTTTATTTACAAAATGACTAAACTGCCCTCCCTCTGCGTGCATGCGTAAAACCCAAACCAAACCCTCAGCTATGTTTCCGTCCGTCCATCGTCGCTTTCAATCCTCAGAGAGAGAGAGAGAGAGGAGACTGGAAAAGAAAAGACATAAAACCGGGTTTAAATGCATCGCTTCCGTTCTTCCATCCATCACAACCTCTCACTCACCTCCCAATTTCCCGCCAATTTCTCGCATCACTCTCATTCTCCCGCCCATTTCTCGCCACCGTCTTGCTTCCTCGCACCCAAACCCATGTCTCGAATGCTCGCCCGCGCTCTTCCTCTCGCATCCAAATCTCCTCCAATCACAGCCGTCCATTCACGCTCCTTCTGCCCTTCTCCGGCCTTCTCTCCAGGCTCGCCCGTCTCCCACCGTAGCTTCCACGTGTCCTCCCGAAATCCGAACCATCCCAGGGCACTCGCGGGGATTTTCGGGTCCCAGAGAGGGTTCCGGAAGACGACGCGGAGGAGGGCGGCAGCGAAGAAGCAGTCATCCAAGGAGAAGCAGTTAGAGCTCATTGTCAGCATCTGCATTGAAGAAGAAATGCCCGACGATCCCGAAGTTCTGGTATTTTTGTGTTTTTTCTTAGTCTTTTGTAATTCTAAGGGGTCGTTTGGATGCTAGTAAATCATCTACTAGATGACTTAAGTGCTAGTAAATGATTTACTACTGTCTGTTTGGATGTAAGTTGTAAACGATTTACTAGTAAATCATTTACAGTGTTTGAATAGCCTGTAAATGGGTTATATCCTGTAATTGTATATTCACACCTGAAAAACAAATCAGCAAATAACATTCAAATTGCATATTGGAATTTCCTTTCAAGTGGATCATTGGGTTAAGCCCATGTCACTAAAGCTTAGAGTTAATCCTCAAAGAAAACTGAGTAGTATGTGAGCCATACAAGTGGACCCACGAATTTGAGGTCGTCGGAGGTGGTTGAGATCGTCGGTCCAGTAGAGAGCGGCCTGCCGGAAGGGTCTTTGAAGCTTGGAAGATCACCAGAGGGAGGGAGGGAGGGCGAGAGATTGCAGAGAGGGAGAGGAAGAGAGAGCCGTTGGATAGACTGCAACAGCCAGGTGCGAATCTGCTAGTAAATGGAAATTTCAAAAATAGATCCGTTGCCATTTACAACCCCTCATTTCATTTACTAGTAAATGAAATCTCACCTTTTCGCTAGTAAATGGTAGAAGGCATTTGCTAGTAAATGACTTACAGGTAGTAAATGATTTACTAGCAAATGGGAGCATCCAAACACAAAAATGGCCTTACTAGTAAATGATTTACAGGCTATCCAAACGACCCCTAAGGTTTTTTGTGGAATTGAAATTTACACCCTCCCATTTTGATGGATAGATACCTTTTTTTCTACTTAGGATATTTAGAGCAGTGAAAGGAGGGGCTGTAGTAAAATTCCGTCTTTATAGTTTCCTGGAACATATAGTTTTTGGTGGGATTGCTTGATCTTTGGTCAGAGTATGTGGATAGTATCCCAGAGTGCTAAGTTTCTACAAGTGGGGTCAACCATTCAGTGATCCAGATTGTTGCTCTTATTGCCCCACCACAAATGGACAATGATCCAAAAATTTCCCTGATAGGACAATCTAAGCTGTTTCATTGGTGGGCTGGGAATGGACGATTGAGAATGGTATACAGAAACTGTCCTCATTCAGTGGAGAAGTGGTCACGGATTGGATGGCTAGGATCCTCTTTGGCTCTTGGAGTCGTCCACATTCACTGGAGAAAAGATCACAAGATTAGATGGCTTAGTCCTCCAATCTGGGATTTTTTTTTTTTTTTTCAGTTTTGGTACATCCACAGTGGGGTCCATTTGTTCCATGGTCTGGATCAATGGGCTACAAGCCTACTTGTACAAACTTAAGGCCCGAGCATACTATTGATGTTCTCATATAATTCCTGCACAGCTGTGTACGTTGAGCATGGAACTTCAAGAATATTGTGATATTGTCTTGGTTCTCCTTCCATGTGGATTTCATTCTGTGAATTTTTTTTTTTCCAATCGATGTAAATTTTTTTATTTTTTGTTGCTGTGATTTAAAAAAAATAATATATATATATATATATATATATATATATATATATATATATATATATATATATATATATATATATATCTTGTCGTGACGGACATTTCCATTTTGCATACGGGTGCAGAACATTGCAGAAATACTTCGATTAAATGTTCCCATGGCCATGAAGATTGCATTTGATGGTCTGAAAGATTCAGAGTACAAAACAAGAGATACTTCCATAGATGACGTTGGTAAATTTGAAACGGTCGAGCTAGCTGTATTGCTTTGTAATGATGATTTTATTCGGAAGCTCAATATAGATTGGAGAGGTGAAGATCATGCTACGGATGTTCTCTCCATGTCACAGCATGTTCCTGAACTTCAGCTTCCCATTGTAAGATATCGATCTTGTTATAAGGTTTTTCTTAGGCTCGTTTTTTGTTTACCGTGCTCTTCTTTTTCTTTTTCCTACTTTTTTAGTTGTTTTGATATGCTTTTTTTAAAATACTTTTGCAGCTTATGTTAGGCGACATTGTAATTTCTGTTGAGACTGCTGCAAGACAAGCAAAGGAGAGAGGGCATAGTCTTCTTGATGAGATACGCATCCTCATGGTTGGGTCAGCAGTCTGTTTTACATGCTTATCACATGCTGTCTTAATAACTATTATTTGCAGCATTTTTCACATTTATTCAACTTTTAGCCTGCTATGTTAGCTTACTTTGCAGCTCTTGTTTTGTACTGTTGTGATGCCTCTTTCTTCCATGTCTGTTGAGTTTCCATAGGGCTGTCCACATTTTTATGGGTCAAAATTCATAATGCTTTTGCTTCTATTCAGGTTGATAAATTCTGCGCCTCCCCAGTGATTTCTTTGGAAATTCAAATTCATTGATACATGTGGATGTTAAAATAGGGTCAAAGAAAAAAAGATGATGTAAAACTATAGAGAGGTGGTTCAACAAATGTAGAAATGAAGTGGCCATGTGTAACGAACCAATAAATAGCACACACCTGAAAACAGATGTAGCTAACCACATGCATCTATGCACAATTGCACATATGCATGCGCTATGAGATTCAGAGGGCACATGCCCGTAGATTGGCCCAAATACAATGCATTCACAGATGCCTTTTTCATTCATGCTCAAATCGGTAGCCAAAATAGATTTGTCTTTCTGCAGGTTCATGGGTTACTGCATCTTTTGGGCTTTGATCATGAGATTAGTGATGAGGCTGAAGAAGAGATGGAAAAGGAGGAGGAACTTGTTTTGAAGAGTCTTGGCTGGAAAGGGAAGGGTCTAATTCAAAGTGCATATGATGCTGTAACTGATGGAAGCCCTCAAACAGGACTTTTAGATGGTAAATTCACTGGATACTTATTCTGACAGTTGCAACCTCCTTTATCTGTGCAATCCACATGGTCCTTCTCTTGGATGCATATGTCCTTGAATCACTTTCGAGGTGTAAGATATTATAAAAAAAAGTTGTTAGTTTGAGACTTTTACAGGTGAAAGTTTACATGATAGAAAGAAAGAAGGCAGTCTGCGGTTTTATAAACCAAAATTCAGTTATATCTTCTTGGATATGGATGGTGAGCTTTGATTTTTCTTGAAAATGATTAAACTTCTCTTGAATATTTTGGGTTGCCAATAAACAACTTTTATGCAATTTTAGGTACCCTGCTGAACAGCAAAAGTCAAGTTTCTTCTAGAAATGCAGAAGCTGTGAAAGAGGCTATATCAAAGGGAGTAAAAATAGTGATTGCTACTGGAAAGGTGAGATAAACTAACCCTTTATCCTTGAACTTTATGATCTTTCTTATTCCGGGGAAGTTAATTTTGGAAGTTTCTTAGATGACGTATTACCACCCTGTCGTTATGCCATATACTTTATTATTCTACTTGTTGGATTGGTTGTGAGGTTCCTTGGAAAGTTATTTCTTCTTTTGCATCAATACTGAAGCAATATATGCCCTTGCATCATTTTCTCATTATAGTTTCTGTTAAAGCTGTCTAATGTTGCCTTGATAGAAGTATCACAGTGTTTATCACATTAACATATTTGACTTTTTTCTAAACAGACTCGCCCAGCGGTTATAAGTGCTCTGAAGATGGTCGATTTGGCTGGCAAAGATGGAGTTGTTTCTGAATTTTCACCAGGGGTCTTCCTACAGGTTTATTGGCTTGACTTTGTCTCCATTATTTTGTTTGCCTTATTTATCAGATCATTTTTGGATTATAATTGTGGGATGCAGCTGTTCTCACTTGAAAATTTGACATCTTTGTGCTCATTTTCATTTGGGGTACTCTTTTTCCCTTGAGCGATGAAAACTTTGGAAAAGAAATAAATTCCCATGGATATCTACTTTTCCCCTGTTTGAGAAAAAGAAAAAGTAGGTATAGATATCAGCTTCCATTTCCAAGGTTTTGCTTAAAAAAATGGATATTGATTTCTTTAAGAAGTCTATTAAATGTAAATTCCCAAGGTTATGAGAGACTGCTCTCGCTATTTGGCCGTAAACCATTTAATCTTTCCATGGAAAGCTGCACTCCAAACGGAACAATGAAACTATGGTTGGGTTCTTCAGTTTTCCATTTCCTAGGGATTCTATAGGAGTTTTCCATGGCCTTATTTTGGATTCTCTCTATCCATATTCATATTTTGCATGAACAACCCAAGTGAATGTGAGGTGAGGTGAGGTGAGCCTTGCTGAGGTGAACGGAGCTGAAAGTCCGCAAAGGTCCACGGAGAGGAGCAACACTTCGGCACTTCCAGAGGGGAAGGAATCGTTTGACCCACTTAGCGTCGAGGAGAGTGTGTAGCAGGGGGAGGCAAATGGGAAAAACAAGGAGGTTGAAATAATGGAGGTCAGTGAGGAAGGTTAGGGGTGGATTCTCGTAAGGGGAAAGAAGAGGGATGGCCAGGGGAAGAGAGGGAGTGTGTTTGTTTCCTTGAAGGAGCTTCCAACTCTCATCGTCAAAGGACACTCGGCTGGATGATTGCCGGTTCATTTCGTTAGGGTGTTCAGAAGGGCAGGGGAAGTTATGGAAGTAGTCATCCCTCGCTTCCGAGGGTTAGGTGTACCTCGAGGGTTTGCTTTCGTCTGCATGGGATCTGAGGAGGAGCTGGAAGAGGCTATTAGGCCATTGAACTGGGAAAGCTTTGCTAGAAAGAAGATGCTGGTTCAAAAAGCCAAGTTCGGCCTCGATGTCACGAATTGAGAGGGGGAGGAGGAGGTTGGCAGGAAGGGAAATGGTTCGAAGGCCTGAAAGCCAGGCATGTCATGCACTAGTGGAGGGAAAGAACCCTTAGGCCTTGTTTGTTAACACTTAAAATAGTTACTTAATGCGGAATTGAGAAAATGCTTTTTGTAAGTGTCGTTTCTTAGCACCGAATTCCGAAAGCACTCTGTGATTTTTCCCTGATTTTTTTGGCGACGGAAGTCTAGCTTAATGGTGAATACAGAATGCACTCCGCCAATTTTCTAAATATATATATATATTACTTCCACAATTACCCTTGCTCAAAATTGCTACGAAGATTTTCTTTCTGCAGGATGGATTGCATGATACACAACCCAACTCTAACGTCTTTAGGCCCCACCATGATTTATGTGTTAGATCCACACCATCCATCAACCTTTTCAAATCATTCTAGAGCATGATCCCAAAATGAGTCACATATAAAGCTCAAGTGGACCACACCATAGAAACCAATGAGAATTGAATGACTACCGCTGAAACCTTCCTAAGGTATAATATGAGGTTTGTTTCTCATCTAACCTCTTCATAAGGTCACACAGACCTGGATGAAAGGAAAACACAAATACCAGCTTGATCAGAGCCTTTTGTGACCCTAAGAAGTTTTCAATGGTAGGCACCCAATTCCCACTATTTTTTGTAGTGTGGCCCACTTGAGCTTTATATCTGCCTCTTTTTTCTCCTTATGCCCCAAAATGATATGGAAAATTAATGGATGGGATGGATGAACCATATACATCACTGTAGGCCCCACATAGCCCCTGTCAGGTCCTTCTGTCTCCAGCATTAACGCTTCTTCATGGATCCCATGCGGATTGCCAAGCCACGCTAAAAAAATGAGCAGGCTACTGGACAGTGATCTGTGTGCCTCATCATGATATATATGTTTTATGCACACCGTCCATCCGATTTATGAATTAATTTTAGGACATCTGACAAAAAATTAAGCAAATCCAAAACTCAAGTGTGCCACATGAGAGGAAATAATGGGGATCACTGACCGCTGTTGAAACATTTGCATGGTTGCAAAAGTTTCATATCATGCTTAGTTTTTAGTGTTTTCACTTCATCCCAGTGTGAATGAACTTATAAACGGTTTGGATGGCCTATAAATATCAAGGTGGGGCAAGGAAGATTTCAATCCTATAAAACTCTTTCCCTAGTTTTCCCACTCTTGTGGCCCATTGGAGTTTTGGATCCACCTCATTTTTTGTCGTAGGTCCTAAGTTTATATAAAAATATGGATAAACGGGGTGGATTTCTCCCAAACATCACAGTGGGCCCCATCGAGCATCCCAGCGCCGAACTGCCTTTGGCAGGAAATCCACATCTAGAATCCAAGCGGATTTCGTCCTTCCACCACTAGGCCGAAGCGGAGGCATCCTTCCATCGCCCGGACTATAATCCATCTAAGCATGGCTCTTTAGGGCTCACCGTCATGTAAGGGTTTTATCCACGTCGTTCATCCCTTTTCTAAGATCAATTTATTGCATGATATAAAAAATGAGGTAGGTCCACAACTCAAGTGGACCACACCAAAGGATGCAACGGTGATAATGACCCCTACACTATAAACCTTTCTAGGGGCTAACGAGATGTTTTTTAACCATCTAACCTATTCATAAGGTCATGTAGACGTGGATGAAGTGAAAAAACAAATATCAGCTTGATTCGAAGCTTATGCAGCTCCCAAGAAGTTTTTAATAGTGGGTATTCAGTCCCCACTTTATTATTTTTTTTTGAACGTTGATGGTATATATAAAAGACCGAAGTCGAAGAATACATAGATACAAATATACAAAGAAGTACACAACCCAACCCCAAACTCCCCCAAAGGAGCAGAAAAACAGATATAGCTATCTCTACATCCCCTAATCCTTCAAATTGAGCATTGCTCTATTGAAAACTTGCACCGGCCCACTCTTTTTGTTTTTGAAACATCGTTGATTTCTTTCCCACCATAAAGCCCATAGAATTGTTAATAAATTTTTACGCCACACCTTTATCTTCTCTTTCCCTAATCCCCCGCCATGCCAAGCTATGAGAAATTCGACAATCGTCTTCGGGAACACCCAAAGAACCCCAAAGGATTGGAGAAGAAGACCCTACACTTCTTTGGCAAAAATACAATGCATGAATAAGTGATCCACAGATTCGCCATCCTTGTAACACATCAAGCAAACATTTGGGAGACACATATTCCGCTTATAAAGATTATCTACCGTTAGCACTTTATTCTTACCTGCTAGCCAACCAAAAGCCGCCACCTTCAGAGGGGCACCGTAATGCCACAAAAAAGCCATTGCCGCCATCTCAATATTTTCATCAGAAACACACAAGAACCAGTAGAAAGATCTAACTGAGAAAGATACTGTCTTAGACTTGAGCCATCTCAAAGAATCCGCTTATGTAACCAATGGAGAGCAATTTGATAACATATCAAGCAATAGAACTAACTCTTCAAATTCCCCATCTGAGAGATTCTTTGATGCAGGACAGCCCTAAATATGATGCATGCTCATGATCACAATTATCCAGCGGAAGTAAAAGCAATAATAATAATGAAATCTAGCATTAATCATCATAAACTAAGAAAACCAGAAAGAAAACATGCAATGGAACGGGCCATCATCACAACCATGGAGTATAGGATTCAATTAGTGCCTAGGTTGGATCTGGCGAGGGATGGAACCTCCCGATCTTGCATGGCGTTACCCAATCGATCAATGATGATCACTAGTCCGAAGAACCAGGAGGTTTCTCGGATTAGGGATTTGAGAATTTGGGGGTTTAGGGTTTGGATCGATTCTCAAGGTTTAGATCGTGGGGAATAATAAAACAGAAGTTTAGAAGGATAACAATAGGAGATAAAATACCTGGAAGAATTTGGAGGGGCACCAGAAGAAATCAGAAGAAGAAGATCAAGGAGAGAGAAGAAGCACCATGAGAGAGAGAGAGAGAAGAGAGAAGCCACCAAAGAGGTTTGCCTTTTCATTAATAATCAACTAATCACGTTATTAGGGCTTAGCCCACTTAAATAAGCAAGAAGAAAACATAAAAGTACCAAAATACTCCTAAAACATTGGTAAAAAACAACTAAAAAAAAAAAAACAGTTCGTACGTTGGTGGGGCGCCCCGTGACCAATTTGGTCGGGCGCCCGGCTAAGACAGAAACTGTCCAGCAATGGAAACTGAAAATCTGTTGAATTTCGGGCGCCCGGTGCCAAATTTGGCCGAGCGCTCGACTACCTTCAGAAAAGCATTTTTCTATTCTTTCAGTCGGGTCTTCTTCCATCCTACACACGTGTCTTCTATGTGCGTAGGGTCTTCAATGCTCCTCAATCATCGCCTCACCACAAGGATGGTACTTGTGGGTGGCGCTTTCTTCGTTGGTACACTTGAATGCTTTTGTTCTGCATCATACTTCTCGTCTGAGAAGAACTCGACTCCGGCGAGTTAAAACTCTTGTGGCGCTCTAGTAAATCTGGATTAACGCTCTGTAACTCCACTTCTATCAACCATGTAGATTCTGACGGTGGCTTGTTCTTCCATTTGACCAAGTATCTTTGGAAACCTCCGCCTCTCATAAAAATGATCTCTTCACCCAATATCTCCTCAATTTCTTCTTCATGGGTAATGGGTGGGGGGAGGGGTGGAAGGGGTTGTATAGCAAAATCAGAATAAGGCCATGAAAGGGACGATGGATCAACGATGGGATGATGGGAACGGACTAGATCTTCCACATTAAGAGTTGGGTTAATGCCCATTTCAGATGGAAGGTCGATTCGATATACGCTAGACCCAACCTTCTGCAATATTTTGAATGGTCCAGCACTACGTGTTTGTAATTTCTTAGCGGAACCTTGTGAGAACCGCTCTGGCCTTATCCTCACCATTACAGTCTCCTTTCTGAAATTCTTGCAATTTACGATGAGAATCAGCTGAGATTTTAGAATCATCATTGCTCTTATTTATCCGCTGTCTAATATGTGTATGCAAATCATGAATATGGCGTGCGAATGCATTGGCTGACTCTGAAGACCTTTGGATGACAGACATGGGTGACACTAAAGGACACTCTGAAAAATCCACGAACTTGGAATAAACAATCCTATGGAAATAAACAATCCTATAACCTAGAACTTGGAAAACTGAAACAAAAGGACACTTCTCATGGGTGACACATAATTTCTCATTATAAGTATTATAAACAATGATGATTTTCAAGTATCCCAACACTTGAGAACATACACTATTAATACCAAGTCTTAAGCAGATCTGGGCATCAGCCATTATGTCCAAAATGTCACCAAGATACGGGATAAGGACTATGGTCATCATATCCACCATGCCGTGAATACGTCGCATGATGGCTTGACACTTGATTGAAGCTTTGTGGGCGGTCAGGATATGCCCCACATGTGTGCCATATGCCATTGTTCTTGGAAGTGAAAAGAGCAGGCATGACACACAGAACAAAACTCCAACTCAAACTTTCCTTATTGAATTCTTCCCCAAGAAGTTTATCAAATTGACATTGCATTTCTATATTTTCTGCGGGGTTCACCTGGTATGGAGGAAAGCTTGATAGGACTAACCTATGGACAAGATCGATTGTGTGTTGAATGTCCCATATGGGTGAAAATTTATCCCATAAATCATCTGGTGGGATATCACAAGTCATGTGGGTGTCTACCATCATATCCTCACTAGTCTCCTTTTCAAATTCATTCGTGTGCATTATGGTAAGAGACTTAGATTGGTACTCTACATCACTTAAGTCACACATGACATCTGGAAGTGGTGCGGTCTCAATTTCTTCGACCTTTTCATCACTAGCACACACTTCGTCATCCTCAATGATGATGAGCGATGCTTCAATTTCTTCCATTTCCTCACTACTAACATTAGGCACGTACTCTTCCACTTCATAAACAACCTGATTGGATTCTTCCAACTGGCCACTCACCAAGGTATTATCTCGCTTCCAAGGAAAAATAATTGGTGTTAAACACTCAAATTGTTTATAAGCCGAGATTTCCTTAATAATGGGTTGGACCACTTTACAAGGAGGGGAGCATATTGGTTCTGTGTTTGGACGGGAAGGTGAGGCAACTTTCTTTTGAATCAAGGGCGTTTGACGATAAGAGATGGGAATATATTTTTCTTTTAAACGCTCTTTCATCTCGTCCCATTGTGAGATCGGGGCTCTCCCATCTTTATCAAGTCGTCGCTCCAAATCTGTCCAAAACGACTTGGCTTGGCCCTCCAATTTCCACTTGGCATATCTAACTCGACGATAATTCGACATATCATACCAATAAAAAAGATAGTCCAAGTCTTCAAGCCAATCAAGGAATGTTTGTGGGTCCATGTGACCATTAAAGTAGGCCAACTCATCGGAGTTCGGCTTTCCATTGGGTCTCGACGGCCACACGACAACACTTAACGGCCCTGAACGTCTATACTCCATTCATTACAGGGAGACTCTACGGACTGGGTGACTCACAATATGAATGCGATGAATTTAAACTACAATGAACTGACACTAATTAATTAAAACAGAAAACGATTCAAATCTGAAAATTTTTCAAATTAGGAAAGTTTCTAAAATTGGAAAGTTTCTAAAATTGAAAACTTTCTGAATCTGGATTTTCCTAAATTAAACCTAAAAATCAAAACCCTAATTTGATAACTCGATCTAGACACAAACCATGCAAGCCTAAGCTTTGATACCAAATTTGATGCAGGACAGCTCTAAATATGATGCATGCTCATGATCACAATTATCCAGCGGAAGTAAAAGCAATAATAATAATGAAATCTAACATTAATCATCATAAACTAAGAAAACCAGAAAGAAAACATGCAATGGAATGGGCCATCATCACAACCATGGAGTATAGGATTCAATTAGTGCCTAGGTTGGATCCGGCGAGGGATGGAACCTCCCGATCTTGCATGGCGTTACCCAATCGATCAATGATAATCACTAGTTCGAAGAACCAGGAGGTTTCTCGGATTAGGGATTTGAGAATTTGGGGGTTTAGGGTTTGGATCGATTCTCAAGGTTTAGATCGTGGGGAATAGCAAAACAGAAGTTTAGAAGGATAACAATAGGAGATAAAATACCTGGAAGAATTTGGAGGGGCACCAGAAGAAATCAGAAGAAGAAGATCAAGGAGAGAGAAGAAGCACCATGAGAGAGAGAGAGAAGAGAGAAGCCATTAAAGAGGTTTGTCTTTTCATTAATAATCAACTAATCACGTTATTAGGGCTTAGCCCACTTAAATAAGCAAGAAGAAAACATAAAAGTACCAAAATACCCCTAAAACATTGGTAAAAAACAACTAAAAAAAACAGTTCGTACGTTGGTGAGGCGCCCCGTGACCAATTTGGCCGGGCGCCCGGCTAAGACAGAAACTGTCCAGCAATGGAAACTGAAAATCTGTTGAATTTCGGGCGCCCGGTGCCAAATTTGGCCGGGCGCCCGACCACCTTCAGAAAAGCATTTTTCTATTCTTTCAGTCGGGTCTTCTTCCATCCTACACATGTCTTCTATGTGCCAAATCATGTGCGTAGGGTCTTCAATGCTCCTCAATCATCGCCTCACCACAAGGATGGTACTTGTGGGTGGCGCTTTCTTCGTTGGTACACTTGAATGCTTTTGTTCCGCATCATTCCTTCTAAACATAGGCATCCATGTAACCTCCTCCCCTCTTGAAGAAAAACAATTGCTTACCACTTTCCCCTCTTCGCTAGCAAGCCTGGCTAAGGATGGAAACCTCTCACTCAACCTCACCTCTCCCACCCACCTATCTAACCAAATTTGACTCTCTTTCCATCCCCCAAATAAAAGCCAATTCCTTCCCACACTCTTTCTTTCAAGGACGCCACCGATTTCCACAAATAGGAACATTGATACAAGGAAGAAGCCTTAGTCCACCAGCCCCCTTCCTCAACCCCATATTTTTCCCCTATTACCTTCCTCCATCTAGCCTCTCCCTTCGACCTGAACCTCCAAACCCATTTTCCCAATAGAGCAAAATTCATCTCTTCTAGTTTCAAGATTCCCGCTCCTTGAACCGTCGGTTTACAAACTTCATCCCATTTCAAAAGGTGAAATTTGTGCTTTTCTCCCGATCCTTCCCATAAGAAATCCCTTCTTCACCTCTCCAAAGCCTTAGGATAGATTTCGAACATTTGAAAAGTGACAGAATATACCGGGAGGTTCGACATAGAAGATTTAATTATCACCAATCTCCCACCCAAAGATAAGAATCTAGACTGCCATTTAGAGATCTTTCTCTCACATCGTTCTATAATGCCGTCCCATATGTGCTTCGCCGGTCTTCCTATACATAATGGAAGCCCCAAGTAAGTTGTAGGAAAGGATGCTTCCTTACACCCAAATATGTCTGCAAAAGCTCGTACTTTTTCTTTAGAAATGCCTATCCCCAAAACCTCACTTTTAGAAATATTGACTTTCAAACCAGAAACCGCCTCAAAACTTACTATAATCAATCGAAGATTTTCCACAAAAAAATCATCTGCCTTACACAAAAGAAGTGTATCATCCGCATACTGAATATGAGAGATCTGGAAATTTGTGTTATCCACTCGAAAACCCTCTATCAATCCCACTTGAGTTCCTCTGTCTAACATTTTATTGAGCGCCTCCATAATAGTGACAAACAAGAAAGGAGATAAAGGGTCGCCTTGCCTAAGGCCACGAGAGGGCACAAAAAAACCTTTAGGCGATCTGTTTACCAAAATAGAGAATTTTGCCGAACTAACACAAGCCCGCATCCGAAAACGCCCTTTTGGCCCACAACCCAGTCTGCCCAACCTATAATCTAGGAATGACCAATTCACATGATCATAGGCTTTTTCTAAATCAAGTTTGCAAATCATACTTTTCTCCCCTCTCCTATAGCAAGAATCGACACATTCATTTGCTAGCAAAGAACAATCTACAATTTGCCTACCATCCATAAATGCCCCTTGAGATTCCGATATAACATTTCCCAACACTTTTCTGAATCTAGTGGCCAACACCTTAGCTAGAATCTTATAGGGCCCCTCCAAAAGAATGATAGGACGAAAATCTTTCAAACATTCCACACCTTCCTTTTTGGGGATCAAAGCAATAAAGGTAGCTTTTAATTGCTTAGCAATTATACATGTATTGAAAAACTCTCGCAAGAAACCAATGACATCCCCTTTTACAACATCCCAAATTTTGTATAAAATACTATCGGAAAACCATCCGGACCATGGGCCTTCTCACTTCCCAAATCCGCCATTGCTTGCTTGATTTCATCTTTTGAAAACGAATGTTCCAACGAATTCGCTTCTTCTAGCGGTATCGAATCAAAATGCAAATCGTCCAGCCCAGGCCTCTTATCCCCGTCCTTAGCCAAAAGATTTTTGTAAAATTGTACTATTGAATCGCATATTTTGGATTTCTCTTCTATCAATTGAGCATCCACCACTAGGGAGGAAATTTTATTGACACGCGTTCTCTCACTAGCCGTCGCATGGAAAAATTTTGTATTCTTATCTCCCACTTTCAACCAAGTTGCTCTAGACCTTTGTCTCCATTTGATCTCTTCCTCCCTCACCCTTGCATTGTATTTCGCTCTGTAAACTTCCCTCCACGCCATTTCATCCTTTGACAACTTCATTTCCTCTTCTTTAGTATCTAGCTGTTGAATTTGCAAAAGAATTTCATCATTTTCCACCTCTCGACCACGAAGGACATCTTTTTTCCAATCCTTTATCTTCTGCTTCAAGCATTTCAATTTTTTGAAAAGAGAGACCCCTGCGCCCCCTTCCACTGAAAAGGATTTCCACCACTCCACGATCTTGAACCCAAAACCTTCGACTTCTAACCATGCCAATTCAAAGCAGGAAGGCCTTGGTCCCCAATCCTCCTCGTCCATTTCCAAAAGCACTGGACAATGATCCGAAAATGGCCTAGGGAGAGCCCTTTGGGAAATAAGTGGGAATTTCTCCGCCAATTTTGGGGAAATAAGGAACTTGTCCAGCCTGCACATAATTGGAACTACTTGCCCATTCGACCATGTGAATTCCATCATCTCATTTTGGAAAATCCAATCTGAAAATCTTTTCATGCTAGTAGAGATCCGTCCCCCATTTGACTTTTCATGATCTCCCTAACGACGTTGAAGTCTCCCCCCACACACCACAGCAGGTCCCACTTGCTTCAACATGAGTCCAATTCAGTCCACAGATCACTACGATATTTCGATTTACATGGCCCATAAACTGAGGAGAACACCCATTTAAAACCAGTCCCATTTTCCTTCAGCACCATTGAAACCATATAATCACCTACCCAACTGTCTTCTTTACTCCAGATTGACGAATTCCAGATCATTAGAATACCCCCAGCCGCTCCAACCGAATCTGCCGCTAACCAGTGCCTTTCCTTACTCCACCAAATCGAGTTGACTAAACTCTGGCTTGTTTCTGGCCACTTCATTTCCTGAACCGCTAGCACTTGAATTTTATACCTCCTGCATATATCTTTTAACTGCCCTCTTTTTTGCGAATACCCTAGCCCCCGAACATTCCAAGACATGATCTTCATCTACCGTATGTAGACCCAATTTGCCTCCCGACCACTGTTATGGCCCTGTCATCCGTAGACATGACTTGTCTATTTTTACTCTGAACCTGTTTTTGAATAAGCGGTCTGCCCCTTTCTTCTACCCATTCGAAATATGAGATATAATCCTCTGGTCAGTCTCCAAAGGTTACTCCCACTAGACGTGCCACCTCCATTGTCACCAACTTGATCCACTTCATCCCTTGGGCCATTAAATTCTGCTGGTTCGCCTCAGAGCTTCCTCTGAGATGCTAAAATTAACCTGTGAAGTTATTTCGATGGCCTTCCTGTTAACCGATTGTTGTCTCACTGCCAACAGGGTGACAGAAACTGGCTTATCAAACTCAATGCAGACATTGTCGTCCTTCCTAATCTGATGCTGAGCCTCTTCTGCCTCAAAAATCACTTGCCTTCGCGGTTCTGATCCATTGTTACTTATGGCGATGATCATGTGGCCTTTGTGAGCCCCTAAATCTGATGGATCAACTCTCCTCGATGATTCTGAAGGGGTTTGTATCTGAACCGACAGTATCGGCACATCACAACTATGATCCACCCTATCACTGATACATACTACCGCACTCTCTTCCACTCCCAATTGGCTCACCCCATCCTCCGTGGACCGTCTAGCATCGTGGTCAATTGAAGGAATACTTCCAGAAACCACAGCCTGTATAGAAGGCTCTGTTTGCTTCTTTAAGCCTTGATTCTGCCGGACTTTTGGTTTCATACCCTAAAATGACATGTAAATATGGATGGATGGCATGGATAAAATGTTTACATCACGGTGGGCCCCACAGATCCCTACTCGGATGGATTCTTGACCGTGCGGGGTTAGGACGCAATCTGCTTTCCCAGGAGGATTGTTGTTGGGAAATCGGGAGTGGATTCGGTGCTACTGCACCAATGTAACGAAAAACGGACGATTTTGTCAAGGGCTCCGTGGGTTCCACCATGATACATGTGTTTTATCGAAGCCGTCCATCCATACCCACTGTTCATTTTAGGGAATGAGCTCAAATAGGATGCAGATTAAATGCTCACTTGGACCACACCATAGGAAACAGTGGGATTAAATGCCCACAATTCATTGGACAATGATATTTTAATTTTCTATCGAATACTTTAGTTTATTTGAATTAAATAAACATTAACATAATGATTTTATTTTTATTTAATTAAAAAAATAAATCCTTGCAAAACATCTCCAAACAAGAAATATGGGCAAATATGTCAAATTAATAGATTATGGTGACTTCAGACGTTTGTTAACAAACAGGTTATTTCATATTCAATACTTAATTATCAGACTTCAACAACATTTACCAAACAAGTTTTTAAACTTCAAATTCTGATTTCAGATTCCGGCTTTAGATTTCAGATTCAGGCATCAGATTTCAGATTTAACAAACGAGCCCTTAGTAAAAGAGATGGGAGCCAGATTGTCTGCTTCAAGATTGAAGGTGGAGAGGTTTAAATCCTTCAAAGAAGCTTCGGCAGGGAATGGGGATTGTTATTTTCAGCCGGACAAGGTGATATATCTGAAAAGGCGCAGGAGATATACTCTTCTTGGGCTAGATGGGTGTGGAGGAAATCGTCAGAGGCAGGGACAAAGGTTTGCGTAGTGGAGAAGGCGAAAGAATCGTTCCGGTGGTCAGTTATGGCTATTACAAGGGAAGGGGCCCTACTTTCTCAGATAAGAACTTGGTTGAAGGTATGTTGTAGGATGGAGGATTGCGATTATAAGATTAAACCATTGGGGCTTAACGAAGTCTGGATCTTAGCAAAACCAGGATCTAATGTCGACGAGATGATAATGGCAAGGGTGATGTTCAATGATGGGCTGGTCCTCTCGATTCGCAGATGGAAGGACGGTTCAATCCTTGGAAGTGAAACTGCATGGTACCTCATCGGGGGGATTCCGCTGGAGTTATTGAACAGGGAGTTTCTTGTAGCGATTGGAGAATGTATTAGGGAAATTAAAGTTATCGACGAGGCTTCTAAGGCTGGGAAAGAGGTCAGTGTAGCACAGTTGTGCATTCGACGGAGAAGAACCCTATCGGAGCCATGATGCCTCATGCTTAGGATCAGGGAAATATCCTTGCAGTTGACGGTAGTTGAGGAGGTGTCGTGGGGAGCCTCTTGCAGATGGGGAGAGGATTGGAAGAGGTGAGAGGTTGGCTGGCAGCCCAGTGTTGTCGAAATGCAGAACGAGGAAGAAGGAGCTCCATCTTGATGGTCCGAAGGAGCACCGGTAGAAGACTCGAGGTGTTGGCACCACCAGAGGGGCCTTCAGGTGGTAGGTGGACATGTGGAGCATTCCCGTCCATCAATTGGAGTTAGATGTTCCGCGGGTGTTTCTGAGAGGCTGGGTACTCCGCCATCCTCCATGGCAGCTGGAGAGGCTTCACTTGGGTCGGCTCTTCCCACTCATGTTGTTTTGAGCGAGGTTCGGGCCAAACCTCTGGCCAACCCTGAGGTTGTGGTGGATGAAGTAGGTCCGGAGAGGCTATGGTCTTCGGCTCGGACTCGAACCTCTTATCCAGGCAATGGCAAGAAGACAGTGGTCCCCCTCGAGCTTTTTCCCAATGAACTAACTGTCAGCTCCCTACACGTGGTTCCGCCTTTTTGGGCGATGGTCTGATTGTTAACATGTGCCCTGATCAGATTGAGTTCGGATTAGAATAGGCCATGTCGTTGCAGAGTCCTCTTGCACTCGTGCCGACACGTGAGTTAGATCTCGCATGCGACTTGTTGGATTTTTTGGGTAGGGACCCTACTCTCTCTCAGTTCTACTGAAAGGAGATTTCTTCTCCCTTGTAGCTGAGGGGGTCCTCGAGCGATTCTGATGAGGATCGAAAGTATCTTTTATCCGCAGCAAGATCCCGAGGGAGGAGGAGGGTAGGCAGGCCAACTTGTTATCATTGCAACGAAGGACTGTCACCAAGGTCAGATGCTCAAATCTTGTGGTGTAGGCGAAGTTGTTGACAAGGATTACGAGTCGGATGGGGAATCTAGAACAGTGGCAGTAGTAGAAGACAAATTGACCAGCGAGCCGGGAAGGATAACTGCGGGGGAAGGTGACATGGAGACTCTGGACATCTTTCCTCTGTATGCTAAATCTGACAGGGTGGTTCCTAGTGCCTATGGTCTGGTACCCCATGACACAACGGCTGCCTCAGAAGATAGGGAAAGTATAGTCAAGCTTATCTCGAAAGAAGAACTGGACTGGACGAAAGATGTTATAAACAGAGTTGTGAAGAAGCTAGGTATGTCTTCTGAGGCTTGTGATGACGATGCAGTATGTTATTCCAGTTTATAGAGTAGAGAGGTTCTTTGTACATCCTTTGAGGAGATCTCCTTTGAAGCAGAGGGAGCTAATGAGACTCGCAAGTTCAGTCAATTATGAGGTGGGGAGTAAATCCAGTGCGGCAGCAAGGGGAAGAAGGGCAACATCAGTGTCACGATGATCATCCTTAATTGGAATGTGAGAGGGTTGGGTTGCAGCTCCAAGAGGGTTCGTGTTAAGGCCTTGTGTTAGAAATCGAAGGCTCAGATTTTAATGTTGCAGGAAACTAAGTTACCTTCTTTTGACAGGTCGGCTCTCGATTCTATATGGGGGATTGAGGAGAAAGAGTTTGGATGTTTGGATGCAAAGGTTCCAAGGGCGGCATACTTGTGTCTTGGAATTCCAGCATATGGTGTAAGGATACCAGCTGGTGTGGGGATTTTTCTATTTCAGTGGTTTTATTGATATCTCTTCTGGCTTTAGATGGTTATTCACAGCCGTTTATGGACCTTGCAATGCGGAGAAGAGATCAGACTTCTGGGAAGATTTAAAGGGTATTCCAGCGTGGTGCGACTCCTTGGTGCTTAGGGGGACTTCAATGTCACCCAGTTCAGGCATGAAAAGTCTAGAGGAACTCATATTTCTAAAAGCATGAAGGACTTCTCCACCTGGGTTCAACAGGCTGAGCTGAGTGATCTCCCTACGTCAAGTGCCAAATTCACACGGACAAACTACCATAGCTTTCCGATGATGTCATGGTTGGATAAATTTCTTGTAAATCAAGCTTGGATGGATGGATTCCCGTTGGTGCAGGTTTGTGGCCTTCCAAGACCTGCATTTGATCACAGATCGATTCTTCTAAAAGTTGACGTTGAAAGTTGGGGTCCAAAACCATTTAGGTTCGAGCTGTTGTGGCTGGATTCTGAAGTCTTTTATGATTTGGTTGAAAAATGGAGCTCCTATAAGGTGCAAGGGTTGGGCGGTTTCAAGTTGCACAAGAAGCTGAAACTCTTGAAATGGAACCCCCCCAACCCCCCCCCCCCCCCCCCCACCCAACAAACCGTTTATCCAGGGTTCCACAAGATGGGTTTCCAAGGAAATCAAAATTGATAGGCATGGAGGGAGAAGATGAGATTTAGGTGGCTTAGTGGGTCGTTAGGCGCAATGGGAGAAGATGAGGTTTAGGTGGCTCAGTGAGTCGTTAGGCGCGATGGGAGAAGATGAGGTTTAGGTGGCTCAGTGGGAGGTTAGGCGCGAGGGGAGAAGATGAGGTTTACATGGCTCAGTCGGTTGTTAGGCGCGATGGGAGAAGATGAGGTTTAGGTGGCTCAGTGGGTCATTCAGATTCTAATTAAGGACACCCAAAGACCAGTTGCCCCTAGTGTGAGCACTCTCTAGCCAAACCTTAGTACCTTGGGCAGAGGCTACCCATGGATAATCTTCACATACTTGGTGTTGATAGGCTCAGGAACATTTTCCCCGTCCATACTTGTGACGCAGAGGGCACAATAGCACAAACAAGTAGGTAAAATTGACTCAAGTATAGGGTATGACCCATAGATCAATGGTAGACAGTGGGTATCAAACATTGAGGTCTCGGGTTCAAGCACAGCTACCCATGGGTCTCTGCACCAGACTAACGAGTTTTCATCTATTCAAACTCATTCCTAGAAAAAATAATGCATCTGATTTCTGACAGTAGATCTTTTGCTTTTAGTAAGGAGAAATATTAACTCGAAGCTTTAAAAAAAAAAAGAAAAAAGAAGAAGCTACTACCTACTTCTTACACCAAACCTTCAAAGAACATTTGCTCTTATGCATGAATGATTTGGTATATCAAAGGTGCCTACCTCAGGTAACATATTTTCCTTGCCAATAGCAGTTACGGAAAATTCGACCCTATGGACGATACAGTTTCATTCAATCACACAAATGTGGATTGATTTTTGTTTGACAAACACGCGTTCTGAGTATGCTTTGTAATCTGCGGCTAATAGGACCTTCTCCTTGAATACACATGCAAATGCAAGTGTCTACGAAGGATTAGTGACCTATCAAATACAGTAATTTCTAATGTAGCAGACCATGCCTCATCAGCTCATAAACCAACAGATCTTGTCTTTAATGCCTGTTTTGATTCTATGCACATGTTTTGCATCTTGAACTGCTCGAGTATGTCGTTCTTCTAGGGTCTTAATGAGCTGATGCTGTTGATCTCATTTTCTTCTGTGATTTTCTTCATAGCATGCTGTCTCTTATTTTCTATTGTTTAATTGAATTTCAGGGATTGCTCGTCTATGGGAGACAAGGACGCGAGATTTCTAGAACAAATTTAGACCCAAATATTTGCAGAGAGGTAAAATGCATTGTTCTCTAGGTATAATGGTGGTAATGGTTGTCAAGTTAATTGTAACAAATTTCTTCTCATTATGAATTTCTCTAGAAATATTTTCATACACACTTCACTATATCTCGTAGGCGCTGTTGTTTCAGAAGACAGTGGATTCCTTTCAGAAAACTCACTGAGAAAATCTAGAGCTGACTTTCTTTCTTTAATAAAAATTTCATCATTTTTCATCAGAGAATCTGTATGGAGACTGCTGTCCCCTTTTTATTTCTATGACGTTTTAATAGTTTTTTGTTGCCTGCTCAAAAAGAAAGAAAGAAAAAAAAATCGTCTGAGGATTTATTGTTTTATTTGGTTAACTGATGTAGACCATTTTGACATATGTTGCCGAGATTTTTAAAATACCACAACATTGTTTTTGCAGAAAAATGATTAAACAATATTATCGTGATAATATTGCGAGATTTTTCAAAACACTGGAAGTTTTGAATTTTCATTATTTATTTGCAAAATTATCTCAATTTTTATGCAAAAATATATGAAAGTTAAAATAATTAATTTTATAATTATACCTATATATTTAAAAAATTAATAATAATATTTTATTTTCAGGAAGATTTTACAGAAAATGAGAATCCCAGGCCAAGAACGAGATTCGTGACTATGATATAGATAATAGAATTCCATGATTATGAATAGTGGAGGATACCCCAATCATATTCTTAGTATTGCTTTGCAAATTGTAACCTGCCTGCAATACTATTTCTACTTGTTGAAGTGACTATTATATCCATACTTGCAGGCATTTCTCTATTCTTGGGAACACAAGGTTCCTCTTGTTGCATTTAGCCAAGACCGATGTTTGACATTATTTGATCACCCTTCGGTTGACTTGCTTCATACTGTATATTATGAGCCAAAGGTACCGTTGAAATTTGAAGTGTTTTTGTCTCAGTAAACAGTTAATCAGCAGGATGGTCAGTACTTAATATTTGCCTGAAATTGAACATTCCTTTACAGGCAGAGGTCATGCCTTCGGTCGAACACCTTCTAGTAGATGCTGAAATACAGGTGAGCTTTCTTTTTTTTTTCCTTTTTTTTTTAATTAGGTCCAGTATAGTTAATCAAACCACTGACACAAGAATCCATTGCATTTTCCTAGTCTATAGAAGCATGATATAAATTTTGTATTAGTACAATTACGTGAGTGTTCTATGAAACAAGAAAATGTACAATGAAAGGAAAAAAGGAGAGGGAGGGAGGGTATCTGTAAGTAGCAAACACCAGTTATTCTTTGACAGGCACTGCCTAAAATTGCCACACCAGTTGTTCTATGAAAATTGAGCACCTTAACCTCACATGAGGCACATGTGATCAAACATATCCTGCCTTCCATAAGCATACATGGAAAACATGTCACTGACCGTTTGAAAACTTACACACACACACATGTTACTTCAGCTTGTGTTATCTTTTCACATCAGCTTTGTTGAGAAGCGAAGAATATTGGACATGATCGTTTGATGCAAATGCCAGTAGTGACATTTGGTTACTGTTATCAGACAAGCGAATTAGGTCCTCTTGATAATACACATTTTTTGGGTGTTGCAGAAACTGGTTTTTGTGGACACAACTGAGGGGGTATCCACTACTTTGCGACCTTATTGGTCAGAAGCAACAAAAGGACGAGCAGGCGTTATGCAATCACAGTCAGATATGCTCGAAATAATCCCTGCTGGAACTTCAAAAGGTAACGGGGTGCGGATGCTGCTGGATCATCTTGGTATCACTGCCAAAGAGGTATGGATGATAACTCACGTATTGTTGTCTTTTAATTTTACACATCTGCTAAAATGGCCTGGTGTTTAAGTGTTCGTTTGAGAATACCACTTTAACAGGTGGATGGGATATATGGTACACCAAAATCTCAGTTGGGAATACCAATCTTATCCCAATTGAGATTTGGTTTGAAAATTGAAAGTGGAAAACAGAATCCTTGTGCAATTTCCACTGTCTGGCTGCCTCAAGTGCAAAGCAGATGGGTTCCACTCAGGCCATGGAACCACTCCCCACTTTGTGGTATTTCCAGATGGACCTTTTAATTTCACTATCTGGTAAGATAGCAGTGATCAAATTTCCAGCATCAGTCCTATTTGTTAGCTGTCAGTAAATATTGGGGAAAGGTTAGTTTTGGCAATATGATCAGTTAAGAGTATGGAATAAGGCCAGCATCTCATATTTCTCGTTGATCTTTAAAAGGACAAACTATGAGGCTTTTGGGCATTGGGCCATGCTATTACATTCTGAGATGACACCAAATTGCTGGACCTAAAATCCATGGCTTTTAGAAGTGACCAGTTTTCAAGAAACACGCTATATGCAAGTCTACGTTTCTAGGGATGACAGACAATTCCCTAACTCCCCTATAGATCATGGCTGTAGGTGACGGAGAGAATGACGTGGAGATGCTGCAGCTGGCTTCATTGGGTGTGGTGCTTGGGAACGGATCGGAGAAGGCGAAGGCCGTAGCTGATGTGATCGGTGCCAGCAATGACGAAGATGGGGTTGCTGATGCTATATACCGATATGCATTCTGAGATCGGATTGGGCGTGAAATACTAGTGTCCCGGTATGTTTTACTCATTGGTGTTATCTATCATGGGATCCAAGTTAAACCCGTCTCTATATTTTTATTTTAATTCCCATTTTATTGGAAATTTTTATCAAATGGTAAAGAGAAGAAATGCATCATAACCTTGAGAGCCCCTGGCATTTTTTATTTTTTTTAAGCTGTGAGTTTTGGGATGCTGCCGCTTTAGTGACATTTGGTCTCTTGATCTTGTTTTCCTCAATGAAGGGGGTTATATGTTGTCACTTTTTATTTTACTAATAGCAAAAAAGGAAGATAAATTTTGTTTTGGGCGATGTTATTTGTAATGCCACTCATATATGCTCTACTAAGATGTTTTCAATTGAGTTTTGTGCTACAGTGTCGTAACAGGAACATCCGAATCTTTACTATGACTTTGAGTGTTTCCATCCTTGTTCCGGCAGTAGTGGAAGTCTTCCTTCCACCACCTCTCATCCATCCGGTGGAAGGATTGGACTATTTAGACAAGTAAGATCGAACCAGCCTTTGGGTTCGGGATAGGATCATTTCTTATGATATTTCTTATGATCCAAGAGAGTTTGAAGGAAGGACCTAAGGTGACCTCAGTGCAGGAACCAGGGAATGGTTCCCCAAGAGGCTTTCCTGGAAGGGATCGACTTTATTTGCATCTATTGCATTTTAATGATGCAGGTACGCTCTTCACTTACTAGGAAGAGAGCTTTACCAGGAAGTACCATAAAATCCAACAGTTGTGTTAGCAGTAACAAATGGTGCCTCCACAGGTTGACATCCGATCCAACCTAGACACTCCAATCCTTGCTAGAAAGGTGTTCTTTTCTTTTAGCATAGATTGCAGTTAGATGTTAGAATGGCTTGTCATGAAAGATTAAGAAAAAATAAAAATAAAAGAAAGTGCTGTTGTTTCTTTTAACCATTTTTTCCAAACGGTCAGCATCCAACACACGTGGCCCATCTGATAACTGGACAGAGCCACTTTTGAGGTTATGCCAAATCCCTGTCAGAGCCCACCTGATGGACTCTCTGGATTTTGTGTGCTGTGTGGATCAAATAGGATCCAGGATGCTACCATACCTTAGCATGGCTCCTTGGACTGTTGAAGCACATCCTTGAATGAAAGGGCAGGCCTTTTGTCAATTCAATCCAACTCCCAATTCAACGAGGGGACCTCATGTGAGGTTGGATCACGTGTCAGTGATCTGTGCGGATGGCACGTGTCAAATGTCTGGATCATTTGTGAGGTCATCAAGTTAGCCACCAATGTTGAATTTGGACCGTTGGACATCTTTTTCTACCCGTACATTTTTCTCATGCTGGTTTGCACTGCCTGATAAGCAGACCAACATTGTTTTTTATCCATGGCATAGCATACCCTACCTGATGAATGGCACAGATCCGCCTGGATTTCAGGCGTTTGTTGAATCACGACCCAACTTTTAGCAACAAGATGAGTAAGTCCATGTATGGCTGTGATTATCACTAACCAATCAAAATCAAACTCTCATTATCTACTCAAAGAAAATTCACTAAGGAACACAATCTCATGTATAATCTCCCTTTTCAAACAAACGGCTATAATGCAATCAAGAGCTTTATACATGGGCTACAAATTACAGGCTCTTTTCTACAGGAATGGGAAGCCTCCCACATACAAAGCTGCTTCTCTTACCTAACAAAGAAGAGTAAGGTCCCCTTGAAGCCTTCTTTGATATGGTCCTTACACAACATCTCTGTGTATAAGACTTTTGGCAATCTGACCCACCTCCATTGCTCTTTGACGACTTCATTTTCCTCCTTGATGTAATCTCTCTCTTGGCAAGATCCTCTATGCTTCTCACATTGGATAGAGATTTGAAAGACTGGGATTTGCCTTGGAAGTGTTTGGAAAGCCCTCTGCTGCAAAACCTCAATCTATCAAATCAAAATAGCAAGCTTTTATGATTTTGGGTTGGAAAACAAAATCCAAATTATTTTTGCAAAGTTCTGAAATGCTGTGTTTGGTATGGATTGATGTTATGAGTGGCAATGGCTATGCAGCCATGGCAACCCGACCATGTAAGGCCATAGATATCTAAGACAATTATCATGCACTGATACAATCATCACAGTTATTTTTTATCAATTAGTTAGCATAATAAGATCAAATTCATCATGTTCATCTACTCACTTGATGGGGAGGTGGGCCATCAATGCAGATAATTCATACAATGGCCCATTTGAAGCTAGTTGTGATGGTAATGACGGCAGCGATGATGGTGACTCATATGAAGTGCAAGAACTTGCATTGATTGAAGAACTGGAAACGTCGAAGGAAACAAAATCACGCAGATGATCATCACCGTCGCAGTCCATCATCCCATGACCATGCTGCATTATCGACCGCACATGTCGTGTCGTTGGAATTGGGCCATCTCCCATGTGTACGTCCACCTTAGGAGGAGAGAGCGAAGCTGTGCATTGTGAAGCTGTGGAGCAGCTCTGTGCATGGAATATATAGGGAACGTTTGAAACCAAGGAGAATAACTACTGGTTTTTATTACTACTCCATGGGTGAACTTGTCAATGTGATGTGTGGATGGGATTGCATTGTGGCGAATACAAATATAGTGGAAAGTTTTGATGCTCCAGTAGAGTGTGATGGATGATACGCAGGCTCTTAGAAATGGCACTACGAGATACAAGTGATTCAAACTTACCGTCCAAATTATGGGTCGCAGTTTAGATGTATAATGAACCGAAAATTTTCACTTATTTGATTATAAGACAACTGGATTGTTGGACATCTATTGGGTGGTTAAAAATGAAGAATAACCAATGGTCGTATTTCAACGAACTAGTGTCCACAAATCAGAGGTTATTAGATGGAACTAATTTTGGGACTGACTTCATTATGATGGCTTCCATGATTTATTCGATTTAATTTGAGATAATGTATGACACTCGTACAGTTTTTTAATGCCTGCGTATCAAGCATTGAATTCTGTCAGAGTATCAAATAACTTTCCCTTCAAAGATAAAGACCAAGGGTGAGAGAGGATAAGCCTAGAGCTTTGAATACATCCATATCCTACTCACCACCTTTTGCCTGGGAGCGGAGTAGGTGCGGCTCCGGCCTCACCAAGACGGTGCGGCCCTTAAAGGGCGGCCATCTTGATGTATTTAATCTATATCCACACTGGGCGCGCCTTCGGTGGATCCGAGGTGGGTGGATTCCACTGTGTGATGTGTGTGCATTACATCCACGCCATCCATCCATTTTGAAAACTCATTTTAGAGCATGATCGAAAAAATAAGTAAATCCAAATCTCAGGTAGTACCATAATACAGTAAACAGTGGTACTCAAACGTTAAAAACTTCACATTGGGACACAAAAGTTTTGGATCAAGATCATATTTGTGTGGTCTTTTCATCCATGTCTTTGTGATCTTTTCAACAGGTTGGATGGAAAATAAACATTCCATTGGCTCCCATGAAGTTTTTAATGGTATGGATTAAATCACTACTGTTTCATGTGGTATGTGTTGGGATTGGACGCCTCAAATCATCATTCGTGAAGGCCACCGACCGGTCATCCGATCGGTCAGTCACAGTGGAGATCAAGATAGTGCATCGCATGGACGTTTTTTTGGGCATTCGGCCGACCGGATCGGCAGCTTCCTATTTGGACTGGGTTTCTTGCATGGTTTTTGCGCAATGAGTTTCTAATCTCGGTTTTTTCCTATTAAAGGAGATGTAATCCGGGATTAGGGTTACTGCCAATGGTTCAAGGTTTCCTAGAGGGATTGAGAGAGTTATAGGATAAGAGAAAGAGCTAAGAGGAAGCTTAGAGTTCTTTGGGATGAGGGAAATGGCTGTATTTAAGAATTAGCTTTGTTAGCTTGTGATTTCTCTTGTGGGCTATGATCGGGGTTGTGTTTCTTCTATCTCTTGTAACTTCTGATATCATAGTGGATTGGTGTCACTTTGTGCCGTGGTTTTTTACCTGTGAGGGGGTTTTTCCACGTAAAATTTAGATTGCGTTCTTGTGTGTTTCGATTTACTTGTGTAATTGCCATTGAGATTTGTTCCTCACCTACTTTGATTGCTTCCACTGTGGGGCTCCTAACCCCAACAAGTGGTATCAGAGCTAAAAGTTGGGAAGGAGGCAAAGAGAATCCGAGACGAGGCATCAATGACGTCTTCTAGCATGAGATTCGATGTGGAGAAGGATTCCGTGAAAGAAAAATATGAAAAGCGATCGGTATTTATGAAAAAAGAAGAGTTGAAGAAGGTGGATTGGTACGCCAATATCTCAATAAGGTTTATCGAGTGCGAACGGGTTTGATCGGGAGCACTATTCATGGTGGAGCTGCGAGATTGGCAGCGGGATTCACGGTTGCTCGTGTGTGGCGTGGGCGCAAGGTCCATATGAGCGAGCGGGTGATGAAGGTGTAAGGATGAAGTCGATGAGGCATGAGAAGCGGTAGAGCTATGATGATGACGGAGTAGAGATGAAGATGTGTGTGGCAAGGTGTTGCATGAAGATTAGAGTCGTAGTGGAATTTGTTGGGATTAAATGCCTCAAATCATCATGCATGAAGGTCATCGACCGGTCGGTCACGGTGGAGATCAAGACAGTGCATCGCTGGACTTTTTTTGGGCATCCGGCCGATCGGTCGACAGTTTCCTATTTGGGCTGAGTTTCTTGTGCAGGTTTTCGCGTAATGAGTTTCTAATCTCGGTTTTCTCCTATTTAAGGGGATGTAATCGGAGATTAGGGTTGCCGCCAATGGGCCAATGTTTCTTAGAGGGATTGATAAAGTTATAGGGTAAGAGAAAGAGCTAGGAGGAAGCTTGAAGTTCTTTGAGATGAGGGAAAGGGCTATGTTTGTCCTTCTTATGTGAGAATTAGCTTTGTTAGCTTGGGATTTCTCTTGTAGGCTTTAATCAGGGGTTGTGTTTCTTCTATCTCTTGTAACTTCTGATATCATAGTGGATTGGTGTCGCTTTGTGCCGTGGTTTTTTACCCTATGAGGGGCTTTTCCATGTAAAATTTGGATTGCGTTCTTGTGTGTGTCGATTTGCTTGTGTAATTGCCATTAAGGTTTGTTCCTCGCCTGCTTTAATTACTTCTGTTGCGGGGCTCCTAACCCCAACAGTATGGTCCACCTAAGATTTTGATCAGCTTCATTTTTGGGATCATTCCCTAAAATGAGCTTTCAAAATGCTTGGACAGTGTAGATGTAAGGAACATACATCAAAGTGGCCCCACAGTTAGGGATCCACCCAAACCGCGCCCATCCACACCATCCGTCCGTTGTGCCTAGATCATTTTAGGGCATGAGTCAAAAAAATGAAGCGATCCAAATCTCAGGTTGACCATACTATGGGAAACAGTGGTGATTGAATGTTCCACTGTTTAAAACTTCCTGGAGCCCACCGCAATGTTTCCATAAAATTTATTTGACATATAACCATGTTAATAAGGTTATATACAAATCTGGATGAAGGGAAAAAATAAATATATGCTTAATCCAAAACTTTTATGACCCACCTGAAGTTTTTTAATGGTCAACAACCACTCTTTTCTATGGTATGGTCCAGAGATTTGGATATGTTTCAATTTTGGATTTTATAGACACCCCACCCCAGGCTGACAAGCTAATTAAGGTTGGACCAATTCCATTCAACAAGATAGCTAACCCAAACCTTAGGTCCAAACCATAATCCCAACCCAAATCCTAGATCCAAACCCTAAATCAAACCTTAGATCCTAACCCTAATAAAAACCCTAGATCCTAACCCTAATCCAAAATCTAAAAATTATTGAAATCCTAGAACCCTGAGTCACTCAGTGGGTCAACTCGCCGAGCTAACTCGCTGAGTCAATTCATCCGGTCAACACACCCAACTCAGCAACCCAGTCAACTCACCTTGTTAAGCCCAAACCTAAAAACCAACCCCAAACTAAAGCCCAAAAAAACCCATACAGAGTTCCAAGGAAGGCAACAACTTAGTAAACCTCAAGGTAAGGCCTCCATACGCTTGAGGGAGCTCATCCCCTACCAAAGCAAGAGGCGCCATTGAGGATTGACGGTACCTTGGTCACCTCCAACCACATGGCACACCTCTCTTGGCAGAAGGCCCCTCAATCGTGCAGAGTTATCTTTCACCCCCCCCCCCCCCCCCCCCCCCCCCCCCCAAGTGTGATAAAAGTAACTTTACTACGATGCCCCTCCCCTTGAGCCAAATTTACCGTTTTACCATCCAATCATTCAAATGTTGTCACATGATAATCTTGAATCCTAGCCCTCCAATCACTTTTTACCCCTAAACTTGGCCATAATTGCAGGAAAATCAAGGTAGGGTCCCCCCTTCACTTCTCATTCTCATGATTCACAAGCCACCAAGAGCTTTCTCATCTCTCATAGCCTTAGCCATCTAGCCCTAGCCATCCCTCCACCGGGGGGGGAGAGAGAGAGAGAGAGAGAGTCCGGCCTTGGTCTAGCTTAGCCAAGTTAAGAGTCTGAGCCTCCTTAGCCTTCCAAGTCCTAACCCAAGCCACTTGATCTAATACTTGCAATGCACATGTCCATCTAACCATCCAACCATTAGCTTTGTCTAACCCTGCATTAGCATCGTGCAACATTTATTTCCTTCTTAACCTCTCTACTCATCTCATCCATCTATATTGCATAGCATTTTGCAATAATATCGATCTGCGCGTATGCTTTGTGGCTTGCCGATTAAATCAGATCTTGCCTATAAAAAACCCTAATTGCTATACATTGCATTTATGCATCACATCAACACTTTATTAGTACGAATGTATGCTCTGTAGTTTGCTGATTTGATCTGAGCTTGCCCACAAAAAATCTGTGCTAATTGACACTTAGCACTGCTTACGTTAACGCATCACTCTATCACTCTATCAGTACGAACATATTCTCTGTGGCTTGCCGATCCGATCAGAGCTTGCCCACCAAAAATTCATATCGACTGACACATACACAGCATTGCATGCATTATCACTTTGTCACTGAGCAAGAACCAGAACTAATCCTCAAATTTTGTTTAATCCTATGAAGTAGAAACAATACATATGTACAGTTAAAGGGGGTGTCTAACACCTTCATTCTCTGTAACAGCGATCCTTACCCCAAATCTTTGGATGCAAATCAAGTAGTCATTTTAGGATTAATAATCTTTGAATTCCTATTTTTAAACATTTCTACATAGTCTAGCCGACTATAGATTCTAGGTAACTGGTTAATGGTGACTCTAGTCGTATAAACACACACTAGCGCAAAAAACGGTCGAAAGAAACAAAACCATGGAAGTCAAATTCGATTCCACTGTGCAGGATCCAGTGTATCCACGCACTCATGTAGGAAAATGATATCGCGAAATGGACGGACGGAGTAGAGATAGAATACATGCATCAAGGTGGGCCCTACGGCCGGGCCGTATCTAATCCTCTGCCCATCCCTTCGCCACTCACCTAATAAATGTTAGGAACTACGTTTTGTGTTCGACCAAGAAAGTGGTACAGGTGGGACCCACCTTTCATGAATCAAAGCCGCTCTCATCTCGTGAGATGGGTTACGCAACAGTAAATTGCCCCTTTCGAAAATTCCCTGTGTGCACAGGAGAATGTGTCTAAGATGTGGCAAGCATCCACGGACGTCCATTCTCACCAGATTTGGTGGGCCAACCGTCCATTCTTACGTAATGAATGAGTAATCCTATGCACAACTGACTGAACTCAGCGGATAAATCATCTCTGCCAATTAATCAATGAAAATGACCGTTGATTCAGACCATCCTATTGATAGGTAGGCCATAACCCAAAAGTTGCACAAATCAAGCGACAGAAACCATCCGTTGATTTCTTTTGATCGAACAGTCCATAAATTCTGTTTAAGAAACATCTAATCGTAGGTCTCGAAATCATCCGTCAGAAACAAAAATATTAGTGATTGAATTTCGGTGCGGATAGATGCAAAAAATTAATGGTTAGGATTCTTTGATGTGTATGATTTTTTAATCGTGGTCTTACCATGATAGGTGCCAAAAAAAAATGATAGTTAGGATTCTTGATGGTATGATTTTGAACGGTGGTCCCACCATGATAGGCCCAAAGATGGACGGTCCCAATTACTGTGCCATGTGTACTTTTAGAGGGATAACTCTACCATATTACGGTTCTAAATGTTATTCTAGCCAAGTGGGTCCCACTATTCATGGGAAGGATGAGGAGGGTGTAAATAGATAAGGGAGCCTGCCATGCTGTTAAGTCATGGTTTGATAAGAATTCAATCTTCCGCCGTTCATTCCATGCCCCATCCTTATCCACACACGTAGCAGAAGATTGAAAGTTGAAGTAAAGTTCTTTTGAATACAAAAAAACGTGGAACCATAGTTACGTAATCCAGGCCATTCATCTGTCGCCACTTCCATGGGAAATAGCTTTAACAGCTTAGTGGGTGAGGCCCTGACCATGGGGCCCACTTCGACATATGTGTTGTACGGTAAAAAAAGGAGGCAGATCCAAATCTCAGGTAGGAGCGCAACTTGGGAGAAACCCCGGAACCAGCAATGTGGGTGAGACCCTGACCGTAGGGGCCCACCTTGACATAGTCATAGTATATCCACGCCGTTCATCAGTTTTTCCATCGTATTTTAAGATATGTTCCCAAAAATGAAGCCGATACAAGTTTCAGGTTGACCATACCACAGGAAACAGTGGTTTTATGGACCACAAAAGTTTTAGATCAAGCTGATATTTGTTTTTCCCTTTCATCTCGATCTGTGTGACCTTATCAAAAGGTTGGATGCTTGGTGGATGCTAGCAAGCTTTTTATGGTGGGAGTTCAATACCATTGTTTCCTGTGCTATCCGCCATCTCCAAACCCTCCATATGTGCTCATGCATTGGTTATTTTTTTTATTGAATCCAATTAGGACTCAACCCAAGTATTCATGGGTTAGGTCTACAGTGGCTCAGATTGGTTCGAATGGAAGTTCAAACCAAACTAAGCCTCAGAGTCAAGTTCATTTAAATAAACAAACCAAGCTTGAACCAGGCAGTGCCAGCTGAGCTCAAATTGACTCAGCTAGTAGATTGTATGCACATTGTGATATGATTCAATTTTGAGATCATGTTCTAAAATGATGTGTAAAAATGTTGTTAACCCTAAAATATAGTGGATCATATCAATGACAGAGATTCATTTATGTGTAGGCATAACTTGTTCAGTATGTATGACAGAGTTGGACACCGCAAAGCGCCACATCAACATTAGATAAGAACAAGCAATCTATGAACTTTTTGGCATTAGAGCAGAATTAGTAAAAAGGTTGCCACGCTCTCATAACCATTTCATCTTTAGTGGACGTATCAAGAAATGCCATGTGCGATAACAATAACTTCCTAATATTAACAAAAGAGGCTATAAATAGTAGAAGAAGAAGCGGAACAAAAACACACACAACATCTCAACAAACTAGATCAAACTTGTCTCTAGTACAACGCTAATGAATTATCTTAACATAGTATTTTAGTTTAGATTTCAATCCTCATCCACCACTATCTAGCCGTGGATTATTAGCATAGAAGTGGCGTAACTTTGTCCCTGCGCATATGTCAAACTAATCAGTAGTTTGTAGCCAATTCCTTCTCATCTATGCCTAGAAGCCTGGATTTAGAAAAGATTGTTATCCTTAGGTCTAGTTAGCCTATGCTCATATACTGGGTTAGCTCATTATCATTTGTTTGTAACCATTGAAATTCATCATAACCCTGCTCATTGGCATCGGTTTGCTGCTCTCAGTCAAAGTTGGTGGATTTCATTTCAAAGTGGTAAGGCGCTATTGAAACAATTCTTTTTTAGTAACTGATCCAATTCTTACTTTCAGTCAATTATACAATTACTACACCTTTGAAAGTCCTTGATTAACAAGGCAAAAAGAATTCATTGGAGGGAAAACCCCAGGCCTCCACAAGTCATCGGGTTTAACAACAAGTGCAGAATTGTTGGCCAAATAGACGGTGATCGATCGATCTAAAACTGCTTTATCTCAACACCAGGGGACATTAGTAATTACACTTTGAATCGGACCCACATCGATCCTAGCATGCCCGCGCATAGTAGAAATCATACACACACTTACCGTAGGGCCGAAAACTATACCAACAAACGAATGGACAACGTGGATAATACATATACATGACAACGTGGATAATACATAATACATACATGAATGCACACCTTTTCTTGTGGTTTGGTCCATTGAGCTTTCAATATGATTCAACTTTGGATCATGTCTTAAAATGATTCGTAAAAATAGATGGACAGTGTGGATAATAAATATACATGACGGTGGGCCCACAAAGTTTACTCATTATGCTAAAGTGGGATTCAAATTTGTTGGTGACCTCAACACCTACCACATAGCTCTATGGGTTCCACCATGATATGTGTTTTATCTAGCTGTCCATCAAAATTTTCAGCTCATTTTATAGTATGAGACAAAAAAATAAGGAAGATTCAAATCTTTAGTACACCACAACTCAGGATCTAAACTCGTTGGGGGACCTTTTCGGATCAATGTTGTTTTCCAGTAGTGGGTCTTACCTCAATGTATGTGATGCATATCCATGTTGAGTTGGTCCAGTGAGAATATCGATTTAGTTGTCGGTTTGTGAAATTATAAACCGTTTTCAATCGAATCAACTATAAATATATATTTTTATTTTTATTTTGAATTATAATTATTATGTATATGTTACTCTTACCCTATGGCCCACCTTGATAATATTTACACCATCCATTCGTTTTCTTGGCCCATTTCGAGGTGTGTTCTAAAAATTCAATCGGATCCAAATCTCAGGTGGACCACACAACAGGAAACGATGTTGATTGAGCGCTCGCCATTAAAAATGTCCTAGGGCCCACTTGAAGAAGATTTGCAATGTGTATTTGTCATTCAACCAGTTGATAAAGTCAAATAAGGCTGTAAATAGTTGGTTTTGGCGCTAGTTTAGCCAAAATCAGACCCGCCTATTTACTAAATTTAACTTGGACCCTTTTACTAAATGGGTGGGTCTAGATTGGGTCTAAGTTTGGTAGAGTGAGATCCACCCAAACCCATTTATAAATGAGTCTAGGTGCAAGTATTTTTACCAGGTTTAAAATCGGGACTAAAAAGGGTCCCTTATAAAAGACCAAACTCGCCTATTTACTAAATGGGTTTTGGTCAGGCCAGGTCAGGTCTGGATCTAGCATGCAAGTATTTTTACTAGGTTTAAAATCGAGACTAAATGGGTCCAAGCTTGGATGAGTCCATTACAACAGAGACGAAACTCGCCTATTTACTAAGTGGGTTCGAGTCAGGTTAGGTCTAATATAAAGAAAACCAGATCTAGACCCATTTAGCAATTGGGATTGTTCTTCATCTCATACCTGTATCATTTAATAAATGAGTTGGGTGTGGGTGGGGTTTGGGTTAGGTGTGGGTGGGGTTTGGGTTTGGGTACCCCTTCAGGTCCGCTGACCCATTTACAGATAAATGGAACAATCAAATTTCACTTTCAGCTTGATCTAAAACTTTATAAATTGTAATTATAAGAAATTTTAATGATTATTTACAAGTCTTTACATTGGTGTGATCCATAAAAAATTTGGTTCTTCTTAATTTTTTTAATGTCATAAAATAGACAAAACTGAACCAATCATAATTTATCCAGTTCAATTAGTTAGTGACACTTCACTAACTCAATTGTTAAATATTCAAAGTTGATTGGGTTCGTTCCGTTGAGTATCAGCCCTCAAAACCAAACCAATCGTTCTGTGCACAGCCCTACACGTCGCCCCATCTATTTTTCCAACTTATTTTATAACATAGGCTAGCCCTCAAAACCAAACCAATCGTTCTGTGCACAGCCTTACACGTCGCCCCATCTATTTTTCCAACTTATTTTATAATAGGCTAAAAAATGAAGTAGATCTAAATATCAATGACTCATATATGCTTGTGCTTTAAATCGTAACTTTCTGGTCATCGTTATTGTACTACAGAGGATGTTAAACTTTATGTTATGTTTTAGTGTAGTTACTTCTCTAGTAGCCTTTTTTAATGCCATTTTGTACTATTATTTTTGTATACAAAAAAGTTTCAGTATTATGTATATATTGTTTATTTAACAAAAAATAATAATTGAGCTGTTGGTTCAGCTCCGATATTTGGACTAAAAACCAAACCAAGCTCCAACAGTAGAGATAGGCTCAAAGATGGGCTTGTGTAAAGCCGGAACAGGAAGTGCCACGTAAATAAGTCAAACCAAACTTGGGTCAAACTCAGCTGGGCTAATGTACAGCTCTAGGTCCAAACTTATTTTTAAATGGGTTGCGTTGGGCTCTGACCCCCACCGAACCCATTTGCACCTCTAATTTTGGGTACAGTCCAGCTACAAAACTATCACTTTATTACAAAATGTAGCGGTTTTGATGGTGCATGCACTTACGAGACTAGACTCATGAGAGTATACATGGGCAACCGGGCATCAAGCGCCTTATTGCAGGAGAGTTAAAGATAATTCCACATCTAATAGATGGAATGAACCTACTGCAAACCGGTAGCGGCTTCCGTGAATCCCCGGATCCTCCCACCCGACTGTTGGGCCCACCGTGATCTATGTGCCTTACATCAACGCCATCCCCTTCTGATGGATCATTTTAGGGCATTATTGCCAATATGATGCATATCCAAATCTCAGGTGGACTGTCAAAATGGATAGACGGCGTGGATGTAAGGCTCATACATCACGGTGGGCCACAGAGTTAAGGATCCGCCCAGCCTAGGTGGATCCGGGGATCCACCGAAGCCGCACCCCTGCAAACCCTAGCTAGCACTTCGGCCATTAATCGGAACAATCCAACTTTGGGGTTGCCGCTTGAACGAACGGTAGTGATTCAATCATTTCAAAGATCTCTCTCATTGGAGAAATCATACACAGCCGTCACCGTTGCTTAATCTGCCTGGTACTTCATGCATCTCCACCGTACCATCCAAAAACCAATTAATCAGACGGATAGGATCAACGCATCAGTTCAAACTTTCGGTCACGGAGAACAAACCAACGGTTCTGGTTATCGACCCTTGCTGTACTTCCATTCCCTGGCCGTCCAGATTCCAGGTAACGATGATGGTTGGGTGATGATCTTGGAATCTGGGTGGTGAAGGGCCGGTCAGATCAAGCATCTAGACTTACCAAAAATAAAGGGCTCAAACAAACTATATTCAACCAATCAGAGCAATTCCAAAATAGCAATTAAAAGAAGAAAAAAGAAAGGAAAAAAATGAAGAAATGTGGAGAAAATGATTGTTGGGATATCAATGATGTAGTGAAACCCAACTGCCCATCTTCACCAAATCCATATCGCAGGGAATACCTTTCGGCACGTTATGCATTTTACACAGATGAACATAACACCGATACACACAATCCCTGCTTTCTCGTTCCAAACACAAACGACAGGAATTTCGAAAACATATTAAAAAAACGAATACCAAACGAAAATGGAAAATCGATAAAAGAAAAATTGGAGAAGAAAAGGAATGCAGAGAATAAATCCACGAGTAAGGATTAATGGATGCTGTTGTAGGGTTAGGGTTTTCATTGCTCGCCAGCGGTCGCTATATATAGGGAACAAAAGATGGCGGATTAGGGTTTTACCCGCCTCGTATACCCGAAATGAAAGATTACGAAATTGCCCTTCCTCTACTTGTCGAGAGGGGGAGCGGATTAGCTACTGGGTGTTACCCTTATCGTGTGGGGCCCACCTTATGAATGTGTTTCAAATCCACTCCGTCCATACGTTTCACATTTAAGGGCGTTACTCCATAACTTAAGCAGATCTAAATCTCGGATGGCCCACACCACAGGAAAAAGTGGTGAATGAACATTAAAAGCTTTTTATAGACCACAGAAGTTTTGGATGCTTTGTATTTTACATTCATCGAGTTCTGATTGAACTTATCAATAGTTTCGTATGACAAATAAACATATGGATATTCTTAGGCCTTGGGAAGTTTTTAATAGTGACCGTTCAATCATCACTGTTTCTTGTGATGTGGTCCACCTGTATTTTGATTTGCTTAATTTTTGGGTGCGCATCTAAAATGGGCTGGGAAAACGAACGGACGGAGTGGAATGTAGGCATGGAGCACCACGTGTTGAATAGGGGAGTCGCAGCACACAGTTTCAATGTTGCACTACCTGTCCAGATACCCGGCGGATCATTAGATGGGGGTTAAGGCAAACATGCGGCCATAGCCCATAAACCAGGCCAATCCACTCAACACTTACAAGACAACTGTATCCTTCCAATTGGTGACCATCAAATAACCGAATCAAAAAGAAAATTTTCAATGGTCCATATTCATAAGCAAGATCGGACAGTCGGTTCAATCAGTTGGCTGTAAGGCTACGGTCCATCCAAAATGGGCCCATGGTTTGGAGGTCAAAACGGTATACGACGGTAAAGGAAATCCTTCGCAACCATGACGATGTTGGCACAAGTGTGGCATCTAATTCATCCATCGTGGTGGGCCTAGATTTAAAGACCTGATGGGTATTCAAACCCGATCAGATCCGAGTCGGAGTCTTCGAGAATGAGACCCGAACACGGTTGGCTCAGGTACAGGTACTATATTCCCCAATCCAACCCCAACTCGTAGACAGCCTTGGGTAAATCCACCGAAATACGAGACGTCAACGAGTGAGGCTCCCAGCTTAAGACCCACCTCATCAGTCTGATTGTCCTCGAACCAGATGAACCATCCCAAAAGATCAACCAGATGGAACTTCCTGGCCATAAATCTTTGGCTTCCCTTCCGTGGACCCGTGCTGCCCCTTTTCTCAACCATCTGATGGCAGGCCACAGATCGAAAGGCCAGGAACAACCCCCAGCACTACTGTTGTCTACCCCGTATTTGCTTCCACCGTGGTAATCAAAACGGTTCATCTAGTTGGGGAATCCCCTTTCCTGCTTGGAGCCTTTTTATTGGTCCACGTCGTCACATGGGTCTGCAACCATGTCACACCCTCAGTGCAACCTGATCACACTGACGTAATGCAGTGTGATGTGGACCAATGAGAAGGCTCCAAGCAGGGATTTCCCTGCTTGGCAGCCAACACAGGATCCGGACTCTTCCAATGTGGATGGGCCATGGGAAAGAAAACCACCATCCAAACCATCTGTCTGTGGGACCTTTTGTCATGTCACCTCTCCACTTGGGGCATACCAGATAAGGGTCCAGATCACCTTTAGGAATTAACTTTTTCTTTTCTTTTTTTTAACCATAGGGTGCGTTAATAAATGCACCCTTCACTATGACTTCCAACAAATGCCCTGGTTTCAATTTCCACAATTACCAGGAACTTTCCAAGCTTTTACTCCGCTTCAAGAAACGGTCTCATTACAAGTATGTAAGTCGCATATACTCTTGTTGGTGTTTCAGGTGGCCAGATTACATCAAGATCCATTACCTTTTAGGACAGCATACTCGATTCGCACATGTTTCGATGGAAATTCATAGTTCTCTCACCTCCATCTTAGGATTGAATTGAAAATTCAGGAACCTTGGCTGATGGCAAACCAGAAGGCATCTACGTCCCCATTTATGTAAATGTAGAGAGTGGGCAAAATCAAACTCTTCAGAAGACTGTCCACTGTAGATATTCCACAGAATTTTTCACACCAGCCACTTCATTGCGATGAAAAACTGTTGCTACCTCACAAAATCTACAGACGGTTCTAAGCTGTCCATCAGGATTCTGAGGTCGATGTCCTTGTCCTCAAATTTTTTAATGAAAGGATGAGCCTGCAACCAAGAAAACAGGTTCAGCCACCGATCCTGTAGAAGTGTTGAAACAGCAATGCTAATGCAAGTTATAGTAACAGTCATGGTAGTAGTACAAACCAGAAGGTCCAATGACGACATTCTGTCTCGAGGGTCCTTCTGTATGCTGCATCAAAAAGGAAACAACAAGCTTGATTTGTGGATGCATTTGAAATTATACATGAGAATTGATAGTGTCATAAAAAAGCATTGACTGGGATTTAATGCAGCAAGCAAATGGGAATCCTTATATTTGATCAACACAAAAGCATCAGAAAGCATGGTGAGAACTTTGGACTTCATATACAGTTTTAAGGTATGAAATCTCAAACAAGATTTTCACTTGATTTAGAGAACAATTTGTTGGTGATTTCGTGGTTTGTGATTAGGGTTAAATTGCTCTATATTCTCTTTAAATGGTTTCCATACAGCAACCCAAGCAATTTGTTAGCAAGAGAAATGACAATATCCCCCCCCCCCCCCCAACCCCACCAAAAAAAAAAAAAAAACTTCTATAATAAAATTTCTGTGAATATCATCAAGACTTCTTCATGCATGATCGTGTGATATCACCAAAACAACCCAGCTGTGGGACTGCCATCCAGATGACGAACTGATTTTGGCATATGTGACATAGGAAAAATATACACACCACTCCGTGCTCACCTCTGCACGCAGCAACATGTATGTGACATCCCAGCTGTCCATCAGAAGGGCACCACTATTTGCTACCTGGCTGAAAGATCAGGCCAGTGGACTCATAAAGCAGACCACACATGCATGTAGGATGTGGACCAGTGGCAAAAGTCTTAAAATTGTCCCTTCTTTTAATGTGTGGCCCACCTGGTGAGCTGAGCCTGATTGGGGGACGATTGTCTATGCAGCATAGGGCTGATTGAGATGGTTCAGGAATGTCCGAGGAAAACCAGAGACAGCCCCAATAAGGAGGGAACTTTGATTGGGATTGAAGGGTTTGGATTAAGCATGAGGGGAAACCTAGGACTTTGATAAAGACCGCGGGAAGGGATGTAAAGGCTTGAACATTAACTGAAAATAGGGCATTAGATAGGATTGATTAGTGAAACAGGATTTGAAAAGCGGGCCCCATATATGAGATAAGGCCACGACATCCAAACCATTTTGTGCCAATGGTTTGCTAATTATGTTTTACTTTATTCTCTTTATTTGTAATATGATTAGATCTCACAAATCAGAACAGGTCAGAACAGTAGGATTACTGATTGTATGTAACCAACCACAGAAATCGGTGGGATCTGGTCTGGATTCTAAAACATTGATTGGATCACATCTTCCAAAGCTGTGCTGGAGATGTTGGTGTCCTAGATATTGAACGATGACAACATATAAAACCATGGGACTGGAAAAGGGAAAATATAATGCCAGACAAGAAGCAAACTTTTTTCTGGATGCACTTTCTTCCATGGAAAATAATAACATCATCTGGAGAAAATGTAAGCAATTAACAGTGAAAAATAATAATAGCTTTCAGGAATGAAAAGAAGCATTCCATAATGGAGAAAAAGGAATAACTAAGAAACACCAGTGCTTTAGAAAAGATTAGTTAACATATAGATGAGAGCCTCTAAGCAAGCTGCTGCATAAGAAAGGCATACATACCACGAAGATATAAATGAACAGAACTCTGGTGAGAATTGATCTGGAGGGGCAGAAGGGGGTGGTTGCTCCACAATGGTCTCTAGAAGTTCATAGAAACTCAGCCAGCCTTCTTCTTGTTCGGATGGTATGTAAGGAAAGTGGCCTATAGCACACTCGAGTATTACCATGCCCAAGCTCCAAATATCACTACTATAGTCATATGTGCTTCCTTTAATCCGCTCAGGCTGAGACAGGAAAGACAAAACATAAAAATCTATGCACATAACATGTTCATAGCAGCAGCAAGAGTGATGTGGCCAATCACATCAATATACAAACTGAAGAACAATAGTTCAACATACCGACATGTAGTTGTAAGTCCCAACAAATGTATCCCGCTGACCCATGGAGCTGGCAAGAATGGCACTCACTCCAAAATCAGTTATTTTTACTTCTCCTTTATGATTTACCAACAAATTTGAGGGCTTGATATCCCTATGAATTACGTGCCTTTCATGGTGTAGATACACCAGACCCTTCAAAACCTGGTATACAAAAAGACAATAAGGAAGACAGAAAAACAAAAAATGGGTTAGTTTTACTGTAGCAAGAATCAGTGTGTTGGCAAACAAGCAAAATCTGGAACAGCAAATAGAGAGACAAACTGACCTGCTTACAAACAACCGCAAGATAGGGCTCGAGTATTATTTTCACTTGTTTGAGTATATCTGCTAGAGATCCACAATCCATGTATTCCAGGACAAGAGAAATAACTCCGTTATGGTAGAAAGAGTGGTAGCAAACAACCACATGTGGACACTGCGATCCCTGATTAATTTTCAACTCTTGGACTATCTGTTTACGTATAGTCTCCTGAATGTTCATCTGGATAACCTGCAGTATGCATATCATTTTGATTACTTATCCTATGCGTTTCTGAAGGAAACCTACCTGAATTTTGGAGCAGAACTACACCAATTAAAGCAGTGTCTACTCCATAGTCCACTGTCCACTCATAGTCAGTGTTATTGAAATTAGCATTTCTATTTGCATGCTACAAGAATACATGCATCAAAGTATAGATTAATACTGTTAACCAGTGTCTTATATTCTCTCTGAATGTCTCAAGTTATTTATTGTTCGCTGTAACTCCAAAGTCAATTGTATGATTCTGCCGATTTGTGACATCCTGTTTGGATTCGTAGAAAGGAAAGGAAACATCATTTCCCATGTAACTAACTTTCCGCTGTTCGTGAAGCTTTGTTTTGCGGGAAACATTGTTTCCCACTTTCTCATTTCGTAGGAAAATCAACAAATTTATTTCCCACTACAACCTGAGGCATTTTCCCATGATGCAAGTAAAATGGGTTACTCACAAGTTAAACCCACATGTGCCCAATGTGCCAATGTGTCATATGAGCCACCACCCATCTTCACTTGCTCTCCACATGTGCCACTGTCCATATCCACATGCACCCAAATATGCAAAGCGTCCCACATGTGTCAATGCAACATATCTGCCATCATCCATCTTTGATTGCTTCATATGTGCCACATGTGGCCACGAGCCGAACTGCCAATTAGGGCTGTCAACGGCACAGATCTTGATCCGTATCCAATCTGTATCCGATCCGATTTAATCGGATTCGGATCAATAATCGGATAATCGGGTCGGATACGGATATCCAAAGATGATCCGTTTAATATTCGGGTTGGATTCGGATCAACCTTGATCCAGCCCGTTAACGACCCGACCCGACTCGATTAAAAAAAAAAGCCGTCTCCTTAGTCTCTCTCCACGCACGAGCATCTCTCTCTCTCTCTCTCTCTCTCTCTCTCTCTCTCTCTCTCTCTCTCTCGGATATCGGGTCGGATCATAATCGGATCGGAAACGGATTTTAAAAAATTTAAACGGGTCGGGTTCGGATCATATACTTGTGATCCGAATCGGATTCGGGTCGGATATATCCTTAATCGGGTCGGATACAGATCATCAATGATCCGGCCCGTATCCGACCCGTTGACAGCCCTACTGCCAATGTACACATGCGGCATCATCTAGCTTCAAGAAAGACACATGTACCACCATCTAGCTTCAAGTACCCACATGTGCCACTGTCCATCTTCAACCGTTCAACATGTACCCCAGGTACTAATCTGGTACATGCAGGAAAATTTTGCCAAGAAAATTTTGCTTTCCTGACCAATGAATTCGGAAACAGGATCTAAATTTTCTACAAAAATGTTGTTGAAAAACAAACAGGGCAAAAATGTTTCATTTACCCTGGTTTCCTTGAAATATAGGATTCCCGAGAAACACTATTTCCTTCCCCATGCTTTCTAAGAATCCAAATGGCTCTCCAAACAAGCCCCTAGCGGAAGTCTGGAAGTTAAATGTTGATAGTGTATCCTTGTCTAGTGTGGATCCATCCAGTACAAGAGGAATACTCCGGGACACAAATGGAAATGTAAAATATGCATACTCTAGCCCCACAGAGGAAGTTAACCATGTGTGCATTATGGCTCTTCATGAAGACTTGGAATCTCCTCGTCTTGAAGGCACACTTTTGGTGGAGGGGACCTCCATAATTATTTTAAACAGACTGTTGGAAAAGCAGGAATTTACTGTGGAGGTTGGCTTATAAATTAGGCGAGATTAGGATATTACTTCAAGGTTGAACATCTCATTATCCTTTGCTTCTAGAGCAGATGATTTGGAACAAAGGAGCTTTGTTAAACAGGTTTCTGTCGTGCCAAATGTCATATTGGAAATTCTATTCCCTTCCTCTAATTCTCCTGTATTTACTTCCTTTTTCAATAAAGTTTCATAACTAAACAAAAAATATGGTCATTTAAGTCCTCTAAATGCAAGTCCTCAAGACTAAAGGGATCATGAATTCCATTTCTGTTTTAATTGTCTCTTGGATTGAAAGAAATATTAAGAACACCATACTACACATAATTTTTTTCTAGAGATTAAAAAAGAGAGAGAGAAGAAGCTACTTTCCAGTTTCATACTGTAAGTATATTTAAATTATCACTGTTTCTCATATTGTAAGTATATTTAAGAAGAGCTGTTTGCTACCTTGTGTTTGTAGGGAAACACCATGGGTAGTAGAATGATTTATTCTCTCTCCCTAGCTAAACTTATACATGTGTAGTAGGCTGCTTTATTCTGTCTACCTAGGACAAACTTACACCATAAAAAGCAGAGAGAGACCAAAAATAAAAGAAGAAGAAAAAGAATTGTAGAATTATATATTAGATCACTAAGATGGATTAGATTAGAAACAGGGATGCTTTGATACCATGTAGAATTATAGATTAAAGAAAGAAGAAGAGAAGAAAAGAGAGAGAAAAGAAAGTTGGGAGACAAGAGGAAAGGTCAGTCAAGGTTGGATGCCCACTCTCTCCCCTTTACATTAATAATGAAAAGTCAGTAGACAAATTAAAAATACCCTTAATAACAGAAGCAAAAATACCCTAACACGTCCCAGACCAAATTAAACAACTAATAACAAGAAGAAATAACTAAAACAAAGTCTAGGTGGGTAGAACAATCATATATTTGATTTCTTGACCAAAGACCATGACGAGTAACCCTTTGTCATTGTCATGGTTCAATATATCAACCGATACATCATGTCGGCCAATATGTGTTGGTATATGCCCATATGATTGTTTTTCGCGTGTCACAATACTATATTTTGAAACTTGCACACATCCCTCTTTTGGTTATAAATCTTTGTTATGGATATCAAAACGGTTGTGTAAGTTTCTGTTTAAAAAAAAACACACCTTTAAAAGAAACAAAAGATTTAAGTCCATAGTTAATTATAGATATGCCCAGAAACACTATCGTTATTCTCTTCTCAACCATTTTAAAGTTTGTCACTCAATTGATCCTTGGATGATTTTCGAAATGGGAATAAATTATGGAGTTTTGAAGATGAGGGTTACAAGAATAATGCTTTTCTTTATTTTGACAAACAAAACTTTCGTGACTTTATGAAGTTGGACATTACCGGCAGTGTAGTTTTGATGAATGACAACATTTTATTAAACAAAAAAGAGATTACAACAAGGGAACAGACTCCCCACAAGAATATTGGACTCATCCTCGACAAAGGAGTCCGCCAGAACATTGGCTTTAGTTGTAGTTGATTAAAACAAAATTTTCAGCCTTGAAGCAAGGACTCTAAACTCTGCAAATTAAATACAAGTTTACATGGTTTTTTGCCCTCCTCCTGGCCGAATGAGAAATATTCTTCATGACCCACTCCAGTATCAACACATGAGGATGTTGCGGCTGAAACGGCATAGCCCTTCCCAATGGGCTTTAGCTGCCAGTGACATGATCCAACATATTTCTTGTTATAATTTTTAAACAATAGGAAAAGGTACATTCTGAACAAGGCTGTCAAATAGTAGTAGCATGACCTGACTAATAGAGTTTATCCTTAAGGGTGTTCTGTTCTATGGTAACCCTTGTCAATGTTTTTAAAAGGCATGGGAGGTTTGCCTTGGGGCAGAGCCCTCCCAATAAGGAATTACAACATGAGGTATCCTGATGTGCCGACTTCATACAAGTGAGGACCATGATTCAATGATAGAGACCATTGATATTATGAGATGCACAAGAGGTGGTGGTGGATGACGCAAAAATCTTCCGGACTCAAAGATCATATCCACCAAATATCTATTCTTTTTTTTTCCTAAATCATTGATGTTATTCTACCTTAACTGTCTACCTTTTGGACTAATGATCGAAGGATGACGACTTATAAGCAAGGAGATTTTTGAGGAATATCCCAACTGCAATGTGCGCTGTAAGGTCAATGATCTAGATGGCCAAACATAACCCCATTTGTATATGATGTCGCATACAAACATTATTCATGTTGATGCACCAGGACTTCATACAGATTCTCCCCCAAAATGTCCTGAGGCATAGAATTCAAATAGTGAGGAAATATGAGAGGCGAACTAGTCTTATACGCGCTATGCCTTCTGTTATGAGAACTCTCAATTTGTTTTTAAAGGGAGAAATTGAAGAAGAAATTTTTTCCTGCATTTGGTTTTATTGTTCTATCTAATCCATTAAAAAAATAAAAAAAAAAAAATCACTTCTATTGTTCTATCCCTCCACCTTGAAAACAGTAGTTGAGAAAGGAGTTGAACAAAACATATTTTAGAGGTATTTCTATCTCAATTGGGGCATTCTCCCAATTTCTTCTACCTCTTTCTATATAATGGAGGAATTGGCACAACATATTTTTCTTACTTTCTTTTTTAATATTTTAGGTTTAGTTTTTTAACATTTCCATAAATTCTTTTGTCGAATCTTCACGTTCAAGTTATGCATCTACTAAATAATCATGTGCAATAATTAATTAATATTGGAATGCAATAGGAATTGAATAATAAGATGCAATAAATAATTCATATAAAATATAGAAGTATATTAATGTATTATAAATGTGTGTGCGTGTGTGTGCGCGTGCCTTTATATGTATGTATGTAGGTAGGGAAAGGTACTATGAGGTCGACCTCACGGGAAGCTTCCCATGAGGTCAAGCTCTGTGGGTCCCACTGTGATGTGTGACAAACATCCATCCCATGAATCAGATGTGCCGTCCATGGTGAGCCAGGGGCGGAAAAATCAGGCCAATCCATGACTTAGGTGGGCCAAACCACAGAAAACAATTGAGAGTGGATGCCCGCCCATTGAAGCCTTCCTGATTGTATATAGGGCCCAGTGAAATGTGGTTTAAACATCCAGCCCAACCTTTGTGTGTGTCCCACTTGGATGAGGGGTCACACCAAATTTTAGGCCATTCCAAAACTCATGTAGGCTCCACCAAGTGCTTTTAGATTTTTTAGGCATGATTTCTCATGGTTTAGATGGTTTGACCATCTGCGTTCTAGATACAACTGATTTTTGGCACCTCCCATAACCCAGAGGGGAGCTACAAAATGCACGGCATGGATGTCCCATTACACATCACAGTGGGGCCCACAGAGATCGACCTCATAGTACCATTTCCTATGTATGTATGTATGTTGTATTCTTCTTCTTCATGGCTTTTCTACCATCACTTTGCGATAGCTTTCGAATGGTAAATTGGCTCATTGCCAACAGTTGTACAATCGGTTGCCCACCACACATCTTCCTCTTTTCACAGGCTATGGTAGAGGCTCGCATTGACAGCACTTGCATAATGCCACCCACTACCAAGGTGTGTCGTATGTTAAGATATGGGCCACAATGGCTCTCTCTCTCTCTCTCACACATAATGGTTGTTACAGCACACCATGCCCACTACTAATCCCCAACCCAACTAACACCACAGTTTTATAAACCCGGACAGATTGGGGCAACCAAAGCGGTTTGGACTGGAACTGTCTACCAAAACAGCCTACTCACTAGAAACTTAAGTTAACTTGGTGAGCAACTTTTTTATTTCAGGACAAAAGAGAAGAAGAAGATTTCACTAGTCAAGAAGGGTCAAACCCTGACCTCTACTCACAAAGCAAATGCCCAAACCTCCATTTTTAGGAGTAAATTGTTCATTCATATTTATATCTAAACATATTAGATTAAGGTTCCCAAGCCAAAAATGGGTCAACATGAATGTGACAAATGGGACCAGAAACTGGACCAAACTATCCACAATAAAGGCTAGTGATCAGTGCCCCCAAAGGGCAAGCAAACAACAGAGGATCACAAAGGGAAGCAACCAAACATACCGCTAAGGTGAGGCATACGCGCAAACGTATTTACTTTATTTTTCTTTAGTAGAAGATGTTTCGGGAGGCTTAGGCGTCACATCTTGAGGCTTTACACCTCACATTTCAAAAGAATTGGATGCCTTCACCTTTTAAAACACAATCCTGATTCCTTTCGCTACGGGCCCATTTGGACGCACTTCCCCAAAAGAGAGTTTCCAAAAAATGGGGTTTCAAGCCTGCTCGTCTGGTCAACTCAACAAAAACCAATCAGATTGGTTTTTGCCAAGTTAATGTTTTAGCGCATACTTTGTCCAACAAGAGATGAGATGGGGGTTTGCAAAGTGCATCCTAATGCACAACCCAACTGCCATTTGGATCTAAACGGCGTTGAGGCCTCAAACATCCCTCCAGAGGGTGAGTCCAAATGGGCCCTAAGTTCTTATGAATATTTCACTTATGCTTCATGACCTCCCAATCAACTAAGAGGAACACAAAACTAAGAATCACAAACAATTTGATGAATGAATTCACATTAGGGAACCATTTGTTAAATTTCATTGTGTACTTATTTCCAAATGGGTCTCCGGGAAATTACCTTCAATGCAAACAACGTGCCAACCCATTTATGGCGAACAAGTTGAACAACACCACCACTTCCCTTCCCAATGACTTTTATGGTCTCTAGGTCTTCCAATGAGAATTGAAGATCAACCTCTTTAGCATCTGATGGCTGTACATTGAGACAATAAAGCATATCAGTTGAGAACATTCAGTTGAATGTAAATTAATTTTAAAATGAAGCAAGATTGAATCTCCATAGTGTAGCTAGAAGATCCACAGCACCTTTCTTATAATCTTATTAGCATTATAACCACATATACTTCCAGAAGAAGTCCTATTACAGTGATCATCTGACCATTTATTTTACGGTAAACAATTACACACTAAACCAGTACTTTCATACACAGAAATCCTACTCATCAGATGATATTGATCAAGGAAGATCATCAGTGACATTGAAGAAACATGACTACTTCTGTCAGGAAACAGCATAGAAGCAGGCTCTTTTGTTAAAGGTATAGAATTAAACTATTACCTTCTTTTCTACTTTATCAACTTCCCTAAGGCATTTATTAAAATAATGACAAAGTTCGAAAAGATGATAGATGATAATACAATGGGCATGTTGTCCAAAATAATTAGAGCTTGCATCTCAACCCTTGCAAGCTTATCAGATTTTACATCAGCTATGGATGTATTCGCACATCGTGCTACAACTGATGCAGGTATTTGGTGATATATTACTCCTAAATGATGAACGAGTTGGATGTATTCACACATCGTGCTACAACTGATGCAAGCATTTGGTGACATATTGCTCCTAAATGATGAACGAGTTGGGAACCACCTTATAAACATGTGAGGCGAGAAAAGAGTTTGGCTCCGGCCCAAGAGTGAGGACCAATCATAATTCTAGTAAATGTCATGACATATTATTTTGTTATGCAGGTTGAATCTCCTGCATCAATAACCTTCTAGTAGATCCTCTACCTGATGGCCCTTTTTCACCTTAGTCCTTTAGCTTGAAGATGTTCACATGTGCCAATTTATTATTTCAATTTAAAGCATAATCATAAAATTGAATCAAAGAAGCAAGCTATTCTTCCTATCTTTGTTCGACACACTACTTGTAGTTAGCCATGTATTTTGAGATGAGGATTTGAGGATAGGTTTGTAGCTGTACAATTCAAAGTTGTTATTTGATCCAACCTAGCTCTATTTATTATAACTTAAAATCCTTTTGGTCACTGCCACTTGAACTTGCCATGTCTCTTGTTAGAATCTTTGGTAGTCCATGTTCCAAAGATTGCCATCTTTTTTTTTTTCCTCTAATCCACCTTTGTCCCATCTAATCTTAACTTGGCCCAATAGAAAATGCCATGAATCTCCCATGAAGTAGTAAAAGTAGCTGATTTAGTTAAGAATGCAGTGCTTCATTCAAATACCAGTGCAAGTATTTCTTTTCTTAGCTTTTTTTCTCTTTCTATTTTCTAATAAAATGTTTGGTTGCCCCTCAAGTAAAAAACAAATTTGTTTTTTCAAAAGCAAGCACTTGCAAACTGTTGGATTATATATTAATGGTACAAAATGGCTTTATGAGTTCGCATATAGAAGTTTAATAATCCAACGCGCATATATATGGTAGCCCTTCTACATGCTGCCACATGTGCAAATATGACAAATGGGTCCCACACCACATCCAAGCTGTCCATCAGGTCAGACTTACCCTTGGAAAACGAAAAATGAAAAACAAAAAAATGCTGGTCGACAGTTTATGAAACAAATGGATGCTGGAGAAACTTGACCAAATCTCCGTTAAGTCATCAATTTGTTTCTAAGACATTTGGTGATAAAGCCTTTCCAAGGAAGAGAATCACTAGAGAGCTTCTCTTTATTATGTTTGGGCGATGCGAAGGAGAATCAATGGAATCAGATTTTATGTCTAGATTAATGAGGTAAGGACCGTGGAAATAGGTATTCATACAAGGAGAGATTGAAGACGTGAATTGCAGCACTTGTGCGTGCCACATGTATGAGATTTGAGACATTCATAATGAGGGTCCATCATGATCTTGCATTAGCCCATATGTGCAAGGCATTCAACATGGCACTTGTGCATGACATCTACCACGTGTGATTACCTGTAAGTGGATGAGGGTTTATAATATTTCAATATATGATAATTTGGCAGCATGGATTTTAGGCAGTTAGGATTTTCAAACCTGGATTTTGAATCCAAATTGTGTTTGGCACCTTGGATTTTGGTGGACTGCAAATCCCCCCAGGGTTGAAAAAATCCTCAAAAGGGGGCCTTTTTTATTCTTATCTAAAAGGTGGGTTACAAAATCCAAGGACTTTAAATCCTCTGCAATTGTTAGAATTGCCTCTGTCCTCTTCTATTAAGTGGTTTTTCTTTTTTCTTTTTTCTTTTTTTTTGTTTAAATCTAGGTTGCCAGAAACAGGTTTTAGATTCCATGGGATTGAAAATCCATGCTACCAAATGCAATTGATGGAATGAAATTCTCAGGTATTGAAAATCTTGGATTTGGATTCTGAAGTTAAAATCCAATCCTAAGGTGCTAAATGACCCCTTAAAGACAAACCATTGTGGTGGAGAATGCAAAACTCTTTTTTGTGAATGGTAGAGTTTATGGCAATTTTTGGAGGAAAGATTTTTCCACCACTTTCCCCACATCCAAACATAACGAAAAAAATGCTTATGGAAACCTTTTCGATAAGTACAATCAGTGTTGTCATATGCAATCACATAACCGCTTATGCTATCGCACATTCCACCAGTGGATCGCATATGCAGTTATTATGCCATTAGGGCTTATGTTTCCACACAAAGAAGTATCTGACCGCATAAGACATAATTATGCGGTTATTCCATCGAATACACAGTATGCGATGGCATAATCTCCCAACGGTTAGATTTCCAACTGATATGACTTATTTTTTGCTTCATTTTCTCTTACTATTTGCCTGTAGGTAGGCACTACCACCCCTCCATTTTCACAACTCTATTACTCTCTTACTCTCTAACTCTAATACTCTCATCTTTGAATCTCTCTAGTCTCTTAACTCTCTTACTCTCTCTAACACTCTATTACTCTCACTCTCTCTTAAATGACATCAATAAAATTTGTATGTTATTTTTTCACATTTTTTAGTATATGCATTCATTTAAGTAGTTGTTAGCTGACTTGTTAATCTTTTTTTTTTAACACATGCACCCCACAACCACCCACCCACCCACACACCTCTGCACTCACGCCGTAGTGGGATTTCACCACCAATGGGTACTTGAACTCTAGACCGCGTGTTGAAACTCCTGGGAGTCTACCACCGAGGACAGGGACAAGTACCCAGACTTGTTATAGTCTAATAATAATAATAATAATAATAAATCCCTACAATTGTAGTATTTTTACATAATTTTCTCTTTTTTTTTTCATTTTTTTCTTAATTTCTTCCTTTTTTGTTTCTCAAATAAATAAAATTGTAATAAAATTGTTGGGGGGGGCGGGGGGCTGTGCCATCGCATATGTACACAGCTCCCTTGGGGCACACGGGATCGTTTATGCCATTTGACAACATTGAGCCCAATTTCCCTCACATCCAAATCACCCAACATTCTTTGCCCACCTCAGAAGTGACCACACTGAATTTTTCGCATGGGCCATCTACATGGGGTAACCCATCCGATGAACGGCTTGGACCTAGTGCATGTGTGAGAAGTTGGCTCATGTGGGTGGCATGTCAAGATTGGGATTGCCAACCCTCTAGAATATGAAGACAGAAATATTGGTCAATAGCAAGATTCATTTTTTGTTCCCCTGTCTTACTCCATCAATTTTCCTAATAGGATTTTTTTTTTTTTTGCAAACTTTTTTTTTTTTTTAATTTCAATTGAACTACTCTTGCAAGAATTGAAAACAATCTTTGCAAAAGGAAAAGGAGAAACTAAGATACTTCCAACACAAGAAGAGAAGAAAAGAAAAGAAAAGAAGGGGAAATGGAATGAACTTACACGAGCTTCCTTTTCTTCAGAGATCAGGCGCAAGCCCTTCTGATTTAAGAGCAGATCACCGTCCTGGAATGTGCCGCTTGCAGTCCTGAGAATCCGAGAGAGAAGCTAATTATTAAAAATCAAGAAAAAGACACAAGAATTTCCTCAAAGAAAGAAAAGAAAATGATCGATTCAATCGAAAAGGCTGTAATTATGAAATGTAGAAAGTGAGAGACAGATCTATGAAGAGATTTGGGGAAGAAAGTGCGAGGATTGAATACAGGAAATTGGTGATGGGGGTTTCTTGAGCGGGAACGGAGAGCTTCAGCTGCTTTAACGGCTTCTTGCTCTTCATGATGGTGGTGAGATCAAGAGTTTTTCTGGTTTCTAGGGTTTTGAGAGAGAGAGAGAGAGAGTGAAAGAGAGTGAGAGAGAGACAGAGAGAGAATAAATAAAGAAGAAAACGATTTTGATTTTTGTCGCGGAGGAGACGAGTCGTTGGAAAGGTAAAATCAAACGGGGGAAGTCCGCCAAAATCTGATGCGAATGTCCGGAATTGCCCTCGTTTCTTGCATTAATGGCGCTTGCGACTAAGCTGCAACCCGGAGGAGCCATGTTCCGGTCCTGTGGGTGGGACCCCTGACTTGGGCCCACCTCGATCGATGTGCACTGCATATCCACGCTTCCTATCTGTTTTGCCAACTTATTTTAGGGCATGGTCCCAAAAATGAAGCAGATACAAATTTCAGGTGGACCACACTACGTGAACAGTGTTCATTGAACGTCCACCATTTAAAACGTCCTAGGGTCCACCGTAATGTTTATTGACCATCCAACCTGTTACTAAGGTGGCTCAGACCTGGATGAAATGAAAATACAAATATTAGCTTAATCTAAAACTTTTGTGGCCCTCAAAAGGTTTTTAATGGTAAATAACCACTATTTCGTGTGGTGAGGTCCACTGGAAATTTGTATCAGCTTTAGTTTTCAAAACATGCCCCAAAATAAGCTGAAAAATAGATGGACAGTTAGGAGAGAAGTGCATACATTGAGGTGGGCCCATAGTCAGGGTCACTAGGTGCAGGCCACCGTGATGTTTATAAGAAATCCACCCCATGTCCATCCCTTTTCCCAGCTCGTATTAGGGCATGAGCCCTAAGATAAGGCAGATGCAAAACTCAAGTGGGTTGCGTGGTAGGAAATATTGGGGAGGAAAATGCCTATGGCTGGAACCTTCACCAGGTCATTTCCACATGGATGAATTGAAAACACAAAAAATATTAGCTAGATGTAGAACTTACATGGCCCAGCTAATGTTTTAAAGGTGAGTGTTCAATCCCCACTTTTTTTCCTGCCATGTGTCATGTGCCCCATTTGAGTTTGGAATTACCTCTTTTTTAGTCTAATGTCCTAACATGAGTAAAAAAAAATGTATAGATTAAGTGGATTTCTCACAAATGTAAGAGTGGTTCCACCTAGCTTCCAATTTGTCAGGTGAGATTGCCTAAGACAGTGGGGCCCACCAGGATAATTGTGAGAAATCAACCTTGTCCATCCAAATTTTCAAAATCATGTTAGGACATGGCTTAAAAAATGAGGTAAATCCAACACTCTAGTGCGCCTGCATGACATGAAAAAATTGGGTAGGCAAATGCCTACGGTTAAAACCTCCCTTGGTCCATAATATTTACATGCCATTCATACTGTTCATAAGGTCAACCAAAAGCACAAAAATATTAGCCAGATCCTATGAATGTTTCAACGATGGATGTTCAGTCCCCATTGTTTCACGTTGTGCTACCCACTTGAGTTTTGAATCCCTCATTTTTTAACCCATGTCCTAAGATGATCCGGCTACAATGGGCTGTCATTGGCAATCTGCGTCCCCAAACTTTTTACAATGAGCCACACTCAATTCATATGTGCCAATGAAAAAGTGCCACGCAGCGTATCATAAAAGGCCAATAATTCTTTATTTTCACTGTTTGGTTCATGCGCACCCCTCAAGTTTGAGGATCACCATGTGCATAGTCATGTGCTTGACATGCACGAGTTGAGCTTGACATTAGGGTGGTATGGATTGATTGCAACCACAGTTGCAGGGATTCCAAAGCTAGGGATGCAACTTGGAACTTGAACCTGACTGACCCAACTTAATTTGAATCGGGGTGTCATGGTTCTTCATTCAAAAAATGCCAACCTAGTTTGAATTCAGTTGGGATCGGGTTAAGCAAGTTCAGGTCAGATTAGGTCGGGTTGGGAATTATCACATGCATTTGGATCAGGTTAAGTTAGGTTGGGTCAAGTATGAAGTACTTTTGCTCGGGCACCTCAATTGGAATTCATGTCGGTCAAAGTTGTAGGTCGGGTCCTCTTAAGATGGGTTGGGCTTGGGTTGACTCTCAACCGACCAACCTGCTTGAGTTAGACCCCTACTTGCAGCTCCTGAGGTTGCCCGTGAAAAGCAGCATGTTAAGCTTTATAAGACCATGCAGTCTTAAGGAAAATATATAATTTCACGTAGCAGAATCTTTGGCTTTCACTCTAGGACTTACATGTAATAAGAGCTTATGACGTTTTTTCGTTGAGTCATGTCATGTGAAGTTGGATTTTCTCATAACCTTAGATTTACAACTCCTGATATGATCCAATGAAAAAGCAACATGTGTGCTTATCGTATGCTAAGCCCACGGTGCAGTGAGCAAATTTATCATTTCACCTAAGAGAATATTTGATTCTCACAGCAAGTTATCATTAAGGGCCCATTTGGATACCACCAAATAAGTTACTTTTCTACTTACAGCAGCAAATAAGTGACTTATTTTAGATAAATAAGTTTGGTTTATGATTGATTATAAGTAACTATTTTTACTTAGAAGTATGTAATCACTTTAGCTATTTTTATTTATTTATTATTATTATAGCTTTTTAACCTTTTGTAAGTTGCTGAAGAGGACTTTGGAGAGATGAAGAGAAAGGAAAAGTTGATAAGCTCTCTCTTATGATTTATGTCAAGCGTTGGTCTCTAATACTGATTGTATTAAAGGAGGCCTCACATGATGGACTATCCCATCAAAGGTGGGGCTCACACAGTGGACAATCCACATCAAAGATGGGCTCCACATGATGGATGACCCCATATTAATATGGACCTACATAATGGATGGTCCACATTAAAGGTCGGCCCATAATGATAAGCATAGCCCACATCTAAAGAGGGTTGGCATGATGGACAACCCACTTCAAAGGTGAGGCCAACATGATGGACAATCCACATCAAAGGTGAGCTCCACATGATAGGCAATGGATATTGAAGCTGGGCCCCACATGATGATGGCCCATATCGAGGGTGGACCTATATGATGGATGATCCACATCAAAGGTCACCCCCTAATGATGAATGGTCCACATCCAAGGGGAGCACTGCATGATGGGCAACCCACATTGAAAGTGAGGCCCACATGATGGATAATCTACATTGAAGGTGGACTCCACATGATGGGCAATTAATAATGGTGGGCTCCATATGATGGATGATCCACATCAAGGTGGGCCTCACATGATGGACAGTCCACATCAAAGATCGGCCTAACGAGAGTGACCCATATCTAAGGTAGGCCTCACATGATGGACTGCCCACATGGGAGGTGGCCCCGTATCAAAGGCGAGCACCACATGATGGGTAGTGGATATTGAAGATGGCCCCACATGATGGACAATAACATTGATGTTGAGCCCCATATAATGGACCCTAATGAATGGTGCACATTAAAGGTCGGACCCTATTGCTAAATGGCCCACATCCAAGGTGGCCCCCACATGATGGATGACCCACATTAGTGGGGGCCACACAATAAACGATCTACATCAAAGGTTGGCCCCATAAGATGTACATTGGATGTGTGGGGGGACCAAATAAATTTGAGAGATGATTACTTGTGAGGTTGAAAACCAAACCTGCTTTTTTACTTTTTGGAGATAATAAGTACATTGTTTACCAAACATGCTTACCTACTCATTAAGTAGAAATCAAGATAAGTTACTTATCTAATAAGTTGCTTATCTTAAGTAACTTACAATCCAAACAAGCCCTATAGGGTGTGAATGCATGGCTTGTGTGGAGTGTGTGTGAAAAAAAAAAAAAAAAGTTCTCACCAACAAGCATACATGGTGCTTTTTCATTGAACCATGTTAAGGTTGCGGAATCTTCCACAACCCCCAGTTAATCCCCATCTACACCAAGTGATCATGAATTTCACGGATCCTGATTCTAAGGAGCCCTTTGGCGTTTAAGCTATGTGGTGCCCACCGTAGTATCCATGAGAAATCCACGCCATCCATCAATTTTTGTCCTTCACGGGGTGCATATTTGTTACCAATGTTGGAATTTGAAGAATATTTCTATTTCTTGATTTTTATGGTATCGGTGGAGCTAGCTGGCCAACATTTAAGTGAAACTTGTTTGTGTTTTCTTCTAAAATAATGCAGTGATGAACTTTTTTAGCAAACTTGGCTGAGCGGTGCGTGCCAATTCTAAGTTACTTATTCATTCAAACAAGATGGGGTTCCATGTATGCAAGTTGCATATCATTTGGGTGTGCTGTTTTATTTGGGATTTTTGCTTTGTCACCCTAATTTAGTAATTATCTTTTTCTTTAATGAATATCTGGAGGCAGTTCCCCACATTAAGAGAAAAAGAAAGAAAGAAAGAAAAAAAAAAGTGGGCCATTCCATGGGAAACAATGGAAATGAAAACACTAACGATTGAGACCATCGAGGTTCTAACATGAAGCAAAAAAATGAGGATTCAAATCTTAAGTGGGTCACACCAAAGGAAATAGTAAGGTTGAAAATGCCCATAATGAAACATTCATGAATGAAGAGAAAAACACAAATATAAGCCAGATGCAAAATTTTTGTAGACCTGAAGAAGGTTTCAATGGTGGTATGAAGACCCTGTTATTTCTCGTGGTGTAGCCTAATAGAGTTCTGAATTTGCATAATTTTTTAACTCTTGTATATCCTAACATGAGTTCACACAATGAATGAATGGAGTGAACATAACACAAACATCACAGTGCCAATTGAGCTTAGGGTTATGGGCTCCCTGTAATTGGGGTTGCAGGAAATTCACACCAGGTGGATTTGTGCCCTCCATGGAGGAACCTCATGGGTTGGTAATCTAGACCATTGGCCGGTTTGAGTATGGTGCCAGCATTTTTAGCATTGGCATTGTTTCTATGCATGCCTGTGACTTACTAATATTTTTATTGCCATTTCAAATGGACAATAAATAAATATTCAGTGGGATGCCGATTTTAACTTTTTCCACTTTTTTTTTTTTGGAAGTTGATCATAGATGGTTGATCAATCCTTGAAAAAAAGGTCATGGCACAAAGTCCAATCAGTCCACGTGATGCAGCACCCCATGAAACCTCCTAGGGCTAACTTTTGACTTGATCCAAAACTCTGATAGGCCATGGCAAAAGGAAACAGTTTCATCTCCTAACTTGCTTCTCTATTTGCTATGGCCCACCAAAGTTTTAGATTAGGTTGAAAGGTGGGCTTGGGAGGTTTCATGGGTGCTGCATGACATGGACTGATTGAATTTGGTGCCCATCACATGTGTACACAGTGTGCATGAGCGCTCACCTAAGAAGGTGGGCAGGTGAGCTGGATTCTCTCTCCATACGTACTGAGGGTTTCTATTGTTTACATCGATTGTATATGGTTTTTATTTTTTAATTTTTTGACAACACGTAAAATGAGTGGTTTGGAACATTGAAACATGTGGAATCCAACAAATCTTATTATTCTTTAAACTATACATCTTTATAATTAATGAAATAACTCACAAGTGTCTACATATGTCATTACTTTTCATGCAGTGCTAGCTTATTGGATGATTGGACTTAGGCCAATGCAGAGGTTGGGCCATTAATCATTCATTCGCCGGGCTAGACTAGCATGGACATTGGACTGACATTTCAAGCCTAGGCGTAGTCCCTCCCGAGTCAAAGTTTAGGGGCCAGCTGTAAAGGGTCATGCTGCCTAGTGGGGCCCAGAAAGGAGCTCATCCAGTTCCTTTGAAATGATGGGATTCCCAAGTCCCCTGGTGGGTCCAATCATTAATTGACTAATAATAACAAAAAATCATTTCAATTTATTAGCCATGACCATGTGATATATGGGAATCTGTATTGTCTGCTTATAAATAATAGAGTTTTTCTGTTTTGCCCTCCCAGGTCAGCTTTGATGGTGTCGGCACTGCTGCATTAAATGGGTAGCGGATTGCGTAGTGAGTAACTCGGCAGGCTTAGCGGAGTAAACTCTGTGAGGCCCACCGTGATTTACATATTTTATCCACTCCGTCCATCCATCTTAACAGATAATTTTAGGGTTGGAATCAAAAAATTAAGCTTATCAAAAGCTCAAGTGGACCACACCATAGAAAAAGTGTAAACTGTATGGCTTCCATTGAAAAATTCTCAGGGGACACATAGGTTTTGGATCAAGCTGATATTTGAGGTGTCCCTTCATCCATGTCTATGTGATCTTATGAACAGGTTGGATGACAAATAAACATCACTGTGGAGCCTGGGAAGGTTTCAACGATAGAAATCATTATTCCTACGGTTTGCTGTGGCATGGTCCACTTGAGATTTGGATATGCTTGAACTTTAGGCTCAACCTCTAAAATGATATGGAAAGTCATAGGGATAGAATAGATAAAGCACATACATTCTAGGTCGGCCGAATAGAGTTTATTGACTCAGCTGGCAATCCGATTTTCATTAAATGCAGTTAGTACTGATGGGTGTTGACTTGTACCAATCAGGTACGCAGAACATAGGAAAACTCTAATATTTTTAAGTCCTATTCTGTTGATAAATGAACGTTTTCCCTTTAGATAGAAACATTTTAAAATTTTAAGGCCATAAATTATTATTTTAATGTGGTGGGATTTGATTGAGTAGAGCTGAACAACTTTCAAACATATTTTGCATAAACTGCCCAATTAAATTCCACCATGTCAGGTCAGCGTATGGTTACTGGCAAAGGAAGGATCATACGTGCCCCCACTTTTAAGTGTCCATTCATGTGACAACGATCAAAGGGATCAGGGCCCAAACATTGGATTATCGGTCCATACCCCCTTTCACTACTCGACCTATCAAATGAATGGTTTAGATCTGGTCCCTGTTTCCTAAAAATACAAGCTCTTCCATTTCAGATTTCGAGAGGTATTCCCCACCTTAAAAAGGAGGTGCATGTTGAGCCATTCCCATTCTTCATTGATGGCCATCAAATAGACGGTTGAAAGAAAAGGCTAGAACAAAGATCCACCATGAATTAAAACAATTCCGAAAGTTGAAGGTTTCGAAGGGCTGGGATCATCCAATATATCCCACCCAGGCATCCTTTTAAGTAAGGCCCGTCAGATCAATGGTTTGGATCACTCAACCATGGGTCCACTCTATGAAATCTGCGCCTGCTGATGAAAGGGTTTTGGTAAATGGATGGTCCACAAGATTGGTTCAAAGTATCGATTTCTGTTGAATCATCCGTCGTGACCCACCTTAATCCACAGTCCACTTGTACCACGTGCCGTTCTGACACGTCGTCCGCTGCAGATGCAAGCGATTAGGTACACCCCCAGCCTCACCAAAGACGGTGTGTCCCATACCGTGGGGCCTACCATGATGTATTTATTATATATCTACACTGTCCACCCGTTTTTCCAGATGATTTTAGAATATGATTCCAAAATTGAAATGATCAAAATCTCAGGTGGACCATACAATAAAAAAAAGTTGTGATTGACCATTAAAAACGTATTGGGGACCACAACAATTTCAGATCAAGCTTATATTTATTTTTTACTGTTCATCCGAGCTTGTGTGACCTTATCAACAGGTTGGATAGAAAATAAACACTACGGTGGGCCCTAGGAAGTTTTTTAATGGTGGAACGTTCAATCGATACAGTTTCCTAAAGTATGGTCCACTTGAGATTTGAATTCACTTAATATTTTGGTTCGCCATATAATGATCTGGGAAAACTGATGAACGGTGTGGATATAGAATAAATATATCAAGGTAAGCCTCGAGGTAAGGGCCGCACCGTCTTGGGTGAGGCCGGGCCGCACCTAATCCTCTTCCGCTATAGAGGTGCGCGTCGGCCCCTCTCCGGCGTTGTGCAAAACAGAAGGATTCATTTTCAGAGAGAGAAGATGTCGTGGCAAACGTACGTGGACGATCATCTGATGTGCGAGATCGACGGTCAACATCTGACGGCCGCTGCCATCATCGGACACGACGGAAGCGTCTGGGCGCAGAGTGATTCCTTTCCTCAGGTATCTTGTTTTTTGTTTTTGTTCTTGTTCATTTCTTTTTTCAAATATGTTTCGGTCTGTTCTGTTGTATGAGGTTTTTTTTTTTTTTTTGTTGTTGAAGCTGCATGGGATTTGATCTATATAGATTTGATTGAGGTGTTTTGATCAGTGCATTTGATCTGGGTTTTGATCGTGAGATATGTCTCTGACTTGGGTTCTGTTTACTTTTGGCCGTTGGATTCAAATGCATCGACTTTTGTTGTTTCATATGATGCTCATTTACGTGTTTAGGATGTCCGAGCCGTGCATAAGGTGGGCCCCACCATGCAGATAACCTGGTAGAAGAATCAGGCTGGCCCACTTACCAGGCGGGCCAGACCGTTGGGAGGTCTGATTTAAATCATCTTCTTCTTTTGGTAACGGTGATTAGAGCCTGATTTTTTTCGCGGCGGCGGCCACCTTGTGCATGCCTTGAATGTACTGGTTCGGATGCGGAATTAGATCAATTCTTTCTGAGGAATGGATTTTCTCTCTTTTTTTTGTGTGATCTCTTTCCGTTTGAATTGATCTGGTTTAGATCTGATTGATTCTGCAATGGATTTTCTCTAATCGAGGTTCAAATGATCCAGTTAGATCTGAAGTCGATCTAACCTTGTTGTATTTTATTTTGATTTGAGATCTGATTGATTATGCAGTCAGAATTCATATGAATCTATTTAACTTTAAAAACAAAACAAAAAATTCATATGGGTCTGTTTTATATTCAAATATATTCTGTCAAAGATCAGATGATCAGCAAACTGTTTCTGTTTTATATCAATAGGTATCAAATGCAACTAGATCAAGGAAGAAACTAATTCCAATAAGATTCAATGTACTGTATTGAAGTTTAAAACACAAAAAAGAAGAATAACTTCCAAAAAAAAACACATAAAAGAAAAGAATGCAATGACTGTGAGGAAGCTCATCAGTCCTCTAATCTTATGCTAGAGATCACTCCCCTTCAACAACTGCCGTAGAGAAACAAGAGAATTTGCTCAAAGAGAATACCATTCAATTGTGTCTGATGCCATAGTCATAGTCGTAATCCTTATTTATAATGAGTGCTTCCAATCTTCAACATAATCTATGGAATCTGGAAATATGATTCCTAGCTAGCCCATATCTTGAAAACAGGAAAAAGATTTAAACAAGAAAAATCTAATAATGCTCATTTCATAGTGTAGAATCTCTAAAATAAGAAAGCATCATAATGCTCATTTGCCTTTTGGCACTTGATTATAAGATACTTTTGTTACCTTTCAAAAAAAAAAAAAAAGGAAGAAGAAGAAGAAGAAGAAAGCACTTTAGCAAGAAAAATTTAAGATGACTTATTTCCTTACATAGAACTATGAAAGAAAAGGAAATTATAAATAAGCTACAGTGGGCCTTTTCTTGTATGCAACTGTAGAGTGTGTATGTGTGGGCTGTGGGCCTTTTCTTCAAATCTTGATCAATTGCTTGTGTTGCCACTTAGTTGCATGAGGGAGCCCCATTTGAGGACTTCTACAATCATTTTCCAGAATCCTCTTGATTGACAGGTGAGAGAGCCATCCGAGGGGGAAATGTGGAGATAGAGAGGGTTGGCACTCCCTGGGGGTTTTGAGAGGTTGGCGCTCCCTTGGGACTTCCAAAGACCAGCACTCCTTTGAGGCTTCTAGATGCTGGCACTCTCTTAAGGATTCCAAAGCCCGGGGCTCCTTCGGAGAATGCAGTAGCAGGCACTCCCTTGGAGTTCGGTCCGGGCTGATACTCTCTCATGGGGTTTGGTCCAGGCCAGCATTCCCTTTGTGGATATGGCCCAAGTTAGAAGGCCCCTGCTGGCGCTACCTTTGGAAGGAAGTTAGTGGCCCCCTGGGAACGTCCATAGGGTGGCACTCCTTTGTAGAATCTGGCTATGGGAGGGGATGTTCCTTGAGTTGCCCCTCATGATGAACATCAGGAGGTCTGGATGACCTGGTGCTCCTTTGAGAATCAAGGTTACCCAGCCAAGGACCTGCTCTGGCTGTCTAGAGCTAAGCTGCACTAAAGTTGAAAGCTTTATGGAGCAACTATGCTATGACAACATCCCTTATTATCAAAATGACCTAACCATGAGCTTGAGTCTCTCTAGCCTTGTGCAGTATATCCTAGTCTATCAATGACTGAGTCAAGGACTGAAACAACATTCGTCTTAGTGTAATGTAGTCACATGCTATATCTTATTCAGTCATGAGAAATATATTCTTTTCAACCCTATATTGGTTAATACTTAGACAAAGCCACATGCTTTCTGTCTTCTTCATGCCACTCTATACTGATAATAATAGACCTTGATTTAGTCATTTGCTAGAAATGATATACTGGCCAACAGTTGGATAGATGATATGTGAGCTAAGTCATGCTCATTATTGGTCAATCCTTTCATATTATACAAGATGTCAAGAGGTCTTAAGTTGTTGCTTTATAATCAATGGTATTTCCCATGGAATGTAATTAAGGGCTTGTGCCAGACCACAACTTGGGATGTAAACAGAACGTAGATGAATAATATAAGCCTCTCAGCTGGGTGTGCTTTTCTTTCTCTTTTAAATACATCAAGTAGTGCTCGTGAATGTTTTTGGGAATTGTAATCAAAATTGATATAAATCGAAACACACACAAACAGATTGACATCCTTTTCAATCTCTCCATTCTCATGAAATATTGACCCAAGATATAAAAAATGTTGGCGCCGATGCAGATCAGATTTGGATAAAATTTCACATGATTCAGTAATTAGAGTATACTTGTCAGTCATCATTGCTCATTTGATTCATAAGCTCTGACAAAGAGTGAGCTGGTTATGGCATTGTTGCTATTAGTTGTCAACTTAAGACTCTAGCATTGTTAATGGCTACAAGACCTGATCTAGTTGGATATACTTGTCATTCATCATTTCTCATGATTCATAAAGTCTGGCAAAGAATGAGCTGGTTATAGCATTATTTCAATTAATTGGCAACTTCAGAGTCTAGCATGGCAAACGGCTACAATACCTGAGCTAGCCATATACAATATTGTAATTTTCTGTTTGTTCAGTGATCAATGTTAGGACTCAGCTACCTTTGTTGGGATGTAAATAGGCTTCCTTATGGGTTTGTCTTTTGTGTGTGTGTGCGAATGCTCGTCTCTGTGCCCAAACTTGTGTATTTGCTTAAAAGTAAAAGAAGTTACTTGATGGTAATTTTCAGCTGTCGGCATTGGCTCTTAGTCACTTTGACATAATATATTTATTGGTGCTTCAAATGGGTTGTCAATAAAGATTCAGTGAATGTCCATGTTGGTTTTTCGTACATTCTTTCTTTCTTTCTTTCTTTTTAAATCTCATCCTGCAGTTGTTCACATCTTTTTGTAATCATTGTTTCTGTTGCAGTTACTTAGTTTGGCCTTTGTTTACGTGTAGTTTAAGCCTGAGGAAATCACCGGTATCATGAATGACTTCAACGAACCAGGATTCCTTGCCCCTACTGGATTATACCTTGGGTCTACAAAATATATGGTAATTCGAGGGGACCCTGGAGTGGTGATTCGCGGAAAGAAGGTGATTCATCCATATTGAATATATTTTTATGATTCTCCTTTCGTTGTTATAATGTCAATTGTCTTCAGTTTCCTGAAAAATGTTTGACTAAGTTTCGGGAAGGCTCGATACAACCTTTCATAGTTTGAAACTGAATTGGGCATTCTCCGACTACTAGATGTAAGGCTGATATTGACTGAGATATAGAGCTACAAAAAAATCTTGCGAGGGAGAAGGACATGAATGAAATATTCTAATTTAGTTGTTGACTCAAATAAGTAGTAATGACAATAATCAGAGCCTCATTAAATACTCGTTTTAGATTTTTTACTCTGGAACTGATTGGAGCCTATCATATACAAGAGACAGGCGTGTAAGAGCCCTCCATCTGTCCACCATGACCGGGTTCTAGGAGCCTAGTAGAAGTGTAGAACTTAAAAGTGGAAGGTTGATGTATGTTTCTAACAAATTAATTTTCTGATTTATGTACATGCCTTGCTGTTGGGAAATGGATTGTTTTATTCTTCATCTATTTTAATCCATTTTATGCTTTTCTTGCTTATGTTGTACAAGCATATGCATGCACACGGTGCATGTGCGCATGCATGTCCTTGTGCTTGCTAGACCGAAATGAAAAGAAAGAATATTCCTTTTTTAAGTTCAATACACACCTGTGGTACTGACGGCCAAGGTGAAATTAATCTGCCACATTTGTATGTCTATGCCATATCTTAATTTCCTAGTTGCATAATGTGGGTGCATTTCTTAGTTACCACTTTCCAATGCCATGATGGTTCCCTAGTTATTTGGATGTATTCATGTCTAACTAATCTACTAAAAATTCCCAATGCAGTAGCTGTACTTCTATCTTCCTTTTCCGTCCCTTTCAGTACATAATGCCTCATTGCACGCCTTTACCATCAACCTAGTGCTGCTCTGAGACCTAAAGTTACTAAAAAATACCTTTTCTATTGTGTTAAAAACTGGCAGGATTTTGACGGCAGAAGTTTCTTTCCTTCATCTCGTGAATCCTTTTGGCTTAGTTTGGCTTTTCCCGTTCATTCTCTCTGATAGGAGTTTAGATGGGTTCACAGCGGATTTTAGAATTTGTTGACACAATGGAAATCTTTCTTGTAGCCTGATTGCATTTTGATAATTGACATCCAATGCCTTCTTTTCTGTTTCTTTTTCCTTCTTTTTTTTCCTTTAATTTTGCTCACCCATGAATTTGGCAGGGATCGGGCGGCATCACTATAAAGAAAACTGGCCAAGCTCTAATCTTTGGTATTTATGAAGAACCCATGACTCCAGGCCAGTGCAACATGGTTGTTGAGAGGATGGGAGATTACCTCATCGACCAGAGCCTGTAGTTTGCAATTCTTCACAATTGCATTCCTCCATCCTTTTCCCTTCGGCTTGTATTTTTTTTTTTTTTTTTTCACGCGTCCATTTCGGGTTTTCAATATTCCTTTTATATATATATATATATATATATATATATATATATATATATATATATATATATATATATATATATATCCATGAATTGGCACTGGAGTTTGTTTTGCAGATAATAACATCGCAAGGACAAAGACCGTCGTTGTTGGTGTCTAGGATTGTTTGATCTCATTCCCATTTCTTCCCATGTTTTCTGCATTTTGTGTATTCCCGTCTCCCGCTGTTTGCAAATCTGTTACAAATCCGAGTTCTTGGATATTTTTTTATTGGGGTTTGCAATATCAGATCAGTAGTTATTTTTGGTTTTTGCTTTGTTGTTGCTGTCTTTCGAATATTCTTAATGCATGTCATCAGAGGTTTTTGCTATAGTCCACAGGTAGGAGGTTGTCAATGGGTGGGGCTGGGGCCAAGCAAAATCTGAATTTTGATTAGGGCTGGCTCGACAGGCGCACCTGATCAGTTCAAAATCTGTGTTGATGCCAATCCAGGGCATCTACCGCAGACTTGCTGCTCCACTGGCATCCTTACATGAATGTTCAAAAGTGGACAATGGAGCAATGTATTTGGAGGAATCTGCACTTGAGATTGTCTAGCCATAAGGTGTCGGGTGGGCCCACCTCAAATGTACAAAACAGGGGATGGTAATTGGTGAAAAACAGAGTTTTGATAAAGTGATCTACATGCTGTACCCCGCCTGGTTCATGGCTCGGATGTCCCACATACATGCCAGGGTGGGTGGTTTTGGTTTTGATGCTGGGATTTTTGGGCATCTTTTATAAAAAAACAAGGAGAAGGCTGCTTTGTTTCTTGCAATTTTGACCACTAGTTGGATGTTTATTATTTCAAGGATGTTACAGAAAATAATCTAAGTAGAACAAATCAGAGAACAAGTGGACAGCAATGATGAGATGCAAGATAAGGTGTTTGGGGAGTGGGGGATTATCTTAATTTAGTACTCCCCTTTGAGCCTTTCACTGATTTAGAGAGAGAGAGAGAGAGAGAGAGAGAGAGAACAACTAGACGCGCCTGATTAGTCCTGAGTCAAGGTGAGGTGTGAATTAAGTCGCCGCCTTCTTTGAAATTAGTTTATTTAATCTTTTAAGGTGGGGTGTGAATTAAGTGGCTTTCTTTGAAATTAGTTTATTTAATCTTTTATTGAGATAAGGTGTGGACTAGGTTGCTTTCTTCTATCTATCAGTGGGACATGTTCTACCAGTAGGACGGAACTTCATTTTCCAAGTTTTCAGGTATGATAGCTCAAAAATATTATTATTATTATTATTATTTATTTATTATTATTATTATTTTTTATAGCTCAATGATTGATTACTATGGTTGTGAGCCAAAATGGACCTCCCTTTGTCCACCCAACACTTCAAGGTGCTGCAGCCATTCAATGTAACAACCACCTGCAATATGGTCCAATCAAATTGTGGGCCCAATATGTATGGGGAGCATTCCATGCAGATTTCATTGATGGGACGATCCCAACCATCTAATCTGTAATCATCAAATGGGGAAAGGTCCAACTGTAACTCGCTAAATCAGCTTATGTTCCATTCATAGCCACGGCCTCCAAAAGTAGCAGGCATATGGAGTCTTGTTCACCTTCCCTTGAAATATCATGATCTTGAGTAAGGTTGGAGGGATTTTGTGATTTTCAGTAGAAAATGCGACAACATAATAGGACAAGGCATCAATCATAGTAACTTAAAACAGAAACATGGAGTAAAGAAAAAAGAAGTCTTAAGTTTGTCATGATGTATACCTAACCTGGCAACAGTAGTGCCGTTGCGTAGGGCTACAATGGCCCCAGTTGTGTAGGGCTACAAAGGGTCAGTCCTTGTCTAAGTTTGTCCAATGCTAAGGGCCTGTTTGGTATGTGGGCTTAAGAGGGATTAAGTGGGATGGATTTGCATTTTGTTCGGGGCAAATTTCATGGGAGATTTGGAGACACGTGGAGGAATGGGATTAGGGGGAAGGAACTGCTTTTGGTCCTATGCGGGGTTTTTAGTGGATTTTGAAATCTACTCAAAATCCTCTACATATGTGGGCCCCACGTTCAAGCATGTGTTTTATCCATGCAGTCCATCCATCTGCATCCTTTACACCTAACATCTGAGTTGTGTATGTATGCAAGTGACCGACATCAGTTATGAATCTGGTTTGTTGACTGCAAATCCATCATCCAATAAATAAGGTTTTGGTTAATGTAGTGTTTTTGCTCCAAATATGAGGATTGGATTGTTAAAATACCATGGTATTTCCAGGCAATCCTGTGAAATAATCGAAGCTTAACAAATGCCTCTAGAAGGCTTGCTTCCGGGGCATGCAGATTCAGAAATTGCCCGGCTGTGGCCATTTTTATGCATGTTTGAAAGTTGTATGGTAGAGTAAGATCTTGACTGCACACCATATCAATACAATTCTCCTACGTGAGGTCACCATACAGACATCCTCACAAGGCAATCCACCTCACACAATTCGAAGCATGAGGTGGGCCCATCATATATCGGCCATCAATAAAAAATTTACTTACCATTGATTCACCGGAACCATATAATAGATGGATCTTTTGACTTTATGTGGGAACGGTTCATAACTTTTAATTGTCCACTTGTGCGACAGCAATTAAAGGTATGGATTCCCCAAACAGTGGGATTTTTGGACGATATCTCATTAACTATTCAACCTATCGAACCAACGATTTAGATTTAGTCGGGTCTCCTAAAAGATGCAAACTGTTAGGGCTGTAAATGGGTCAGCGGGCCGATGGGGTACCCGGACCCAACCCATTTAGACCCGACCCAGACCCGACCCATTTGTTAAATGGTACGGGTCTGGGTCCAAGAACAGACCCAGTTGCTAAACGGGTCTGGGTCTGGTTTCCTTTATGTTAGGCCAACCCGACCCGACCCGAACCCATTTAGTAAGTGGGCCGGTTTGGTCTATGTTTCAAGGGACCCGTCCAGCTCAAACCCGTCCAGACCCGGTTTTAAGCCTTGTAAAATGCTTACATACTTGATCCAGACCCAGACCCATTAGACCCGACCCATTTATAAACGGGTCTGGGTGGATCTCCCTCTACCAGACCCGGACCCATTTATAAATGGGTCTGATGGGTTTGACTCGGACCCGACCCGAACCCGCCCATTTAGTAAAAGGGTCCGGGTCTAAAATTTGGACCCAGACCCGTTTTGTAAACCCGGCCGAACCCGACCATTTACAGCCCTACAAACTGTATATCCTGGAGTTGTTCATGGCCCATCTCCCCTCATGGGAGTGGATTAGGTGCGGCCAGCCTCACCCAGGTTGGCCTGATGTATGTATTCTATATCCATGCCGTCCATCCGTTTTCTCATCTCCTTTTAGGGCATGAGCCCAAAAAAGAAATAGATCCAAATCTCAAGTGGGCCATACCATAGGAAAGAGTGGCGATTGACCATTGAATACTTCTTGTGGGCCACAAAAGTTTTGCATCAAGTTGATATTTGTTTTTTCCCTTCATTCAAGGTTTATATGACCTTGTCAACAGGTTAGATGGAAAAATAACATTAAGGAAATATTATGATGGGCCCATAGGAAGGTTTTAATGGCGAGGCATTCAATCACGACTATTTTCCTATCCTATGGTCCACCTGAGATTTGGATATGCTTCAATTTTGGGATTATGCCCTAAAATGATATGGAAAAATGGATGGATGGTGTGGATGCAAAATAAATAAATTGAGGTGGGCCTCGCGATAATGGGTGCACCTAATCCACTCTGTGGGGCTCACTGTGATGTATGTGACTACATCCAAGCCATCCATCGATATTCAAAGCTCATTTTAGAGCATGATTCAAAAAATGAAGCAGATCCAAATCTCAAATGCATCATACTAGAGGAAACGGTGGTAATTGGCCATTAAAAACTTCCTGTGGGGCACAAAAGCTTTGGATCAATATGATGTTTGTGTGGTCTCTTCATCCACTTTTTGTGACCTTATCAACATGGATGGAAAATAAACATTCCGGAGGAATCCGTGAAGTTTTTTTTTTTTTTTATGGGAATTCAACCGCGATTCTTTCCTGTGGTGTAAGCCGCCTAAGATCTTCATTTTTGTCATCTTGTTCTCAAATGAGCTGTCAAAATGATTGGACGGTGTGGATTTAAGGAACATAAATCACTGTGAGCCCCACAGTCAGGCCCCCACCCACCTTGGTGGATCCGGGATCAACAAAGCCGCGCCCTGTTGAACCGTTCCCACTCTTCCATTGATGGCCCACAAATACAAGGTTGAAAGAAAGAAATGTAGAACGAAAACCCACCTTCATTTAAAATAAGTCCAAAAGTTGAAGGGTTCAAATGGTTTGGACCATCCAACATTGAAGATTTCACCATTGCCCATCATCAGATCAATGGTTTAGATCACTGAAACGTGGGCTCACAATGTGTGAAATCTGGTTCGCTTGCTGATGAACGCTTTTGGTAAATGTCTGGGCCCTTCTACCGAGTCATCCGCTGTACTAAATGCGCGTCTGACCCTCTTACTCAAGAAGCGGATTCACAGAGAGAGAAAAGAGAGAAGAGAGGGGAAGAGAGGATGTCGTGGCAAGCGTATGTGGACGATCATCTGATGTGCGAGATCGACGGTCAACATCTGACGGCCGCTGCCATCATCGGACACGACGGAAGCGTCTGGGCGCAGAGTGCGTCCTTTCCTCAGGTCTCTTTCTCTCTCTCATTTCCTTTTTCTTCTTTGTTGGGTTTCTGTAGACTAGGCAATGTCTATTCAGAATCTATTTTGGTCTGTTCTGTTTTTCGGTTGTTGGATGATTTTTTTTTTTTAAATTTTGTTTTTTTAGATGTTTCCATTAGCAATTTGAGCTTTTGCGTGTGTGTTGAAGCTGCATGGGATTTGATCTATTTATTTTGATTGAGTTGTTTTCTTCCATGGATTTGATGTGGGTTTTGATCATGAGATAGGTTTCTGATTTGGGTTCTGTTTACTTTTGGCGCTTGGATTTAAAACGCATAGGATTTTATGGTCCTTGTGCTGTTCGTTTAGGTGTTTAGAATGTCCGAGCCGTGCATAAGGTGGGCCCCACCATGTAGATGACCTGGTAGAAGAATCAAGCCGATCTGCGTACCGGGCAGGTCAGATCGTTTAGAGGACTGATTTAAACCATCAACTTCTTTCAGAAGTGGTGAACTGATCCTGATTTTTTCACCTGGTGGTTTTGTGGTGGCCACCTTATGCATGCCTTGGATGTCCTGCATGCTTGGCATGTTCGCACTCTACCTGGTTGTAGGTGATTAATCCTCTTTTTAAATGTATTTTTGTGGTATTAGGATTAATATGCTTCCATTCAAGGGACTGATTTTTGTAGAATATGGATTCCTTGGGTATTAGATCTTTGTGAGTATTGTTTCTGCCATTATTATTTTGTATCTTGCATGATTGCATTGGTGTTGGCACTGCTCCATCCCTAACAAGGGAGAAGCCGCTAAATCATCATTGCAATCATTTTGAGTAATGTGATAGATTGAAATGGTGCCCCACCCACTAGGTGTTTTTCTATTCATTGATCTTTTTTGCAAGTGTTTCTTTATTGAATTGATTTATTGTATTGCAATCCAGTTGATTGTTAGGATGCATAAAAAATCATAGGTTGAATTGTCTAGGGACTCGAAGTCAAGGTAGTATTGTATCACAACAGTGGTTGTGAGCAAATGGATGAGTAGATTGGAGTGAACTTTTTTGTGTGTTGGGGTTGTCTTTGTTCAGCTAATGTGGAATCTGGCCCGTTGGGAATTTACTTAGGCTGAGTCCGACGGGCATTTTATCAACTCTTCTAGTTACAACGTGGACAAATCGATCACATTCTTGAGTTCAGATGGTGAGCAATGGGAATCACTTATGTATCTTGTCAACATGGTCATTGCAGTTTCTTGTATAGTACTGTTTTCTATCTTTCTAGATGTTTGTTTATATATGTTGGTCTTTGGATGTATCAATAGTCAGAACAGAGGGGTATTTGTTTAACTGATTAAGCCAGCACTTCACATTTCTTTTCTTTATTAGTTGGGAGTAACAAATACTGAGGAAATGTGATAAACTTGTATGGGAGTGTTCCCAAGTGGAGTTAAGAACATATGACATAGTCTAAGATCACCTTCTGACTGATTGGGATAGATCACCTTGATGTCGAGCGAGTAATTTGGATGGACTTTATTGTTAGCTCTTGTAACATGTTTTGGACAGCTAAGCTATACGTTGGATGGGTATACCCCAAAAATGGCACCAATCTGACAATTCTGGCCATTCTATTGGAGGATTTTTGGGGAAAGGAAATGGATGATTAGATATGACCAATCCAAGGTAGGGCATTCTTGATGATCAGTTCATTTGTGGTGTGTTTGAAAGCGAGTCACTGATAAGTGAATGAAACCGACAAGCATTTTAAGTTTAATCATTTACATCTTTATGTGCATTTGTGCTATTTAATTCCTTTTCTTTTGGCTGATAAGCCTTTGTTTTTATTGCAATGTGTAGCTTACAACCCCAGAGATAACTGGTATTATGAATGACTTTGCTGAACCTGGATCACTTGCACCTACTGGCCTGTACCTCGGATCCACAAAGTATATGGTGATCCAAGGGGAACCCGGTGCCGTTATTCGAGGGAAGAAGGTGATGATCCCCATAAGTCCATCATATTATTCTCTGATTATTGTTGATACCTTATAAATGATTTTGATTGATGTATAAACATTTCTAAATCATTAGCATTTGCTGCTTCAAATGTCTACTTGGATGGTAATAAAACACTAAAAGTATGCATTTTTTCTTCAAAGTTTTCACTTTTCGTGAAACCTTGAGGCCATGTTTGGAAACCATGAATTCCATGACAAACAGTGGGAAAGGAAAAGGATGCTCCTTTGATGTGACGATTTGTGTTGTTTGGATGACAAAGAAAAGGGTGGATTCCACCAAGCAAGCACTAACTTTTCCTTAATTTGAATTCTTGGCTCAAGAAACTAGGCGAGTATTGTGAGAGGAATATGAGATTTCCACTTGCTACCTAAACAAGAACTCAAAATTATTATCCATATTTTAATAGTTCTCATGGAAATCATCATTAGATAATTATTGCTTTTTCCTTTTTTGCCTTCAATTACACATCCAAACATGCCTGAGTGGCTATTGATCTATTCGTATATTTTGATATGTATATGTGAAAATTTACGACTTTCAGAGCCACTTATCTCCCACTGTAACAACATAATACAGCAACAAAAAACGTTTGGTCAGATCAATCTAGAACAATACCTGCTTTCTTTTTTAACTGGACCGAGTTAAATCACACAAAAAACAATTTATGATTTGAGAGAACTTGTGTTTGACAATAACTTGCATGAATCATATTTATATTAAAGGCAGTGGACATTCTTTAATTGACTTCTCAATTGTCTGAATGTTCTTGATGGTTACTGAGAAAAGGAATCACATGATTGGTGCCGCATAGTTGGCCCACCTGCAAGCAAATAAAAACAGCTGAAATCATGTGAGTGGGATGCCCCATATGATGTCAATCACACACTTTTTTTTTTCATGTCATCATTAATATTTGCTATGTTTTAATTTTCTCTATATCTAATTCTTTTTAAATAGAAAATCTTACTATTATTTATCCAAATTTGTGGTTGGATTTATGATGTTATGAGATGGTTCAATATTCACAACTTTGGGTTCAGCGTAAGACCATATTTCCCAGAGCGGAGGGAATGATAAAAAAACAATGAGAAACCCAGAGAATCCATTCATTCTTCTATGTTATGTCACTCATGAACTATTCTATCGTGTTTTAATCAAAATTGCTGCTCTGAAAACTTGGTTTGGCAGCTTTTCACAGCCTTGAGTGCTTAGAACGACTTCATTCCTTTATGTTACAATAATTTATTGACAATACGTTTATTAGGCTGATATTTTTCCTGCCGCTCATTTGTTTAATGCGATGTTTTCCACCTGATGAGCAGACCAGTCTGATTTTTGGGTGTGGGCATCAATGAGATTTGGACCCACCTGATTGACGGATTCAGTCTTGCACTCGTGCCATGTGGACATTTGTTTTGTCGTGTCATGCGGGTTTGGAAACCTTGTCTACTTTGTATATTTTATGTTTCTTAAAGAACTGAAATGTAATCTATGACGCCTCGTGTCTCCTCTTCATTCAGGGTTCTGGTGGTGTTACTATCAAGAAAACCAATCAGGCTTTGATCTTTGGCATCTACGATGAGCCGCTGACTCCTGGCCAGTGCAACATGATAGTCGAGAGGCTAGGCGATTATCTCATTGATCAGAACCTTTAGCTCAGGTATGTTTCTATTTGGTGGTGTTGTTCTTGATTTAAATTTCCTTCTTTGGGCTGTAATCCTTGACACGAGATTTCCTAGTTCTACATGGTATCAAAATGGTTGCAGTGAATAATATGTATTTTTGAAGTCATAGGGGTGGTCTTGTGTGGGGACAAATGTATTTGGGTGTTGTTATCCTTACGTAAAATGCTTTTATATATGTGGATTCTCCCTATAGAAGGAAGGGATTATGATTTCCGAGTAAGGCCTATGTTATGAGGAGCTTTGGTTTTTTTTTTTTTTTTTTTCCTTCTCCTAATGGACAGAAAATCAAATATATTTACCTTGTAGCAGTGTTAAAAGTCCTATGGGCCTGTTTGGTAGCAGCAAAATTTCAAGCCTGGATAGCCTGTCTAGGTTGGGCAATGCCTGGTCTTGTCTGACTAGGCCAATGCTGTGCTAGTCAGGTCTGTCTGCTGTTTGTTGCAACCTGTCTGGTGTGGCAAGGGCAAGCCTGTTCATTGAAGCTTATCTAGGTCTTATTTTCTCATTCAAAACATTATGAGCTGGCCCACCTGAGTTTTTAATTGTCCAAATATTTGGTATGTCTCTTCATTTTGGTGGGAAGAACCTGATTAAATGGATTCAATATTCGGACAATCTTGTCGCCCCATGCACAATATTTGGTGTCAATCTCTTTCCCTACTGTTGCATGTCGTGTGATCCATCTAGGCTGTGAATCAGTTTGATATTTGATCCGAGGGCCTAAAATGACGATTCAAATGTTGTTGATGGATTGGATGTCACTACACAGGCAGACAGGGGGAAGGAAAGAAGGGAGAGTAGGAGAGGATGTTACCCGGGCTTGCTAAGAATCTACTCCTTGTGGGGACAAGGAGGACCCAGTTAATTCTGAGAGCGGATTAGGTGAGACCCCGGGCTCACCTAAGATGGTGCGGCCCTTACTGTGGGTTGCCGTGGGGCCCACCTTGATGTATGTATTATGTATACACGCTGTCCATCCATTTTTACAGATCCTTGTAGGGGATTATACCAAAAAGGAAGCAGATCCAATCATTAGGTGGACCATAACATAGGAAACAGTGTTGATTGACCATTAATGGGCCACAAAAGTTTTGGATGAAGCTGATATTAGTTTTTTCCCTTCATCCAGGCTCACATGACCTTATCAACAGATTGGATGGTAAATAAACACTACGAAAACATGAAGGTGAGTCCTAAGAAGTTTTTAATGGTAGGATGGTCAATTACCACTGTCTCTTATGGTATGGTCCACCTGATAATTTTTTCTACCTCATTTTTGGGATAATGCCCTAAGATAATCTGGAAAAACGGATGGACGGAGTGGATACATAATACATACGTCAAGGTGGGCCCCACGGTAACCCCATGGTAAGGGCCGCACAGTCTTAGGTGAGCCCGGGGTCTCACCTAATCCGCTCTCGTTAACTCTCTCAAAAAGATACGAGTAGTCCTTGAGTTTCTCAGGATCCTAGCAAGGATATCTTTTAGCAAAGGCCCAAACTTCTTCCCTAACCACTGTAAGCCTGGACAAGGCAGTCTGTGCTCCAACCGTTCTTGCTACCAAACGGCCCTTATGGCTATGATTTATGATCTAAGCAAGGCTGCTTTGTTTCATTCGGCTTGAATCTTCTTTGATGACTTGCATGATTCATGTATTCTTGATGTATTTTTTTCCCCCTCTAGATTGAGTGAAATGGTGTTTCCTTTCAGACCCAACATTGGTACTGGTGGGGCTGGCTGTATTTAGTAATCTTATCTATTCATATGGTGGGCCCATCGTGGTGTTGGCTTGCCTATCTTCCCAGTCTGATGACCCCTAGACGCTGTGGCCAGTGGGTCATATTTTAATGGGGGCGTTGGGCTCATCCAGGAGGGAAGATTTTTGGGGCATCTTCTATTGCAACGGGCCTGCCATATAAATGATTTGGATGACAAAATGGTGGGCCCCACATTCACACTGTTGCTTGGGCAAATTGCTTGATCAAATATTGTATATATCCCCATACTTGGTCTTGAGGCCAGTTTTTATCGGATTGTTGAGTTGAAATGGGATTGAATTGCAGGTAAGATCGCCCTGTTTGATAGACACCCAAAAATGGATTCATCTCATTTCAATTAACAGTAATTATGTATTTTGATCTCGAATAAACAATGAATTCATGTTAATAGTAAATATGTATTAAAGATCAACATCTTTAATGCATAATTACTGTCAACTTAAAATGAGATGAACTCATTTTCAGGCATCTACCAAACTAGGGCCTAAAACGACTTTTCAAGAGGTTTGCTAATTCCACAGCACAGACCCTCTACACACTGGAAACATGTGTGGTTACCAGCTAAGCCGTCTATCAGATCTGCCACTACTGGTCTGACTAAAATGCAAATGGATTGCAAAGTCTTTCTTCTAGTGATCAGTTTGTTTTTACAATGATCTACATGACGATCAGACAGTCCTGTTTTCTTGTCTAGAGCATTGATACTGGGGCGCAACCTGATGGACGACTTGGATCTCTCACAACTTTGCTATCTTGCCCCACAGGTAGGCTGTTATTAGGTGTGGGCTTCATATGCGTTCACACCATCGAATTATCAGCAAACGCATCTTTCTGAAAATCTTCATGATGCAGTATATATGATTCCCTACAAGAGTGAATTCCATGGAATTCATGATCTTCACCAACGCTTGTATCATGATATTAGTTACATGTATTGCTCTTGTTTTAGGGTGCGTTTGGTTGCACTGAATATCCTGATTAATTAGGCAAATATATCGTGATATTTGGTGCAACAAAATGCACCCTCAGTTAAATTCCCATCGGAATCTACAGTTTTACCAATGTTTAAGAGGTCGACGAAGCCTATACTCACCATAGATTGAGGTGCTGTTTGGTAAACTGAAAAATTAAGCCTGAAAATTAATTTAAGTACTGAATACTTATAGTGCTGAATTTAAGTACTTATCAGAACTGAAAAATCTGTTTGGAAATTTGTCTGAAAACTACCATTGAAAACTTATTGTGGCCACAAAAGTTTCAAATCAAGCTAATATTTGTGTTTTCCCTTAATCCAGGTCTTTGTGTTCTTATGAATTGGGTTGATGGTAAATAAACATCATAGTGGGCTCTACGAAGGTTTCAATGGTGGGCATCATTGTTCCCATTGCTTTCAGTGGTGTAGTCCACCTGAGGTTTGGACCTGTCTCATTTTTGGGCTTATGCCTTAAAATCATCTCCAAATGGATAAACTATGTAGATATAATACATACATTATGTTGGGGCTTATAGAATTTGGTGACTTCAAGTACTTGCGTGAGATGGTGTCACGGATGGGAAAGTAAACAAAGAAGGGTAATCTTGCATTTTTAAATGTTAATAGGGATATTTTTGTCAATTTTTATCTAAAAATTTAAAAAGAAACCACATATCGTATTCAGCTATAAGCTTTAAGTCAAGTTGGTATGGCTGAAAATAATCCACTTAATTTAACTGAATTTTCCAATTAAGCACTTAAATTTTTTTAGTTACCAAACGGTCTGAATTACTAAGATCACTGAAAATAGCATTTTTCAATGATAAGTCGTGGAATTAAGTTTTACCAAACGCACCCTTTATGTAGCACATAAATAATTGAAATGGCAAGCATTGAGCAGCAAAGTGCCAATTGGGGGTGGCAATGGGCTGAGTGTGGGCCAAGAAACCCAAATCTGACCAATGACGCATTGCTCTGTGAGTCTGTGACCTTACTGAAATTGCGTCGGGTAGTCTAACACGACACCCTATGCATACACGTGCGGAAGCTTAAAGAGCAACTAGTATTATGGCTAAACCTATATGAGGGGATGATTAGGACTTTTTTTGAAATTCTTTTCGCCTACTTATATTATTCAACAAATCAAATTAAGTAAGCAAGAAGACTTCGGCTTCCAAGCCTAAGTGGGTCCAATTACAAGACTAGCATATGATTAAGCAATAAACAACCTAGTCTAAACAAGCATAGATTAATAAATGATTTAACTAATCAAGCTCCTAACTTATGCAACCTATGTAGACTTAAGAGAATGGATCAATGAGCTCAAGTCTACACAACAAGTGAAAGTACATCTTGTGTGTGTATGTGCCTAATTAGTGCCGAGCATACATTCCTATCAAGCATTCATAATAAGATAATTAAACTAACAATGCTAAGATATTAATGTGCTCAATTCAATCACAAACACAAGCATGTATAGTGGTTCGACTACTTGTCTACTCTACTCCCGGTTCAAGTATTCAACCCCTTTGAGCACACCGGCATTCACTGGGGAGTTTAAATCTGGTTCCTCCCAACCAAGGTGTTTTAAATCGGATCCACCCAACCGGGGAGTTTACAGGTTCCTCCCAACCTACACGTTTGCACCCGTGTTGGTGGCTCCCCATTGGAGACTTTGTTTTAGGCTCGACTAACGTGCCAAGGAATGGCTGACGTCCCTAGATTTTAGGCCCAACTAATAGGCCAAGGATCGGCTAACGACCCTAGGTCGAGTTTGTCAAACAAACTCTACACTCTACCCCCACAGGGAGTTGAGTGGATGGACTCCTAACAAGACAACCTTACTTGTCGGATTGAGCCCATTTGTAGCGTCGTTTTGGGTTGCTTCTTCTCGCTCTCCCGTGCTTGAATCATCTCCCCTTGCTCCCTCGATCGTGTCGCCGTTGCGTCGCCAATGCCTCAGCTACACTCGATCAAACACCTTGCATGTGATGCCTTTGAGATGCCTAAGGTGATAGGAGGATGGTTGAATCTCCTACATGAGATATGTAGCTTATTCTAACTAGGAGATTCACCTAGAGGGTCTTCTAGAGGTATTGAATAAGAGATATAACTATGTGGTATAGTGTCTCACATCTAGAATTGAAAGGGGAATCAAGTCATCTCTATGTTTGCATTTGAATTCCCTCACTTGTGATTTAAACGCAATGGATATGACTTGAATCTCCTCCTCTTTGATGCCCTATATGATGTACAAACGGTATGGCAAATAGGCTCTCAAAACCCTTTCTAAATGCCCAAGAACCGAGCTCAATATTTATAAAGTTCGAGCTCCAACAGGTAAAAAAACGGGCAAATTAGTGCATCTCCGATTGATCGAAAAAAGGTCCGATTGATCGGAGACATGTCCGATTGATCGGAAATTAGTCCAGTGGATTCTCTGGAAGATATTCCGATTGATCGGAACATGGTTCGATTGATCGGACTGACCCCTTCCGATGGATCGGAAGTCTGTCCGATTGATCGGAAATATGTCTAGTGGATTTTCAAAGTTGCTGGAAAAATTTCGATTGATCGGAGCTTCTGTCCGATGGATCGGAGTCCTATCGGAGCCAATGTCCGATTGATCGGAGATCAATCGGAAACTGCTGTTTGAGCTGTTTTGATTACAGCAGCTTCCATCTCTTAAATTAGTCTAACTTATCATATTTTTCATGGAGTTTTAAGACTAATAATGATGACTAAGGATATACCTAGTTGGTCCAAGTCATCTAAGAGGTTATGGGTTAGGTTATGGTTAAGGCAAGGCACACCAAGGCATCACATTTACCTGTTTCTCCTTTCTTGATGCAGCTGGTCCATCTTGAGTCTTCGGTCTTCATCTTCATTAGGCTCAACCGACACTAGACTTACTAATGTAAGTGATTGACAAACAAGGTGCACTAGTATGCCACAAAAAAGTGCACTAACACTTACCTTAACCACTTACCATTCAACAAGCCCAAGCTCAACCTGACTAATTCAATGTAATTGGGTAGGGCTAGACCTGACCTAACCCAACCTGACATGACCTGCCGGACCAAACTCCGGTTCAAGGTTGGAATATGAGACTAAGGTGATGGGCAGGTTGGTCCAATCAGTGGATACTTGCATATATAAATAAAATCGTGAATGCTTTTCTTCTTTATTTTGTTCTGGGTTTGGCTGAGGTCAGGTCATCTGGTCGAACAGATTGATAGCCTGTATGGGTGGGTCGTGTTGGATAGGGTTCAACCCAGGCTTGACCCATTTGCTTAATTGGCTCACATCTTTAGCTCAAGCCTGACCTGCTGCCCATTTAGATTGGCCAGGACTCCCATCAAAATCGGCCGGGCCAGTTGAGCCAAAGGATGACCTGACCCATTCGGACTCTACTTCCACTCGTTTCAATCAGTGCCTCATGCTTTTATCCAAGTTCTCCAATTAGCATGGTTTGCTACTTGCAAACTTACGTGTGGGAAAAAAAATACAAGATCCAGTCCGTTTGCTCGTCAGTCATTGCCAATTTGCCATCTTCTTAGCCGTGTATTTATTCATCTTCAATCTACTCATGTAAGCCAACCATTCCACAGAAATTTGACCAGCAATTGCTTCATGCACAAACAGACTGTTGTATTTGGCTGTGCATTATGATTTTTGTATCATGGGCCATTCAAAGTTGGTCGGGATCCAACGTTAGGAGTTGTTCTGCAGCATGGATTTGGATTATGACTTAAAAATCCAAATCCAAGATTTTCAATTTCTGAATTTTGCATTCTTTCATATGCGTTTGGCAGCTTGGATTTTCCTTTCAGCCTGTGCATCAAGTGAGCACCACGGTGAGAATGGGATGTCCTGAAAATAGGGTCTATCCAGTCTTCAGGTGGGCTACACTCGAGCAAACAATGACCATACAAAATAATGGATGAAATATCCAGAAACATTCAAATTCATATGATGGTTGGCTCAGCATGAACTTTGGTACATCAGAACATCACACTTTTATGGTGGTCGACACCCTCTTGGACCGGTTGGATGGCGTACCTGATACAGTGCCATGGTGGGACCCACATGAAATGTTATAAAATAAGCTCATTTTACAAAGTTGTAGAGGAATTGGCTTTATTATTATTATTATTTTTTTAAAGCTTTGTAAATTTAAAAAGTGCTAATTTTTATTACTAACCAGTAATTGCTGATTGTTTTTGGTTGGGGTGTTGGTATCTAACAGGAGTAGCCAAGGGCAAATTTTAGCATGCAATAAGTTTTGGGAGAGTTAAAATTTTGGATTTCAAAGGTATATGGGAAGATATTGAAACAATCGTGAGCGTGTTTAAGTAATTTGGAGGTGTCTGCACTTTGCAACCAATGGTTTGGATGGTACCTGTTTAACCCATCCACAGTGTTGATTTTACCTGCTCGGCTAAAGATATGGGCATTTTTAAAATCTTGACGGAAGCAGTAAAAAAGTTCATTTGGTCATTTTAAAATGTTGATGTGAGTAAGCTGAATGAAACCTCAACTACGTGCTCTCCTCACCACAATCAAAATGAGGTTCGCAAGAATACATCTTCACCTATATAGGATGTATGAGGACTAAACTCTTTAGCCTTTGTATCTTGGGTCATCTTTCAATGGCCCAAGCTGCTTTTGTGACATGTATTGTTTTAAATGGGGCAGATAACAAATATCCTGGAGAAGGATAATCTATTTTTTTTTTTTGTCATTTGACTCTTTAAATTTGGATGGCCTCTGAAGCTACTAACTAATTAAAGGGTTAAAATATTTTAATATAAAACTATTTTAAGTTATCCGTAAGCTCACAGCTTTAATCATTTGAAAGGGTCTAGCCCAACTATTGATGCTGCAGTATATCTTATAAAAGCACAACTTGAGTGGGCTACATCACAGGAAATAGTGGGGATTGAATGCTTACCTTTGAAAACTTCCGGCCCACAAAGGTTTTAGATCAAGCTGATATGTGTTTTTCCTTCTTCTAGGGTCATGACTTTATAAACAATTTGGATGACAAATAAACAATGTGTGGGCCTCTTCCACGGTAAGCGTCAATCCCCATTGTTTCCTATGGTGTGACTGACTGAACTTTGGACATGCTTATTTTTGCACTCATGCCCTTGAGTGAAGGGGTAATTGGATGGATGGTGTGGTTAAAACATATGCATTATGGTGGGGTTGTGACCTTATCAAACATGCCCGGTCGAATCCAAGAAGTTTTTAATGGTGGGGATTCAATCACGACTGTTTCCTGTGGTGTGGTTCACCTTAGATTTGAGTCAGCTTCATTTTTTGGGATCATGCCCTAAAATGAGCTTTCAAAATGGTTGGACAGTGTGGATTTAAGGCACATACATCACTGTGAGCCCCACGGTCGGGGGTCCCACCAACCTTGGTGGATCCGGGGTCTCACCTAATCCGCTCCCCTGCATTCCCAAGCCTTTAGGTGGGGTCCATCATTGATTGGTTAATAATAAAAAAAAAATTCCATCCACTCATCCTCCGCAACCATAAAATAGATGGACCTTGTCTCGTCACCTGAGAAGGCCTTATCATTTTTTAACGGTCCACTCGCCCAAACGGGATTTTTTGGACTACAACCTGAACAATTGTTAATCTTAGCCGTTCCCCTAGAAATACAAACTCCTGTGGTTCAGGAGCCCCATCTCTATTACACGAGGTGCTCATGGCCCATTGGCCCATTCAAAAAAGAGGAGGAATGGGTTGAATGTTGAACCGTTCCTACTCTTGCATTAATGGTCCATAAATAGACGGTTGAAAGAAAGGAAGGTACAACAAAAATCCACCTTCAATAAAAAAAATTCCAAAATAGTTGGGAGGGTTGGAAGGGTTTGGATCATCCAACGCCGACGTGGCCCACCTTAATGAACAGGTCCACTTGTAGCACGTGCCGGTGTGACACGTGCGTCCGCTATACTAGAAGACTAGAAGTGCGCGTCTGACCGCTCTCTGGCTCTGTGCTAAAGAGGAGGATTCATTCTCACCGAGAGATAGAGAGGGAGAGAGAGAGCGAGAGAGGATGTCGTGGCAAACGTATGTGGACGATCATCTGATGTGCGAGATCGACGGTCAACATCTGACGGCCGCTGCTATCATCGGACACGACGGAAGTGTCTGGGCGCAGAGTGCGTCCTTTCCTAAGGTCTACTTTTTTTTTTTTTTTAATTTTCATTTCCCATTTCTTCTTTGTTGGGTTTCAGTAGATTAGGCAATAAATATTCAGAATCTATTTCGGTCTGTTGTGTTTCTCGATGGTTGGAGGATTGATTTTTTTTTTAATTGTGTTTTTTAGATGTTTGCGTGAGCAATTTGAATTGGGTTTTTGTTTTTTCGGCTTTTTTGGATTTGTTTTTTATCTGCTGAAGCTGCATGGGATTGGATCTATGCGTTTTGATTGAGTTGTTTGGATCCGTGTATTTGATGTCGGTTTTGATCATGAGATATGTTTCTGATTTGGGTTCTGTTTGCTTTTACCGATTCGATTCAAATGCATTGGTTTATGTGGTTGTCTTGAGCCGTGCATAATGTGGGCCCCACCATGTAGATAACCTAGCAGAAGAATCAGGCCGGTCCACTTACAGGGCAGGTCAGACCGTTTGGAGGTCTGATTTAAACCATCAACTTCTTTCAGAAGTGGTGACTGAGCCTGATTTTTGTGCCTTTTGGTTCTATGGTGGCGCCCTTATGCATGCCTTGGATGTCCTACAAACTTGGCATGTTTGCCCGTGAGCTGGTTGTAGGTGATCAATCCTCTTTTTAAATATATTTTTTGGGTATTAGGATTCATATGATTCGATTCAATGGATGGTGATTTTTGTAGAATATGGATTGCTTGGTTATTTTGATCTTTGTAAGGTATTGTTTCCATCATTTTTTAAATTGTATCTTGCATGACCGCATTGGTGTTGGTACTATTCCATCAGTAATGAGGGACAAGCCCCTTAATCATCATCACGATCATTTTAAGTCATGTGATAGATTGAAATGGTGCCCCACCCACTTTTGCGTATTCCTATTTGTCGATCTTTTTTGCAAGTATTTCTTCTTTATTTAATTTATTTATTAATTCAATTCAATTGATCGTTAAACTGCATCAGAAATCTTAGATCTCAACTGTCTAGGGACTCATGATAGTATTGCATCACCAGTGGTTGTGATAGCAAATGGATGATTTGATTGGAGTGGACCTTTTTGTGTGTTCGGTTCCCTTTTTTCTGCTAATGTGGAATCCATTGGGAGTTTCCTTAGGCTGGGCCAATGGGTGCTTTATCGACACATTGAGTTAGAGTGTGGAAAATCAATCACATTCTTGAGTTAGAATGCTGAGTAATGGCAATCACTTATCTTGCCAATATGGTCCTTGCAGTTTCTTGTATGGTGTTGTTTTGATTTTTGTAAATATTTTCAGTTTATTAAGCTACCAATTCCATTTCTTTTCTTTCTTCATTAGTTGGGAGCAACAGATACTGGAGGAGATGTACTCAACTCATATGGGAATGATTGTGATTGTTTGTTGGTGGTTGGATTTTCGCATGTATAACACTTTTAGCTGATGAAATGTTTCTAGAACATATGACATGGTTTATCGATAAAGTGCTATATGACATATGGGAATGATTGTGATTGTTTGTTGGAGATTTCTTTTCTGTTCTGGATTGAGCGTTCTGGATTATGGGTCATTTGCGATCCAGATCACTATTTTCAAAGACCCGAAACTATGGATTACGTTAATGCAAATTTCTATTTACAATGTAGAAATTTATACTTTTATTTATTTAGTTATAATATAACACTAAGCATGCGGGATCTATGATGATAACATTCATCATTTTATATGTAAACTGCAATATGTGTTCATATGTACAACTATATTGCATACAGTGTTTGTATTGGACCCTTAGGATACAACATATTGAAGGAGGTAGCATACCACATGCCCGTGCCTGTACCACATACCAAAGCGACCCACAATTCAGGTGGCCTTGGTATTGATCACTTCTATGTTGAGGGAGTTTCTTTGGATGGACTTCAAGTAAAAGGGTTTGGTCAGGTAGGCTACTATACCTTGGATGGCCACACCCCAAAAATGGTACCAATTTGACAACTCGACCATTCTGTTAGAGGACCTTTGTGGAAAGCAAATGGATCATTGGATATGGCCCATCGGTTAGGGAATAACTGATGATCGGTTCAGATCTTGCACAGGTTTGCTGCGAAATGGAAGTGAGTTGCTGATAAGTGGAAGAAAGTGATAAGCATTTATCTATATGTGGCTATGTGCATTTGTGTGTGTGCATCTATGCATACGTGCCTATATATTCAGAGGCCTATTTTAGGCCTTTCCATGGATTTAATTCCTTTTCTTTTCTCTGACGGTCCTTATTGTTGTTGTTGATAATTCTTGTGAGAGGACTTGGGGAAAGCAACTTGATATTAGATATGACTTATCCAAGGTAGGAATACCTGATGATTGGTTCAGATCTTGCACAGGTTCACTGTGAAATGGAAGTGAGGCACTGATAAGTGAAATAAAGTGACAAGCATTTAAGTTTAATCATTTATATACATATGTGCATTTGTGCATTTGCGTGTGTGCATTATATATTTAGATGCCTGTTTTTATCCTTTCCATAGATTTAATTCCTTTTCTCTGATAATCCTTTTTCTGTTTGTTTGTATTTTGACAATGTGTAGCTTACATCCCAAGAGGTAACTGGTATTATGAATGACTTTGCTGAACCTGGATCGCTTGCACCCACTGGCTTGCACCTTGGATCCACAAAGTATATGGTGATCCAAGGGGAACCCGGCGTTGTTATTCGAGGAAAGAAGGTGATGACCCCCATAAGTACATTACATTATTTTCTGACTACTATTTTAAGTTAGAACCTTGTAACTTACTTTAATTGATGTATAAACATTTCTAAACTACTAGCATTGCAGCTTTGAGCATGTACTTGAACGGAAATTAGACACTAAAACTGTTATTTCAAAGTTTTCACTGTTTGAGAGACCTAGATTATCTATTTGATCTGTATATTAGAGAATTTATAATCAGTGTAAAAATTGTCCCATCTCCTTTGAGCTCATTCCCAGAGAAGCGCAGAAAGAGTGATGTTCAGGCCAAAGGTGGGGTATTCCGGAATGGTTTATTTGTATCTAATATTTCTTAAGGCCTATTTTGTGCTGGGTGATTCTGTAGTTATTATCTGTTACTGGCTGGTGGCGGGGGCTGGGTAGTTGTGTGTTTTGTTTGGTGTCCTTTGTAGCATGTTTTGGCTCTTTGGTGAGCTAGTTGTATTATTTTTTGCCATTTTTTGGTTTAATAAAATCTTTGTTGCCCATTAAAAAAAAGACTTTCAGAGCCACTTCACCATAACAATAGTGCAGTGACAAAAACATCTGATCAGATCAATCTAGAAAACTAGGACAATATTTCTTTCAGAGCCACTTCACAATAACAATATTTCGTAAGGCCTATTTTGTGCTAGGTGATTCTGTAGTTATTATCTGTTACTGGCTGGTGGCGGGGGCTGGGTAGATGTGTGTTTTGTTTGGTGTCCTTTGTAGCGTGTTGTGGCTCTTTGGTGAGCTAGTAGTATTATTTTTTGCCGTTTTTTGGTTTAATAAAATCTTCGTTTCCCATTAAAAAAAAAGACTTTCAGAGCCACTTCACCATAACAATAGTGCAGTGACAAAAACATCTGATCAGATCAATCTAGAAGACTAGAAAAATACCTGCTTTATTTTTAACTGGGCCAAGTTAAGTCATGCAGAAAGCAATTTCTAATTTGAGACAAGTCCTATTCGGCAACAACTTCCACGAATCATACGATTGAGAGAGAGAAAAGTGGAATTGAATGGATATTCTTGATAATGGTTTTAGAATCAGTTTTATATCATGGATGAAGAGATATGAAGTGGAAATGCGGCTTACATTCTTAAGCTGACTTCTATTGAGAAAAAAAAAGCATGTGATTGGCGCCGCATAGGTGGCCCACCTGCAAGCAAATAAAAACAGCTGAAATCATGTGAGTGGGATACTCCATGTGATGCCGATCATGCATTTTTTTTCCATGTCATCATTAATATGTACTATGTTTTTCTTTTACCTTATTCTTTTTAAATAGAAAATGTTACCATTAATTATCCAAATTTATGGTTCGATTTATGACATTATGAGATGGTTCAATATTCATGACTATGTGCACAACAGAATATATTTTCTAGCGGCGGAAGGAATGCTCAAAATAACCATAAGAAACCCAGAGAATGCTTTTCTTCTGCTATGTTATGTCACTCATTGACTATCTATCATTTTTAATCAAAATTGCCGCTCTGAAAACCTGTTTTGGCAGCTTCTCACAGCCTCGGGTGCTTCTTAGAGCCACTTCATCCCTTCATGTTACCACAATTTATTGCCGACGCCTGTATGAGGCCGATCTTTTTCCGGCCACTCATTTGTTTCATGCAATGTTTTCACTTGATGAGCAGACCAGCCTGATTTTTGGTCAGTTCATCTATGAGAGTTGGACCCACTTGATTGATGGATTCAATCTTGCACTTGTGCCATGTTGGCATTTCTGTTAGCATGTCATGCCTAATTAGAAACCTTGTCTACTTGTATGTTTGTGTTTCTAAAGAACTGAAATTTACATCTTTCAAAAAAAAAAAAGAAAAAAAAGAAGAAAGAACTGAAATGTACTCTGCGATGTCTTTTGTTTCCTTTTCATTCAGGGATCTGGTGGTGTTACTATCAAGAAAACCAGTCAGGCTTTGATCTTCGGCATCTACGAAGAGCCGCTGACTCCCGGCCAGTGCAACATGATAGTCGAGAGGCTTGGCGATTATCTCATTGATCAGGGCCTTTAGCTTGGGTATGCTCCATTTCTATGTTTTGTTCTTTATTGAAATTTCCTTCTTTGGGCTGTAATCCTTGACAGGAGCTTTCATCTCTACATGGTATTGGAATGGTTGCAGTGAATAATATGTATTTTTGCGGTCATAGGAGAGTAGTCTGGTGTGGGGAAAGCTATTTGAGTGTTATTATCCTTTACTAAAATGCTTTTGCATGTGTTTCCTCTCATTGAAGAAAGGGGTTATGATTTCTGAGTAATGGCTACGTTATAAGTAGCTTTAGATTTTTGTTTCTAATGGGCATATATGTTCAGATATAAAGAGTTTTTGCAGGTTCCTACGTCAAGAATAGAGTATTTGCAAATACCCACATAAAAACATATGGTTTGCAAACAACCACATTGTTAATTTGCCATTATTGCTAATACCTACATTCCACTAGTTTTTCATTACTTCATTAAAAAATGGACAAAAACGGCCACAAGGAACATACAACAAAATTCTCCTCCATGGGAAGAACATAAACCTTTCAATTCTCCTCCATATGGAACATACCACAAAATTATATTTTACACACACGCATATGCACGCATGCAGAGAGAGGTTTTAGGGTAGGGGTAGTTTCATCATTTTAAAGTTAACGACAATTAATAAAAACTAACCTAAAAATGGGTATTTGAACTAACCACAAATTAACGATGTGGTAATTTGCAAACATATTATTTTTATGTGGGTATTTGCAAATACCCTATTATTTTGATAGTTATTTGGAGAAACCCCTCTTAGATATATTTATCTTGTATCAGTGTTGAGATCCTCTGCCTATGATTTATGATCTAAGCAGGTCCTCCTTTCATTCAGCTTGAATCCTCTTTGGGGACTTGGATGAAACATCTAGTTCTTGAGGTATTTTTCTGATGCTAGATTAAGTGAAATGGTGTTTCCTTTTTGACCCAACATTGGTACAGGTGGGGCCAGCTGTATTTGGTAATCTAATCTGTTGATATGGTGGGCCATCTGGGGTGGGCCTTGTGTTGGTATCTTCCCTGTGTGCTGACCACCTAGACTATGCAGCCTGTGTATCATATTTTAATGTGGCCATAGTCAGACTGGACGTCTGGTCTCATCTGGGAGGGAATTTTTTTTGGGAAATCTTCTGTCACAATGGGCCTGCCATATGAATGGTTCAGATGACAAATGGTGGGCCTAAATTCATATTCTGTAGCTTGGGCAAATTGCTCAATTGGATATTCTATATTCCCCCATAATTGGTTTTGAGGCCAGTTTTATTGATTGGATTTGGTCGATCCTTACGGTTGAGGTGAGATGGAATTGCAGGTAAGATGCTAAAATTACTTCTCAAGAGGTTTGCTAATTTCACCGGCTGAGTTGTCCACTACATTTGTCCCCACTTTCAGGTGGGCCAGTGTAAAAACCAAATGGATGGCTAAAATTCTTTCATCTAGCCACCGGTTTGTTTTTTACACTGAACCACATGACGAGCGGACAGTCCTGATTTTGGTCCAGAGCATCAATACTGGGGTGCAACCTGATGGATGATTTGGATCTTTCACAACTGTGCCAGCTCGGCCCTCCTGCCAGCATGCTATTAGGTAGATGCGCCATACACGATGTGGAATTTGGAGACACCTCTTTACAAAGTCTAAATGCATGATGTGGATGGTTGGACAAGTTGCAACTGATGGTTTCAACGGTTGGGTGGCCAAGGGCTGTCTGGGCCAGGTTGGGTCCAGCCCTATACTAAACGCGGGCCAAGCATGGAGGAACATCTGGAAAAAAGGATCCGGATGGGTGGCTTGGATCTTCCAACCTAGGACATTTTTTGGGCCATGCTTCATCCACTGTAGGGCGGGTGGGACCCACATTGTGGACTGTGGGCCCCACCACCGTGGGTAATGCATTTGTAGGGAACACTCATCTGATGGTAGCTGCACCTAAAACAATCAGGATAAGGACCTAAACTTCTGATCGATGGCTGTTGAGCCATCAGAACAAAAAAGAGTGTATGCTGCATCAAAGCTGTATCAATTTAGGGTTGGCAACGGGTGGGCCTTGCATCAATTGACACCGTCCACTTCATGAACTTCTCCAGTAGTGTCATTGGTAGCTGATCTGTCCTTCCTACTGTCTAAAATTATAAATATAAGACAGGACAAAATCTCTGGAGACAAAAAGCCATTTATACTAATAAAATATTAAACATTTTAATGAATGGAATAAAAGAGGCCTCCTTGTGAGATTTTTGTGTTTTCATTACCGGTCCCAAATCCAAATAAAAAGAAGAGAGGGTTGTACTATGTTGGCATCTGGTATAAAACTTCGACTATAACTTTTATCATGAATCCTAGTAATTCGATATGTCAAGCTTTTGCCAGTACATATTATATGGTCCTTGATAGAATGTAATGGCCAAAAAGGATTGGTGTAGCGGACCACGGTTGGAATAAGGCTTAGATGATGATGGTGGTGGGCCAAGTTAGGGTAGGATATCGGGTACAAAATATTGAATCATCCATGGTCCATCACATCTTGCCTAAGTATTGAAGTGTTTTTCTTCTACATTTTATTTCCTTTTTGAGGCCTTTTGCATGTGGGCCATTGTATTATAGTGTGTATATTCCTTCTAGCCTCCAGCATCAATTGAATGCCACCATGAGGAAGTGAATGTTTCCCAAAATCAGGTCTATCTAATCGTAAGTAGGCTACACCATAGAAAATAAGGGACAATCACCATGTGGTGCCGCACATGGTGGTTGGATCAGCCTCGACTTTCGAGCGTCACAGTTTTATGGTTGGATGGTAAGTATACTGCAATGTCATAGCAAGACCTGCACGCTACATGTTATAGAATAAGCTTATCACACAAAATTGGAGAGGATTTCCTTTTTTTTCTTTCTTTATTTGTAAATTAAAAAGTAATAATTATTATTACTAATTAGTTAAGCGTATTGGCGTATATGTAAGTATTTTGCTATTGAATATGACATAGCAAGCTAGGGGCAATTTTTCCCATGCAACTAGTTTTTGGAGAGTCTTAATTTTGGATCTTTAAAGGACACATGAAGGGATTGTTGAAACCATGGTAAAGGTATTTAAATAATTTGAAGGTGTATACATGCTTAACAATCAATGGTGTAGATTTTATTTGCTTAGCTCTATCTATGGTGTAAATTTTACCCATTTCTCAGGAATTGGACATTTTTATGGTTTTAAATGTTAGTGATAGCCTGAGGGCTCCACCAACAATAGAGGCATTTTTGTGTTAATGGGTAGCTTTAACTATGTCTAGCTTGTACCTCACCTAAAATGTGGTTTGCAAGAGGACATCCTAACTTATTGCCACAGCATACATTAGAGCTTCAGCCTTTGGATCTTGGGTCATCTTCCAATGATTCAAATGGTTTACATGACTGGTCTCCCCTTAGAAGGGATATGGTAAAAAAGAAAAAAAAAGAAACTTTTATATAGGGACATTTTATCTTTTCAATCATTTTATTTTTTATTTTTATTTTAAAGTTTGATCACTTCCATAACTACTAAATCAAAGGGCTGAAATGCTTTATTTTGAGAGTTATTTAGGTATACTGCACCAATAATTAAGCCTACCACATAAACAGCTTTTGGCCAGGACCCAAATCCAACTGCTGATGTTCTAGCATATCTTATGAAGTTTCATGCTAGATTAAAGTATCAAAGCGCTTTCTCTCTCTATGTGTGGTGCACATGCCATACTCTTGCTAATTTACCATTTAAAAGCCGAACCTAACCCTAACCCTAACCCTAACCCTAACCCTAATAGCTGGTAGGAGAATAAGATGGCAATGATTGGCAAGATCTATAAGATCATAGAGACAAAATCGATACTAAACCATTGATTTTGGAACCTCAGACAGTCTTAAATAGTCTGGATTCTGATTTTGATATTAATTTAATTTAATAATAGTAGAATAATCCGGCAATGGCTATGGAACTGTATCCTTCCAAATCGTATGTGCCATGTGAGCCAGATCCATGCCACTCAGGTAGATTGCTGCGAACATGGTCTATGCCAAGAGTCTGGCTGGTCAACTTGTCAGGTGGGCCATAGATAACTATATTATTGAAAAAACATGATCAACCATCCATATTTAATATATAATACAAGTGTGGCTCGGAATGGATTGAACTTCTGACTTCAGCCTTCATGATCATGAAGGTCGGACCAAAATTTCCTACAGTGCAATAAAAAGCTGTGGCGCCCACCGTGATGTGTGTCACATCTGCTGTCCATCATCTGTGACATATCATTTTAGGACGCAAGCACAAAAATAAGGCCCATCAAGAACTCTAGTGGGTACTAGGGGTGCACATGGTAACCGGTGGAATCGGTAAACTGGACCGGAACCGGTTAGTTCGGTCTGGTTCAGAGGCGCACCGATTTCGGTTCTGGTTCTGAAAATCAAAGAACCGGTTAGTTCGGTTCGATTCTTGGTTTGGAGTTTTGTAGAACCGAAACGGACCTAGAATCAAACTTGGAGCTGAACTCTAAGTGTTCAACCCTCACTATTTCATGCCGAGTAGTCCACTTAAAATTTGGATATATCTGATTTTTTTTTAATGTGTCCCACCTAAACATTGCCTAGTAATGAGAATGGATGGTGTAGATTTAACAAACACATTGCATTACATCAAGGAATCCAATGTAATTGGGCTAGATTATAAAAGCCCAGAACAGTGGAACCGAACCGATTTTTACGGTCTAGTTCTGGTTCAGCTCTAGGGTGCTAACGGTCCGGCTCCGATTTCAAATTTTCTAGAACTGTTGGGAACGGTTCAGTTCTTGTTTCAACCCATGAATGGTTCGGTTCCTGTTTCACCCCAGAACCGGACCGAACCGAACCGTGTGCACCCCTAGTGGGTACACCACGGGGGGAGTGGGATAGGGAACGCTACCACTAAAACTTTGCTAGGGCTCACTGAATTTTGGATGGGGCTGATATTTTGGTCTTTTACCTTTATCCAGGTGAGATTCATCTAATGAATGGGTTCGATGGAATATAAACATAAAGGTGGGCGACGGAAATTTTGAATGGTGGGCATCTCCAAATCCACTGTTCCCTCTGGTGTGGCCCACTTGAGTTGTGGATAGGCATGATTTTTGGAATCACATCCTAACATGGGCTGTTGCAAATGATGGACAGCGTGGATGTCACAGTCACACAACCGTTGTAGGAAATTCGAGTCCATGAGGGTCCAAGATTTAAAATGATCCAGACCGTTGGTCTGTTGGGTGCCGCGGTGGATAAGCCATATCCTGAAAATTCAGTATAGGATGACCCCAGCCTTTCATTTTGCGGTCTGAAAATGGATGGTTGAAAAGAGAAAAACAGAAGTGGTCCCATTCAGGTGTGAGCCCCTTTCTGTTAGACAATAGGACGTACAAGCTGGAGCCACCGACCTTCTACCCTCTTGTACGAAACGAGATGGAAGGACTTAGGGCTGTAAATGGTCGGCTTCGGGGCGGGTTTAGCCAAAACCAGACCGGCCCATTTAGTAAACGGGTCTGGGTCCAAATTTTAGACCCAGACCCTTTTACTAAATGGGCGGGTCCGGGTCCGGGTCCAGGTCGGGTCCGAGTCAACCAATCAGAACCATTTATAAATGGGTTGGGGTCCGGTAGGGGGAGATCCACCCAGACCCATTTATAAATGGGTCGGGTCTAATGGGTCCGGGTCTGGATCAAGTATGCTAGCATTTTACAAGGCTTAAAAGCGGGTCTGGGCTGGACGGGTCCCTTGAAACATAGACCAGACCTGCCCACTTACTAAATGGGTTCGGGTCGGGTCGGGTCAGGCCTAATATAAAGGAAACCGGACCCAGACCCGTTTAGCAACTGGGTCTACTCTTGGACCCAGACCCATACTATTTAACAAATGGGTCGGGTTTGGGTCGGGTCTAAATGGGTTGGGTCCGGGTACCCCATCGGGTCCGCTGACCCATTTACAGCCCTAGAGGACTCATTTTCAATAGAGTCGTCAGCAGGCTGGGCCTGATGCCTTTGGTGGGTCCAATCCTTACAGGCCCATTAAAAACTTTCACTATTCGAGGCCTCTCCAGCCTACCCACAGCCCCACTTATCCCATCATGAGCATGCCAAGCAGCAGCATGGCCCACTAGAGCCATGCACTATCATTATATCTTAACATTTCAAGCTACTCAACCCCCCCCCTGCGCATGTTAGCATTTTCCTTGAGTTCATTACAAATGATCAAATCTTCGGGGCGATCAAGGTTTGTTCGTTTTGCTATCTTACGCTAGGGGCGCAACACACTCCCCAGCCCCCATGCTCATAGTGCCAGCTTAATCATTTAAATTCATTATAATGACTGTGACATGCCCATGATTTGTTTGAAATATTGAGGGCATGATGGTCCTATTCATTTAATAAGAAGGTTGGAAGTGGGCCAATGTCAGTACAAACGGTCTGTCATTCCACATGCCCTTCTATCTGTACCATCAGATCGGTGGGCCACTTAATCGAATTGGCTTTTTAGACAGAAAATGACACCCAAACGGATGCTCTTAAAAGCTCTGCTTTTGTACATTTCGTGGGCTTTAACTGTCCACAAAAAGGTCCTGTACTCGGATTAGGATCGTACCACGGTACAGTTTTCTTTTTCGTTTTTTTTTTTTTTTTTTTTTAAAAGTGGTCATCAGATGGATATGATGGTCCACATGGAGGAACATGTGGACTGAGTTTTAATGTATGTATGGCCTAAACGAGTGTTCATGATAGTAGGCCATTGATATGGGCTATAGCTTGTTTGGAAACGTGGTATTAGGTGGTATGGAATTGTATTTGGTCTAATGTAAATTTCATTTAGTGTTTGGAGAAGATGGAAAAGCTCGGATTAATCCAGGTATAATATCATTCAGTCCCCACGAGAGATAGGTGGGATTACCTGAAATCCGCTATGTCTATGGTCCCCACATTGATGCATGCGTTTTATCCACGCCATCCATTCATATATGCCCTTTACAAATGACAATGGAGCTGTATATGCATGCAAGGGACCGGCATCAGTTGTGATATCTATTCCGTTGTTTACATTTCCATAGTCCATCAAACATAAGTTCCCCTTAATACAGTGTTTTTTCAGAAGGAAGAGTTTGATCCCAGTTGGACGGTCAAAATACCAACGTATCTCAGGTGTTAATGGGCTGGGCTCGGGCCTGAAAAATCAGGAATTTGAATAAGCCCGGCCCGACGGCCTCAGCCCGAAACAGTTCAAAATTTGGCCGAGACCTACCTCAAGCCTGGCCTGTTGACAGCTTCCTACGGTAGTGGATTTGCTACAGGTGTTACCCTTACCGTGTGTGGGGCCCACGTTAATGAATGTGTTTCTTATCAGCGTCACCCATCCGTTTTTTCAGCTCATTTAAATACGATATCCAAAATTTAGGCAGATTCAAATCTTAGGTGGACCCCACTAGTGGGAAAAGTGGTGAATGATCATTAAAAGTTTTTTTAAGCCACAAAAATTTTAGATCCAACTAATCCTTTTATTTTCTCTTAATCCATTTCTGGTTGACCTTATCAACAGATTTGATGACAAATAAACATTACAGATCCACTTACAATAGGCCTTGAGAAGTTGTTAATGGTGACTGTTCAATTATCACTATTTCTTGTGGTGTTTTTAGAGCTGCAGCCTAAAATGGGCTGAAAACGAATGGACGGAGTTGTTACCCATTAAGTGTAATACAACATGTTTATTAAGGTATGCCTTACAATAAGAGTAATACGCACTAAGTTGTTACCCAAGTAACACCTACTCGGTGCCCATTTCTTGAGGTGTACGCCGAGTTGAACCGAGTTTGACCCAAGTTTGATTTGGCTTGTTTATCTCACACCTCCTGTTTGAGCTTTACACGAGCCGTGCTTCAGGCCTGTCTCTACCATTTGAGCTTGGTTTGGTCTAGATTATATGATCTTAATTTTAGTTTGGTTTGGTCCAAACATCCAAGCCAAGCTAACTCGAACTGAGCTAAGTTTGAATAGGCCGGGTCAAATGGCTTTTTTTTTTTTTTGTTAAATAAACAATGTACATAATATGAACTATATATATATATATATATATATATATATATATATATATATATATATATATATATATATATATATAGAGAGAGAGAGAGAGAGAGAGAGAGAGAGAGACACACACACACACAAAGATAACACTACAAAATAACATTAAAAAACACTAATACATATCATTTTAGGACATGATCTAAAATTGAATCATATCCAAAGCTCAAGTGGACCAACCCATAGGAAACAATGTGCATTCATGTATATGTATTATGTCTTATCCACGTTGTCATGTATATGTATTATCCACGCCATCCATTTGTTTTCACATATCATTTTAGGACATGATCCCAAAATTGAATCATATCCAAAGCTTTAGTGGATCACACCACAGGGAACAATGTGCATACAATCTACTAGCAGAATCAAGCTGAGCTGAGCTGGCATTGCCCTGGTTTGCACTTGGTTTTTTTTTTTTTTTTTTAAACAAGCTTGATTCTGAAGCTTGGTTTGATCCAAGCCAAGCTTCTTCAAACCAATCAGCTTTTGAGCTGGCTTAGTTTGTGTCCAGCTCTACCCATTTCCCACAATTTTATTTGTGGAGGGATTGGTAGACTCATATTTTACCCATGAAAGCCAAGCACTTATGACATCTTACCAGTGAAAACCATCCATGCCTATTTTTTCTCTCCTTATCCAACACCCTAGTAGGCACAATGCTCCCTGAGGCGGATTAGGTGGTGACCCCACACCAGCTAGGTGGGGAAGCTCTACTGGCTCACCATGTATTTGTTTTATCCACATTTTCTGCCCATATTGACAGCTCATTTTAGGGCATGAGCCCCAAAAGATGAGGCAGATGCAAATTTCAACTGAACAACACCACATGAAATAGTGAGATTGAATGCCTATTGTTGAAAACTTCTTCAGGGCCACAAAAGTTATGATCAAGCTGATGTTTGTGTTCTCCCTTCATCTAGGGTAACGTGACTTTATAAACTGATTGGATGAGCAACAGAGAAGTTGATTTTCAATGTAAACATTCAATCCCCATTGTTTCTTGTGTGGTGTGGTTCACTTGAGCTTTAGATATTCCTCAATTTTGGGCTCGTGCCCTTAAAATGAGTTGGGAAAATGACCCGAACGGCATGGATAAAACATATACATAATGGTAGGGCCTATAGAGCTTTTCCACTAGCTATCTGGGTGGTGTGGGGTCATCAGCCAATCGGAGTCTGATCCTACTTCCTTAGTTTCTCTCCTCTATCTTAATGCACGGGCCAGTGGCCACACACACTAGGAGTTACTTGAATGCTGAATGAGTATGGTGCGTCACAGCATCGTCCTCTTACAGGGTGTCAATACTTGTGTACTCGCAGTCCACGTGAGCTGAGGCAAAAATGTACCTAAAAATCAAACTATCTAAATGTACCTAAAAATCAAAATATCTAATATGGAACACCCTAGATTGTACATAGCCCCAAAATCAGATTGGTTGGATACTCTTAACATATGGCTACCTTTACCTGTTTGTTCAACTCTGACCACCGACTATTTTTCATTTTGGTTGGATAGTCTTAAGATATGCTACCTATGCCTGTTTGTTCAACTTTGACCATTGACTATTTTTCATTTTAACCGCCCCTAAGATGGGAGCCGATTAGGTGAGGCCCCGACCCTGGGGCGTAGCTTGATCTATGTGTTGTATATTTATGTTGTACGTCAGTTTTTTCCTGCTCATTTTAGTTCATGGTCCAAAAAATAAGCCGACCCAAATCTCAAATGGACCATAGAGTAGGGATTAAATGCTCACCATAACTTCTCAGGCCAAGAAAAGTTGTGGATCAAGTTGATATTTGTGTTTTGTAACCTTATCAATATGTTGGATGGCAAATAAACATTATGATGGGCTCTAGGATTTCTTTTAATAGCTGGGAGTTCAATGACAACTGTTTCCTTATGGTATGGTCCACTTGGGAGTTGAGCATTCTATTTTTTTTTTTTTTGGAATGATGCCCTAAAATGATTTGGAAAAACTGATGGACGATGTGGATATGCAACGCATATATCAAGGTGGCCCCATAACAGTGCCTTGAGATTAATCTTTTGATGTAAAATTTGTACTATAAGCCCTGTCCAACATATGAGGCCCATACTATTCTCCTGGTGTAAGAAACCTAGGTGAATCTAAAACTCATGTGGCTACAACATGATAAACTCGTGCACAAAATCATGTGTTGGGTAGGGTTGTTAATGGATCGAATCATGGTCCAAATCCGATATGATATAATTGGATTTGGATTGAAATTTTTTATCCATTTAATAATTGAATCAAATTTAGATCGACCCTCAATTTGACCTGGTAACGATCCGATTGCAAGGGTATAAAAGGAAAAGAAAAAAAATCTTAAACTATAGTAATATAAAGAACGATTGGCTCTTTTCACTCTCCATCACCAGACTTGTAGCTATGAGTCCGATTTGTTTACATAAAGGATTCAAGTTCAGATTCAGCACTGATCCACTCCGAATCGTATCAAATTTGAATTGCAAAAAATTTAAACGGAATTTGAATCTTTACACTTGTGATCTAGATGGGATTTGGATCAGATTCAATCATGTAAATCCTTAATTGACAGCCCTAGTATTGGGCTTGCGTGAGTTTTGACATGACTATATTTTTGGGTGTTTAGTTATGGATTAGTTTAGAATGACTATGTATTATTTTGAGTGTTCATTTATGCATGAGTTTTGGGATGGGGTGTCCATTTAACCTGATCGGATGCATCTTTTGAATGGATTAGATGTAACTTACACAACAAATTGGGCTCCACATGCAATTTCAAAGTTTTTTTTTTAAAAAAGGTAGATGTCCCAGTCCCAACTGTTCCCTATGATATGCCCCCACTTAAATTCTGGATCAGCCCATATGTATGGATTGGATGTGACTAAAACATCACGGTGGGCCCCACATATCTATTTTGGATGTGACTAAAATGTATCGGATCTGGCACCGTATCTTTTAATGTAATGTAGGGACTAAAGCCATGTCTGCCATGTATTTGAATGGTATTTTTAGGTATCATTCCTACCGGATGATGCACTTTTAATGCAGGAACAGACCATGTGCATGTGTACCTCCGTCACTGAACTATCCCACCTTCCGCATGTTGTCGGATCCTAGCAACTGACATTGGTGTCGCGTTTTAATGTGTAACTGTACTATCTGAAAACGAACCATCTTGTCCTCGAATACATCCAGTTGTATTCCAATATCATACGTCGGGATTTTAGCCATTGGAATTGGATTATTTTCAATCATCCAAACCGTTTATTTGATAGTGACTCTCTTGGATGGGGGATTTCCTAGGCATCTCTCACATTAAACCTTTTAACCATTTTGTCATACTGATATTAGTTTAATCGTCCATTTTCGAATCAGGAAAGCCACATTTCAATTGGTTGAAGTAATCCAACTTCAGGGATTTTATTTGTTTTATACCCACCGTACAGAGTGAGAATAATTTTTTAAATGGTTTGGGTGATTGAAAGACGAGCCCTAATTAAAGGATAAAGCCGGACGTGGTTTGGCAGGTGCCCCAAACACTAGCCAGCAAGCTGGTGTCAAAGCTGTGGACCCCACTATGATGTAGCTTTAGGGCATTAGCCGTTCACACGTGTAGCACATCTGCCGGAGATTGCAAAGCAGTAGCAATGTAGCATCTGAGCTGTGTAGCACTCAAATCTCAGCATAAGTCGTTCACACGTGTCCAAGAGCCTGACCATTTTTAATTGGGTGGGACTCTTGACTGTGGGCCTCACAGTGATGTATATGCCTTAAATCCACACCGTCCAACCATTTTGACACCTCATTGTAGGGCATAATCCCAAAAATTAACCTAACCCAAATCTTAGGTGGACTAGACCCCAGTAAACAGTCGTTTATTTGTCATCTAACCTGTTAATAAGGTCACAAAGACCTAGATGAAGAGACCACACAAATATTATTTTCATCCAAAGCTTTTCTGGCCCGCAAGAAGTTTTTAATGGTCAGTTACCACTGTTTCCTATACTATGGTCCATCTAAGATTTGGATATGCTTCATTTTTTCTATCATGCCCTAAAACGAGCTTTCAATAGGGATGGACGGCATGGATGTAGTCACATAAATCACGGTAGGCCCCACACTGTCAGGGTCCCACCCAATTCAGTGGATCGGGGAGAACGAGTACCACGAAAGCAACAGGCCCAAGGTGGGCCATACCTATCTATGAGTCAGATCATCGAGTTGTCCGTTGGTTCTAATGGTGTGGCGCTGGCCTGATTTCGTTAGGGTGACTTTTCATGGTACAAGTGCCGTTTTGACTGTAAAGATTGTACCGCACCACAGGTTGTGGTACCTTGCGTGTAGAGGGTCAGCTCTCTTCCGTTTCACGCAACGCTAATACCCAAGCTCTGTGGGGCCTACCAGCTGTATCTATAAAATCCACTCCGTCCATCAGATACTATCCTCGATTATAGGAGGACGGGGAAAAATCAGCCGGATTCACAGCTAAGGTGGACTACAGGACACTGCACTGACAATGGGGATGGAATCCCAACCATAGGTTTGTATGTGGCCACTACGGTGTGATGAACTAAAGATACAAAATCAACCTGATCCAAGATTTAGGCAGGCCACACCATGTGAGCTTAAAGGTTTTTAGTAGCAATTTTACATGGTTCCCATCGGTGTCACCCGTTGGAGTGTTTTTTTTTTTTTTTTTAATATCTGGCTTATATTTTGTATGTACGGTGAAAATAAGGGTCCCCACCTAATGGACGGTGTGGATTTACATATACAACATGGTGGCCGCCACATAGCTTGGTGGTATAGATGATTGCGGTACACCTTAACATTGGGAGAAGATAAGGTGGAGCCGGAAGAACCTGAATACGGTAGAGCCATCTCGCCACATTTGGCAGGGGAGCGGATTATGTGAGACCCCGGATCCGAGGTGGGGCTCACAGTGATGTATGTGTCTTAAATCCACACTGTCTAACCATTTCTAAAGCTCATTTTAGGGTATGTTACCACAAATGAATCTGAATCAAATCTTAAGTGGACCACACCACAGAAACAGTCGTGATTGAATCTCTACCATTGAAAACTTCTTAGATTTTCAATGAATTCCACCTAAATGTTTATTTTCCATCCAACCTGTTGATAAGGTCACAAGCACCTAGATGAAGAGACCACATAAATATCATATTGATCCAAAGCTTTTGTGGCTCATAGGAAGTTTTTAATGGTCAATCACCACTGTTTTCTGTACTATGGCCCATCTGGGATTTGGAACTGCTTCATTTTTTCGATCATGCCCTAAAATGAAATTTCAATATGGACGGATGGTGTGGATGTAGTCACATACATCACAGTGGCCCTACAGTCAGGGGTCCCACCCACCTCGGTGGATTTGGGGTCTCACCTAATCCGCTCCCATTTGGCAGGAAGTCGTATCGATCAGGGCTGTCCATCTGGTGGGTCTATCAAGGATGGCTTATGGCTTAAAAAATAACATCAAATAGACAATCCTGTCCACTGTGTTTCTCTAATTTTCGTTGAGGAATATTTGACCATTAGCTATCTTTATCTCACACCGTCATTTTGAAGGACACCTTTCCATGGACAGGATAATATGATATATCTACATTTGGGAAGACTATCCATCCAAAGTAGGGGAAACCAGATGACCTGATTCATTGATTATCCTGTCACTTTTGCTACGGTGATTTGGATCGGGCTCGGAGTAGGTACTACCCCCACCCAGAGGCAACTGGAGATGCACGTCGGCATTGGTGGAGAGCAAGTGGGACCGCACCTCAGTAATGATTGAGAGGTAATAAACCTGTCACATCAGCTAGGTCGCACCTACTCTCCACCAATGCAAAGGTGACATGTACCGATCCATCAAGGCTGCATCCTGATGGGGGTAGTACCTGATCCAAGTCCACTTGGGTCTACTACATTCTGGATCTACAGACTATTAAGTATGGTCTCCCATGGTTAGGTCAGCTAGAGAAAGTTGCTGAAGAGATGGTAAGATGTTTTAGATCTGAATCATCTATAGGGTTGGATTTTGAATCAGGTGGTGTTGCCAACACCACCCCCAAGTGGTGATGTGGTGATTTGTTGTGTGATATGGGGCTCACTTTAATGTATTTGTTTTGTATTCATGCCAATGACTTATTTTTTTCAGGTCATTTTAAGGCATGAAGTAAAGAAAAATAAGCAAATCTGAGGTTTAAGTGAACCACATCATAGAAACTGTAGTGATTGAACGCTCGGGTAGAAAACTTTTCAGAGCACAAAAGTTTTGAATCAAGCTGATATTTGTGCTTTTCCTCCATCTTGGTTTGTATAGCCTTATCAACAGGTTGGATGGAAAATAAGCATTGCAGGGGCCCTAAAAAGTGTTAGGATTGCCTTGGCACGGGATCTCATATTTGGGTTCATGCCCTAAAATGAGTTGTTAAAATGGATGGATTGCCTGGATGTACAACAAATACATCATGGTGGCCCCACAACGCCTAACACATTACCACATCATGGTGGCATTAGAGCTTACTTGAGCAATGATCACACCATCTTGAGCTTGGCTTGGCTTGAGCTTCGAACTCAAAAAAATAGCTCGGGCTTCGTTTGTTTGAGTCAAGTTAAGTCAAGTTGAACTTTGTCTTCTTCTTTCTTTTTGTTTTCTTCCGTCTTCTGAAAGCTATCTTTGTCAGGCTCCCAACCCGACCCAATCCATCCCTAAAAACTGACCCAAACCAGTCTCATTTTAGGATTTTTCTATTTTAAATACAATTTATTAAAAAAAACTAAGAAAACCTTACTTGAAAGAACGTTCTTAGGTTGCTGGTGGGTGCCGGTTATGCGGCTGAGTTGGGCAGAATCTCTTAGGTGTGGGCCATGCGACGAGGACCCTGGACAGAAAGAGAGGGGGATATATATATATATATATATATATATATATATATATATATATATATATATATATATTTGAAATGAGAGGGGGGGAAAGAGAGAGGCGTGGTGGGCTGGGTAAGGATAGAAAGGGATGGGCGAGTGGGGTTGGGTTTATTAGATTTATTTTTATAATATAATATTATTTTGAGATCAAGCCGAGCCAAGCTTTAATCGGGCTTCGAGCTGAACTAAGCCAAGCTTATCCATGCTTAAGCTTGGCTTATTTCAAACAAGCTTATTCAACATGAGCTTGACTTGAATCAAATTGCCATATAAGTTTAGCTAATATGAGCCAAGTTGAGCAAGCTTTTAGAGCTAGCTCAGCTTGTGTGGAGCTCTAAGTGGCATGGTGTAGGCAACACCGCTGAATCTACGAATAGGTTGTGACCATGACACCATCTAGCTAGGTGGTGTTGGCACTATAGGGCCCACCATGGTGTTTATGTTTTATATTGACATTGTCCATCCTTTTTGCTAGCTTATTTTAGGGCATGAGTCTAAAAATAAAGTAGATCAGATGCTCAAGTGAACCACTCCACATTAAGTGGGAATGATGACACCTACAATTGGGATGTGGATTGCGACCAAACTCAGTACGGACATAGAGCGTCCAAACCGAGCTGTCGAGGGGCCCACTGTGATGTAAATGTTTATCCACTCTGTCCATTCCCCATCTATGATTAGGCCGACCACATGAGACCAAGAATGAGGCAGATCCAACGTTGAGGTCGGCCCTACCAAAATACTGAGCTCGGCTGCATTAAATGCGCTAAGCATTAAAGGCAATTGCATTAAATGCAAGGGTCATCTCTAGTGTGGCTTACCTGAGCATTTGATCTACCTCGTTCTTGGTCTCATGCATTAAAATGATCTTAGAAAATGGATGGACAAAGTAGATAAACAAATATATCATGGGGGGCCCCTCCATAGCTCAGTTTGGATGCTTTGCGTCCATATTGAGTTTGGACACAATCTGTGTCCCTACAATTGAAACCTTTGTAGGGCCCATGGTAATGTTTATTTACCTGGAGCAAATTAGGTCAGACCCTAGACTCACTTAAGATAGTGTGGTCCTTACCATGGGGCCAACCTTGATGTCTTTATTCTGTATCTACTCTGTCCATCAACTTTTTCATATCATTTTAGGGCATTATCCAAAAAATAAAGAAGACCCAATTATGAGGTGGACCATACCATAGGAAACCGTGGTGATTGACTATCCTACCATTAAAAACTTCTTTGGGCGCATCTTACTATCTTCGTATAGTGTTTATTTGTTATCCAATTTGTTGATAAGTCACATAAGCTTGGATAAAGGAAAAAAAAACAAATATTAGCTTGATCCACTTTTATGGCCCATTAATGGTCAATCACCAATGTTTCCTATGGCATGGTCCACATGATAATTGGATCTGCTTTGTTTTTGGGATAATGCCCTCAAATGATGTGAAAAAACAGATAGATAGCATGTATACAGAATACATACATCAAGGTGAACTTGATCCTCTTTGGGTGAGTCTGGGGTCTCACCTAATCTGCCTTTTAACTAGGTGGCTTTAGCACTGTGGGGCCATGTATGTATTATATATTGACATTGCCCATCTGTTTTGCTAGCTTATTTTAGGATGCCTTGTCATTTAAACAGTAGGATCAAGTTCGAATGCTAAGGAAACACACTAACTATACCGGTGAGTGCATCGTGTGATTAACAGTATGAGTGCGTTGTAGGGTGGGTGCGGGGTATGACTGTTGTATGTTGGGTGCCGGGTACTATGACTAAAACAAAGAAAGGCTTATTTTAGGACATGGGTATGAAAACCGAAAGGTTAAGTGAACCACACCATAAGATATTGTGCGGATGATAACACCCGCAGTTGAAAACTTTCCAAGGCCGGCAGTAATGTTTATCCTACCATCTAACGTGTTGACAATGTCAAACACACTTGGAGAAACAGGAATATCAGTTGATCCAGAAGCTTTATGGCTCCTAAGAAATTTTTAATGGTAGCCGTTTAATCACTTAAGCTTCCTGTTATGTAGCCCATTTGAGCTTTTGACCTACTTCAGTTTTGGGCCAACGTGGGTAGACGGCGTGGATAAAACACATACATTATCATGGGCCCCACAGGTCAGAACTCAGCGGCAGCAGCTAGACTGAACCACCAGTAGTCATTTCAAACGAGTACGTACGGGATCCTGCGCCGGAAATGTACCCTGTACTCAGGGTTTTCAATTCAGACAGCGGGACCATCGGGTCTTTTGGGGCCCAACATGGATGGGACATGCCCTCCAAACATAACCCAAGTTAGAAGACCGGCGCCATTCAATTTTTTTTTTTTTTTGAAGTTGAAATTGGATGTTTGCCTCGTTTCTTTTCTTAGCCATTTATTTGCAGTCTAAAAACTGAATGGTTAGGATTTTCTGTTGAAATAGTTTTGTTTTAAAAACATTTGAAAAGTTAAAAAAAAAAATGGTTTTTGTTTTGTCCCATATCGGATGGGAGAAAGTATTTTTACCTCTTTATAAGTAAGGTGTTGTGCACCTTACTTATTTATGGTGGAAGAGAGGGAGTATGATAGCTTGTGTTCGCAATGGAACACCGGGCACGGGATCGGTCTCGGACTTGGGCTCGGTGCCAGGGCGTGGGCATGTGAGGCATTGTGGCTGTAGAGGCATTAGTAGCGCACTTGGCACTGTGCACGTATGCATCGTGTCGCAGACAGAGGCTAGTTAGTAGGTCAAGTGGCTGGGTTCAGAACAGAGGAGGTGCTGTGGGTGGGAGGTCTGACAGAGAGACCTCTCTGCTTTTCATAGAGAGCTGCATGACTAATTAGAGGGACCTGTGTAACTGTTCATGCAGTAACAACTGCATGTGGCTAACCCAACAGTCAGAAACGGCTAGCCATTGAGTCTAAACAGCCAAAATGCAGGTGTGTAACTCTCACATGCATAACAGTCAGAAACTGCAAAAAAACGGCTAGTTTCTCACAACAGCCAGAAAACGGTTAGTGTCATTATGGTTCTGGACAAAAACTGTCAGCCATCCTTGCCTATATAAACTGGACAAGTCTGGTTCATTCGAACACAACGACTGCAATCAGAACTACCTTTACTGAACCAGCATCCATTTGAGTCATTAGTCTCTCGGTTTGGTTGATACAACCCATTTGAGTCTATTAGCCTCTCGGTTTGGTTGATATAAACCAAGCCACTTAGACCAGCGTAGTGGTCTACTGCTACAAAGAAAGAAGACCGACATTCCTCCTCTCTTTATTTTCTTCATCTGCCAGATAGTGTTACTGAGTTCCATAGTGGTTCCTTCGTTTCTTGCTGAAAGCAGAACCACATAAGGCTCGTCATATCCTGGAAGTAATCCGCCTGCAACCTATCAGTAGACTCAAAATAATTTGAGTAGGGGCGAATTATGCTTTAAGGACAGCGTGTTTTTCACGTGCTTCAGCCTGTCCTTATTTCTCAGTTTTTCCAAATTAATTTATTTTCTGAGATTAGAAATTCTCAACAATTTTAAAGCGTAATTTTTTTCTGATATGAAAATCGAAGGGGTATCATCAATCAAACTGATGAACCATGATCTGATTCATCTGAACCGGTTCAATGGAACCAATTTCACCAGATGACAGGATAAGATAAAATTCTTGCTTACGGTGTTGAAGATATTCTATATCTTAGACTCGAACTTGAAACCGCTTCCTCCAGCTACTGATGAAGACACAACTGAGCAGATCAACGCACGTATCAAAAGAGAAGAAGATAATCTGCTGTGTCGATAACACATCCTGAACACGCTATCTGATCATCTGTATAATCAATACACCAGAACCGAGTCTGCCAAAGAAATTTGGACAGCTCTCAAGTTCAAATTCAAGGCCAAAGAAGAAGGTACGAACAAATATCTCATAGCTAGCTATTTCGACTACACCATGGTAGATAGCAAATCGCTGTTAGCCCAAATCGGAGAACTACAGCTAATTGTTAGTAAAATTAGTGCCCTAAAAATTGATATCCCTGAATCTTTTCAAGTTGGGCCTATTATCGTAAAATTGCCTCCGAGTTGAACAGAATACAGGAAGAAACTGCTACATAAAATCGATGACTATTCACTGGAACAAATCCAGAAACATTTTCGAATAGAGGAAGAATCCCGAAGCCGTGAAAAGAAAAATGAAAATGGGAAGTCCTCATCAAAAGTGGAAGTAGTAGAAAGTACTCAAAACAAGAATCCCGAGAAGAACGGTTCCCTGAAACCCAATAAAGGAAAATTCAAGAAACCACAGAAGAATAACGGAAAGTTCAAAGGCCCTTACCATGTCTGTGGGAAAATCGGGCATTACGCTCGAGTATACCGACTTCCAAAATCGAAGAATGAGGCAAGTGCAGTTGAAGAAGATATAGTTGCCATGATCATTGAGGTAAACATGATCCAAGGCAAAGTACTCGGTTGGTGGTATGATACAACTGTCACAGTCCATGTAAGCTATGACAGATCAGCATTTAAAACTTATGAGGACGTGATCGATGGTTAAGAGGTCCAAATGGGTAATGAAGTCCGATCGAATGTCGTAGGCAAAGAAACCGTGGAACTAGTCTTTACCTCTGGAAAGAAAGTGATTCTAACTAATGTACTGCATGTCCCTGACATGAGACGAAACTTAGTTTCTGGGGATCTTCTGGGAAAACCTGGAATACGGGTAGTATTTGAGTCAAGAAAACTAACTATGTCGAAGAACGGGAACTTCGTTGGTAAGGGATATGCTTGTAATGGGATGATAAAGTTTTTCTTAAATGAAAGTAGCTCTTATGCGTATATGATTGAATCTGTAGCATTATGGCATGGTAGATTAGCACACATAGGTTATAGTACCTTAAAATTCATGTCTAAGAATGGCTTAATCTCATACACAGATAGTCAAAATGACAAATGTGAAGTGTGCACAAGGTCCAAATTTACAAAGAAACATTTTTCTAGTGTTGAGAAATCATCTCAAATATTGGACCTAATACACACTGATATCTGTGAGTTAAATGGCATTCTTACACGTGGAGGAAGGAGATATTTTATAACCTTCATCGTTGATTGCTCCAGATATATACATGTATATCTTTCAAAGAATAAAGATGAAGCAATCAGCATGTTCAAGATATATAAAGCAGAAGTGAAAAATCAACTAAACAAGAGAATAAAAGTTCTTCGTAGCGACAGAGGAGGAGAGTACTTTTCAAATGAATTCTCTAACTTCTGTGAAGAATATGGCATAATGCACCTATGTACTGCATCGTACACATCACAACAGAACGGTATAGCTGAACGAAAGAATAAAACCTTAGTAGAGATGGTCAACTCAATGCTAATACAAGCAAAGTTGCCACTGGGACTTTGGGGAGAAGCACTTCTCGCAGCGTGCCACATCCTAAATAGGGTTCCTTCTAAGAAGTTTGACACTTCACTATATGAGGTATGGAATGGTAGAAAACCTAATCTAGGATATCTTAAAGTGTGGGGGTGCCTCGTATATTGTAAAAAGCCTGATCCCAAAAGAATTAAATTAGGATCCAGAGCCATTAAGTGCGCCTTTGTAGGGTATGCACAAAATAGCAAACCATATAGACTCCTAGACTTAGAATCTAAAGATGTTGAATTCTTTGAAAACTCACTATCCTTAGAGTCAAAGGATAATGAAATTCAAACTCCAACAGAGAAATTTATAGTAGAAGCTCAACATGAAGTTGAAGCTCCAATAGAACTACGTAAGAGTCAAAGGGTAAGAGTAGAAAAGAGTCTTGATCCTGAACAGATAGATTCTCAACGTATCTCTTTTCATCTCGTAGAAGGAGATATAGAGAATGTCATTAGAAAGATACCTATAGTTATAACTATAGAAGATGATCCAACAACCTATAGAGAAGCTGTAACTTCTAGATATTGAGCTTTTTGGAAAGAAGCTATCAATGATGAGATGGACTCGATTATGTCAAACCAAACCTGGGAATTGGTGGATCTACCTCCAGCTTCTAAATCCATAGGGTGTAAGTGGGTATTTAGAAAGAAATATCACACTGATGGAACTATTCAAACCTTTAAAGCTAGACTAGTAGCTAAAGGATTCAGACAAAAAGAAGGAATAGATTATTTTGACACATACTCACCTGTGGCGAGAATAACACCTATTAGAATTATGTTTGCTTTAGCATCCATACATCAGCTGTATATTCATCAGATGGATGTTAAGACTGCTTTCCTGAATGGAGATCTCGACGATGAGGTATACATGGAACAACCTGAAGGGTTCGTTCTGTCAAGAAATGAGAAGAAAGTCTGTAAATTAATTAAATCATTGTATGGACTAAAACAAGCACCTAAACAGTGACACGAAAAGTTTGATTCTAAAATACTTTCTCATGTTTAATGCATAATGTAGCAGACAAATGCATATATTCCAAAACAAATAGTAACTATATAATTGTTATTTGTTTATACGTTTATGACATGTTAATAATAAGTAACAAGATAGAAGGTGTAACTGAAACAAAGAAGTTTCTGTCTTCTGTATTTAAAATGAAGAATCTTGGACAAGTTGATACCATTCTAGCTATTAAACTAAAAACTCATAGTGGGGGTTATGCGCTATGCCAATCTCATTATATTGAGAAAATAATAAACAAGTTTAAACACTTGAATATTAAAAAAGTGAAAGCCCCATTCGATCCAAGTATCAAGTTAAATGAAAATACTAGAAGAACAATTGCACAATTAGAGTATGCAAGTGTTATAGGAAGTCTAATGTATGCAATGCAATGCACTAGACCAGACATCACAGATGCTGTAAGTAAACTAAGTAGGTTTATTAGTAATCCCAGTGTAGAACACTGGAAGCCAATAAGAAGAGTGTTTGGTTATTTAAAAGCAACTAAAGACTTAGGGTTATTTTACTCAGAATTTCCAATTGTACTGGAAGGATATACTGATGCAAGTTGGATATCGAGTGCAGGTGACAACAAATCCACTACTGGATGGGTTTTTACCTTAGGAGGTGCAACTGTATCTTGGGGATCCAAGAAACAAACCTGCATAACTCACTCAACTATAGAGTCTGAGTTTATAGCCCTTGCTGCAACAGGTAAAGAGGCTGAGTGGCTTAGGGATCTTCTTTTAGAAATTTCATTCTATGCGAAGCCGATACCGACTATTTCGCTACATTGCGATAGTGAAGCCACATTAGCTAGAGCCTACAACGGCACATATAATAGGAAATCCAAACATATAAGTCTGAGACATGACTATATAAGACAACTGATTCAAGATGGAATCATTGCAATTTCTTATGTAAAGTCAAGTAATAACTTAGCTGATCCTTTTACTAAACCTCTAACGAGAGAGGTAGTAAGGACAACATCCAAAGAGATGGGGTTGAAACTCTTTTCAAAAGATTTCACCAGTGATGGAAACCCAACTTAAAGTTAGAAAATCTTTATATAAGGGTTCAATGGGTAAAAACAAGTCACTGATATGTGAAAAGTTTCAGTACTAAATTATAAATATATATATCATCCAGGATTATAGTGCTGGCCGTTATAGAAAGAGGGTTGGGTCTCAGAAACTCTTAATGTAGTCCAGTCTTAAGACACAAGTGTCTGAAAGTAATGGAGACACTTGAAGGACTTCACCTATATGAACGTAGAAGTGGTGCCGCCTCTCATGAGAATGAGAGTTTTCTCGGGATCGTTCATGAAATAAGATAAGCACAAGGCCATTAAATGTACTTAGCAAGAATTGTGGGAACTTAAATAACACTTAGAAAGTATGTGTGTGGTATTTTCGGTCCTGTTATCTAAAATAACTGGTTCAAAGCTGCGGACTACCAGTAATTTCGATAGGTCTTTGAAATACGTACACTAAGGAAGGATTCAAATCGAAAGATATCTTTCTTTATGCATATAATCTTTTATACTATGACAGATATCTTTTTTTTGTTTTAAATTATTTTAAATCAAGTGGAGAATTGTTGAAATAGTTTTGTTTTAAAAATATTTGAAAAGTTAAAAAAATGGTTTTGGTTTTGTCCCATATCGGATGGGAGAAGCAGGGTGTTGTGCACTTATTTATGGTGGAAGAGAGGGAGTATGGTGGCTTGCATGTTTCAGTGCGAAGCACTGGAACACCGCGCACGGGCACGGGCACGGGCTCGGTCTCAGTCTCGGTCTCGGACTAGGTCTCGGTCTCGAGCACTGGCACGGGCACGGGCAAGGGCTCAGGCTCGGGCTAGGTGCGAGGGCGTAAGCATGTGAGGCAGTGTGGTTGTAGAGGCGTTAGTGGCGCACTTGGCACTTCGCACGTGCGCATCGTGTTGCAGATGGGTCGCGACCTCGCGAACCGGAGCGAGTCGCGGTGCGACAGAGGCTAGTTAGTAGGTCAGGTGGCTGGGTTCAGAACAGAGGAGGTGCTGTGGGTGGGAGGTCTGACAGAGAGACATCTCTGCTTTTTATAGAGAGCTGCATGGTTAATTAGAGGGACCTGTGTAACTGCTCATGCAGTAACGGTCCAGACCATGTAGTAACAGCTGCATTTGGCTAGTCCAACAGTAAAAAATGGCTAGCCATTGAGTCTAAACAGCCAGCATGCAAGTGTGTAACTCCCACATGCACAACAGTCAGAAACCACAAAAAACGGTTAGTTTCTCACAACAGCTAGAAAACGGCTAGTGCCATTATGGCTTTGGACCAAAACTGTCAGTCATCCTTGCCTATATAAATCGGACAGATCTGGTTCATTCCAACACAACAACTGCAATCAGAACTACCTCTACTTAACCAGCACCCATTTGAGTCTATTAGCCTCTCGGTTTGGTCGATACAAACCAAGCCACTTAGACCAGTGTAGTAGTCTACTGCTGCAAAGAAAGAAGACCGTCATTCCTCTTCTCTCTTTATTTTCTTTATCTGCCAAATAGTGTTACTGAGTTCCATAGTGGTTCCTTCGTTTCTTGCTGAACGCAGAACCACATAAGACTCGTCGTATCTTGGAAGCAATCTGCCTGCAACCTATCAGCAGACTCAAAATAATTTGAGTAGGGGCGAATTACGCTTTAAGGACAGCGTGTTTTTCGCATGCTTCAGCTTGTCCTTATTTCTCGATTTTTTCAAATTAATTTATTTTCTGAGATCAGAAATTCTCAACATTTTCAATTAAGAAAATTTTAGCGACAGCTCATCCATTATGGGCTGAATAGACCAATGGCTTGGATCACTGAACCGTGGCCTCATTTCTCCTTCTCCAATACTGCGTTGGAGGGGAGCGGATTGCATGCGACTCCAGTATGAGGTCTACAAAGATGTCCATGACAAATCCATCCGTCCATCTATTTTGAAAGACTACAATAGGATAGGAATCTAAAAATCAGGAAGAACCAAAACTCAGGTGGACCACACCAACAAAACAGTGGGAACAACAGCGTTTACGGTTGAAACCTTCCTTGAGCTGCCGATGATGTTTGTATGCCATCCAAACCGTTCAAAGAATTATTACCACTCAGATAAACTATAGAAACAAATATCATCCGGATACAAAACTTATGTCAGTGTCAGCGTTCCATCCCTAATGTTTAGCGTGGCATGGTCTACATGAGTTTTAGATCTGGCCGAGTTTTAGAATCAAGCTTATTGTTGTCTTTAAAAACAGATGGACGGAGTGGATTTATCACAAACATGTCTATGGACCCCACACAGCTCAGGGCACAGGCAGTCCGCTCCCGTGCTAGAGTACGGCTGTTCATCCACAGGCACTCAGAAAATTGGAAGCCAAAAATGACTATTCTTCATTTTAACCGTTCAGTAGATGTGCACTGATCAGTCAGTTAGGGAATTAGTTCAGTGTAACCATTGGTTTATGGCACATCTAAAAAAGGGCCCACTGTTTGAACGGCTTGATTTGAATTACATACATGCCAAGCATCCAATTTCTGAGTGCTTTTTATTCTACTAGGGAACACATATCGATATTTCCTGATGAAGATCAGGATCACACACCTCGAGACCAATGGAAATGGAATCCTGCACCTTTGTGGGCCCACCTCCTGACCTTTTCAATGCACTCGTTTTGAGTTATTTGATACTCTGGCTTTGTATGACGCTTGATGCACACGCACTCGAATATTGTACACGTGGCATATATTAACTTGAATTAAACGGGCTAAATTGCAAAACCCACTGTAGTTAAGTCATAATCTGACAATCAGATTCGTTGAACAATCCTAACCTTTGATTCATAGATACTTATTCGTTGAAATATTCAACGGTCATGTAATTTTCATTTTAACCTTCCAATAAATGTCACTGAATCTGATATCAGATGACCAAATAAGCGTAATTTCACATATATCTAAGCTTGGCTTACAATCTGGACAGCTTCATTTGAATTACTTGTGTGTCACGAATGTAATTTCTAAATGCCTGCGTATCTTCCATCACACTCCGCCGGAGTATCTAAGATTTTAGGACCATGGGGGTGCTGCAGACGGTTGATCTGATGGGAAAACGGTGGATGGGGCAATGCGAGTATTCTAACCTGCAAACCAGTCTCAAGAGATGATTAACATGAAAGAACAATATGAGTATGGGTAATGGACAAAAGGCCAAAGATTGGACGGTCAGTATCTTCCAATCTGGAAATATTTGAAGCATCCACTGTTCACGGTTAGATGCATGATCTGTGTCAGCGAATTATGGCCCCACATGAAACAGATTGGATGCATGAAGACTATAAAGCGTCAGGACCTATAATTCCTTGGGATATGTATCGTATCCTCAGGTCTGGTTTACCAGAAATGTGGGGCCCACTGTGTATGGACCATGCGTCGAAGTTTAGCGGTGCCACAAATAGCTTATGGTGGCACCCTGCACTTGTGGGGCTCACGTGATATATGCATGAAATCCAATCCGTTCATCAATGCGTCACCTCATCCTACTCATGAGACAAAAAAAATTCATCCTGATCTCTGAATGATGTCGGCCACACTACAGTGAAGAAGTTAGAGAGGATACTCACAGTTAATTTACACAGTGGTCCACCTAAGCTGCGAAACCTCTAATTTTTTGCCTAACTATTCACTCATGCCAGATAAAAGTTATGAGCGGCCTGGATTCCATATGCAGGATACGTTAGGCCCACATCGAAATAGATTGTCGGCATCCCCGCTCAAATCTTTTTTCTGTGCTGCGGCTGCGGTCCATCTGAGGTTTGGATCGTGCTGATTTTAGGAATCGGCCGCACACCACCGACCTCAGGGGTGCGATGACGTCACCAAGTTCTGTGGGCCCATCATAAAATCCACACGGTCCATTCATTTTGTGAGATCATTTTACAATCGGCCAAAACATGAGGCAGATCCACAGCTCAAGTGGACAACACCACAAAAAGCACTCGGGATTGGACGGCTACCAATACCATTGAAAACTTCTTGGGACCACATGAGTTTTGGATCAAGCTGAAATTTGTGTTTTCCCTTCATCAAGGTTTGTGTGACTTCATCAACAGTTGGGATGGCAAATAAACATCATTGCAGGCCTAGGAAAGTTTCAACGATGGAAGTCACTGTCCCTTCTGCTTTCTGTGGTGTGGTCCACTTAAAATTTGTATCTTACTTATTGCTTCAACTCATGCCTTAAAATGATCTCTCAAGATGGATGGACGGTGTGGATAGAACACATACATCATGGCGGGCCCATAAAACTTAATGATGTCAACACACCACCGCCGCCTGTGGCACACTACTAGGGCTCTCAGTGGGTCGGATCTGGGTCGGATTCAATTGGATCTGGTTCCAAGTCTCTAGATCGGTAGACAGATTCTGGATTTGGATCCAAAAGGTGATACCTATATTGGATCCATTATTAATTGTTAGATCCATTTTTTATCCCATATTCATATAACTATCGGATTCGGGTTGGATCTAGGTCCGAATCCCCCTCATTATAAATCTAAAACAATTATATAATATAATATATTTAATTTAGTAAAAAATGATATAAATCCCACTATTTATTGTGGTGTAGTCAACCTAAAAGTGGCATGTCATAATTTTGAGACATGGCCTAAAATAATATGTAAAACCGATGGCCAACATGAATATAAAATATATAGTGAGGTAAAAATGAGCCGGATTTTAATTGGATTGGGATCGAGCTTGGATGTGCTTTTGTGAATTCAAATCCCGTTCATTTTAAGTAATTGAACCTATTTTAAAATCAAAATCCACATTATACATATTTGGAGGGAACCAAATACCGGATATCGGGTCTGACCTGCTCCATTGAGAGCCCTACACACCACGCAATCCGCTTACCTGATTTTAAGGCCTTGCGGGCAAATGAAGTGCCGCATCTGATGGAAGAGTAATCACGTGGGCCCCACACATTCGAGTACCAGTGCCACAAAAACGAGGGCCAACCATAAAGATCACCTGGGACAAAAATCAGTCCGTTCTGCTCAGCGGGGAGGCCATCCAGGTGGAATTAATGGACTGTGTATGATCCAACTCAACATACATTTGTGTCCCATCTCGTAAACAGATTACCCTGATTTTTTAGAATGTTGATTTTCATGATGGGGTATATGGTTTTCATGGTGCAGATGTCCTACACAAGTAGCATATCACCGGAAAATAGCCTCGATGTTATCAGCTATCTTGATAGCCAGCATCTCCAAATCCAGGTAATTCTGACGTGTGGCCCATCCACCGTGGCATCCATCATAACGGCGTTTAGATAACCAAACCATGTGCCAGCTTCTACAAACGGAGGGCTCATAAACTCGACCATCTCCATGATGTCATCAAGCTTTCAGTTTGTAAAGTTGAGGCCTAGGGAATAGCGATCGGGACCGTTGGTCTGATGGCTAGTGATCTAGACAGACCATCCCCATGGCCCTTTCATTTGAGGGCTGATGATTGACGGCCTAAATTAAATCTTGGTTATTCCCCATTTCAATTTTAGTGGTACATTGGTCAGGTGGACCATTCCCGCAAATATCCAAAATTTATGATCATAGCCACATCTTGGACCTTTTATGGGTGTAACATTCACTGTTGTTGGTTTTCTTTTCTTAGCCATTTACTTGAAGACAATAAATTTGAATGGTTAGGATGATCTTATTACAAAAATATAATTGGGTCATGATCCATCTAAGGTAGGTACAAACGCACCAATGGTTTGGATTAACGAACCATGGTCCCATCTATGCATCCTGTGGTTAAAGGCGTTGTCGTCATTGCAGATACAAATACCCGCCGCAAGATGCGCCGTCAGAAACCGTCCCATTAAAGCGCAAGTGGGTCCCACTGGATGCCACATCAGCAGCTTCTGTCCTGCGATATTTCCGCCAAATGTATTCGAGGATAATTGGTCCACGTCTTGCCAGCTGGCATTTGACAGGGTGTTGACAGCTGGGTGCCACCACGAAGGACTTGGGTGGGACCCACCATACGGCCCGTCCAGATAGAGAGTGTCGCGCTGCCATGGACCGGAATCCTCTACAACACTTGTTGCAAGCAGCTGGGTATACACTCCATTACTTTTGGGCACATTACTTTCTCCATGTGAAATCCATTCCGTCCATCTGAGGAGATTTTTTATTTTTAGACTAATTCTTAAAATTCAGCTCGATTAAAGCTCAAATGAGGTAGAATCATGCTTCAATCTCTAAGTTTACTTCGTATGGCCCACCAGAGATTTGGATCAGAATTATTTTTAGACTTTATATTTTTCCTGGTTAGGCTAACCTGATGAATGGATTGGATGATATATACATACCAATTTAAACCTCAATCAAAACCTATGGTTGGAAACCCTTCTAGTTTTTTTCCATACAATGGCCCACTTCATCATGAATCTGGATGAATTTTACTGATAGGGTCTATAATTGACGGGATCATTTGATGTACGGAGTGGATTTCACACACGAAACATGATGAACCCACCTAGCTCGATTGCTGTACGCGCTCTGTACATCAGGTGTTGTAGAGGATTCCGGTCCCGCCGTCGTGGTCACAGATATAATTGTTACTTGTTGAGTTGTCGTCGGTAATTTATCGCGAGATATTCTATTTTCTCGGTAAAGTATTCGGATAGATATCGGCACTCAACTCGTAAGCCTCGATAGTGTACACATCGCGTGAGATGGACGTTTGTTTTCGCAGTACATGTGTCTACATTGTACACAGGTATAATATCCGAGCACTCCATCAGTTTCTTCCTACCATGAAGATGTCTCTTCTCAAAAACCATATCATTACACTTATCTTTGGGCCACCAGATTACGTTGAATATGGACCGTTGATGAATTTCTTTCAATGGTCTAATACCCTTGCTACTACCTAAACAGCAGACGGATTGATTTATAGGTCCAAGTACTGTATGATTGGGAAGACTTGATGAGTTGCTTGGATTTCTCTCACGTGTGACACTGTGACACGTGAGTGCAAAAATAACCTGCAATTCTGGAGAAATTTAACACGAGCATCGCAAATCTGAATTTTGTTTGGCCAGATAAGAAGGCTAGTGTCTGCGTTAAGCACCATTTGCTTAGATGGTGGTGATTTATTCACTGCAATAAACCGTGCATGTAAGTCAATCTAGATCGTCCGAATTATGGGGCTCACTATGGATAGAGCATAGCCTAAGTATTACACTGCAGGACTGAGTCTGCATGAAATAAATATGTAAACGTTAGAAATTCAATGGGCAAAACCAAACGCAGAAAATGTCCTTTTTTTTTTCACTCATTACCCATTCGCAATGTGGTCCACTATTTGAACGATCCACATTTCTGTACATTAGTGCCACACGTACGGTGGAGTACTTGTCACCATCATTTGCAAAAGATGATGAACCCATAAGATAGTCGTCTTACCATTAACGTTAATCGTATTCTATACTTTTAACAGAAGTTTTTTTTTTTTAAATATTATTCTCCGTTGATTACACTTAGATGGAAACATGAAGCAGCAACGTTTCAGCGGATTAGGTATGCAATTGGAATGATCTCCTATACAACTGGATCACACCATATTAGGGTGCAAATGAGTTGTACTAGATATGAAAGAAACTACTCTATCGTATTAATGTGATGAGGATCTTGCATTCTGATAAGCACCAGCGTTGCATGCTATATTTGAATTGAACGGTCTTGAAGACAAGAGCACGTGCATCCAACATTCACACCAACCCCCATGTAGCTATGTACCAATTCTACTCATATATGTATCAAATGGTGTCAGATCTTCATCCTTTTTGTTGCTACCTTGTTTGTATCGCTTTCTATTTTTCATCTCAATAAAGAGAAGAATTTCAACATCAAGGGTGTGTTTGGATTTCCATTTGGGATAAGAACGGCAGATATGGAAATCTTGGCATTGAGATTTTAGCATTTTTTTTGTTAGATTTTGTGGAGTGTTTGAGTTTATATGTTTAAATGCATCGTTTGATGGTAATGCATGCAAGTAGATATTTAGATTGGCTATCAGATGAGGTATGGGTAATATTTATTAATGAAAACTTGTTTTGCTTCTTGCATGATGTAGACTATTGAGTGGGTAGGCATAGTACCATTGATGCATATACATGTGAGGTATATTTCTGCTATGATTTATGAGTTGATTATGATGAAATGTTACCTAGATTAATATGATCGACTTTGTATATCAAATTATGTAAGCCTATATATTGCAACAAGGATGGATCCCGCGTGATGATCATGCAGATAATAAATATTTTATCATTCACAATGTGTGAGTTAAGCCACATGTTAGGGGACCAATTACTTATAAGTATTGAATTAATTCCAATTCAGATATTGTGCTAATATGGTAGTCCTATAGGTGCAATACTCTTGGGTCCTTATTTCTCTAAGTTATGTGGCAAAGACACATTGAGGTAATGCTACTTTGGTGTGCATTTTCAAAGTTGTGTACAATTTCAGATAGATCATAAGCATATTGAGAAGGCGGTCAAATCGATATTGAGTTATCGATATGGGTGAGAAGAAAGTAGATAATCGTAAGTGGTGATGATGCATAGGAAGCATTTCTAAGGTGCTGGATCAGGTGGATGGTTGGATTTTATTTCAAACAAATTTATATATATATATATATATATATATATATATATATATGTGTGTGTGTGTGTGTGTGTGTGTGTGTGTGTGTGTGTGTGTGTGTTTTCATTGGACTTTGGTCGATTAAGTTTACTAAGATAAAATTTATTTAATTTCAAAAGTAGATAAATATGCTTTACAATTAGAGCATTAAAATTTATCCATATGTACGAATGGAATAAAATATGTTGAATTAAGTGTGACAAGTTCAACGATCTACGATAAATGATTGAATAGTGGGATGAATCATTTCTGGCCCATTCATAGATTTGGAGCGATGCTATTCTTCTAAGGAGAATTATAGTCTTAAAGATCTCACACTAGATATACTTAGATTGAAACATCTAGATTGGATTTTCGAATTAGGAGGGAACATGATAATTTGTTATACTTCATTACCATCATAATATAAAAGGCACTGAAGTGTAACGTCCCGAGATTTTCGACTTTCGTGTATAACACAACAGTCGAATTCCCAAGTAACTTACGAAATAACTAATTTGTCAAATAATAAAATATAGCATTCAAGCACAATGGCGGAAACAATTATCATCTTATTCTATCAAACTTACTACGTCATCATCAATGTTTAAATAAGGGAACCAACCAATATCCATACTGATCAATTAAAATACAAAATCATGTCTTCTATTGAAGACTTATTACAATTCCATAAATGTATCAACTACTCAAAAGAAATATTTAATAAATGATAACATCAATTAAGTTTCTCTAACATCGTCATCCGCCATGTGATTATACAAACCATGAAACTCTTCTCCTTAAAAATCGGGTTCAATACCTGGATCTTCACCTGCATCACCTAAATTGTGTTTGGGATAGCGTTAAACGCTATCATAGTGGGGAATATTTCCTCCAAGACAATCAAGAATAATAATAACCGTACAGAGTAAACGCAAGCAGTAGATTATCATTTAATCAAATCAAAACAACCAACTAAAAATATTTATTAATGCGATGCATGGAATGCATGCTCTGGCTAAGGCACCCTGGTTAGAATCACAATCCATGAAGTGGGAGACTCCCTGTTACGACTCCATGCTAGCCACTAGTCACCAGAGGTTCCTGGGACGCACAAGCTCATAGTTTTGCCCGACCACGTGAGAAACGGGATGCTCATAGCCCAAATCTACACGTGACAGTGTACGGGAGAAGTAGGACGCTCTAGCCTATTCTCAATTCCGTACACCCACATGGTAGTTTCACCTTTATTTAAGTGTTTTCGCATACAACCGATTTAAATAAAACTCAATGGTCACTATGGGGAGTCGCAAGCAACCCAGCATAGGCCGACAGCACGAGATTAGTGTCCATAGCACCAACCCCGGCTCATGAGAATTTGTATACCATTAGTGTCCACTCATTGTCCCGTTTTATGATTTCATCATGTCCCAAAAAGCCAATGTTGTACATCATGACCAAATTCATTAAAATACTCGTGTAATATAAATGGATCCAATCAAGCATCATGTACATGTAAGGATCCATTGACAAACAATCACTTCATTCTCTCAGTTAAGTCAAGATATATTCTTTCATCATGGACACCTCTCACGGGTTCCATCTCTCTACATCAAATAATTTTACCAACTTAGGGACAAAGAGTATACAATAATGGGATATCCATATGATGATCTTATACACATATTTCATATCACAATATGAAAACCAATGTTACTTGTAAAACACAGATTAAGGAAATAAGGGCACAGATTTCACAAAGATAAATAACACAAATACACATGCTTCTTAGTCAAAAATCTAAACAATGAATCACATCATTATATAATGATATTCATTACAAATCTTACATTAAACTTCATGTTATATGGATCAGCAATTCAAAACAAAACAACTTCACATGCCACAAAAGAAACTTATGATAATTATAATATTATTAATGAAAGGCTTGAAGGAAAATCCTCACCTTAGGATGGACTTAGAAGAAGAGGGTTGTAGAAGATCCTAGCCGCTGGAAAATATGAGAAAGAACTCTCTTCTCTTCTCTCTCTCTCTCTCTCTCTCTCTATCTCTATCTCTATCTCTCTCTTTCTCTAGGGCATGGAGGCTAGGGTTAGGAGAAGGATTTGGAGGTGTGTAGTAGAATATGGAGAGGAATGTGCACGCGAGGTCTTGTGTAATAACTTCTTGAGGTGGGTTTCTCAAATCTCAATATTCGGATGATCTATGATCAATTCTAATCCGTTCATCTTATTAAGCTCGAAGAGTAGAGTCAGAATACGTAAATTTCTTGATGATCCACATTCTAGATTGGCCGATCCTTGAAAATGGCCCGACGGGTGCTAAAATGGGCTAGATTCTCAATTAACGGTCTACACTTGATGATCAGAGCCCAAATTTTAAAAAAATATATGGTCATGATAGGCAAATAATTGTACAAAGTGTAGTGGTTGATTGATGGTGAGAAATGCCTAGATCTGAAATTCCAACTTTTGGCGGAAAAGGAAGGGGCTGGCTTTGTGGTTCAACGGTGTAGGATTATAAATCGGGGTCCAAATTTTGTGTAAACTCGTAGTCATATGAGTATAATAAGTGGTCCAAATTTGAGAGGCGATTGATGGTGAGAAGTGGGTGAATTGAAAGGTTCAGATTTAAAAAGAGTTGGTAACTCATTAATTTCTAAAACGGGATAACTTCGCGCATAAGAAAGATGCTTATCAAGGTGGGGCACTCAAATCACACTATTGGTCCATGATAAAGACGATCTAAGTCACTCATATGAAGAGAAATATTCGACTACAACTAACCATCTACTTTCCTCACTCGATGGAGATGAAAATCAAGGGTTAAGGGGCTGATTTGACAATCGGACCACTTCTACTATGATTTAAGGGCTGAAATTTGATGTGTATGGTTAATATGTGCCCAAAAACTTAAATCCAGGGTTTTGCGTGAAAGCGATCGTTAGAAACTATAATACTTAAAAATGGCATCTTAACTTAAGTTTAACTAATGGCATTTTCGTAATTATCTAAAAAGTGCGTGATTTTTGAAATCTGATCTTTCTACGATGTTTATGGGATCATTCTAAGTAACTTTTGTAAATGGTCCCCTATCGGATCTCCTACGGATGTCCCGCTATTCGCAAATCAACAGTAAATGTACGATAATTAATAAAAAATAAATTAAAAATGAATTTTCAAAAAGTTTCAAATAAATCTCGAAAATCTGGGGCGTTACATGAAGTTTGTCTTTAATTGAGATTATCTAGGGTGTAGGTCTATAAATGTGAGAAATTTCTCTCTTTTCTAGCCCTAGCCTTGGAAAAATCTCATTTCCTAGCGACTTTAGTCTCTAATCAATCTAGAGATCTTATAATGTATATTATTTTTCCTCATGGTTGAGAATCACCATCTCTGGTGGGCTTCCTTATCTTTGTGCGTGTTTCCATGTGATGAAGAAGATGGTCGTGGTCATATTTTTCAGTATTTTTGCTTGCATCTTACGCTGCTCTAAACTATTGCAATGGGACTTAGGAGCTCACCACCATCTATTTGAAAAGCAAACTAAGATCTCTCACATGCGGAAGTAGTTTGATCACTTATATTTGGTGATCATACAAAGACAATGTGAAATAACTATAGCCATAGATTATACTTAAAACAAATAGAGAATGATACACAAGATATATGTTATTTGCTACATCGTGATCACATCCATGGAGAAGTACTATAAAATAATTTTATTATTAAATTAAGGAAAAGACGAGATACAAGAGAGAAAATGTTTAAATACAATAAATATATATATATATATATATATATATATATATATATATATATATATATATATATATATATATATATATATAAAAGAAACAATTCTCACCCATTTTGATGCACCAAGAGAACCTTTAAAAAAATATCCCACATGTCCTCTTCACCTTGCTAACATACAGTAAAAAAACTTTGGAACTCTTCCTTTTGGAGAAATCATATCTTCCTCTCTCTTCTCCATTTTGCTAGTATAGGGGGGGGGGGGGGGGGGGGGGGGGGGGGCTCTAAAGAGAAAATGTTATCTCTTTACCTTTTATAAAATGCCTTATCTTGGAGATCAGAGTTGTCAATGGATCAGGTTTGGGTCAAGTCCTACAGTACTTAAACTTAGACTAATTGGGTTCGGGTCTTGTCGAATCCAGGTCCTTTCAAGTTTAGGACTTGTTCTTGAAGATCTAAATTTGAATCTACTTAGGTTTGAGTACCCATCGTGTCCTCAAATCTAGGCTTCTAGTTGGATTCAGGACCAATAAGAGCATTTACACGGTCAACCATCCAATAGATGGATTAGATTGCATACATATCAATTTAACAGATTTATAGTACGCAAACATGCTCTCTTACATAGGCTAAAAAAACCTCACCTTGTTGCTAAAATAATCCATATTTATTTCACAGAAATGCTTCAATGCTCTGAATAGTGCTCCTAGTTGCATCAGTTCACTTGGACATTGAAGGGATCAATCTAAACTATCCATTACAGCCATAACACATTCCTTGGGCTATGATGCAAAAATCACACTAATAAGGTGATCTAATCTATCATTGATTTGGCTTTATTTTTATAGTCATCCATTTTTCAAGTCTTGTATGGGATGGTTGCAATTGCCTAAAAAAAAGTGATTCTTTATAATCAAAATGGTTCCTAACGAATAGATGGATCAAATTGGTTTGTGGACTTATTTTTGTGTAAATGATCTTGATCGTCAATTTCAAAGGCTATTGATCAAATGGCTATATTTGTTAGATCAGTGTAGTGTTTGCATGGTAATCTATAAAATGTGCGCTAGACCTAATGAACAGTTTGGATAAATTGATTGGACAATCTAAGTATCCTAATGCCATTCAGAGCATTATAACTTAGGACGCTCTGAGAGCACTAGAGCATCTCTCTTCATCTAATACATTTAGTGTTAAAAAACTAACCATACTAGACTCAATTGATTTTAAACTTAGACCCAATTAGAATTGGCTCTTAACTGGGTCTGGGATGCTCAGACTCCAAGTTGTAGACACCCCACCCCAAGCTGACAAGCTTATTACAATTGGATGATTCGGATGGAACTAAATCCTGATTCATACCCTAAACCCATGTCCAAACACATTAAAAAATTCGAGCCCGGTCTAGACCCGTTTCAAGCCCAAAACTAGGCCCATTGGCTTTTAGGACCGCAGTAAAGCATGCCTACAAAATTTGGGGACAATCCGTGATACTAACGGTGGATTGACCACCGCCGGACACGTGTCACGTCCCCTGTTAGGGCCGTCGGACTCTCACACGTGGAGCACCACCCTGACAATGACCACACATGCCACTTGTGAATGGACACCAATACCCTCTCTCTTTCCCAAAAATTACCATTTTACCTCCCAAACCAAACTCCAAACCTAACTCTCAAGCCTAACCAAACCTCCCAAGCCTCCCTAGGCTTGGAGTGATTTCAACCTATAAATACCCCCTTCCCCCTCTCATAACAACAACAACCAACACACCTAAACCAAGGGCCCATTTGGATTTTAAGCTACTTAAGATAAGCTACTTATCAGATAAGTTACTTATCTTAGTTTTTACTTATTAAGCAGATAAGTATGTTTGGTAAACAACATACTTATCAGCTAGTAAGTAAATAAGTATGTTTGGTAATAACACATTGATAAGTAACCTTCTGAATGAAATTTTCAAATCTACATGTAATAAGCAACATATTGACATGAAAAGAAAAAGATATGCGTTGAGGCAGTTTTCCTAACAGAATGAGCTTTTCTAATCCCATATGCATGGAATAAAGCTCATGTATATGCCATTCATGTGCTAGCATAGCACGATTAGTCCGAGATACATTCCATCCATTAGAACGGGACCACTGTATGGATGCCCTGGCATAAGAATCCGGTTGATCCACTAGTCAGGTGGTCCACAGTCTGCAAAACAAATGTACGGCTCTGAAAGACTTGGCTGAAGTTTTCTAACCCATTCACTTATTTCCAAGAGTCGATCCACATGGTGAGTGGATTAGAACCATTTTTGGGAAAGATGTAGAAGATCAGATCAACCTGATTGGTGGATTGGATCTTGCACCAATTAATGTAGGGCCCATCTTTAATGTGGGCTGTCCACTGTGTGAGCCCCACCTTTGATGGTACAATCCATCATGTGGGGCCTCCTTTGATATATATGGACGGTATGAGAGAGCAGTAATTGAGTGAACCATGAGAGAGAACTTTGATATGTAGCATGACCAGAGAGAGATAAGTAGAAAAGCCAAATTGGAGAGTGACTAACAGTGTGGGTGTGTACTAAATCCCCCCCCCCCCCCCCCAAAAAAAAAAAGAGCAAAAGCGTGACATGAGAGAGATAAATAGAAAAGTCAAAAGTCAAAAAGTTAAAAAAAATACTTATTAAGATAAGTAATTTTTAAGAGATAAGTTACTTTTCAATTATACTTACCAAACAAACTTAAGTGCCAAAAGTAACTTAACGTCTTAAGTTCAGTCGAAAAGTAACTTATTCGGTAGTATCCAAATGGGCCCCAAGTGAGAGAGTGAGAGAGAGAGCCTCTTCACCTTTAGCCACTTAGCCAAGCCACCCCTCCACCAAGGAGAGTGAAAGTGAGGAAGTGAGCTCAGCCAAGGTCTGGTCTAATCCAACCCTAGCCTTAGCCTCTTAAGCTAACCAGTTTCCAATCCAAGCCACTCGAGCTGATCCTTACGATATTATCGTCCATCTAGCCATCCAATCTCTTAATCAGCTTCTCCAATCATGTATTAGCATTGTGCAAAATCCACTCCCTTCTCAACTCTCCTGCTCATCCCAACCATCCATAGTACATAGCATCTGCATCATTATCAACTCAGGGCATATGCTCTATGGCTTGCTGATTAAATCGGATCCTGCCCATCAGAAACCCTGGTCGATATGCATTACATTTAGCGCATCACTCCAGCACCCTGTCAGTGCGAACGTATGCTCTGCGGCTTGCCGATCTGATCGAAACTTGCCCACCAGAAATTCGTACTGATCGATACTTACACCGCATGACATACCATTATTTCACTATCAATGTGCAAGAACAAGAACTAATCCTCAAAATTTGTTTAATCCCGTGAAGTAGAGACCGTACATCTGTATGGGCGGAGTGGGTGCCTAACACCTTCTCTCTCTGTAACCGCAGTCCTTACCCTAAATCTCTGAACACAGATCAATGAGTCACTCTTAGGATTAGGAACCTTCGAATTCCTTCTCTTAAGCGTTTCTACAAGGTCTAGCCGACTGTAGATTTGAGGTAACTTGCTAGTGGCGACTCCAGTCTTATGATATCATTTTCAAACATGCAGTAAAAGCCCTCGTAAGAGGCAGACCAAGTGGAAGCTACGATTCGCCCCCATACGAATCCAGTGTCCACACAAGCTCGACCTGATTTATTAACGAGTTCAAAAAATGGAACTCTGACTTGATAAAATCAAGCCCATTGGCTATTCATTGACAACCCCTATTAGAGACATGTGAAATGACTCTTTTGCTCTTAAGATAAGGCCTTTCACTTGATTTTAAAAAAGTCTTAATAAAATGTTCATCACAAAAAGCCAAGGTCATATATAAAGCACTGCCCCAATACAATCACAAACCAAAATAGATAAATGGTAATTACCAAATTAAACTATAGACTAATATACCTCATTTTACATGGGTTTGTTAAAATACATCCAGATGTACTACAATTGAGACTTTGGATCTAGGTTCATATTTTAGTAATCCAAGTCATTGAAAGGTAACAATAGAAAATAATAAAAACTTAGGTATATTTTTCAACTACTTGATCATTTGACTGTTTCCTTGGAATATAGATTGTCTTTGTAACATCTAAATAATCAAAGTTCCAAATATTTCACTTAAGAGTTTATTTTATCCTCTATCGTGCATATAATTAGGGACATTGAAAATGACCTGATCGAACCACTAAAGTGCCGACGCATCCTACTACAATAGGTCAGGATATGTTGTAGCAAACATCCATATGTGGGCTCAACAATCATCTAATGGCACCATCCGAATAGGTTGGGCTCGAGGTGTATATTTTACTTGGCCGAAATGAAGCTAGTCCACTCACTAGGTGGGCCTCACGGCTTTAGAAAAAGTAAAGCTAAAATCTATTTTGCTAATCCTCCATATTCATATCCACATGTGGCCCACCTGCTGAGTGATATGCCCATCTATTTTTTTAGCTTGGTCACATAAATGGTGGCTGTCAATCATCCTGAAGTTGTGATTCTAAATTTCTAATCACCCAATATTTACAGTTGAATCTAGACTAATGAAATAATTTTTCAAAATTTGCAAAATAAAATGTTAAGACCATTGTTGAAGTGTGATTATTGAGTTGTTGTCTGTCTTTGATAATTTACAACAATTGATCTAAGCCAGGTCATGTTTCGTAGGCCACCACCCATGGATCGGCCTCATTTTTGGTAAGACAATCTTCATGGTGTAGTCAAACTTCCGAATTATTCGGATGCCGATCACACTATGGAACAAACTAGCAGAGTGCGTTTAAAAGAGATATAGCAAGGGATGAAATAAATAGTTTTTGGAGTCATCATTAGCTAAAAACTCAGATTCTACTATAGGCTAAAGACTTTAGAACTACAGTGACTTAGAAGTTAAGATAAATGGTTTGGATTTGAATAACGTTGTAGGGTTTTTGTTTGTAGATTCCAAGTGCCTTGGTTATAGAGGAGTGAATTAGGCACCATTTCCTACTTGTACAAACATATGGTCTGTACTTTACAAAATTTGATTTTTTTTAGTATTTTAGGTCTACATTACTACTTGATGTTGACACTGAATCACGTCATCGGATGTTGATTAGGGACCAACTTGTTGATCATGGACCAACTCGAATCTCTGCCGTCTGATTGATGATCGAAAAAAGAGACTTTAGGTCTAAAGAACTTGCAAGCACCACCAAGGGTTAGGATAGCTGTTGGGGGTTCCGGCTGATGGCCCTCCGATGCCTAAGTTAGTGATGATAGAGTAATACCTAATAGAAGTATATATTCGTATTTTTGTGTGCATACCTTTGATCACAATATGGAGGGGTATTTATAAGCTATATTATTACCGTAATTGAGTAGGATTCTGATTCTGTTGAGATTTATCTCCTACGCAAGATGAGTCATGATCATGGCTAAATACGTGATTGCTTTAGAGAGATAGGCGAGAATATCTGCGCAGTGTGGATATCTCTCATATTAATTTGGAGAGGTGAATCCCGTGACTTACGGAACGCGTCAATTGAGTCTCGGCCGTTCAGATAGTAGTGCTCGGGAAACAATGCTTGGTCGGATGTAAGGAACCGACGAGCTTGGTCATCATGGGTCGGTTGTAAATAAGAGAGAGCCGATTACTTAGGGAAAACTGACCGCTCAAGTCTAATGTGATCGGTCGGATACTGGAGAACACCGACTGTTCGAGCCCGATAAGTAGCCGAGGGTAATGAAGTACGAATAACGTCAACCGAGTGCTTAAGCGCTCGCACGCGGAGATAGAGAATGTCAGTAACACTCATGCATAACTTTAACCAGTGTAGCTTTGGGGTCATCTCAAATTAACCCATAACACTTGAAAATAAATAAATGAAATAGAGTAATAAATAAAACAACTATACAATAGGGGTGTATGAGAAATGAGACATAACAATGCAATAAACTAAGATCAATGTAAACTGAAAATAATAAATGGATCTTTAGAATTAATTGACGGTTTAGATATATAAGTGGAGAAGGAAAACTTCAACACTCCTTCATGAGAGAAGATGGTTAGAGCTTTTAGATCTCCAACTCTATTCTATGAACTCTTAAATGGTAAGATAATAGGCCCTGATTGAAGAAGTGAATGAGGAAGGAAGAACAACGAGACTCATCGATTAAAAAATATGTTTTAAGCTTTCAATCTGCACCCTAGGACCTTCTCATACAAAAGTCTAAGAGAGAGAGAGGGGGGAACACTCCACTATTTTTTCTAAGACATCTTTAACTTGTCTTTAAAGCTTCTCACATGGAATTTGTGGGAGAGTATTCTTATAGAGGAGGATTACTCCACCCTTTTTTTCTAGGATGTCATTACTTAATCTTCAAAGCCTAAAATTATTGTTATGGTGTATTTGAAAAGAGAAAGTGGTGTATTTAATAGTTGAGGGTAATGGCATTTTTTAGTAGATGAGGGGTCAAATAATACGTGACTTACTGTGATCGGCTCTTAAAAGCTCGTGTATATACATGATATCACTAAATACTGACTGATTGGCCTGTTGATTAATTGCAGGGACCCCTAGCAGTCTTCAGGAGGAGAAGATGTGCGGCAATCAGATGGCCAATCCAGGCTTATTTTAGAGTTTGGATGGCATGGATCAAAGTTTGTGTTGGGTTAGACGGTTTTAGGAATAGACTTATACAGTTTTGGGTTCCTGTGTGGGAAGCCATCCTCTGATCAAGTGCTATTGACCATTTTGGGGCCGGGTAGAGTATCTAACACGCACATTACGCATTGGACCAGATCTCAGTGGTCCAACGAGTTGAACTGGAACTCAGTTGTCAGTGCGATTATTTGTTGGACCAGATTTCAGTGGTCCAACTAATTCTACTGGAACTCAGTTGTCAAAGTCTAGTTAAGACTTAAGTTGCCAACGGCTATAACATCCAAGCTCTATAGGGCCCAATCCGTTCTGTGTAACATCCTATCTGTCCATCGGATCTACCCCCTCAATTTTAGGTCCTGGTACAAAAACTAAGCTAAACCACAACTCAGGTGGGCCACACCACAAGGAAAAATAGGATGGGGCAAACAGCATGGAAACTTTAGATGTTGTGCAACGCCCATAAAATTACATATAGCATCCAATCCATTCATCAGGTGGGCCTCACCAGTCAGAAGGGATACTCCAAAAATAAGGATGATCGAAAACTCACGTAGCCTAGACCGCACATATTCAATTTTAGGCGCGATTTTACACGGTTCCACATAGTTTGGCCCACATCAGAAGTGGATTAGGCAGATTTTTTCAACTGTACAGAGAACATTAGAGATTTCACTTTTTGGACGGAAGGGAAGCGGATTGCGTACTGAGTAAACTCTCTGGGGTCCACCATGATTTATATATTTATATATTTTATCCACTCCGTCCATCCATTTTACCAGATAATTTTAGGGTTTGAGCCCAAAAATGAAGCATATCCAAAGCTCAAGTGGACCACATCATAGGAAATAGTGTGAATTGAATGTCTACCGTTGAAAAATTCTTGGGGTCCACAGAAGTTTTGGATCAAGCTGATATTTGTGTTTCCCTTCATCCATGTCCGTGTGATCTCATGAACAGGTTGGATGACAAATAAACATCACTGTGAACCCTAGCAAGGTTTCAATGGTGGAGATCATTATGCCCCCTGTTTTCTATGGTGTGGTCTACTTGAGATTTGGATATCATTAAATTGTGGCTCAACCCCTAAAATGATCTGAGAAAACGGATGGACGGCGCGGATGAAGCGTGCGGTGGGTCCAAGAGAGTTTACTCAATATGATATAAGCGTACTGAGAAACTCAGTACGCAATCCGATTTCGGACGGAAGAGATCTCAGACGCACAACAACGGGCCGAATCCTCTACAGTACCTATTTTACAACGGCCTAAAAAATCAAAGCTCTTTGGGCCCACCATGTTGTATATGTGAAATCAACACCGTCCATCAGCTGCACTCGATGCTACGCCCTGGGTCCAAAAATCAGCCAGACCCAACTCAGGTAGGCCACAACATAGACAAAAATGGGGATGGGACACCAACTTTGTGTTTGTGGGGCCACCGTTGTGTTCATCTTTCATCAAAAAAATATCCTGATTCAAAACTCAGGCGGGCCACAGTCCATGAACTTAGAGATTTTATATCAGGCACAATCTTGCATTGTTCCCATTGCCGTGGCCCATCTAAGATTTCCACCCATCTGATATTCATTATTGACAGTGAAAATCAATGTTATTACCCAATGGACGGAGTAGATTTGAACATGGTGGGCCCCAAAGAGTTGGGTTGGTGTAGCCCCTGTCAACAACATTAATAGAGGATTCAGGTCCAACTGGCTGTATCAGATGAGCACTCCACGTCACCCATGAGTCCACGATACGTTGCGATCTGTAGATAAAAAGTCGCGAGAAATTCAATAGATCGCCGTCTCGACAATCGCTTTTACCGTTATTTAGTTCTCTTCCCGCTAAAAACTACCCGGTAAGGCGGTAACTTAGAAACAGGAGTGAGTACAGAGAGAGAGAGAGAGAGAGAGAGAGAGGATTTTATTTAAATTTAAAAAAAGAGAAGAAAATCCATAATAACAGCTCATCTCCAGTAAGCAGAGATAAAAGGCTTTCCGCAATCTTCCGATCCGCACTGCAGAAAGTCGTCTTCTACCCTCAAACCCGAAACGAAGCGAACCCGAAATATCGGGACGGAAACGATATGGATCCGTCCCCATTCGTCCGACTCGTCGTCGAATCGCTCGCTCTCAAGCTTCCCTTCGCCTCCAAACCGGCCGGTTCGGGCGTCCACCCTTCCTCCACACCTTGCTTCTGCAAAATCCGGCTCAAGAACTTTCCTTCCCAAACTGCCCTTCTCCCTCTCGACTCCAACGACTCGTCGTCCTCTCCCAACAGCGCCTCCTCCTCTCCCTCCGTCTCCTTCCACCTGGATCCGCAGCACGTCGTTCGTCTCTCCGGCAAGCCCACCGCCCTACACGTGTCGGTCTACACGGGGCGAATGGGGCGCACGTGCGGCGTCCGTTCGGGGAAGATGCTGGGGCGCTTGCGGGTGGAGATCGACCTGAGCGGGGCGGACGGTCGCGCGTGCGTGTTCCAGAACGGGTGGGTTGGGATTGGGAAGGAAGGGAAGCCGTCGGCTCGGCTCCACCTCGTGGTCCGGGCCGAGCCGGACCCCCGGTTCGTCTTCCAGTTCGGCGGCGAGCCGGAATGCAGCCCGGTCGTCTTCCAGATACGGGAGAACAATGACATCAGGCAGCCGGTCTTCAGCTGCAAGTTCAGTGCGGACCGGAACCCGAGATCTCGGTGAGTGCTTGAAAAAAAAAGCCCCCGGCGCATGCTAACTTGCGCCGGATGGGATGATAGAGTTTTAACGTCAACCTCTCTTCGTTTGCCCTCTTCTTCTTTGCGTTCATTATGTTTTTTGTCGTTCTTGCGTACTTTAGCATTTTTTAACTGGTATGGCTAACCTGCGCCGCAGTGGATAAGCTGGCTTGCTTTCCTTCGTAGTTATTGATGCTTGGTTCGTTGTATTTTTCCAGTTTCTTAGGCTCTTTTCTTTATTTCTTTTTTAAATTATAAATGGGTGGTGGAATGAAATTAACAGAAATCCCCCTGAAATCAGGACCAAGTCAGACATGAATACGAAGTCAGATGGTAATTTTGCTATTTGGATAGGATTGAAAATCATAACTTATCTAAAAAAAAAGAAAAAAGAAAAATCAAGAACAGAAAATTGAGTGTAGGTTTTATTGTTACACACTCATGCTTCTGTCTAATAATGTCTTACAATTAACACATCTAATGATGTCTTAAATTCTACATTATGTAAAGGATGAACAATCTTTTTTGTGTAAACTTTACACCAAAACTCGGTGGTAAATGTCTGTTCTCACGTATTGGAAGCCATCCGATCAATGGCCCATTCTTCTGTGGGCCATAGACTAGAATTGACATTCTGATAGTTAGGACAGTTGTGGGCATTGACCCCGAAACAATTCCATGAAGGGGCAATTCAGTTTGCTTGATCGATGCGATGATGTTTGGCTATAGCCCATCTTGGATGTGGCCCATCAGTTGAATGGTATAGATCAGTAGGCATATGTGGTGATTAGATGGGAGAGACGGTTTATATAGTGAGTCTATATAAGGGCCTATAAATAATTGCAGACAACTAAGCTAGAACTGTACGCTTTAACCCTACACAATTCACTAATTAGGTATTATATGGAAGGTTTAGTGGCTGTTTGGATATATGGTTTGGAAACGGTAAGTCGCTATTGGCTTATCTTGTTGCAAATTGGAGTGCAGAATGTAGGTATAACAAGCAAGTAGGCTGTTGTACCTGCATTTTGGGTTGGTGGACACCAAAATAGTCTGTAGATGTTCGACTCGGGCTCATTGGACATCAAACAGCTAGCTATGTGAATATTCAATCCAACTTTTAAATACATCTCTAACCTTCTAAGATGAAGAAGCTAATGAGGTTGGTGGGGTTGCATGTTTTGAGTTCTTGATGAAGGAGATGCTACCTTCCTTCCATTTGAACTTTCACCACAGGGCAGAACTCCCCATGTGGAATGGAATCGATTCTGGGCGCTTCAGGCATTAAGATGATTCCTGCACTTAAACCTTCTTAGTTGATTGTGCTTCTCCTTTTGATGGAAATCACTGTACTATAAGCCCATTGAATTTCAAATGTTGAGTATCGTGAATATATCGGTTGATTGGGTCATTACTATCGACTTTCTTCCAATGAGAACATAAGAAAAGAATAGCTCTAGCAGTTTTCATCTATCTTGTTTTTAATTTGCTCCAAGTCAATTTCAACATGCAATCATTCTTCCTGTTGTAGATGCATGCTTGTTGTTGTTGCTGTTTCAGTGCCTGTTGTTCTTGCTCAATGGTGTTGATGGTTTTGTTGGTCTCATACGGATACAGGTCTCTGCCATTAGATCCTGGCAACAATACAAGGGGATGGTTGAATTCCTTTGGAAATGAGAAAGAACGTCAGGGAAGAGAGCGGAAAGGATGGATGATCATGATACATGATCTTTCCGGCTCACCTGTGGCTGCTGCATCAATGATTACCCCATTTGTCCCCTCTCCAGGTTCAGATCGTGTGTCCCGCTCAAACCCAGGTGCATGGCTCATCCTCCGGCCGCACGGGTTCTCTGTCAGCAGCTGGAAGCCATGGGGCCGGCTGGAGGCCTGGCGAGAGAGAGGCTCCACTGATGCTTTGGGTTACAAGCTTGAGCTTGTGACGGATTCAGGCCCCAATGCTGGAATTCCCATTGCCGAAGGTACTTTGAGCGTCCGAAAAGGTGGCCTTTTCTGCATCGACACAAGCACAGCTGGGGATGTTTTGCACAGTTTGTGGCCTTTTGGGAGAGGGTACGTGATGGGTTCGACCATAGAAGGTGAAGGGAAGGTCAGCAAGCCGATAGTGCAAGTGGGTATCCAACATGTGACGTGCATGGCTGATGCTGCAGTCTTTATAGCTCTTTCGGCTGCCATCGACCTGAGCATGGATGCGTGCCAGTTATTCTCAAGGAAGTTGAGGAAAGAGCTTTGCCATGATCGGCAAGATTACATCTTGTAATCGCTTCCACCAGTTTTAATCTCTTGCAAAATTGCTGCAATGATGCACTGATGATCAATGGTTGCTTGTGATTTAAGAGTCATTGGTTTGAGTATCATAGAGAGATTGGCTTTTTACCCTGCCTTTTTTATCCTTCCAGAATTTTTTTTGTTACTGATTCTTTTTTTTATCTCTTTCGGCTTGCCTTTGGTTTGATTTTTCAGGCCAACCTTGATTGATTGCTCGTGATTTTCACCCCCCCTCCCTCCCTCATCTCTTTGTTTCTTTGATTTGATTAGATAATGTGGGTATTGTCAATAGTTGAGGGATGAGATCGTGTTTCTACACAATGTTTATGTCAGTTTGTAACTTCATACAGATTGAACTGTACAGACACAAATATAAGTTGGTTTTATTTACTTTTTCCACCCCAAGAAAGCTGTTTATATTATTCATACATGTTTTTTATCATCCAATTTGAATTCTGAGCTTTGTTTGGATATGCCACTGCCAGATTCATCATCATCTTCATCATCATGTAACTCATAAAAAATAAAAATAAAAAATCACCATCATCATCTAAGCCTTATCCCAATTTGGGGCACATGAATCCATACTTCATATTCATGTTGGAAGTTATGGTATAAGTTTGACACCGACTGCCGGCATCACACAATTCTCCTCTTTAATCCAGGCTTGGGACCGGCATTGAGAGCAATGTAATAGATTATTTACATAACTTGATTACAATCAACCTCTCTGTCAAATAGTCAATTTTATAGGTTGCCATTAAGAGTCTTGGATGTGGCCGGATTGCTGTGTTCTTCTTCAACCTTTTCTTATAGTTGTGGGATCTATGTGGATGAAGCATATACCAAAAATCACTCTGTTCATGTGATCTCAACCATCCGATGCTGGACTGAATGTGGACTTATCATCGCTTATTTCATAGCTATCCATTTGAAGGCTTGTAAGCGGATGCTTGAGACTATTTTGATTTTTGTAATTTTCAGGATATACTCCAGCAGTCTAGCTACAAGGTGGCCTTCTGTTGTTTTTTCTTTTGAATGATCAAATCAATCTTTTTTAAGTATAAAAAAAATTCCACAATATTAACAAGGGTTATTAATAAGACGGCAGAAACAAGATCTATCGGAGCCTTTGGTAGCAAGAAAATCAGCTCTATTGTTGGCTTCACGAGATCTGAAGCATATATGGAAGCGCACCGCGGTCACATGGGATTCAGAGAATGATTCCTTGAATGATATTAGGCCCACCAAAAATTGCCTTAAAAACGGTTTCACCCATTTGGATAAGAGTGCACACTTGGCCTTGTTTTGGAATATATTTGAATTAGGGTTTTAGTTTCCAACAATGACCTGAACTTACGTTAACAACAAAGAGATGACAAACCACGGACATTGACAGAAATAGTGACAGCGATACACTGCCTCTCTCTTGAAGTTTGGTGATAGATACCCCCCCCACTCAATCGTCAAAGATCTTGACCCAAGATTTAATCGACAGAAATCCAGTCCTACTTGGGAGCCATATTGCATTGGCCCTCAGAACATGAATATCATAGCAGCATGCTTGTGTATTTTTATGCTCCCCTGATCCCCGATGCCCATATTACCCTAAGGTCTTCCCATGAATATTGAGTTTCCCAATGCATGGAGTCCCCTTCCACCGTCAAGGACCCAACATTCAAACAGCAAAGATTTCAACCCGCGTTTTTTCATGGCCAGTGATTTCACCCAACTTGAAAAGCTGTATCCCACAAGCCTTGGAGAACAAGAATTTTATAGCACCATGCTCCCGTGATCTTGGAAGTACCTACTGACCCAAAGAGCGCCCGTTAGTATTGTATTTTCCCCAGCTCATCATGCCTCCTTACACCACCAAGCACCCGCCGCTTAATTGGCAAAGTTTCCCAATCCCTGTTCTAATGCCCATCGATTCAGTCCTACTTGAGGAGAGCCATATCCAACAGGCCTGGAATGAATTTTATTGCTCCAAAGCTTGCATCGCTCAGTACTCCATCTTGATCCCAGAAGCCCATATATCACCTAAAAGTGCTCACATCAAAATTGACTTTCCACCGGCCCTGGAATTGAGAAGATTTCAATGTCACTCCTGAAAATCACTCACTACTCTGCCCATCCAACACTCCACTATCACACCTGAAAGGACCCAATCAATTTCAAAGAGTCTTTAAGGAAATTCGTCCGAATATGCAGAAAACCATCTTGGAACAGAGAAAATAAATGATCAACCGATTCTGCATCCTTCCAACATATAAACACATGTTGGGAATGGCCAATTGTCAGGATCATTTTATTAGCAGTCGCCACTCAACAAAAAGCTTCAGCTCAATAGGAAGCATTGAGTCCCCACGCTTAGAAGAGATGAAAAAAGGTGAACAAGAAGCCTCATTGCATCCAATTCTCTAAAACTTGCCTAGTCCAGATTTCATCCTGTCTCTAACATTAGATTCACTCCTATTGAGGGGTCATAGAGAAAACATAAATGGGAAATGGGGTAATTTGTCAATAAACAATTTATTAATTTCTCTAGAAATGCATTCTTTCATGTTTACTTCATGGAGCTTTATTCATTGAAATGACATTATGTTAGAAAGATGAGGTGATAAAAGAACATCAGAAAAACATCCATCTTGGATTCAATGACCAATGATGATTAAGAAAAGAAAAAGACAATAACAGCCCTTTAGTATCAGAAACCAGAATAGTTCATACAAATGAAGGCACTCAGCCAGTACTACTGTAGAAACAAGATCGAAAAAGAAAGAAAGAAAGAAAAAAGAAGAAGAACGAAATGGATTATAATAAGAAACAACAAGAAGCTGTATCCAATGCTTCACAACGCAAGAATGATCAGCGGTGACATGACCAGCGGTGATTTCAGCCCAGCACAATTCACGGTGACATGACCCGCTTTCGGATTCGGTTTGAACGCCTAACAGCAGTCGTGACCTCTTTCATCACATCTCCACCGGCTTCCTGTTTCATGCGAAAAAGCAGAAAGGAGTTATATTTGGGACCTTTTAGAGGTTTTTATCCATCAATTTGCTTGACCAAAATTAAGGGAAAATGATTAAGCATTGTTTATTATATTATTATGAAACAAAAACGGTGTATTGAAAAAATGACCAGTTATCTGATGAACAGAATTTCTTGTGGGTTTTCACCTTACTGGGAAAAATCAGTCATCAAAAGAGCAAAATAAAAGTTCAGAAATATCCTTACAAATATGCTGCTATAACTATACTACATCCAAAAGTAAAGGAAGAAGAAAAGTATGTGAGCCCAATTTGCAGTATGAGGCATGAGATTTATATATGTTTGCTTAATGCACTTGTAAATATGTATGGTTATTTATGAATTATATGTAGTGTCGAAATCATAGTGTCGTTAGACTAGTCTGCACCCAATATGTATGTATATATCTATGCATGTGTGTAAATATGTATGCATTTATGCAGCCATAAATATGTACCATGTAGTGCAGATGTCATGTGTTCGGATTTACACACGTATCTGGATTTATACCTATTTTCTCATGTAGATTTGAAGAGAGATGTGTATATGTAATATTGATAGATGATTGTATCGGTACACATGCATGCTATTGCTGGAAACCAGTGTTTTAAATAGCTACGCTATGTAGCGTGTAGCTTACGCTACGTAGCGTAGCTTAGCCTAAACGCTACGTAGCTCATGAAAATAGCTTAAGTTGCATGTAGCCTACACTACATGATTAATTTGGATACGCTACACGCTACATAGCTCACATTACGAGTCATTTTTCACTATAACATTAAAATCAATAATGTTTTTAATGATTTGTTACATTTTTCTATTTCAATGAAAATTAGTTAGTCTTTTCAATGCTTTTTAGTAAAATAATATAAGAAATACTTTTAAATAAGTTTTGTTGCTCTTTCTTCACTTTTATATTTAATCAATTTTATCTAGCATGTTATGAAATTTTGTCAAATTTTATTACTAATCATCTAATTTGGTGCAACCTAGATTAAAAATCTAAGTAGTGTGTAGCTTACGCTACACGCTATGTAGCTTACGCCTCACGCTTCAGAGGGGTGAAGGCTACGCTACACGCTAATCGCTATTTAAAACACTGCTGGAAACAAAGAGTAGGAGCTTTTTGTTTACCCCTTCTCTCACAAAGCTTCCACATGAAGGAGATTCTTCGGCAACGAACTCCGAAACCAATGGACTTCTTTGATTACTGAAGGAAAGGCTCTTCCGACTCGATCTCTTCACATCTTGTGATTGGCAGACACTGATTTGTTCACCTCCTCTCGTCTTTGATTTGCAGCTGATTTCTCCCACTTCATATTCTCCAAGCAATTTAACCACTGGCGGGAAAGTTCCAGAAAAGTCATTGTAGTTGTCATTGAAATGGGAAAAAGATGAAGGATCACCGTGGGAATTGTACTTCTCCACAACAATATCTACTTGCTTGGGAAATTCCAAATTCCTCATTTCTACCTTAATTGATTCAGGAGACGGACTCTGAAATGTAGTCGAAGAGTCCTTTGAAGAAACTTTACTATGCCTGAGAAAAAGAAAACCCAAAATCGTAGAAGCTGCGAGTACTGAAAGTAAAGAAAATCCACTTGCAGATCTCGAATCAAACTTGTCTTTCATGGATCCAATCCACCAAGAAACTTCTTCCTCACTGCAATTTAACTCTACTCCAGAATTACTTGGATAATTGGACTCTGCATTTTGAAGCGAAAATGTGGCTGAATCAGATTGGGTCAAATGAATTTGTGAAAGTTCAGAGATATTTGAGGTTTCTCTACCCTGTAGCACAGAAATTTCGCTCATCTGATTAGTAACTTCTGCCAATTTTACCATTTCATGTTGGACTGCCCCTTCTTTCCCAATCGTTTCATCAATTAAAGTCTCAGACATTTCCATTAAATTTCCACCATTTGCTTCTTCTTGCTCTAAGTGATTCCTGGAGAAAACATGATCTTCTCTCTCTATGTTTTGGCCTTTCACTTGCTCCGGCTCTCTGAAATTACCAGATAAAGCATCTTCTTCACTATTTGCTTCTTCCTCTGGCAATACTAACACCACTTTTCCAGTCGTTTCATCAATTAAAGTCTCAGACATGTCCATTAAATCTCCACCATTTGCTTCTTCCTGCTCTAAGTGATTCCTGGAGAAAACATCTTCTTCTTTCTCTATGTTTTGGCCTTTTGCTTGTTCCGGCTCTCTGAAATTACCAGATAAAACATCTTCTTCACTATTCTTCTCTACCTTTGGCAATACTAACGCCACAGCATCACATGAGTCTTCCCCTTCCAAATCCACCCTTTGATGGCCGAGATCATCTAGAAACAGCAAGTCTCCATCGTTATCTTCATCCCCATAATTCAAAATGGAAGGAATTAAAGAAAGCCTGCTTTCTTCTAAAGCAACAAGTTGGGGTGTAGAGCGTGAAAACAGATTATCAATGAAAGCCCTGCATTGCTTTGAAATCTCAGGAATTTTTTCAAAGCCCATTTTCAGATTTTCCATGGTTCGGGATAGAGGCTCTTGAATCTTCAAATAGCCTTCTCCAAAACCTCCCAAAGCCTGTAAAGGTGTAATGGAAGGAGAATTTGCAGACGATATATAAATGGTACTGAAAAACAGAATGCCTATGAGAAACAAAAATCTCAATGCTAGACTAGAATTACAAGGCCTCTCTTCTTCCTCTTCCTCGTCAATATTCTCCTCATCTTCCTCACTTTCTTCAATTTCTCGGCCATCAGAAGATCCTGAATCCAACCCCTCTGATGGACTGGATCCATCTTCTTGCTTCTCTAGTTCATCTTGTGAAGAAGTGTGAGCAATGAAGGATGTTTCCACTTCCAATGGTTTCTTGGATTCAATGCAACAGCTTCCTTCAATTCCCAAGCCTTCTTCCCCTTTCCTTGATTTGTTCTCTCTGTGTAAAAACATTTCAAGGCGCCTGTTTGGTTTGTACCGAAGGAATTGTGGCCTTGGAGACAGATAGTTTGTCAGTGGGTCATAATGAAGGGAAGACGAATCAGGTGTATCAAGGCCCGATTCTAAAACCCTTGAAGATAAGGGTGTGATCTGAGAAGAGTCATTGGGATAGTCGGAACCCAAATCCAAATTCGTTTCTTCCGTTTCTATCTTTGGGCTTTTATCAATCTGGGTGCCTGAAAAAATCAATATGGAAGCATCATTCCTCTTGACCGAGATCTTATTCTTTGACGTAGAAGCCTTGGAAGCCATGGAAATCGTGGGGGACATGAAGTTCGTGGTTCCTTTCTTTGGATTCTCTGATTTTGAGGCGATTCCTTTCTGGGAATTTTGGGCAGCCTTGTTGATCTCATCGACATTTGTGTCTTCAGAAGAGGATCTTTGTTTAAAATCTGAGAAGTTATTGGAAAGAAATATATTACGGAATAGCTCAAAACCACACACACACACACACACACACACGCGCAGCAATGGCAGTTTTTCGTTCTTTCTTGCAAGAAATCTGGGACGGTTTTCTTCTTTCTTCTTTTCCTTTTTTTCCTCTCTTTTTGAATGGAAGTTTGAAAATGCGCGGAGAGAGTGAGAGAGAGACCGTTGGGTTCGACACGTTTGAAATTCATTTTTCTAGTAAAGGTGTCAGTTTTCATAACGGCTAGGAATTGGATTTTGGGCGATGAAAACGATTCGCGCGAGGAGAGATTCCTTTGGATAGCCAACTTGGCAAGGTGTGCAAGATCAGGACCATGGTGAGCCCTATATTATATTCCCTAGCCCAAAATCCAGGACGGTCCATTCATCAAGTGGGCCCTAGGTAAGCTGATTACTGGATTATTGGTGATTTCTTCCTAGCCGTCCTTTCTCATTATATTTCACCTACCTGGTCACTCTCTTGGCCTGCTTTATGGGCCATAGCATGTTTACGGGTGCACCCACTTAATGAATGGACGAGATCTCTTTTATGGTGCCACTTTGGCTCGTCTCTTGCAATTCACCTTTTTCAATCTCTCCTCTCGCGAATATCCACAGAATTCACAGAAAATAACGATGCACATGCAAACGGCTATATGCTACCCTTGACATATACCTACTTTAATCCAAACCGTTCAAAGCTGGGGTGCCGGTTTAGATGGGCAATTACCGAGATCATATGGACAATGATACTATCATATCTTCTGACTAGTGGACATTAGCTTATTGAATGTGGACGGTTGCCCATTTCTCATATTAACCGTCCATCTAATAGACTCGAATAGGATAACTAGGATTGTCCTTTCAGATTATCTTTGAATGCTGCAACAACGGGACCCACGAGTTTAATCAGTTTGGATTGAGTCACATTTACGAAGTATATACAGCGGCTTTGTGCGTGAGCATGGATCACCGTACTCCAGCAAGGGAAAAGAACAACTCCTCTATCCAAAAGCAGTGGTCGGATGCAGCCATCGTTGGATGGACCACGCCATGAAATCTCATCCATCGGAAGGACCTAACAATTAAATTGGTGTCTAGGATCTTCCTATCTGGAAGAGCTTCTGGGGCATGGTCCATCCACGGTGGGCCCTTTATTGAACCAATGGCTACGTCACTAGACAACAATCCTCACTTTCACAAACCCAGAGAGAAGGTAAATTGCAGGGAATGCGTAATAGAACCTGTCGTTATGGACCATTGATCTAGTGGGCAACAAGACTGGATCAACGCCGTTCAAACCAAGGTTCTGACCGTAACAAACTAGATGGATGGTTCTGATTTATTCATCAACTCCCCGGTACTTGTGCACTGCATAAAAATTCCGTATTTCAAAAGTCCAATTTGAAATGCATGTTGAGATTCCCACCCACATCTGTCGGATTGTGTGGTCCAGGTGATGTGTGCATCAGACCCACGCCTCATAGAATTAGGTGGAAGGGCAAACCAATCGGAAACTCAGGTGGGCCACACTACATCAGACCTACACGAGTTAAGGTTCGTAATAAGGCATTGTGTAAGGTGATCTGAATTCTTTATATACATCATGAGGCTCCATAAATGGACCATAAATTAATATCACCCAAAATTCATCGACCAGATCTTGGTGGTTGCTGTACCCATCTTTTTTGAATGGTTAGGATTGTCTAATCTCGCAGTTACCATCCCGTGTGGTCCGGTCCATCTGGACCGTTTATCTATCGTGAGGCTCCAATATGATACTGATTAGACAAAAATCACTGACCAGATCTTGGTGGTTTTTGTACACATTTCTTATAATGTTGGGATTGTTGGATCACCATAAATTTTGGCCCACGGACCATTCACGGTTCAGGTCATCACAAACACGTCACATGTGGTCCGGGTCATCAGGACCGTCTATCCATCATGAGTCTCCATAAACGGACCATTAAATATCACAAGGATCAGGCAATCATAACCCTGAACATATTGTCATCCAGAAGTCATTGATCAGAACTTCATGATTTTTGTGCCCCTTTTTTTTGAATGGTTAGGATTGTTGAATCACCGTAATTTTCAGGTTATGGCCCATTCATGTTTCTATATACATCCACATGATTTCATCAGGAGAATAGATCCAATGCCCCCATCAATATTATCAAAGTTACAAAGCATTCTAGCTTCGTTACCACACTAGCATAAGCACAAGATTGGAGGGCCTTTCATACATTTGTGGGATGTGAGCCAGAGGTATACCCCGAATCAGTGGCTATGACCATCCAACTGCTGTGATTTTTGGCATATGGCTGCAATGGATGAACAGTCCAGATCCTGTATGGACATGCATCATGTGCCGAGAGATTGAGTGAACCATCCTGATACCATAGTTCAAAAACCTGGAAACTCGACTCGGCGTCCAGTTAGGTTAGAGGTCGAGTCAAGGACTCGAACGAGTCTTCAAGTTCTCGACTCAATTTTCAAATTATTAAATCACCAAAGCAAAATACAGCAAATGCTTAGTGGTCCACAGGCAATGCACTTGCATCTTTAACCTCTGAGTCGAGCCAGCGAGTTTTAGAACCATGTCGGGTACTTCTTATCAATCTAGGGTGTGCTAATCATTAGCGTTGAACTGAGAATGAAACAAGACACTGTGGTTACAAAAAGAAAAGCTACTTTCATTGATTGGAGGTAAGAAACAACTGCACACTATTAACTTCTAAAGCAAAAAACCCCATTTTTCACTGTTTTCCTGAGAGGCACACTCAAACCTCATCCTACATACCAAAGAGGGCATTCCCCTATCCATACCTGGCAGACCGGTCGAGCAATCACGAACACCAACACCAACACCGATCATCTCACTCCATATTAGAGCTGGCCTGCCGGAGGGGCAAAAAACAGAAGAACAATGAGGATCTTCACCTTAGGCCGACAGGAAGCGGGACCAAATGATATTAAAGACGAAGCAGATAGATAGTGTCTTCATTTTTTACGAGAATCCAATAAAACGACTGTATGCACAAGTCGTGTAAAATGGTGATTGGAGCTTTTCGAATTTCAAATACACAAGCCACTAAAGTAAAGGCATTGCTTAGTGGGGTTAGCCTCTTTTTCTGATGGGGCCAGGCATCCGACTTAGCCTGAGGTTGATGGGAAAGAGCCTCACTTCGGCTCCTGACCCAACCCCGCGTTATTCGATTCCCTAACAATAGGGTTCATCTATCAGCTAGTATGTACACAGGTTTGCTAACACCACGTGCATTATAAGTGGGGCGAAACATGCATTGAACATTACATTCAAGTGTGATATCTTTTAACCGTCTGTCAAGTGGGTCAGGTCCACTGATCAGGTAGGCCGCAGTTTATGAAACTCATGGACAGTTCAAACAAATATGAATGAATTTTTTCTAAGCTGGCCATTTGGTTCTAACATTGTCCCAAGTGATGACCTCACCAATCTGATTTTTGGACCAATACATCTACATGGTGGGACCAACATGCTGGGCAGCTTGGATCTCAAATCCATGTGCCATGTTCTGCATTATAGAAGCGTGAGATACCTCTATATGCAAAATAACTGTGAGGATAGATGTTCATTCAACAAGAATGAGTTGTTGGGTGGCTCTAGTTTCCTAGAGAAGCACCAACTAGTCAACATTGCAGAAGACTACTTGGAAAGAAGTATAAAAAATTTAGCCTCGATTGGTAATACAAAATCCTACATTGATCAAGCTGAGGGAGAGATGTTGTAAATGTTAACCTTGTTGTGAAGGAGTCGCCCTGAGTCCATGCAACAAGATTACTGAGTAATTATTCAAACATGTTCAGCAACAGCTATTAGCATAAAATCTTCATATAACATCCTCCTTGTTTTTGGTATGTTCACCAAACAAATGATATAAGTTATATTGCGTATTAGGGCTGTCAATGTGTCAGGTTCAGGTATAGTAACCATACCCATGCTAACTGGGTTCAGGTCTTGCAGGGTCCGGGTCCAGTTCTTGAAGACCTGGGCCTGGATGCAGTAGGCTCTGGTACCCATCGGGTCTTTAGATCTAGGTTTTGAGTTGGTTTCAGGACTAATAAGAGCATTTACATGGTTGGACCTACACAAAGGGAGTATTAGATTGCACACATGTTTCTTTTGCTGGATAATCTATATTAGTATTATATATTAATATATATAATTTCACTATTAGAACTAGCTGGACCCTACCTGGACCTGACTAGACCTGACCCGACCCGACTTCTAACTGGATCCATGTGAACCTAGAACTGATTTTTAACCGGGTCCAGAAAGTGAGAACCGAACCTGACCTGGTTTCTTGACAAGTCCAATAAATGGGACCCAAACCTGTTAAAATCAGGTCAGGTCCACCAGGTACCTGCAGTCTGGGGACCCATTGACTGCCCTATTTTGTATTAACATCGATACAATAAGAACCAATTAGAAGATTAAAATAAACTACGCGGATGTTTCTTTCAGCTCCCAAGGGTACTAATAGATAACGTTCCTAGATACGCAACCCCAAGACAGTTCAACATCAGCAATACATGGTCCTAAATAGGCATGTGTAGATTTGCTATTGTAAGCTTGTGAATCATGCTCAAGTAGTTCAATATTATAAGTTGATACTAAATACAATCAATTCTATCAAGATATCAATAGAAGTATATTGGACTCTGGTGATGTACTGGCAACTCAACCGGAGGTAAAGGAGTTCCATGGAGTTGCCAATAGCCAATTAAGGGTATGGTTCAAGGATGGCTAGAATCGTCGTTAGATGAAGTTATATTTTTTCAGAAAGTTAAGAGAAGTAATTTCTCTTCATTTACGGAGATTTGGCTGCAATTGTGACCTTCAAAAGAGATTCTTCAGTAAGGGACCTGGTTATGGAGAAGGGGCTAGGCATGCTTCTCCAGCCACGTGATTATGCAGACTCTACTTAGGAGAAATTGAAATTCCAAAAATAGAATTTCTGCATAATAATGTAAGTGGCTTTGGGAAATAAAAAAGAGAGTAGAGTTTGGAGGATTAGAAGAACAATGTAGAGAGGAGAAGGGGGGGAAGATGACCTGAATGTCACGAAGCGGTTGGTGAATTTTGTCATCTGATTGCTTTGGTTTCTTGATCTCCAAATTGATTTGCACTTGAGCTCGGTCTCCTTGATTGGATGTGTAGGATTCACCAAGCAGGTTCTTGTCTTGCCTGATCTTGAAGAAAATTGAGATGAGAAGAATAATAAGGGAATACTTCACCTCTAAGAGGTTACCTGAGCCATTGCTCGCTGCTCAAGTAAAGTTGTACACATTAGACTCTAAAAGAGGAGCTACCAAAGCTCTTAATCACTGACACATAATCCTCATCTTCTGCACGTTTCAAAGTTCTTTTTTCCTTTGAATTCTTGCAGAAATTTGTTATAAGTATTGGGAGGAAGTTTGTTATTGTATCATAGAACTTAGAATTCTCCAGACCCAAGATCCCTATCTTGGATAAAGATTCCTCAATGAAACTGAGGGAGGGGATGCTCTAAAGGGTAGTAAGTTACTGCATGGGTGGCAAGTGGCAAGCTATGGAATATGGATTGTTCATTCAAAGGTTTGAAGTTGAATTATGAGGAATATGAAGGGAAATTGGCTAAAGGGAGCCTAAATGGGTTGGATTTTGCCACTTGTATCCTATGATTTGGGAGGGGTAGTTTTGGGTTATCACAATCCAAGTTGGGGGCTATTTTTTGTAAAAAAGATGGTAGCTTCGGGTCTATTAGTTGGGATAAGGCTTAGTGACGACGACTACAGATGTTTTAATAAAAATGAGGTCAAAGGGTCACTGAAAAATGCAATTTAGGTTTTGATTTCCATGCAAGGACATAATGGTAGTTTTCAAATGGTTTCCTACGTGAAAATCGGTCTGCTTGCCTCTCAGAACCTTGAGGCCATATTATTTCAGACGCAGAGAAGAAAGGCATACAATTCATACCATCTATCCAAAGAGATAGTGAATGTGTCCCTGTCGTTATATGAGGGTGAAGTGTAGGGCGAGTAAACAATTGCATCTGTTCATCTTTTGCTTCCTTCTTTGGTTTGCTCTTCTTGGCTTCATTAAGCACAAACAAGAGCAGCACAGGCACTGGAAGAGTAACTTCATCACTTTGTTTTCATAATTCTGAACATTCAAAATTTTTGAAGGCCTGCCCTGATTTGTTTCCTTTATCTCCCCATTTTGCTTTATAATGCAAGTCACTCGTTTGTCATCATCATCATCATCTAAGCCTTATACCAATTAATTGGGGTCGGCTACATGAATCTTGTTCCCCCATTCAACTCTATCAAGGACCAGACCTTCAGTTAGATGATAGATCATCAAGTCTTTCTTACCACCTCCATTCCCATCCTTTTGGGCCTTCCCCTTGCCCTTTTAAAGGCTTCAACTTGTATCAACTCCTAACTGGTATGGTTCTTGATCTCTGTTGCACATGACCAAACCATCTAAGCCTGCTCTCCCTCATGTTATTACCTACTGGTGCTACTCCTAAGTTCCTTTAAATGCATTCATTTCTAATTCTATCCTTCCTCGCCTTGCAACTCATCCATCTCAACATCCTCAATATATATATATATATATATATATATATATATATATATATATATATATATATATATATATATATATATATATATATATATATGGTGCTGAGGTGTCATATTTGGCGATCTATGGCTTGTTGGAAAGCTAACTGATAGGCTATATTTTGGTTTGGGATTGGAATTCTGAGAGATTAGGGAGACGCTTCCCATTCTTCTAATTCATCTAATCTCCACCCACTTTCTGATTTTCTGCTAGTTACATGGTGGCTGGAAGTCGGGTTGAACGGAAATCAGGCCCATTTGAAAGCTGACTTGGAGGTCTTCAAAATGGATGCTAAGATTGGGAAATTTTGATATGAGAGGCCATGTAATTAGAACCCAAAATTGGATGTCACCGATAAACTTTTTCCATGTTCTAGAGAATGTTTTAAAAGCCAAACTCCCTGGCACATGGAAAAACTTTTACCATGCCCCAGGGGAGCCTCCAAAAGACAAAAGGGATGTAGGACTCCAGACATGACCTGGGGGTCCCAGATCTCTTACAACGTCCTGGTTCCAATGGCTTGAAGCGTTCAAGCAGGGAATTTTGGTGAGGTTCTGGGTTCGGTCTGGTCTTAGATGGGAAATTTGGACAAAATTCTGCAGGAATCCGTGAACTGAATTCATACAAATCACTTCTTTGAAGATGATAGGTTAATTAATCTAGGTAACCTATATTAGGTGGGGTGTCTGCATATTTTCTTTTAATGGATAGTTTCAGACCAATTGAAAAGTGTAGCAATATTGGCTATAGAGTAGTTGCTTATCATGGTTTTTTTTTTTCCTTTTTTAAAAGGATAATGATATTTCATTAAAAAGGCCGCAGCCTATATTTACAAATATACCAAAAAAAAAAAAAACTCAAGCAACAAGAACGACCACCAAAACGATCTATAGATGAAGCTAAGAATTCGATGCTTCCGCCCACTCCTTTACATTGAGAATCACCCTTTTGGATGTATCAATCACTCTTCCCTTTTTATTTCTGACATGGTTAGTTTCTCACATGGGTTAAATTAGGGTTTCAATAAGTCTAGGGATCACCATCACTACTTCAACCTTTTTCAACAATTTTGTGTCAGGCTTTTAAATGGTAAGTAGGCAAAAGTTCTATGATCAGCTGGCCACTGAACATCAACCTTCCTCTTTTACCTATGCTATGAAACTAGCCAATGCAGATGCTTCACAAAAGCATAGTTTGCAAAATAAAAGCAGACAATGCCAATGATTAAGAACTCAAATCGCTATAATCACCCTAGTCTTTGGTGTGGTTCACCCCCAGATCGAAAACATATTTACAAATCACACACTTCAGAAAAAGCCAACCATTCCAAATTCTCGTGTCCAGAGATTTGATGCCCAACCATGATTCTCTTTAAAGATTTGCACTTCATACTCCTAAAGACTACATTTCTTTTCTTTTTAACTCTGTTAATATATATCGTTCACCAAATGGTGATATAGGTTATATTGTGTATTAACCAAGGTGTGCCGTATTGGTAACGGTGGGCGTAACGGCGCCCACCGTTTCCTATACGGATACGGGCCGTAACGGCCGATACGGGGGCGTAACGGCCGATACGCCCCCTGTAACGGTCAAAAAAAAAAATTGTGCTAAAAAAATCTGGTAAAATATCCATTAAATCCAAAAAAATGTATATATTTCAAATATGCATTCATTTATAATTTTGAACATGTTTATGGTGGTGTAACGGTCCACTCTTTGGTGAGAAAGCTGTGTCGGGCTGTCTGATGAATTTATTAACCTGACAACCTAAAATCGACTTCAAACTTTTAATAGCAATATAAATTTATTATAATGAATGTAATACCAAAACATATCATATTTGTAGGTTTTACTATTATTTATAATTTGGTGCATTACATACCTCATGACTCGCATATATTTCATTTCAATATACAGGGTTTGGAAATTTTTATGTTATATTATGTAATTCATATACCTAATAATTTGATATCATTTGCCCCTAGATCTTAAATTCATGCAATTTATTAACACTTATCCCACTATTGGATTAGTAAACATTTATTGGATAGTGAAGAATGAAAAATATCAAATAGTCTTGTTAAAAAAGAAAAGCAAGTGTTTACAAATTAACAGTTAAAATTGTTTAGACAAATAAATTTTGGTATTGTGGCTAAGCAACAATAATCCCAAAAATTTAATTAGTTAATTTTAGTTGGTGGACGTTTATTGAAAATTGAAGATGAAAAATATTAAATGGTCCTATTTCAAAAAATAATTGTCTACAAATTAATGGTTAAAATCGTTCAAACAATCCCACAGCAACAATGGTCTCATAATTAATTGGTTAATTTTGAGTTAATACGTCTCGTGCATATTTTTTATGGTCCCGTACGTGGGGCCCACCTTGATGTATGTATTATATATCCATGTCGTCCATCCATTTTGCCAACTCATTTTAAGACATGGTCCAAAAATAAGGTACATGCAATATCCGGTGGACCATGGGTGGGTAAGGCCCTAAACATGGGCCACCTTGATGTATGCATTGTAAACATAGTAAACATTACGGTGGACTCCAGGAAGTTTTTAATTGTAGGTGTTCAATTAGCACTACTTCCAGTGGTGTGGTCTACTTAAAATTTTCATACGCTTCAATTTTAGGACTGAGTCCTAAATAATCTGAAGAAACAGATGGACGGCATGGATATACAACGAATGCATCCAGGTGGGCCCTATGTTCCGGGGTCTCACCCAAGTCGCGCCCCTTGGAAGCGGATTGCGTACTGAGTAACTCTGCACGCTAACGTGCGGAGTAAACTCTGTGGGGCCCACAGTGATTTATGTATTTTATCCACTCCGTCCATCCATCTTAACAGAAAATTTTAGGTATGGTGCCAAAAAATGAAGCATATCAAAATCTAAAGTGGACCACAACACAAGAAAAGTGTGAACTGAATGTCTACCATTGAAAAATTCTCGGAGGACACATGAGTTTTGGATCAAGCTGATATTTGTGTTTTCCCTTCATCCATATCCATGTGATCTTATGAACAGGTTGGATGACAAATAAACATCACTGCAGGGCCTGGGAAGGTTTCAACGGTGGAAATCATTATTCCCACTGTTTCCGTGGCATGGTCCACTTGAGATTTGGATATACTTAAATTTTGGGCTCAACCACTAAAATGAGCTGAAAAAATATATGGACGGAACAGATAAAGCACATACATTCTAGGTGGGCCCAACTGAGTTTACTCCGCACGAATGTGGGCCCAACTGAGTTTACTCCGCACGATAAGAGCGTGCGGAGTAACTCCGCATGCAATCCGATTCCGCGCCCCTTATGTGCGTGGCTGTGAAATAGCCACGCCTTCCTTTCGTTTTTCGAGAGATGAGAGGGAGAATGAGGGGGGGAAAAAAAAGAAGGAAAATGAGAGAGAGATTCACAGCCACGCCTTCCATTCGTTTTCGAGAGACGAGAGGGAAAATGAGAGAGAGAGAGAGAGAGAGGAGAAGAAGAAGAAGCCGCAGCAGCCCCGCCGCAGCAGATGAAGATGAAGAAGATGAAGAAGCAGAAGAAGGAGAAGATGAAGAAGCAGAAGAATGATAGGTATGTTTTTTTTTCTTTTTTTTTTCATTTTCTTTTAGGTTATTGTGCGTGTAACGGCTGTTACGGGGACTGTAACGGCCGTTATGCCCTGTAACGGCCGTTACGGCCCCGTAACGGCCGTTACGACTCTCTTTTTTTGGGCCTCGCCGATTCAGCCCCGTATCGCGTAACGGTAACCGCCGTTACCGTTACGTATCGGCCGTAACGTAACCGATTTGGGACACCTTGGTATTAACATTGATATAATAGAAAGATCTGAAGATCGAAATAAACCATATGGATGAGTGTGTTGAGTTTCGAATGATATCGGTAGATCACATTCCTAGATACATATAAATGGTGTAGACCTAACTCTGCTAGAAATAAACAAGCAGTAAAGTCATGCAATCCAACTAAACACACATCATGTTGACCTCATAATGTTCCTTGAACCTTGACATGGAACACCATCAGGAAAACAAAGTATCTATATCATATTTTCGGAAGAATCAAATGACAAGCAATGTTCGTTTTCTACAGATTTAGATACTGATTGGTGGAAAGCTACTTGAGCAATGAAGATAACATCAAGGATTACAATCATCGAACGTCTGCGTTTCTCCAACAATTCAATGCCCTTGACATCAATATGTTGATTGATCCAAATCAAGCAATAAGCTTCCAACTGTACTCAATGGAACTAAAATTTTGGACATAAATAGCTTACTTCCATACCTGGCTACGGAAGTTATGGATAGCATCAATAAGTAATTTATCTCCCACAATCGACCTCACTGCGTTTACCAGAAGATCTTTTCTAATCTTTCCTGCCTGGACATTTACGTAAAGATGGGAATATACATAAATCCTTCATGTAAAACAGCCAAAAGAACAGACACCTAGTGATTTTAAACTGAGAGCCTTGCACACGAGTGTGAAATAGAGCTCATATACACACCACACGTGCCAGCATGACAAATGTGTGCGAGATATAATCCATCCATCAGGTCGGTCCTACCCTCTACATTTTTACCAAATAAAATCTGGTCCAATCAGCATGCGGGCCCCAATATTGGAAACAGGTGGATGGGTCAGATAACTTCAGGCCAAGTTTTTAAGAGCCATACATTGGATTTGCAAACTATGGCCTACCTGACCAGTGGGTCGACCTGATTCTTGGGCTAGGGCATCAATATAGTGGTGCTGTTCTGATGGATGGATCGGACCTGAGACCTATTGTGCCATGCTGCCACATGTGTGCTCCATACACAAGTTTTATTGTACATGGGCATGCGCTTAGCAAAGCTCTTAAACTAATTACCTTGCAGTCATTGTATACGTTCTCTAATCTTTCAATACTGGACTCAGGAACCTGTCCTCTTATTGCAGAGAACAAGGCTGGGAATGTCATGTTTGGTATCAAATCTGGAAGGGAAGATCTTTCCTCTCTTTGTCCTTGCACATGCATTGACGGAAGGGGATGCACCATTGGCAAAACCTGGATACGAGAACGAATCATCTCTTACAGAAAGGTAGGCTATGCACAGTAAGATGGTACAGTTAGTAAAGAGGTACCATGTGACACTCTGTCAGAAGAAACCGTTCAACCCAGGATACAAGCGGGGCCTGCCCTCTAGCAAGCTAATCCATTGATCTGTTGGGCTCCATCATGGAACAGGCTGTACCCTAATATCTCCCCTATCAGATGATACTAGTCACCCGATGAAAACAGAAAATTACAACCTATGTGGTCTGTCCACATTTGACGGAGGTCCAATCGGAAAATTAGATCATCAGGACGTGGGAGATCTTTGGGGGAGTTTATCAGGAAGCAAATGCTCGATCAGACATTGTGCGCTTCCTCGTTATAAAATGTGGAATGGATCATACCGCTTGAATTGGAGTTGGACTAGATTTTGTAATTTCTCTCAAAGCGCCAATACATATGGGGACAGCACAGGAGTCTTGAGCGAGTCTCCTCCGCCTCCACAGCTCTACAAAAACATAATCAAACTAAGAGAAACCATGTAGATTTTCTGAAACAAATCGAGCAAAACCAAACACAGGAAATAATATTCAAAAGCAACAAATGATGCGGTAGGCTACCTCCAAGATGCTCTGAAACTCTGAAGCTCACAACGTATTCAGGGATAATGTGGGTATTCATGCGGTTTCTCCAGACAATGTAGAGCCTTGGATCCCTTAAATTGTCAACACCACTGTCAAAACATTCATTGCTTGGCCTATATTGATGAGATCCCAGATTAATTTGCTCCATGTTTCCCATGATTACACGGCATAGCACCACGTGGAACTTGCCATCAGCATCAGGTCCTGAGTGAGATGCACTAGAGAACAGTAGCACTTAAAATGTTCAGTGAAATATCACATGGTTCCTTTCTCAAAGAGAAAGATCACAGATTCATCACAATAGGAGAACAGCACCACTAATACCGTACAAAGAAAATCGTGGCACATGTTTGTTGGATGGTGAGCATCGTTAAGATGTGTTGACATGGCAATTGGGAAAGAAGGAATGCTACTATGATGCACAGTGAATGAAGTTCCATGAAGTGCGTCATGGAACATCTCCGTTTTCCATGCAAGTAGAGACGGTCGTGGCATAAGGGGCTTGTTTGGTTAGCACTAAATGCAGGTAAATGGTGGTAAATATGTAATGATGATTTATTTTGCTATTTACTGTAGTAATGATGTTGGCAGGCACGACTTTTGAGAAGAGAATAACATAAACTCTGTGGGGGCCACCACGATGTATGTATTTTATCCATGCCGTCCAAGCATTTTGTGAGATCATTTTAGGGCATGAGCACAAAAATGAGGCAGATCCAAAACTTCTGTAGCGTCCCAGAAGTTTTCAATGGTAAGCGTTCAATCTCTCCACTGTTTTCTATGGTGTGGTCCAATTGGGCTTTGGATTTGCCTCATCTTTCAGCTCATGCCCTAAAGTAATCTGAAAAAATGAATGGACGGCATGGATATATCACATACATCATCGTGGGGGCTATCTGTTACAATGGTTGACTTTTGCCCGATTCTCAAGGTGAAATTTCCAGTTTAAACCAAACAGCAAGTATTTGTCGTAATTACTTATTTACCCTTGTTTACATGCATTTACAGCTAACCAAACAGGCCCAAAAGCAATCTCGACGTAAAGGAAATGATCAGCCCCCGTAACGTGATACAGGGTTCAATTGGCCCTTTATGAAAAAAGGGCTGTATCGGCCTGATAAACCCCATATCAGCACCGCTACGAGGCTGATACAGCCATAAAGGCCTCACGATGAAATTTTTTATTTTCAAACTTGTCTCTTTTTCTACTTCTTTATTCATTTCAACCATGAAGGAAGCTCAAAAACTAACTTTTAAACTAGATCTAGGACTATTTTGAGGATCAAAACAGAAAATTTGAGTGGGATTCGATGACCTGAAGAGAAGTAGACAATTTTGGGAAATAATGGTCGAAGGGGCAAACCATCACTTTTTTTTTCTGTTTTTTTTCACCTCTTCTTTTTCGTATCTAAATGTAATGGGCCCTAATCTACCAAAAACTATGATTGATTTGGTCAAACTAATAGACAACATTCTTACCAAAGAATGGCCCATTATTCCATCAAATAAATGTCCAAAACAAAAAAAATAAAAAATACATACTTTGGATCCTCACCAAAACAAAAGAAAAAACATAAAAAAAGGGCAGTTACAGGGACATATTGCATCAGCCAATACTGTTACATAATACCTTAGTTTTTGGATCAAGTTGATACTTCATCCATGTCTGTGTGACCTTGTAAATAGGTTGGATGACAAATATGCATCCCTGTGGGCCCTAGGGAGGTTTCATCTTTCAACGGTGTATGTCTTTACCCCCCCTATTTCCTGTTGTGTGGTCCACTTGGGCTTTGGATCTGCCCATTTTTTGGATCATGCCCTAAAATGCGCAGGTAAAAAAGACAGATGGCATGTATCAGACACATCATGGTGGATCCCATGGATTTCTCAGGTACGCAGTCCGCCTGATTTCATGCATGCAATCACAAAAACTGAGTTATAATTAAAGCACGTATTTCCCTTGCAAACCAAACGTGGGTGAAAAGTCATGTGTTTATTTACCACCATTTATGGTGGTAACTAAAAAATCAAACACCCCCTTAGAGACACTTGTGCATGGTAAGCGGGACAGTTGATTTGGTTGCACCATGAATAGCCCAACGAGCAAGTAATAGAACTATGGGAGCCATCCGACTGGTCCCTTGCAAAATGGATGGTTAGCTCAAAAGGAATACTGAATCACATTTAACAGGGAAAACTCACAACATGGGTATAATCAGAGTGGTTAAATGTATGTTTGGACATGGCCCACCATATCAACAGTCCCTAATCACCATAAATGTTTGCTATGTGAATGGTGAGCATGGTACATGACAAACTTCTAAGAAGCATGCATAATAATGGCATTCTTCATCATGAAAGAGATCAGAATGTCCCTTCCACCTTGTATATTTATCAGAGTTATACTTGTTGGCACTATCAATATTGCACATGCCTATGACTGCAATAAGCTAACTGAAAACAAAAAGGTATATCAAAATTCCAAAAACCAAAGGCACAGTTCTAGATTCCAGGCACAATACCTTGCTTGTGAGTAGCCTTCCGCAGAGAGATAGATGCCAACACCATAAGCTTCTGCACCTGTTCGTGCTTCGACGTGCCCGAACCCATGCAGAACTATGCTTTCTACAATCTTAGGGGATGCCCCATGCCAGGCATACCTAACATTAGCATTCCCACGGGCAGCCTTCATCACATCTGCATTCCTCTGAAAGGCCTGCAATCGAGCGTTCCCCATACGACTTGTGTGAGAACACCAGTATACTGAACTGACCCTTGTCCTAGAATCAATCCTTCTCATGCCCGCCAAGAACAGATCCTTCACAGCGGAATGAGCTCCGTTCCCTTCTGCCAGCTTCACAAGCCTCAAGCTCCCCACTGATTCGAGACCCAGGCTTCCTTGGCTCTGAATCGCAGACAACCCGCCAATGGCCGCTCCCAATTCGGGCAACCTTGTGATGCAAGCCCTTTTTGGAAGCATTTCATCTCTGTCATTATTCTCAGTTGGGTTCACAACAAAATCCAAAACCCTCTTTCCTGGTGCCCGGTTCGCTTCGCTGTTGGAATTTACCAAATTGCTGTTCCCAACCTCATTCTCCTTATTAGTATTTACTAAATTGCCATTGCTGCCCTTATTCTCCTTGTTTTCACTCACCAAATTGCCATTGCTGCCCTCCTTGTTTTCATTCACCACATTGTCATTGCTGCCTTCATTTCTCTTGTTAGAATTTACCGAATTTCCATTGCTGGCTTCATTCTTCTTCTCAGTATTTACCAAATTGACATTGGTACCTTCATTCTCGTTGTCATTATTTACCAAATTACCACTGTTGCCTTCCTTCCCCTCATTACCAGGAAGAGCTGAGACTTCCTTATCCTGCGCTGTATTTACAAAATTGTCATCAGCTGCCTGATTCTCCTCTGGACAAGGTAGAGGCGGTGTGATTTCCTTCCCCTCCATCAAATTTCTCAAATTGCATGCAACATCTTCACTCCGGTTCAAATCTGGAAGACGGGCGACGATTTCATTAGCCACCCGTGAAATTTCCTGATTACCCACATCACCAATCCTCTCCCTATGCTCAATCCGTCGGCTCTCGCTGCCAGAACTCTCATCTTGTACCCCATTCTCTGATTGAGCTCCAGATTGGTCATTGAGATCCCACCCACCTTTGATTTTTACCTCAATTTCCAACTCAAGAGGAGGAGAAGCTTCAAAATCTCTGTCATCTCCGCCAGTGAACACCTGTGGGAAGAAACACTTCCCATCGACGTCGATCCATGCGATCGAGCGACCAATCCCAGCCATCAGATCAATCTGGAGCATCCGGAGGAAGTCAACCAGGTAAGAAGACCCATCGATCTTGACGACGGAAGAGAAGATTCTGGAAGTGAAGGCCCGCTTGAGAGTCTCCGCTGCGTCGGACGGGAAATCCGTCCAGCTGTCGTTGCAGAAGAACATGATCCTGGCAGGGATGGCGCTCCTGTCGAAGTTTGCCCGGTTCTGCAGTAAGGCATGGCAATCAGATGGCAGAGATCGGCGGGCGCGATTTTGACGGTGCTGATGCCGGCCAGGGCTGTAGCGGTGGTTGGAGATGATGAGAGTATTTACATAATTGCCCCGGCGGAGCGCCCCCTTCTTGCTCTTCTGCACCAGCTTTGCAGCGTAGATGTTGCCCTTTTTAGCATGGGCAAGATCGTAATTTCCACCTCCGGGCTTCATTAAGAGAGAAAGATAGAGAGGGAGTACAGACACTATATGCAGTAAAAGGCCAAAAAAGGAAGCTGATATGCTAAAAGAGTATTATTTACAGAAAAACCAGGAAATGATAGAGAGAGAGAGAGAGAGAGAGAGAGAGAGAGAGAGAGATCCAACGGCAATCAAAACCTCTTGAGGCTGCTGCAACGGTAGATACTGAGGAAAGAAATGAGAGAGTTAGGATATCCAACGGTTAGAAGACATCTTGAAGCGGCTGCAACGGTAGACTTCGCCGGAAGAAATTCACTTGCCATCGAGCATGGAAAGGGGTGGAGAGAAACGCAAAAGAAATGAATGTTCTTCCTCAGCTGCTGCTGCGTTTCAGAGGTTTTCACTATTCATTTCTTTGGGTCTTCTGGCTTTCTTGTATCTCGCCCTCTTCTTATTTATAGTCCCCACGCGCCTCCAAAATGACATTTTTTTCGGTAAGAATTACGGGTTCTGCCATTCTTGGAGACCACGTAGTAGGGTGGCCCACCGATTGAGCGGAGCGTCATTTTTTTCTCATGAACCTAACTACACCCTAGGAGCCACTTCATGCACTGCCCACCCATAGATTTCTCATGTTTGCAATAGTACAGTTTGGAAACGTGCATGTGGGCCAGCAAACCTCAAAGTTACAATCTTACACTTCTTATGGTCCGCTTCAGCGGAAGATCCTAAAAAATCAGAATCCATCCCAATAGGAATGGTAGCATTATAAGCCACAGTTTCCTCCCATAATTGCAATGAGTAAAAGTTTTATGCAATTATGGTGAGAAAAGTGTTGCTTTAGTGGGGCAAATCTAAAATGAAACCCATGGGCCCACTAAAATTGAGATTAGATATGATCTTAATTAGGAGGGATCCCCTGCCCAACTACCATGCACCTCTCTATATGTGCTAACACCTGAGTGGCGAATAAGGTGTCTTCCAATTTCAAGTAGATCACACTAAAAATTGAACTGGGCCACTCATATACAAGAGAAGTGGACAGCTTAGAAAGATGGCCATAATTCTGTATTTAATATATCCTGTGTGGCCCACTTGATGAGCGTATACATCGGCCAGTGGGCGTTGGCATTTTCATAAATATTCTTCTTGATGGGGCCCACATTCATGACCAATTTTGGGAACGAAGAATAAGTTGTGATTTTGAGATTTCTATTCTAGCATCCATGAACATAAGGCCTGCATGTGCTTTGTTGGAAAGAAATGTTGGCATCCAAAAGCATCTTTTCACGATTTTTAGAATTCTATTGGCTAAGTAAGATGTGGGGCCTGCTTGGAGCGTAGATTTGGAACCCGCTGAATTTGAAACCACCCTAGATTTGGAACACTCTAAAGATTGCTTGAGCCAAACAAGGCCTGTGTTAATTTAAGTAACCCAAACAATAGTCAACATTATAACTAAGCGAATGAAAGCACGACTAATTTGATGTGGATGTGCTCTACTCACTGGTTAGAATTATTCATATAGTAAACTGCAACATGCATGGGATAGGTTGTGAATGGGTCTGTCAATTCTAATAAAGAGATAAACAACAAAAAATTTGAGACAATAAAAATAAAAGAGTATTTTAGAGAGCTAGGGCATGTCATTTTCTTAAAGATAGTGCATGAGTCATGACAACTCTATCTTCAAAATACAACAGCTCTTCTTATTAATGAATAGCTAGAAAAAGTCCTCAGTTAATCAAGAAAACTAATGCATTTTTTGTCATTCTATCACATTAGATTTCGCCAAATGGGTGATCCTAATTAGCAAGCAGGGGTCTCATACAATATGGTGGCATGATTAGCGAGTTGCCAGTCCTATACACTCCAGCTGGCTATATGGGCCACAATTTCCATTAGTCTTACTAAGACCAAATCAATGAATTTACTCTCTCTACTTAAGTATACTAATTAAAATTAGATGAACCTTCATGGGTGGTTTGGTTGTAACAAAGTTTAAATCTACCATTCATGGTTTGTCTAATTGATTAATAAAATTCTACAAAAATAATAATAATGAATTTTATTAGCAAAGTTTCTCCTACTTGTAAAAAAAAAAGATATAATTCCACAAGTGACACTTTTCATCTTCAAATAGACATAGGCAACTTCCAATCTTTAAAATTCATCATGCAGTTATGTACCTTTTTCATTCGTAAAGTACCTATGTGTGCCATGATACATCTTCAAATAACTTGTGTGTATACCGCATATGCCACAATACATTTTAAAGTTCTATATATATACCATGTGCTGAGTATTCAATATGCGCACGTGCATGTATGCTAAACGATAAGAAATTACTAATCTAAGAAGCATCATTGATTATGCTTAATGAGACCGACCATGAATAGATTACCGCACTTGGAGCGGATTATAGACTTACTATATATATACCATGCGCTGAGTTTTCAATATGCACATGTATGCATATGCTAAACGACAAGAAAATTATTGATCTAAAAAGCATAATTGACCAACCTTAACGAGATCGACCATGAATAGATTATTGCACTTGGAGCAGATTAGATACTATATATATACGCCATGTGTTGAGTTTTCAATATGCACACGTGCGTGTATGCTAAACGACAAGAAAATTATTAATTTAAGAAGCATCATTGACTAACGTTAATGCGACCGACCATGAATAGATTACGTCACTTGGAGCGGATTAGAGACTTACTATATATATATATATATATATATATATATATATATATATATATATATATATATATATACACCATGCGCTGAGTTTTCAATATGCACATGTATGCATATGCTAAACGACAAGGAAATTACTAATCTAAGAAGCATTATTGACCAACCTTAATGAGACCGACCATGAATAGATTACCGCACTTGGAGCGGATTAGATACTATATATATACCATGTGCCGAGTTTTCAATATGCACACGTGCGCATATGCTAAACGATGAGAAAATTACTAATCTAAGAAGCATTATTGATCAACCTTAACGAGACCAACTATGAATAGTTTACTGCACTTGGAGCGAATTAGATACTCATTATAAATAGATGACCAAGGAAGGAGTAGATTAGGCACCACGGCGGAAACATATTACCGTTGCATGGTTCCAAAAAATAAAGCAATCCAAAAGTGGATAACTTTTTAGGATATAATGATCATCGGATGCTCATCATTAAAAACTTTTTAAGGCCCACTCTAATATTTATTTGCCATCCAACTTATTGATAAGGTAGCACAGACCTAGAAAGGGAAGCAAATATTAGCTTGATCCATAACTTTCCCGGCCCCTATGAAGCTTTTAATGACAAGCATTCAATCCCTATGGTGTGGTCAACTTAAAATTTGAATCTGATTTATTTTTGGGACCATCTTAAAATGAGCTAGAAAAATTGATGGGAGCGGATATACAACACATAAATCAACATGGCCCATGGTCAGGGAAGCACCCACTAACCAGTTCCCGAGAAACACCTAAGAAGGAAATCTTGTCAGCTTGAAGCTTCCAGTACGGTTATGTCTGTCTTCTGCAGCAAGGGCATTTACGTAGTTTTGAAGAAGTTGGAGGCTTTTGTTGGGGTGGTTGTCATCCGGAGAGCGGCTGTAAACCGACGACAGTAATGAGGGTTAACTTACAAGGAGACTTGGGGCGCAAGTTATCCCTGATTTAAGAAGATTACAGATGTGGACTCTCTATATTGTAAAATGTCAAAGATTCCAAAGTACCCCCTCCCCATTTTGGAGAAAAGTCTAAAAATAACTTCATTTAATGTAAGGGATTGTGTAGAAAAAAAAAAGATAGCGAGTTATGTTCTAGTGCTCTCAGGCACACTATAAGTTATAGTGCTTCTTATTTACTTGGGACACTTGGACGATCCAATCCATTGATCCATACTGTTCATTATGTCTAAACTACCTTGAATAGCCTATGAAGGAAATATCACATCAATCTCTTAAATATTAACCATTTGATGAATGGATTTTAATTTGGATGGTCAAGATCATTTATATGAAAGTACGTCCAATCGACAATCTAATCCATCTATTTTTTTGGGGCACTTTACCTAGGCAACCATAAAAATTATGCCAATAGCTTGGAAAATGGATCATCCGATCGGTGTTATTTTATCTATTAGCCCATCGTAGGACTTTATAGACAGCTCGGATGGATGGACTGAACGGAGCACATCAAATCAAACCGTCGAATCAGCTTTCCCTATAACATCCGACATCAGAAAGTAGTCCATTGATCAGATGGCTGGAAACATCTCTTTAATGGTGCGATTTTCATGTTATCGCCTATCAAAGAGCAGTCACCCTTGAAACTATAAATTCCCAGGCTTTTTATTCGGTACCCCTTGTGAACGATGCAAACGCACTTAGAAATTGCATATGTGACATAGAAGTAATTCAAATCAAATCGTCCGAATTATGGGTCATGCATACTTAGTTGATTACTTGAATGTCCAATTGGTGGGCATTTATTAGACGATTAAAAATGAAAATATCTTATAGCCTAATTTCAACAAGTGTCCAAGAATCCGAGGTTAAGATTTCTCAACCAACCTAATTTTGGGGAGGGGGGGGGGGAATCGAATTGCATGAGGAGTAAACTCAGTTGGGCCCACCTAGAATGTATGTGATTTATCTATTCCATCCATATGTTTTTTCAGCTCATTTTAGTGGTTGAGCCCAAAATTTAAGCATATCCAAATCTCAAGTGGACCACGCTATGGGAAACAGTGGGAATAATGATTTACACCATTGAAACCTTCCCAGGCCCTACAGTGATGTTTATTTGTCATCCAACCTGTTCATAGGATCACATGGATATGGATGAAGGGAAAACACAAATATCAGCTTGATCCATAACTTCGGTGTCCTCCAAGAATTTTTCAATGGTAAACATTCAGTTCACACTTTTCTTGTGGTGTGGTCCACTTTAGATTTTTATATGCTTCATTTTTTGGTCCCATACCTAAAAGTTTTTGTTAACATGGATAGAGGGAGTGGATAAAATAAGTCAATCACTATGGCCCCACAGAGTTTACTACGCACGCTGGCGTGCGGAGTTACTCAGTACCGCAGTCCGCTTCCACTTTTGGGGACGCGGATTAGCTACCGACAGGTTGAGGAGCTATCTCGCTACACTGAAGTGACGTCACCAACTTCTGTGGGGCCCACCCTGATGTATGTGTTCTATCCACACCGTCCATCCATTTGGAGAGAACCTTTTAGGGCATGAGATAAAGAATGAGACAGATCCAAAGCTCACGTGGACCCCACCAAAGAAAACAGTGGGGATTGATCTCCTATCATTAAAAACTTCTTGGGGCCACAGAAGTTTTCGATCAAGCTTATATTTTTGTTTTCCCTTCTTTCATGTCTTTGTGAACTTATGAACAGGTTGGATCTCAAATAAACATTATGGTGGGCCCTAGGAAGGTTTGAACGGTCGCATCACTGTCCCCACTGTTTTCTTTGGTAGGGTCCACTTGAGCTTTGGATCTGTCCCATTATTTGGATAATACTCTAAAATGTTCTCTCCAAATGGATGGACGGTGTGGATACAATACATACATCACGGTGGGCCCCACAGAAGTTGGTGACGTCACTTTAGTAGCGCGATAGCTACTCAACCTGTCGATAGCTAATCCGCGTCCAACTTTTGGACTGTGACTGAGATACGACTCAGATACAGCTCAGAGAGACAACTCAGATACAACTCAAATACAGCAAGTACTGCAGTTTGCAGTTTAGCCAGATGCAACAGGTAATGCGTGCAAAATCTAAGCCCCTGCATGTCAAGCCCGGGCGCGAATTAGGCGTCACCGGGAACAGCTTAGTGGGTGTTACCCCTACCGTATGGCCCACATGAATGATATTATATATATCCACTCCGTCCATACGTTTATACAGCCCATTTGAGGATAAGATTTCAAAAGTTGTGCAGATCTAAATCTCAAGTGGACCATACCATTAGAAACAGTGTGATTGAGTGCTCCACCATTCAAAATTCCAAAGAGCCCATTGTAAGGTTTTGGTAATTTTTATTTGCAATCCAAGCTCTTGAGAATGTCAATAAGGTCTTGATGAAGGGAAAATATAAATATCAGATTGATCCAAAACTTTTGTGGCCCACAAAACGTTTTTAATGGTTATTCATCACTGTTTCTAGTGGTATGGTCCACCTAAGATTTGGATCTTCTTAAAATTTTGGATCACATCCTAAAATGATAAGAGAAAACAGATAGACGTCATAGATATATAAAAATACATCAAGATGGGCCCCACACGGTAGGGGTAACACCCACTAAGGTGTTACAGGGTAACATCCAATTCGCTCCCATAAATCCTCGTGCTCTGACAAAGTATTAAATAACTGCCCCCCTGGCAAAATCCATATAATGACATTTTAATAATTTGGGTGGACGGAGACTTTTTAGGTACATTGCCCCGTTCATAAGTGGACCCCAAGAAATCGACGGTAGGAATAGTGCCTACCAATTTCCAATGCCAAATGCGCCTCCATTAAATACTCAGTATTTCCATGCTCCATACACAAGAGTGGACCATTATTAGAGAGATGAGATTATCTATAATTACACTATAATCGTGGTCTATGGCTTTATGCATGCACCAATAGGAGCTGTTTATTTATGTGTTTTTCTACGTTGTATTTAGTGGGCCATTTCGTGAAAAACGAAAAGAAAATGATAACTGCTCTACATCAATGCAAAACCGTGCAGACAATGAACGGCTAGGATTGTTCAAAAGGCGTGGCTTTAGGATCCACAGTTGGAAGTTGGAACCGGTAGATGGACGGCTCAGATTTATACAGCTTTAAACTGCGCTATCATGTAGAGGATGGGAGTACTTATGCGTTACATGCACGTGTCATGGAGTTGCAGTGTAGAGATAAAAGATCGAATGCCTCTCTACTAGTGTATGTAGGGTTGATTTGCATGCAATCGACGTGTCGCCTTAGGTGGTCGGGTTCCCAGAGACATGCAAATGGCATTGCATGCATGCATGTAACGCACCCATGATGGCTTTTGGTGCATGAAACAGCCAACACCCATTTGGCACTCTCATATGTCCATTTGCCATACGCATGTCATCTACATTCAGGGGCGGAGCCACGTGACGGGGCTGAACTTTTTTATGAATTCCCACTGTGTTATGAGTTGTGGTCCACTAGAGGTTTGGATTTACAGGAGGTTTTAAATCATGCTATATAATGAGTTGGAAAAATGAGTGGACGGCGTGGATGAAACCCATCCATCATGGGCCGATAGCACGGAACTCGTCCAACTATACCAGCAATTTTAGACAGCGGCGCGCTGATGAGCCTATATCTGCGGAAGCCTTCGGTGGGAAATTGGAAACCTAGTTGCGGCCTACGGTGATGCTTGTGAGAAATCCACCTCAATCATCCGTTTATTTATTTCATTTTAGGATATTAGAACTGGATACATGACTTAAGTGGGCAGCACTAAAGAAAAAAGTGGGTAGGGAAATTCCTACCGTTGAAACCTCCCTGGTTCAACGTTGATGTTTAGATGCCATTCATACTGTTCCCAACGTCATCCCAACTGGGATGAATTGTAGACACAAATATTAGCCTGATTCAAAACTTCCGTGGCCACGAATATTTCAACTGTGGACGTTCAATCCTCTAGTTTTCAGCCCACATGTCTTGGTTCCACCTCGTTTTTTCTCTTATGTCTTAAAATGAGTTCACAAAATGGATGGACGTAGTGGATTTCTCACAAACACGAGGTGGCCCCACCTAGGTTCCCTACGCGGTAACTTGCTGGGAAAGGCTACCGCAGGAAATCCGCCTGTCTGGGTTCGGATTGGATACTACTAGGGCTGTAAATGGGTCAGTGGACCCGATGGGGTACCCGGACCCAACCCATTTAGACCCGACCCAGACCCGACCCATTTGTTAAATGGTACGGGTCTGGGTCCAAGAATAGACCCATTTGTTAAACGGGTTTGGGTCTGGTTTCCTTTATATTAGGCCCGACCCGACCCGACCCGACCCAAACCCATTTAGTAAGTGGGCGGGTTTGGTCTATGTTACAAGGGACCCGTCCAACCCAAACCCATCCAGACCCAGTTTTAAGCCTTGTAAAATGCTTGCATACTTGATCCAAACCCGGACCCATTAGCCTCGGCCCATTTATAAATGGGTTTGGGTGGATCTCCCTCTACCAGACCCGGACACATTTATAAATAGGTCTGATGGGCTGACTCGGACCCGACCCGGACCCGCCCATTTAGTAAAAGGGTCTGGGTCTAAAATTTGGACCCAGACCCGTTTAGTAAATGGGCGGGTCTGGTTTTGGCTAAACCCGCCCCGAACCCGACCATTTACAGCCCTAGATACTACCCACCAGAACGAGAGCGGATTATGTGAGACCCGTCCTCACCCAAGACCGTGCACCCCTTACGGTGGGGCCCACCTTGATTTATGTATTATGTATCCACACCGTCCATCCATTTTTCTAGATCATTTTATGACACTATCAGAAAAATGAAACAGATCCAATTATCTTGTGGACCATATAATAGGAAACAGTATTTATTGACCATTAATGAGCAATAGAAATTTTGGATCAAGCTGATATTTGTTTTTTTTCCTTCATCCCAGATTATGTGACCTTATCAACAAATTAGATGGTAAATAAACACCACAATCACACTAATATATGCCTTAAGAAATTTCTAACGGTATAACAGTCAATCACCATTGTTTCTTGTGGTATGGTCCACCTGATAATTGGACCTGCTTTATTTTTTAGGATAATGCCTTCAACTGATCTGAAAAAATGCATGGACAACATGGATACATAATACATACCTCAAGGTGGCCCCAGTGCAACCCCACGATAAGGGTTGCACTCTTGGGTGAGGCCTGGTCTCACCCAATCCGGCCCACAAGGATCTAGTTCAATCTTAAGTGCTACCCCTTCTGAAAGAAAATCCTGCCTCCTCTCCAGTCTACATTCAGTGGAGAGATTTGATAATCTGTCATGTAATCTTTTTGGTTTGGGGCCACATGAAAATATGCTCGGATGATTGGAACCGTCCATTTGAACGTATAAATTTTTCAATGGCTCATGTCATGGTCTACAAGTCATTGGAATATATGTCATTCAAAATAGCCTCCAAAGGATCGACGGTTCTGATTATTGGACCATCTCTGCGTGCTAGCCCGGCGGTGTTAAGTGTATGACAGAAACTAAGCATCCACTCATCCATCGTACAAGTGGCCCATGTGGATCGAAATTCAGACCGTCCAATCAGTGAATAGGTGGATTGTGTCCCAAAATCATATCATGTAATGATCCTTACGTCTGGCTAATGTATGTTTGTTTTCTTAGTTATTATCGTCGATTATTTCTCAATTTAACCTCCCTCGCCAACCAGTCAGGTGCAAATCATTCTTTTAGTTAGTTTCCAAATATAATCCATCCGTAGAGGGGTCCACATTTGGACAGTTTTGATTGAGGTACATACGTATGACGTGTAGGTAACCGAGTGCATGCGTATGGAACGCCACACACCATCATCAGTATTAAGGCTTTATTCTCAATGGAGTTGATAGCATAACTCGTACACCCAAGTTTACGCAAAGTTCATATACTGCATGTAAGGGTGACCGTCCATCTGTTACCTGACTTTAAAGAAACCTAACCATTTGATCGGTAGAAAATGGAAGCGGACTATATCCTGCCTTGCTGGATGGAATCTGTGGGCTTCGTGGTGCCCAACGTGATGTATGCCTTTAATCCACGCCATTCATCCATTTTTCCATATCATTTTGGCATATGAGCGCAATAATATTGAGTCGGATCCAATGCTTAAATGTGCTACGGTGGGCCCTAGAAAGGTTTTAACCGTGGCCGTCATTATCCCGTTGCTTCTTGTAGTGTGGTATGTTTGAGCCTGAGATCTACCTCATGTTGTAGCTCATAACCTAAAATGATATAAAAAAATGGATGAACGGTGAGGATAAAACCCATACATAACGGTGGCCCCACATAACCCCTACTTGGACCTATTTTTGTCAAGGCAGTGTCTTAGGTGGAAAATTAAACAAGTTAGGAGAAAAGGGACGCAGATTATGTCTGACCCTGGTTAGACCTTTAATCGTCCGACCAGATCTGTATGGTGGGAGCCCACTGTGATGTATTTATTTATCCACGCCGTCCATTCGATTTATAAAGTCATGTGAAGGTCTGGGCCCAAAAATGAGGCCGATCCAATACTCTAATGGACCACACCAGAAATGACTCTTGCATTTAATGCTCTATGTATTTAATGCAACCCAAGGTTACTATTTGGAGTGGTCTACTAGAGCGTTGGATGGGCTTCATTTTTGGGCCCATATCTTAACATGATCTTATAAATGGGATGGGCAGCATGGATAAATAGATACATCATGGTGGGCTCTCACATAGATCTAGTTGGACGCTTAAAGGTTTGACACCGCGTTCAGAAAAAAAGTCTTGGCGTCATTATGGAGGAGGCAAAAAAAAAAAACATTTACCAAAATATGAAAATGAAGGAAGAAAATGACAAAATTTTACAATACTGGAATTTAAGAGGTGTTTGTTTTTCATTTACATGTGTAATTACTGGTAAGTATGTCATTATTACGTTGTGATGATGTTTGATTACCACCATCCACCACGATGCATTTATACCATTGAAGGTCGATGAGAAATCGTTTGGAAATCTATCTTAAATATGTCTCTCTCTCAAGATGTTGATAAGACGACTCATTGATGAGATTGCTCATTAGAGTCGGTGGTTTGAACGAACATTGAAGTTTGTACTATGTTTTCCTCCTCTTAATATAAATTGTAAGTGCCTCTTTCTTTTTTTAGTGCACCTCCATCTTCTCTTCACCTTCATCACCAAGGTATGTTACACAATTCAAAATCGAATTCGTTTCGCTTCTTCAAATCGATGTTGTTCCCCTCATCTGTCCCCTGCATTCTTCTAAATTTTTCTCATAATCTTCTTTACTTGCAGACCACCAACAATAGGAATTAGTGATCCTCGGTTTGCGCCTTCCGTCACTCTGTTAGCAAGCAATGAAATCTATTAAGGTAAATTTACCCTGTTAGTCTCTACTTCTTCTTCCATATTTGTGAATATGGTTGGATGTAGAATAGTAATCCTTGAACTGTAGTGAAAAATGCATGCATGTATGTTCTTTGCTTCACTTCTTTATTTATTCTTATGTGGAGGAAAGAAACAAATACATGACGAAAATTCAAGTTGCATTTCAATTCTTGACTCGAAGTGGATTAGTTATGTATCATCCTCATGCATTGTGTTGTATGAGGATACAATATTTATAATGATACTAGAGACATTCAACAAAAAATGTGGTAGATTTCAGATTCTATTAAGGACTATGACACCGTGGTGGAGATGGGTTGTGCATTAATGGTGCCTCTATCCCCTTACAATAGAGAAAACGAAGATACGCTGATTGTGTCCAAAACCCTTTCATAGGAAATCCCCGCAACGTGAAGCAAAGTGGGGCCCATCGTGCTGATTGTATGAAATCCACCCTATCCATGCTATTTACCATATCCTTTTTAGAACAACGGACAAAAAATCAAGCTTATCCAAAAGTTTATCCTGCCGCATGATTGCAAACAATAGGTAGGGAAATGCATACCGTTGAATCCCTCTTGGGGTCTATTATAATGTTTATATGTCATTTATATCATTCGTAAGGTTATTTCTATTGGGATGAACTTAGAACAAAAAAAATATTGGCCTGATCGATAGTTATGTAATCCTATAATTTTTTCAACAATGGACGTTTAACCCTCATTATTTCTTGTTGTTGGGCCCACTTTAGTTTTGAATATACCCCAATTTAAGGACATGATACCCAAAAATAAAGATTTTTAGGAAAAGTCGGGTGGACAACAATAGACAAGATCGTTATCAATGTGTGACTACCGTTATAAAATTTCTTACTGTCCACTCTCTATTTTTCCTACATCTATCGTATGCATAAGATCAGACAGACATTAATAAAATGAGGAAATATATATCTGTTTGATTCATAATGTTGATGCTTATAATAGAATTTTTTTTATCTTGAATAATTATTGCTCCCTTTGTTGTGCTTCACCTCAATTTTGTATTTGACATGGCTTTAAGAAGTTGACCTAAAATAAGATAGTTAAATTATGTGGACGGCGTATATATACTAACCTATTTGCAGTAGGCTATGGACTAGGTACAAAAACTGAAGATTTTTATAAATTTTTAGTGGACTATAGTATAGGAAACCATGATCACTCAACGACTACTAAAGACTACCTAATCCCCATTATATTATTTTTTCTACCCATCATACCTATTGATTAGCTTATTTAGACGTGGATTAAAGAAAATAATATTGATAAGCTTGATACATGACTTTTGTGACGAGAAAAAGATTTTAATATCTTAATAACCACTTTTTCTTGTAATGTGGTCCACCTCAATTTTATATTTGTTTTTATTTTTTAATTACCTTAGATTAAGCTTGAAATAATAGAGGATGACGCGGTTAAAAATACATGTTTGTTGTTAGGCACAGGCTGGATCTTCAATACATGTTTCATGTCTATTTGTTTGGGTAGAACGTGAGAGATAAAGATTTGAAAGAATGCTGAGGGTTAAATTTTGATATGAAAAACATGACAGAGAACAATGTTTATAATGCTCAAACTATTTATAATGCATATGATATTTGATCTGCATTTATGATTGAAAAGAATACACAATGCTTATGTTTGTAAAGCATATAAGTAGTTATCTGCGAAATACCCTGAAAAAAATCTATGAATGTCTTATATCAACTTCTTACTACTAAATGTAGCATGATAGTCTGATATAATTGCGGGACGGGAATGGATAGAGGAGAAAATGACGATTTTTGTAGTCATAATAAATGTTCCTTTAGTATTCATGGCTGTTGGGAGTACTATCTAACATACTTATTTCCTAAACCATATAGACGAGCAAATTCGGAACTCTCTATTTCATCAACAGTATAGTTAGGGTTGGTGATACAGGTTGTATCTCCCAATTGAGGATATAGAAGACTGCTTCTTCAATTTCTATGGTATTTTCTAAGAGAGGAACTATCTAATTGATGCGAAGCATATTAGTATGGAATAATAACTTATTATATTTTTCCATACACTGGGGCATAGTGTTTATAATCAAGTCATATGGCATCACTTCGTAAGGTCTCGTGAAACAATCAGCTGTTATTTTCATAAGATATTGGATGCGATAGTGTCATTATACTTGGGTTTTGTCATGCTAAGTGGACCATAAATCCCAATGGAGATAACCTTAAATCCAAACTGGAGTTTGTACTTTCAACTGAAAAAACTTACCTAGTTTAAACATTGTATAAATAGTATCACGATCTGCTATTATGTTGAAGTTGTTACTAACATGAAATTTGATCTATGACCGTATTGGTACGATAGATGGGATCCATATACAGGCACATTCTAACGCTTGAAAGTGTCATTTATCAAAATAGGAAAAGCATAATTTCTTAAAATGTCATGATTACCTATACTTTCGAAATCAAGTTTATTTACGTACTGACGGGATGTAAATGATTTGTATTTGATGCTTGTGTCTTACATAGTACTTTGAATCATCTACATAATTATTTTACGATCTCACATGATAACTTTAGAAATACAAGTTCAAAGTTTGGTTCTTAAAAATACACAAAAAATTACATGTGTTGATAAAATGTCAACAATAATGGGAAAAAATACTACGTATATACATTAAGTCTCCTAGTTTCATGACACTTTACCGTGGTATATGTTATTATCTTAATTAGTACTATACGTGTCGCAATCCATAAAATAAGAAAGAATTATTCAATTACAGGTACGTTCAACTTTGAAATATTATTGAGCGTTGCTTTGGAGTCTTGAAAATTAAAGACTTCTGACGCAGGGAGGACGTGGTAGGTCGATCACCGTCTCCCTAACCGATAGTTTCTCAAATCCACGAGAAGAAAGAAAAGATAAAAAAAAAGGAATTTAATTCCAAATAATTGTTTATTGAAGATTGAATGAATAATAACAAAATTATAATGCATAGAAATAGGAAACTAAACCCTAGGTAAAGTATCAGAATCCAACTCTAACTTAAACTCTTAGAAAACACAACTTACTATAAATAGTAAACTTACTATTTATAGAAGTCGTTCAATCCTACTAGAACTCTTGGTTTTCGGCCAAAAATAGAAAGTTTTCAAACGGCCTCAACCACGTTGTTTTACTAAATATTCTAAGCCCTTTTCATGTTGGGCACTAACTCTAAAACCATACGGATGCAAAGTTATGATCGAATTAAAACTTACTATAAATAGTAAAACTAAAAATAAACTAGCTTAATGACCGTCGATACGGTCGATTTTCGCGATTCCGGTTTGGGCAACCCGGAGTAGCGGGGTTGGTTGGCTAAAGTAGCTTGAGCTACCCCAAATTGATATATTATACGTCTCGTAACTCATTTCGGATTGTGAGATACGACCGATTTACGGTCCAGATCACTTTCGACCCCGACCGGTCTTCTTTTGCTCCATCTGGGCCATGAAATAATCAGCGAACCGTTCTACATCAACTTCTCCACAATATTTGGTATTTGCTCAAGTGAAGATAATACTTATATGTTGCATTTTGCACAACTTCATATGTTATGCAAGAAACGAAAACATCGCCAATCAGGAAGGGACATTAAGGGCATGTTTGGGCAATTATATCTCATAGGATGGAATGGTATTAAATGTGATTATAGCATTTATTGCTCATTTATTACATGCCTGGCAATACCATGGGATTAGTGTAATTCATTGTCATGTTTGGGATAAATCCTTCCTTTGGCAAATACACTGTATGACATGAATTTCACGTTTAGTGGACCATGAGATTACAATCAGTGGACCACATTTCATTTGATTTTTAGTTGCCAATGCGCATATGCAACTTGAATGACTATTATAAAAGGCATGTGTGGATGAACGACAATGATAAAATACACACATCCATGTGGGGCCCATAACTATAGTGGATTTGAAATCCACCGAAATCCAGCCAAATCCACCATTGGCATTGGAATACGTGATTCCAGGATTAATCTAAACCTTCCTTTGGTTATCAAACAAATGATGAAATTGGCACGGGATGAAATGCAATTCCATATATACCACCTAATCCTATTTATTACTGTTGCCCAAACAGGCCCTAATGGATGGCGGGGATCGCATTGTACCATCACCTGTGGAGATTACTGCACTCGATGAAGGTTACATCATCATTAATGTGACACAGGTCGAGAGAGATGAATGGACCAAAGTTTTATATAAAATTGCACTGAGATATGGAATGATCCGCATTTAGTGAATTTAATATTATGAAATTCTGTGATTTATGACAAAATGTAAATGAGTTGGTAATGTGGTAGTCGATGATTTTTTTTTTTTTTTTTTACGTATTTTAATACTAACTTTTGTTAGACTGAATTGTATATTTTTTTAAAGACATGATGTTCTAAATAGTAATGCATATAATTACATTTCACTCTAAAGATTGTTTGAGCCAAACAAGGCCTATGTTAATTTACGTAACCCAAACAATAATCAACATTATAACTAAGCGAATGAAAGCACAACTAATCTGATGTGGATGTGCCCTACTCACTGGTTATAATTATTCATATAGTAAACTGTAACATGCATGGGATATGTTGTGAATGGGCTGTCAATTCTAATAAATAGATAAACAACAGAAATTTTGAGACACAATAAAAATAAAAGAGTATTTTAGAGAGCTAGGGCATGTCATTTTCTTAAAGATAGTGCATAGGTTCATGACAACTCTATCTTCAAAATACAATAGCTCTTCTTATTAATGAATAGCTAGAAAAAATCCTCAGTTAATTAAGAAAACTAATGCATGTTTGGCCATTCGATCACATCAGATTTCACCAAATGGGTGATCTTAATTAGCAAGCAGGGGTCTCATGCAATATGGTAGCATGATCAGCGAGTTGCCAGTCCTATACACTGTAGCTGGTTATATGGGCCACAATTTTCATTAGTCTTATTAACACCAAATCAATGAATTTCCTCTCTCTACTTAAGTATACTAATGAAAATTAGATGAACCTTCATGGTGGTTTGGTTGTAGCAAAGTTTAAATCTATCATTCATGGTTTTCTAATTGATTAATAAAATCCTACAAAAATAAGAATAATGAATTTTATTAGCAAAATTTTTCCTACTTGTAAAAAAAAAAAAGATATTGTTTTATAAGTGACACTTTTCATTTTCAAATATGCATAGGCAACTTCCAATTTTTAAAGTTCATCATGCGGTTATGTCCCTTTTTCATTCGTATAGTACCCATGTGTGCCATGATACATCTTTAAATAACTTGTGTGTATACCGCATATGCCACAATACATTTTAAAGTTCTATATATATATACCAAGTCCTGAGTTTTCAATGTACACGTGCGCATATGCTAAATGACAAGAAAATTACTAATCTAAGAAGCATCATTGACCAACCTTAATGAGACTGACCATGAATAGATTACCGCACTTGGAGCGGATTAGAGACTTACTATATATATACCATGTGCTGAGTTTTCAATATACACACGTGCGCATATGCTAAACGACAAGAAAATTACTAATATAAGAAGCATCATTGACCAACCTTAATGAGATCAACAATGAATAGATTACCGCACTTGGAATGATTAGATACTATATATATACCATGTGCCGAGTTTTCAATATGCACACACGCGCATATGATAAATGACAAGAAAATTATTAATCTAAGAAGCATCATTGACCAACCTTAAGGAGACCAACTATGAATAGATTACTGCACTTGGAGAGGATTAGATACTATATATATATACACCATGTGCTGAGTTTTCAATATGCACACGTGTGCATATGATAAATGATAAGAAAATTACTAATCTAAGAAGTATCATTGACCAACCTTAACGAGACCGACCATGAATAGATTACCGCACTTGGAGCGGATTAGATACTATATATATACCATGTGCTGAGTTTTCAATATGCACACCTGCACATATGCTAAACGACAATAAAATTACTAATATAAAAAGCATCATTGACCAACTTTAACGAGACCGACCATGAATAGATTACCACACTTGGAGCAAATTAGATACTTATTATAAATAGATGACCAAGGAAGGAGTAGAGTAGGCATTACTGTGGAAACATATTATTGTTGTTCTCGCCTGGTTCTACTTTGATGTATGTGTCATATATCCATGTTGTCCGTGAGTATTTTTCCGCTCATTTTAAGGCATGGTTCCAAAAAAAAAATAAAAAAAAATCTAAAAGCAGACAACTTTTCAGGATATAATGGTCATTGAATGCTCATCATTAAAAGCTTTTTAAGGCCCACTATAATGTTTATTTACTATCCAACTTATTGATAAGGTAGCACAAACTTAGAAAGGGAAGCAAATATTAGCTTGATCCATAACTTTCCCCTGCCCCTATGAAGCTTTTAAGGGTAAGCATTCAATCCCTACAGTGTGATCCACTTAAAATTTGAATCTCTTCATATTTGGGACCATCTTAAAATGAGCTAGAAAAACTGATGGATGGAACGGATATACCACACATATATCAATGTGGCCCCACGGTCAGAAAAGCACCCACTAACCAGTTCCCGAGACACGTAAAAAAGGAATCTTGTTAGCTTGAAGCTTCCAAGACAGTTATATTTGTCTTCTGCAGCAAGGGCATTTACGTAGTTTTGAAGAAGTTGGAGGCTTTTGTTGGGGCAATTGTCATCCGGAGAGCGGCTGTAAACCGAAGACAGTAACCAGGGTTAACTTACAAGTAGACTTGGGGCGCAATTTATCCCTGATTTAAGACGATTGGAGACGTGGACTCTTTATATTGTAAAATGTCAAAGATTCCAAAGTACCCCTCCCTTTTTATGAGAAAAGTCCAAAAATAACCTCCTTCAATGTAAGGGATTGTGTAGTAAATAAAAGATAGCGAGTTATGTTCCAGTGCTCTCAGGCGCACTATAAGTTATAGTGCTCCTTGTTTCCTTGGGACACTTTCACGATCCAATCCATTGATCCAGACTGTTCATTATGTTTAAATTACATTGAATAGCCTATGAAGGAAATGTCACATCAATATCTTAAATATTAACCATTTGATGAATGGATTTTAATTTGGATGGTCAAGAATGTTTATATGAAAGTACGTTTAATCAACAATCTAATCCATCTATTTGTTGGGGCACTTTATCTAGGCAACCATAAAAATTATGCTAATAGCCTAAAAAATGGATCATCCGATCAGTGTTATTTTTACCTATTAGCCCATCGCAGGACTTTATAGACAGCTCAGATGGATGGATTGAACGGAGCACATCAAATCAAACCGTTGAATCAGCTTTCCCTATAACATTCGACGTCTGAAAGTAGTCCATTGATCAGACGGCTGGAAACATCTTTAATGGTGTCATTTTCATGTTATCGCCTATCAAAGAGCAGTCACCCTCGGAACTGTAAAAACCCAAGCTTTTTATTCGGTACCTCTTATGAACGATACAAACGCACTTAAAAATTGCATATGTTCAAACCGTCCGAATTATGGGTCATGCATGCTTAGTTGATTACCTAAATGTCCGATTGGTGGGCATTTATTGGACGGTTAAAAATGAAAATATCTGATAGCCTAATTTCAAAAGACAAGTGTCCAAGAATCAAAGGTTAAGATTTTTCAACCAACCTAACTTTTTGATTGTGACTTAGATATGACTCAAATACACCTTAGAGATACAACTCAGATACAACTAAGATACAACAGGTATTGCAGTTTAGCCAGATATAACAGGTAATGCGTACAATTTCTAAGCACCTGCATATCAAGCCTCGTACTCTGGCGAATTATTAAATAACCCCCTGACAGAATCCAAAGAAGGACATTTTAGTAATTTGGGTTGATGGAAGACTTTTTACGTACAATGATCCCCTGTTCATAAGTAGACCCAAGAAACCGACAGTAGGAATAGTGCCAACCAATTTTCAATGCTAAAGGCGCCTCCATTAAATACTCAGTATTCCCATGCCCCATAAACGAGAGTGGGCCATTATTAGAGAGATGAGATTATCTACGATTACGCTATAATCGTAGTCTACAGCTATATGCATGCATCGAATAGGAGATGTTTATCTAGAGTGCATTTAGTGGGCCATCCCGTGGAAAACGAAAAGAAAATGCTAACGCTCTACATCAATGCAAAATCATGCAGACAATGAACAACTAGGATTGTTCAAAAGGCGTGGCTTTGGGATCCACGATTGGAAGTTGGAACTAGTAGATGAACGGCTCAGATTTATACGGCTTTGAACTGCGCTGTCATGCAGGGGATGGGAGTGCTTGTGCGTTACATGCATGTGTCATGGAGTGACAGTGTAGAGACAAAAGATAGGATGCCTCTCTACAAGTGTATGTAGGGTTGTTTTTGTTGGGTGCGTTTCACACAAACCTTCGGATCTCGCCCCCCAATACACTAGAATTATGGACTATGCTAATGCAATAATCAAGAATAAACATCAACCACACGAACACAAAGAGTTTTTACGTGGAAAACCCTCAAAAGAGGTAAAAACCACGGGACCTAGTCCAGATCAACAATCCACTATCTCAGGGAACTGTTACAACCGATCACAAGCACACACCGCTTGGATCAAACTTCTTCACCCACGCAGGGATGGATAAACAACAAGAGAATAGTAAAAGAGGAGTGATCTCACCGATCCGAGGACGTAGAAGCGCTGAGACGACCGTTGCGCAGAAGAATCCTTCTTCAAGCAACTTCTCCCTTCTACAAGCTTCCTCTTTATCTCTCTTCTCTTTCTCTCTTCCTCTTTTTCTCTCTTTCTCACCTTAGACGTGTTAGCAACACAATGGGATGCCCTAATCCCGTTTTGGAACGCTTAAGTACAAAAAACGGAGGAATTAGAGCCAAATATGGAAACTGCGTACAAGCAGTTTACACCGGGTCGGGCGCCCGGCCAACTCAAAATTAGTCCAGCGAGAAAAACCAAGAGAAAATTGAATTTCGGGCGCTCGGACCAAACATGGTCGGGCGCCCGGCCTGATCATCGGGCGCCCGGTCACAAGACCGTCGGGCACCCGGCTTAGGCTAAAACCTTCCAGCAGCCAAGCTGATATTTGTGGGGAATTTCGGTCGCCCGGCCACTTAAGGGCCCGGGTGCCCGGCCTCACCCAGAAACACTCTCTCTCCTCCTTTGCTGAGGAGGAAAACTCCATCAAATCTCCCCCTTTCCGACTCAGGAGAAATTCACCTTCTTCAAGCCAGCCAGGTTTTTGCAAACCTCAAACTTGCCCTTGAGCAAAGCCTTGGTCATCATGTCTGACCCGTTATCGTCCTTATGAACCTTCTCAAGCTGTAACACCTTCTGTTCCAAAGTATCCCTGATCCAGTGATACCGAATCTCTATGTGCTTCGACTTGGAATGCTGACTTGGATTCTTGCTCAAGTGTATAGCACTTTGGCTATCGCAATAGACCACGTGCTCCTCCTGCTTCAGGCTGAGTTCCTGTAGGAACCTCTTCATCCAAAGCATCTCTTTGCATGCTTCTGTGACCGCGATGTACTCGGCCTCTGTCGTCGACAATGCTACGACCTTCTGTAGCTTGCTCTGCCAAGAGACCGCTCCGCCTGCAAACGTGAACATGAACCCCGATGTAGACTTCCTGGAGTCTATGTCACCTGCCATATCTGCATCTGTGTAGCCTTCTAACACAGGTTTTCCGTCACCATAGCATAGGCTCAACCTGAATGAGCCTCTCAGATACCGCAGTATCCACTTCACCGCTGCCCAATGTTCCTTGCCAGGATTGGCAAGATACCGGCTGGCAACACCAACCGCATATGCTATGTCTGGGCGCGTACACACCATAGCATACATCAAACTTCCTACCGCTGACGCGTAGGGTATCTTCCGCATCTCTTCCACTTCCGCCTTCGTCTTGGGACACTGCTTGTCACTCAATTTGAAGTGACCATCCAGTGGAGTACTGACCGGCTTCGCTTCATTCATGTTGAATCGCTCTAGGACTTTCTCAATATACCGCTCTTGTGACAGCCAAAGCTTCCTGCTGCTTCTGTCACGGGTTATCTCCATTCCTAGGATTTGTTTAGCCGGGCCCAAGTCTTTCATCGCAAAAAACTTGCCCAACTCCTGTTTCAGCCTGTCAATCTTCTTGATGTCTTTTCCCATGATGAGCATGTCATCAACATACAATAGCAGAACTAAGAAATCACCATCTGAGAACCTGCGAGTGAACACACAGTGGTCTGACTCCGTTTTGTCATATCCATGCTTTAACATGAACGAGTCGAACTTCTTGTACCATTGCCTAGGAGCTTGCTTCAGCCCATACAAGCTCTTCCTAAGCCTGCATACCATATGCTCTTTGCCCTTGACTTCGAACCCTTCTGGTTGACGCATGTAGATCTTTTCTTCCAGGTCACCATGGAGAAAGGCAGTTTTGACATCTAACTGCTCTATCTCCAGATCCATGCTAGCTGCCAACCCAAGCAACACCCAAATGGATGTCATTTTCACCACTGGTGAGAATATCTCCTCGAAGTCTATTCCTTTTCTCTGACCAAACCCTTTCACCACAAGTCTGGCCTTGTACCTTGTCTGTGAATTTTTCTGCTCATTCTTCTTTCTGAACACCCACTTGTTGCTCAGAGCTTTCTTGCCCTTAGGCAATTTCACCATATCATAGGTGTGGTTCTTATGCAAGGATTCCATCTCCTCTTGCATAGCTTTCAACCACTCCCCCTTATGCTCGTCGGCTAGGGCCTCAGAATAGTCTTCTGGCTCTCCCCCATCTGTAAGCATAATGTACTCATGCGGAGAGTACTTTTTAGATGGATGTTTGTCCCTTGATGTCCTCCTCACCTGTGGCTCAACAGGTGGATCAAGTTGGGGCTGCTCCCCCTGTCCATCTTCTGTAGGGACTCCCTCATCCTCTGCACCTTGCTGTACTCCCCCGTCATCAGGCACCACGGGAGGAGTAATCGGATCCATATCTTCCAGTTCACCTGAACTGGGTTGGGTCTTCTCTGGCTTTTCAATGTCTTTTATACACTGATCTTCAATGAAAACCACATCTCTGCTCCTGACGAGCTTCTTCTCGGTCGGATCCCACAACCTGTAACCGAACTTCTCATCACCGTACCCTAAGAACACACACTGCCTGATCTTCATATCGAGCTTGGACCTCTCGTCCTTTGGTACATGAACGGATGCCCTGCATCCAAACACCCTGAAATGACTGTACGATGGATCACGTCCAGTCCACACCTTCTCAGGTACTTCTCCATTCAACGGGGCTGATGGAGATCTGTTTATCAAATACACCGCTGTGTGCATTGCTTCTCCCCAGAACATCTTGGGCAACTTTGCATGGGATAACATGCATCTGATTCTCTCTACTATGGTGCGATTCATTCTCTCAGCCACACCATTATGCTGGGGGGTCTTGGGAACTGACTGTTCATGCCGTATACCCAGTGACTTGCAATACTCGTGGAAGTCACCTATGTATTCACCACCATTATCAGTGCGGATGCACTTCAATGATCTGCCTGTCTCCCTCTCGACCATAGCATGAAAAAGTTTAAACACACCAAAGACCTCGTCCTTGGATTTCAAAGCATACACCCAAACCCTCCTAGATGCATCATCTATAAATGTAACAAAATACAATGCCCCACCCAAGGTTTTTGTCCTCATAGGACCACAAACATCAGAATAAACCAAATCTAATGCATGTACTTTATTAGTATGAGAAGCAGTTTTAATAAAAGAAACTCTATGCTGTTTCCCAGATAAATAGTCAATACAGGTTTTGAGAGGTATACCTGTCACGTCTGGAAGGAGCTGCTTCTTCACTAGTAGCTGAAGCCCTTTTTCACTCATGTGGCCTAGACGCCTGTGCCACACGTCAGTAGCTGAATCCTCTGCTGCGTTCAATCCACTCTTGCATACACTGACACTTGCCTTGTAAAGAGTGCAACACTTCTTTCCTCTGGCAGCGATCAACGAACCCTTGATGAGCTTCCAGCGCCCACCAGCAAACCGGCTTTCATAACCATCATCATCCAGCCTTCCCGTCGACATCAAGTTTAGGCGAAGGTCTGGAATGTGTCTCACATCCCTGAGAACTAATGTGCAGCCCACATCGGTCTTCAAACAAATATCACCGACCCCTACGATCTTCGAAACACCAGAATTTCCCATCTTCACTGTCCCATAGTCACCTGACTTGTAGCTTGTGAAGAAATCTCTGCGTGGAGTCGCATGAAACGAGGCTCCCGAGTCTATCACCCAGTCGGTGTCCTGACTTGAAGCCGTGAGACAAATATCGTGATCTGCCGAAAGGATAACAACAACGTCACCATCTGAGGCGACCGCAGTAGAATCTGATTCATCTTCCTTCTCCTTTCCTTTACCCTTCTTGTCACTCTTCTTCTTGTGACATTCATGCTTGTAGTGGCCCTTCTTGCCACAATTCCAGCATTCAACATCTTTCCTGGCAATTGACTTGCCTCTTGATTTATCTCGGGCCTTTCCGCCCTTTCTGTTCTTTCCTCTCCCCCTATCTTGTGTCACAAGGGCCTCTTGTTGAGCAGGCCCTAGGGACTTCGTCCTTGTCTCCTCATTGAAGATACAGCTTGTTACCTGATCCATGGATACCTTTTCGTCTGACGCGGAGTTACTTAGAGACACCACTAATGTCTCCCAACTGTCAGGCAATGAGCTAAGCAGTAGCAAAGCCTGAAGTTCATCATCCAGGACCATCTTCATGGCGGAGAGTTGGTTCACAATGTTGCTGACCTCATTCATGTGTTCAGCCACAGAACCACCATCTTTGAACTTGAGATTCACAAGTCGTCTTATCAGGAAAATCTTATTGCCGGCTATTTTCCTCTCATACAGCCCTTGCAATTTCAGCCATAGGCTAGCGGCTGAGGTCTCTTTAGAGACATGGTGGAAAACTGAATCATCCAACCATTGTCTAATGAACCCCACCGCCTTCCGGTCCACTTTCTTCCAATCATCATCTGACATATCCTTTGTCTTCGCCGATATGCCTAGAATTGGAGCATACAAGTCCTTGCAATAGAGCAAGTCCTCCATCTTAGCCTTCCATATGGTCCAGTTAGAACCATTGAGGCTGATCATCCTTGATGAGCCACCTTCCATAATTCAGAACCGATCCCACACCGTTCAAACAACCTGAACTCTCTGATACCACTTTGTTGGGGTGCGTTTCACACAAACCTTCGGATCTCGCCCCCCAATACACTAGAATTATGGACTATGCTAATGCAATAATCAAGAATAAACATCAACCACACGAACACAAAGAGTTTTTACGTGGAAAACCCTCAAAAGAGGTAAAAACCACGGGACCTAGTCCAGATCAACAATCCACTATCTCAGGGAACTGTTACAACCGATCACAAGCACACACCGCTTGGATCAAACTTCTTCACCCACGCAGGGATGGATAAACAACAAGAGAATAGTAAAAGAGGAGTGATCTCACTGATCCCGAGGACGTAGAAGCGCTGAGACGACCGTTGCGCAGAAGAATCCTTCTTCAAGCAACTTCTCCCTTCGACAAGCTTCCTCTTTATCTCTCTTCTCTTTCTCTCTTCCTCTTTTTCTCTCTTTCTCACCTTGGACGTGTTAGCAACACAATGGGATGCCCTCATCCCGTTTTGGAACGCTTAAGTACAAAAAACGGAGGAATTAGAGCCAAATATGGAAACTGCGTACAAGCAGTTTACGCCAGGTCGGGCGCCCGGCCAACTCAAAATTAGTCCAGCGAGAAAAACCAAGAGAAAATTGAATTTCGGGCGCTCGGACCAAACATGGTCGGGCGCCCGGCCGGATCATCGGGCGCCCGGTCACAAGACCGTCGGGCACCCGGCTTAGGCCAAAACCTTCCAGCAGCCAAGCTGATATTTGTGGGGAATTTCGGTCGCCCGGCCACTTAAGGGCCCGGGTGCCCAGCCTCACCCAGAAACACTCTCTCTCCTCCTTTGCTGAGGAGGAAAACTCCATCAGTTTTGCATGTAATCGAAGTGTCGCCTTAAGCGGTCGGGTCCCCAAAGACATGCAAATGGCATTGAATGCATGCATGTAACGCACCCATGATGACTTTTGGTGCATGTAACAGCCAACACCCATTTGGCACTCTCATACGTCCATTTGCCACACGCATGTCATCTACATTTAGGGGCGGAGCCTTGTAGGGGCGAGGGGGGGCTGAACTTTTTGTTTTTGTTTTTTTGTTTTTTTTTCAATGAATTCTCACTGTGTTATGAGTTGTGGTCCACTAGAGCTTTGGATCTGCATGAGGTTTAAGATCATGCGCTATAATGAGTTGGAAAAATGGATGAACGGCGTGGATGAAACACATCCATCATGGCCAATCCCACGAACTCGTCCAACTGGACGGGCAATTTTAGATAAGGGGCGTGGAGGAGCCTATTCCTGCCGAAGCCTTCCGCGGGACATTGGGAACCTAGGTGGGGCTTACGATGATGTTTGTGAGAAATTCACTCCACTCATCCATTTTTTATTTAATTTCATGACATTATAATAGAAATGGGCTGGAACCAAGACTTATGTGGGCCACACTAAATAAAAAAGTGGGTAGGGAAATTCCTACCGTTGAAACTTCCCTGGGTCAACGTTGATGTTTATATGCCATCTATACGGATCCTAACGTCATTCCAACTAGGATGAACTATAAACACACAAATATTAGCCTGATTCAAACTTCTGTGGCCTATGAATATTTCAACTGTGGACCCTTTTTTTTTTGTCAGTCATGCAACCCACCCACCCAGTCAATCGCGCAATGCACGCACCCAGTTAGTCATGCAACGCACCCACTGGTGTTGTCAGCAGTGAGAATTTCATCCTGAAACTCTGCAGAGTCTACCAACAAGGCAAGGCCCTGAACCCTGTAGACCTTCAATCCTCTCATTTTTGGCCCACTTAAGTCTTGGATCTAGCTCATTTTTTTTTATCTCATGTCCTAAAATGAGTTCACAAAATGGATGGACGTGGTGGATTTCTCACAAATACCATGGTAGGCCCCACCTAGGTTCCCAGCGTGGTGACTTGTGGGGCGGATTGGATACTACCCACCAGAATGAGAGCGGATTAGGTGAGACCCCCGTCCTCACCCAAGACCATGTACCCCTTACGGTGGGGCCCACCTTGATGTATGTATTATGTATCCACGCCGTCCATCATTTTTTCTAGATTCGAAAAATGAAACAGATCCAATTATCTGGTGGACCATACAATAGGAAACAATATTTATTAACCATTAATGGGCAATAGAAGTTTTGGATCAAGCTGATATTTATTTTTTTCCCTTCATCTAGCTTATGTGACCTTATCAACAAATTAGATGGTAAATAAACACCACAAACACATTAATATGTGCCCTAAGAAATTTTTAATGGTATAACGGTCAATCACCATTGTTTCTTGTGGTATGGTCCATACCACATGATAATTGGATCTGCTTTATTTTTTGAGATAATGCCTTCAACCGATATGAAAAAAATGCATGGACCGTGTGGATACATAATACATACATCAAGGTGGCCTCCAATGCAACCCCACGGTAAGGGCTGCACTCTTGGGTGAGGACGGGTCTCACCCAATCTGGCCCCACATGGACCCAGTTCAATCTCAAGCGTTGCCCTTTTTGGAAGAAAATCCAGGCTCCGCCCGTCTACATTCAATGGAGAGATTTGATACTCCGGCATGCAGTCTTTTTGGTTTGGGGCCCACATGAAAATCTGCTCAGATGATTGGAACCGTCCATCTGAATGTATAAAGTTTTCAATATTATTAGAATAAATGCTATTCAAAACAGGTTCCGGAGGATCGATGGTTTTGATTGTTGGACCATCTCTGCGTGTTGGCCCTGCGGAGTTCCGTGTATCACGAAACTAGAAACTACGCATCCACTCATCCATCGTACAAGTGGCCCATGTAGATCAAAATTTAGACTGTTCAATCAGTGAATAGATGGATTGTGTCTCAAAATCATATCATGTAATGATCCTCACGTCTGGCTAATGTATGTTTGTTTTCTAAGTTATTATCGTTGATTATTTCTCAATTTAACACCCCTCGCCAATTGGTCAGGTGCAAATTGTTCTGTCAGTTAGTTTCTAAATATAATCCATCCATGCCCACATTTGGACGGTTTTGATTGAGGTACATGCGTATGACGTGTAGGTAGACGAGTACATGCGTATGGAACGCCACACACCGCCATCAGTATCAAGGCTTTATTCTCAGTGGAGTTGATAGCAAAGTTCATATACTGCATGTAAGGGTGACCGTCCATGTCTTACCTGACTTTAAAAAAACCTAACCATTTGATCGGTAGAAAATGAAAGTGGACTACGTCTTGCCCCGCTGGACGGAATCGGTGGGCTTCGTGGTGCCCAACGTGATGTATGTCTTTAATCCATGCCGTTCATCCATTTTTCCAGATCATTTTGGCATATGAGCACAATAATGAGGCAGATCCAATGCTCAAATGCGCTACGATGGGCCCTAGAAAGGTTTCCACCATGGGCGTCATATCCCACTGCTTCATGTAGTGTAGTATGCTTGAGCCTGAGATTTACCTCATGTTTTAGCTCATAACCTTAAATGATATGAAAAAAAATAAATGAATGGTGATGATAAAACCCATACATCATGGTGGCCCCACATAGCCCCTACTTGGACCGATATTCGTCAAGGCAGTGTCTTAGGTGGAAAATTACACTAGGAGAAAAGGGCGCAAATTGTGTCCTACCCAGGTCAGACCTTTAAGCGTCCAACCAGATCTGTATAGGAGACCACTATGATGTATTTATTTATCCACACCATCCATCCCATTTATAAGGTCATGTTAAGGTCTGGACCCAAAAATGAGGCCAATCCAACGCTCTAGTGGACCGCACCAGAAATGACTCTTGCATTTAATGCTCTGTGTATTTAATGTGCATTTAATGCAAGCCAAGGTTACTATTTGGAGTGGTCCACTATAGCGTTGGATGGGCCTCGTTTTTGGGCTCATACCTTAACATGATCTTATAAATGGAATGGATGACGTGGATAAATAGACACATCATGGTGGGCACTCACATAGATTTGGTTGGACGCTTACACGTTTGACGCCGCGTTCAGAAAAAAGTATTGGCATCATTATGGAGGAGGAGAAAAAAAAATATTTACCAAAATATGAAAATAAAGGATGAAAATGACAAAATTTTGAAACACTAAAGTTAAAGATGTGTTTGTTTTTTCATTTGCATGTGTACTTACTGGTAAGTAGGTCATTATTACATTATGATGATGTTTGGTGGGAGTGGTGTTTACCACCATCTACCACGGTGTATTTATACCATTGAAGGTCGATGAGAAATCGTTTGGATTTTATCTTAAATATGTCGTCTCTCTCAAGATGTTGATGAGACTGCTCATTAGAGTCGGTGGTTCGAATGAACATTGAAGTTTATACTATGTTCTCCTCCTCTTAATATAAATTGCAAGTGCCTCTTCCTTTTTCCAATGCACCTCTATCTTCACTTTACCTTTATCACCAAGGTATGTTACAGAATTCAAAATCGAATTTGTTTCTCTTCTTCAAATCGATGTTATTCCCCTCATCTTTCTCTTGCATTCTTCCACACTTTTCTCATAATCTTCTTAACTCGCAGACCATTGACAATAGGAATCAGTGATCCCCTGTTTGTGCCTTCCGTCACTCTGTTAGTAAGCAACAAAATCTATTAATTAAATTTACCCTGTTGGTCTCTACTTCTTCTTCCATATTTGTGAATATGGTTGGATGCAAAATAGTAATCCCTGAACTGTAGTGAAAAATGCATGCATGTATGTTCTTTGCTTCACTTCTTTGTCTATTCTTATGTGGAGGAAGGAAACAAATACATGACGAAAATTCAAGTTGCATTTCAATTCTTGACTCGAAGTGGATTAGTTATGTATCATCCTCGTGCATTGTGTTGTATGAGGATATAACATTTATAATGATGATGGAGGCATTCAACAGAAAAGGTGGTAGATTTCATATTTTATTAAGGACTATGAAACCATGGTGGAGATGGGTTGTGTGTTAATGGTGCCTTTACCCCTTACAATAGACAAAACGAAGATACACTGATTTTGTCCAAAACCCTTTCATAGGAAATCCCTGCAACGTGAAGTAGGGTGGGGCCCATTGCGATGATTGTATGAAATCCACCCTATCCATGCTATTTACCATATCCTTTTTAGAACAACGGATAAAAAATCAGGCTTATCCAAAACTTTGTCTTGCTGCATGACAGCAAACAATAGGTAGGAAAATGCATATCGTTGAATCCCCCTTGGGGTCCACTGTGATGCTTATATGCCATTTATACCATTCATAAGGTTATTCCTATTGGGATGAACTTAGAACTAAAAAAATATTAGCCTGATCGATAGTTATGTGGCCTTATAATTTTTTCAACAATGGACGTTTAACCCTCACTATTTTTTGTTATTGGGCCCACTTTAGTTTTGGATAGACCTCAATTTAAGGTCATGGTACCCAAAAATAAAGATTTATAGGAAAAGTTGGGTGGACAATAATAGACAAAATCGTTATCAATGTGTGACTACCGTTACAAAATTTCTTACTGCTCACTCTCTGATTTTTCCTACATCTATCGCGTGCATAAGATCAGATAGACATTGATGAAATGAGGAAACATATATCTGCTTGATTCATAATGTTGATGCCTATAGTAGAATTTTTTTTTTTTTTTTAATCTTGGATAACCATTGCCCCATTTGCTGTGTTTCACCTCAATTTTGTATTTGACATGGCTATAAGAAGTTGGCCTAAAATAAGATAGTTAAATTATGTGGACGGCGTATATATACGAACTTATTTGCAGTAGGTTATGGACTAGGTACAGAAAATGAAGATTTTTATAAATTTTTAGTCGACCATAGTACAGGAAACCGTGATCATTCAATGATTACTAAAGACTACCTAATGCCTATTATATTATTTTTTTTGCCTATCATACCCATTGATTAGCTTATTTAGACGTGGATTAAGGAAAATAATGTTGATAAGCTTGATTCATGACTTCTTTGACGAGAAAAAGATTTTAATATCTTAATAACCACTATTTCTTGTAATGTGGTCCACCTCAATTTTATATATATTTCTGTTTTTTTAATTACCCTAAATTAAGCTTGAAATAATAGAGGATGACGTGGTTAAAAATACATGTTTGTTATTAGGCACAGGCTGAATCTTCAATACGTGTTTCATGTCCATTTGTTTGGGTAGGACGTGAGAGATAAAGATTTGAAAGAATGTTGAGGGTTAAATTTTGAGGTGAAAAATATGACAAAGAACAATGCTTATAATTCTCAAACTATCTATAATGCATATGATATTTGAACTGTATTTACGATTGAAAAAAAATACACAATGCTTATGTTTATGAAGCATATAAGTAGTTCTCTACGAAATACCTTGAAAAAAAATCTATGAATGTCTTATATCAACTTCTTACTACTAAATATAGCATGATAGCCTGATATAATTACGGGACGGGAATTGACAGTGGAGAAAATGATGATTTTTGTAGTCATAATAGATGTTCCTTTAGCAGTTATGGCCGTCGGGGAGTATTATGTAATATACCTATTCCCTAAATCATATACACGAGCTAATTCGGAATATCTTTGTTTCATCAATAGTATAGTTAAGGTTGGTGATATAGATTGCATCTCCCAATTGAGGATACAGAAGACTGCTTTCTTCAATTTCTATATTATTTTCTAAAAGAGGAACTATCTAACTGATGCAAAGCATATTAGTATGGAAGAACAACTTATTGTGTTTTTCTATATATTGAGACATAGTGTTTATAATCAAGTTATAGGGCATCACTTCGTAAGGTCTAGTAAAACAATCAGCTGTTATTTTCATAGGGTATTGGATGCGATAGTGTCATTATACTCAGAGTTTGTCAAGCTAAGTGGACCATAAATCCCTATGGAGATAACCCCAAATCCAAATTGGAGTTTGTACTTTCAACTAAGAAAACTTACCTAGTTTAAACATTGTAGAAATAGTGTTATGATCTACTATTATGTTGAAGTTGTTACTGATATGAAATTTGATTTAGGACTGGATTGGTACGATAGATGAGACACGTATACAAGCACATATTCCAGTGCTTGAGAGTGTCGTTTATCAAAATAGGAAAGACATAATTTCTTGAAATGTCATGGTTGCCTATACTTTCGAAATAAAGTTTGTTTACGTATTGGTGGGATATGAATAATTTGTATTTGATGCTTGAGTCTTGCATAGTACTTTGACTCATCCACATAATCATTTTAAGATCTCACATGATAACTTTAGAAATACAAGTTCAAAATTTGATTCTTAAAAATACACAAAAATTACTTATATTGATGAAATTTCAACAATAAATAGAAAAATACTATGTATATATGCCAATTCGGCTAGTTTCATGGCACTTTACTGTGGTATGCGTTACTATCTTAATTAGTACTGTACGGGCCACAATCCATAAAATAAGAAAGAATTATTCAATTACAAGTACGTTTAACTTCGAAATACTATCGAGCGTTGCTTTGGAGTCTTGAAAGTTAAGTTTTTTTTTTTTATATGTATATATATATTAAAGACTTCTCCACAATACCTAGTATTTGCTCAAGTGAAGATAATACTTATATGTTGCATTTTACACAACTTCATATGTTATTCCAGAAACGAAGACATTGTCGATCAGGAAGGGACATTAAGAGATGGCGGGGATTGCATTATACTATCACCTATGAAGATTACTATACTCCACGAGGGTCACATCATCATTAAGGTGACATAGGTCGAGAGGGATGAATGGACCAACGTTTGAGATGAAATTGCACCAAGATGTGGAATGATTCGCATTTAGTGAGTTTAATATTATGAAATTCTGTGATTTATGACAAAATATAAATGAGTTGGTAAGGTGGTAGTTGATAATTTTTTTTTACATATTTTAATGCCAACTTTTGTTAGATGAATTGTAGATTTTTTTAAAGAAATGATATTCTAAATACTAATGCACATAATTACATTTTACATAGTTTTGACTACTTTAATTTTAAAAATTCTTTTAAGTTCGTATTTATAATTTCGTAATATGTCCTCAATATAAACAAAGATACATTAAAAGAATTGTCTCTTACAAATGATCCTTATTATTAACCCTTACCAGAGTCATAGTCAATCCTCTATTTATTGTATCGAAAATAACCCTATGTCTACATTGAGGAGGACACTAAGAAAGTACACATCAAAATCCATGGATTAGAAATTGTCCCCTACTGAAATGCTTCGCTGGACAGATGAGATGAACAACTGCTTAATTGATATACTTTATGGAAGAAGTTGCTAATGGATATAGGAGCGGACATAACTTTAAGAAAATTTTTATAAGCCCGTGGTCGAGGATATGAAAGCACATTAGGGTTTACTTTCACCACAAAGAACGTCACAAATCATCTTCATCTTCATACAATTAACAAACTGTACTTCACGACTAAAGATCTAGGAAACACTAATGACTTTAATTGAGATGATGATTTAAAGGTTGTTGTGGCAACAAACGAAGTGTGGACGAATTAGATATGAGTTAATGTCATTCTTCTTTTACTCCCACTTTTCATTATTATTATTATTGTTAAAAATCATTAATAATTTGTCATGATAGAAATATATCTTTTTTTGTCATTAGTCGAATCCATATGCAACATATACGAGTGAGACCCATGTCAATATGTTGACCTCGAGTACCTATTTTGGAACAATCGAACGATAGGTAGCACATACATAACTGGAAACATTCTATGGTAGGGGAAACAGAGATTAGCATATTCAACTACCCGTACTATAGACCTGAATGATGATATGCTCATTTTATCATATAAGGACTATAGAGACAATGGTCCTCACATTTGCTGGAGCTTTGAAAATAGGGAATGCATCAATTTCTCTGCTCTTAGCCCTATGATGAAGGGAACGAACTCTGCAAATACAACAAGTACGGTTAACTCTCGAAAGCGAGTGAGAGTCCTCCATCCACAAGAAATGGTAGGTACAAAGATAACTGACATGGTAAAAATAATGAAATCTTTTGCTATTATAATGTAGGGAAATGACTATTTCAAGATGGGTGAAATAATTTCAGCACTGCATGAGGTAGAAGGCTTGACCAAGAAGAATGTATTAACCACGATAAGGAAGAAGTGTATGGTGCGGTTTTGCTTAACTTGCTTAATGAAATAATGCTTGGTTTCTTGATGATGTTGCTAAAGATAAATGAGGTAGACCTTTAATAAATAACACAATGATTGGTTTCATTATTGCGACTTTTAGATCATTTTTTGAATTTTTGGGAAGCATGAAAGGTATTGATTTGTTTTGCCTATGGTAGTTATTTTAAAAACAGTTTGGTCCAATTTTTTTTATATTTAAATCTTTTGTTTCATCGTTGCAATATATGTAGCATTTATAAAAATCGATATCTGTAGTTTTAATAAATAAGTTCCACCTTCATGTAGAAAGACATTATGGTTTTGCTTTATCTACTTATGCTTTTTTTGTATGTTAGTATAGAAAAATTACTCATAGTTGTGCATACATGGCGCATTTGTTATGCACTTGTAGCATTGATTTCTTACTCAGGTATTCTTTATCACTTGCCATTGCACATTCTCTCTTTTGTGAATATGGACATAAAATAGATATTATGTTACATGGTTTGTTTCTACTTTGATGATGAAATGGAATATAAATAGATTAGAATTGTATTTACTTTTGAAAAATAAATCAATAGTGGTAGATGATTATTTATTCTCTATACTATTTAATTTCTGATTATCTTAACAATGATACTTACAGATGAAGAAAGTATACATGATGTTCAATAGAAGAACATCGGGTATCTACTACATGTGGGAAGAGTGTATGGATAAATTGATGGTTATAGCATGGTAAGATTTAGGTTGTATCAGACTACTAAAGAAGTGTTTATCATATGGGGGCCTTCACCGGGGTATATGAATATCCCAATGTTCCCATAGGGGATCTACTGGATGAAGAAGATGATGATCATTATGAGATTATCAGTATCACACAACACGAGAGAGAGAGAGAGAGAGAGAGAGAGAGAGAGAGAGAGGGCACACACCACTATTTGTATATTTTCGGACCCTGCACGCATCCACAAATGCCCTTATGCATTTTAAGGTTGGAGAGAGCAGTCGCGTAGGGGATGATGGATGTGTTTGCTTGGTTTCGTGTATGCCTTATGACATTTGTTATGACCATATAACTGATGTTCTATCATTAATGGAGCTCAATGATTTGTAGAAAGTGAGGCCATTTTTTTGTGTACATGACAGACACTATAGTATTGTTGTTAGGGTTGTTATGTTATATACTTTTATCTTTTTTTTGTTTGTTTTGTTGGTTTGGATTGTATGAGTAAGGAACCCTATTGACTACTTTTGCCATACACTCATGTATGATCCCATGGGTGTTCAAATCTTTTTGTCAATGATCATGCACAAGTAGTATGTAACATGTGTTCTATATCCTCTTACCAGGTTACTTAGACGTATTACCTATGATACATTTGGAGGATTTCAAGTATGACTCTATGCCTTTGCGGTGATGCATGTTACCTTTGAGCGAGGAAAAAGTCATCTTGATAACACTTGTTGAATTATGTCCACCTAGAAGAAATGACTACTGGTAGAAAAATAGTTTGCATGATTTGATATTTGTTTTTTCTTTCAAATCATGCATTTATGACCACACCAGCAGCTTTAATGATGAAGAAATAATTGAAAATGAAAATTGTTCATGATTTTGTAACCATTCTCTTCATATGGTGAGACATACGCGGATAAATGAAAAAGACAAATAGTGGCTTGAATGAACAATTTTCTGTGGCGAGATTGTTCAATGAATATGGTATTCATAACCTTATTGTTTGAACTCAATTTTTTTTGGAATGATAGACATAAATTATCGATGCAATATGGGGATGATGTTGTAGATATCGTATATGTACATGTTAGAAGGCCTCAAGGAAATGGCGGCAATACGACTCATTGATTGAAAGAGACCATTGTAATACTCTATTCTATCATACAACATGTTTGTAAATTCAATCATATTTGAATAGAGCGCATTGTTAATAAGTGAGTCCAATAGGACGTGGTTTTGCAGGTAGTTTCTGCAAGTCTTTCATAGGAACTTCCTCTAACGAGAATGTAGGTGAACTCCACCGTCATGTTAGTGAGAAATCCACTCTATTCATTTGTTGTGCCAGATGATATCATGACATAGTCGAAACAAGGAGGCAAATTCCTGTGATGTTAATATATTATCTACACCTGATGTTCATAACGTCATGTGTCCTTGTATGAATTGAAGACACAAATTTAGCCTGATACAAAACTTATTTGGCCCTACAAATATTTCAGCCGTGGATGTTTAGTCTTCACAGTTTTGGCACACTTGAGTTTAGGACATGCCTGATGGTCTTCTCTCATGTTCTAATATGATATGGCAATACGAAATTACAGAGTATATTTCTCACTGACATCATAGTGAGTCATGTCCTTATACTTTTAATGATTAGTGCAGCTTAATGACACTATTGTCAAGCACATCATTTGTTGGATGTCTCTCGCATTATCAAAGGGAATCAATTGATGCCAAGAATCAGGCATGTGAAGGAAAGATGGACCATCCATCAAGTGAGCATATCTTTGGAAAAACTGGCAGTGGAAGCGGAAGCTGAAACGCGTGGAGCAATGCGAGAACAAACAAGCAAACAAGATGTAATCAAACCACACACAAGCATTCCTCACAAGAGACTCCGAATTTACGTGGAAAAACCCCTCAACGGGTAAAAAACCACGGCACAAAGCGATCTACTATGAATAACAGAAGATTACAGAGATTGACAGCCCACTATCCAGGAAAAACAGAGAAAACCCCAAGTTCTCACACAACACACACCTCTCCCTCTTCCTAATACAATCAGGAAACCTTGGACACCTTAGGATACAACCTAAATCCAGATTATAACTCCTTAAATAAGCAAACTTCGGAAAATAGAAACATCTTGTGCGCTACTGCAAGTTGCGCAAGAAACCTGCGAGCACGTTCGACTGGTCGACCAACCGGCCGGCCAGTACACAGAACAGTCTAGGGGAAAAAATGCCATTACTGCCTCACCACCGATGATCACCCGACGGCCGGAGCCTCCTGTAGACCGAATAGGATAAATAATGACAACGGGTTTGTCCGGGATTACCTACCGCCCCTAGCGTAACATGGTAGTGGACACCTCTAATGACGTGAGCTACTTCCAATGTAGTAGTAATTACACTGTGTCCAGCTCTCTCTACTTACCTGGTTTCAAAATATATTTTAACGTGACTCTATACCTTACTAGGCGTAAATCACTTAAATTATATACTTTAAGACACTAAATACTGTTTTACATTTACTCAACCATTACACCATCAGCTACTAAAAAAAAAAAAAAAATGCATAAAATTATGATTGAAAACAATCTGACTTAACATATAAAAAATTTCTGTACTACAAGATTTATCATTACGTATATTAATGTAAAGTGAGATTTCTAACAAACTCGGTTTGTTCCGGATACAATTAAATGCATTGGGTTTGTTATTAGTTGTAATATTGATTCGCTTACTTTCGTGTTGATTAGACTACACCTACACGGGATGAGTGACCAATATTAATAAGTATATCATTTGACATTGTACGTACCCTATACAACACTTACCCGACAGTTAAGATTATTTATCTATTTGTTGTCTTTAAAACTCTGTGTTATTTTTATTTTCTCATAAAATCTCTCGATCCCGTACAGTAAAAGAATTTCTATCACGTATCCAAGTACTGTTGAGATAGAAGTTTTATGTTATCGAGAAGAATAATTACTTATCGATCTTTTTTAGGAGTCAATTAATTCTTTTGATTACGTACAAACCGGTAAGCTAGTGTAGTCTAAAGTGGTTTACCCACTAGAATTAATCGTTCGTCCCCAGAGTACGTTATACCATCGTACTAGTCGCTCAACGGTCAGGATATGTGACATCGACCAATATACCCGGTGTTAAAAGTAATCAGAATGATTGTGGTTTAGTTACTTAAAGGAGAGAGATGAATTCATATGATTACTTTTAATCTACTTGGAAGTACCCACCAAACCAACATCGTTTCAAATTTAGATAGTAAGTACCAAAAGATTAACTAATTATTTTAGGATGTTTTTATTCTTATTACTTAAAATAATCGTTTTAAAAAGGATGAACATTTTTTTTTTTCTATAACAAAATATTCACTGTGAAAAGTAAAAGTTTATACGTATCCGTTGAAGGTTAAAAATTTTAAGTAGTACGCCAATACAGGGAAAAGTAAGCATATCATGGGTACACACGGTACTATGTAGAAATTTATTGAACACACATATGGCGTATACGGTGTTATGTAAAATTTCAAGATATATATTATGGTTCAGGACTCAAAAGTTACATGTGCACGCGTATACGATTTACTGTTCTTTTAATGATTAGATTCTTCGTAGTAACTGGTTGGAATTACTCTGACTGGTACTTATCTAATGGCGTGAACCTCGCCTAATCTCTGAATGATATATATATATGGTACACGACTCAAAAGTTATATGTGTGCACGCGTATACGATTTGCTGTTCTTTTAATGATTATATTCTTCGTAGTAACTGGTTGGAATTACTCTAGTTGTTACTTATCTAATGGCGTGAACCTTGCTAATCTATGATATATATATGGTACACGGCTCAAAAGTTATACGTGTGTGCGCGTATACTATTTACTGTTCTTTTAATAATTAGATTCTTCGTAGTAACTGGTTGGAATTCCTCTGGTTGATACTTATGATTACCGCACTTGGAGAGGATTAGATACTATATATATATACCATGTGCTGAGTTTTCAATATGCACACGTGTGCATATGATAAATGATAAGAAAATTACTAATCTAAGAAGTATCATTGACCAACCTTAACGAGACCGACCATGAATAGATTACCGCACTTGGAGCGGATTAGATACTATATATATACCATGTGCTGAGTTTTCAATATGCACACCTGCACATATGCTAAACGACAATAAAATTACTAATATAAAAAGCATCATTGACCAACTTTAACGAGACCGACCATGAATAGATTACCACACTTGGAGCAAATTAGATACTTATTATAAATAGATGACCAAGGAAGGAGTAGAGTAGGCATTACTGTGGAAACATATTATTGTTGTTCTCGCCTGGTTCTACTTTGATGTATGTGTCATATATCCATGTTGTCCGTGAGTATTTTTCCGCTCATTTTAAGGCATGGTTCCAAAAAAAAAAAAAAAAAAAAAAAATCTAAAAGCAGACAACTTTTCAGGATATAATGGTCATTGAATGCTCATCATTAAAAGCTTTTTAAGGCCCACTATAATGTTTATTTACTATCCAACTTATTGATAAGGTAGCACAAACTTAGAAAGGGAAGCAAATATTAGCTTGATCCATAACTTTCCCCTGCCCCTATGAAGCTTTTAAGGGTAAGCATTCAATCCCTACAGTGTGATCCACTTAAAATTTGAATCTCTTCATTTTTGGGACCATCTTAAAATGAGCTAGAAAAACTGATGGATGGAACGGATATACCACACATATATCAATGTGGCCCCACGGTCAGAAAAGCACCCACTAACCAGTTCCCGAGACACGTAAAAAAGGAATCTTGTTAGCTTGAAGCTTCCAAGACAGTTATATTTGTCTTCTGCAGCAAGGGCATTTACGTAGTTTTGAAGAAGTTGGAGGCTTTTGTTGGGGCAATTGTCATCCGGAGAGCGGCTGTAAACCGAAGACAGTAACCAGGGTTAACTTACAAGTAGACTTGGGGCGCAATTTATCCCTGATTTAAGACGATTGGAGACGTGGACTCTTTATATTGTAAAATGTCAAAGATTCCAAAGTACCCCTCCCTTTTTATGAGAAAAGTCCAAAAATAACCTCCTTCAATGTAAGGGATTGTGTAGTAAATAAAAGATAGCGAGTTATGTTCCAGTGCTCTCAGGCGCACTATAAGTTATAGTGCTCCTTGTTTCCTTGGGACACTTTCACGATCCAATCCATTGATCCAGACTGTTCATTATGTTTAAATTACATTGAATAGCCTATGAAGGAAATGTCACATCAATATCTTAAATATTAACCATTTGATGAATGGATTTTAATTTGGATGGTCAAGAATGTTTATACGAAAGTACGTTTAATCAACAATCTAATCCATCTATTTGTTGGGGCACTTTATCTAGGCAACCATAAAAATTATGCTAATAGCCTAAAAAATGGATCATCCGATCAGTGTTATTTTTACCTATTAGCCCATCGCAGGACTTTATAGACAGCTCAGATGGATGGATTGAACGGAGCACATCAAATCAAACCGTTGAATCAGCTTTCCCTATAACATCCGACGTCTGAAAGTAGTCCATTGATCAGACGGCTGGAAACATCTTTAATGGTGCGATTTTCATGTTATCGCCTATCAAAGAGCAGTCACCCTCGGAACTGTAAAAACCCAAGCTTTTTATTCGGTACCTCTTATGAACGATACAAACGCACTTAAAAATTGCATATGTTCAAACCGTCCGAATTATGGGTCATGCATGCTTAGTTGATTACCTAAATGTCCGATTGGTGGGCATTTATTGGACGGTTAAAAATGAAAATATCTGATAGCCTAATTTCAAAAGACAAGTGTCCAAGAATCAAAGGTTAAGATTTTTCAACCAACCTAACTTTTTGATTGTGACTTAGATATGACTCAAATACACCTTAGAGATACAACTCAGATACAACTAAGATACAACAGGTATTGCAGTTTAGCCAGATATAACAGGTAATGCGTACAATTTCTAAGCACCTGCATATCAAGCCTCGTACTCTGGTGAATTATTAAATAACTCCCTGACAGAATCCAAAGAAGGACATTTTAGTAATTTGGGTTGATGGAAGACTTTTTACGTACAATGATCCCCTGTTCATAAGTAGACCCAAGAAACCGACAGTAGGAATAGTGCCAACCAATTTTCAATGCTAAAGGCGCCTCCATTAAATACTCAGTATTCCCATGCCCCATAAACGAGAGTGGGCCATTATTAGAGAGATGAGATTATCTACGATTACGCTATAATCGTAGTCTACAGCTATATGCATGCATCGAATAGGAGATGTTTATCTAGAGTGCATTTAGTGGGCCATCCCGTGGAAAACGAAAAGAAAATGCTAACGCTCTACATCAATGCAAAATCATGCAGACAATGAACAACTAGGATTGTTCAAAAGGCGTGGCTTTGGGATCCACGATTGGAAGTTGGAACTAGTAGATGAACGGCTCAGATTTATACGGCTTTGAACTGCGCTGTCATGCAGGGGATGGGAGTGCTTGTGCGTTACATGCATGTGTCATGGAGTGACAGTGTAGAGACAAAAGATAGGATGCCTCTCTACAAGTGTATGTAGGGTTGTTTTTGTTGGGTGCGTTTCACACAAACCTTCGGATCTCGCCCCCCAATACACTAGAATTATGGACTATGCTAATGCAATAATCAAGAATAAACATCAACCACACGAACACAAAGAGTTTTTACGTGGAAAACCCTCAAAAGAGGTAAAAACCACGGGACCTAGTCCAGATCAACAATCCACTATCTCAGGGAACTGTTACAACCGATCACAAGCACACACCGCTTGGATCAAACTTCTTCACCCACGTAGGGATGGATAAACAACAAGAGAATAGTAAAAGAGGAGTGATCTCACCGATCCCGAGGACGTAGAAGCGCTGAGACGACCGTTGCGCAGAAGAATCCTTCTTTAAGCAACTTCTCCCTTCTACAAGCTTCCTCTTTATCTCTCTTCTCTTTCTCTCTTCCTCTTTTTCTCTCTTTCTCACCTTGGACGTGTTAGCAACACAATGGGATGCCCTAATCCCGTTTTGGAACGCTTAAGTACAAAAAACGGAGGAATTAGAGCCAAATATGGAAACTGCGTACAAGCAGTTTACGCCGGGTCGGGCGCCCGGCTAACTCAAAATTAGTCCAGCGAGAAAAACTAAGAGAAAATTGAATTTCGGGTGCTCGGACCAAACATGGTCGGGCGCCCGGCCGGATCATCGGGCGCCCGGTCACAAGACCGTCGGGCACCCGGCTTAGGCCCAAACCTTCCAGCAGCCAAGCTGATATTTGTGGGGAATTTCGGTCGCCCGGCCACTTGAGGGCCCGGGTGCCCGGCCTCACCCAGAAACACTCTCTCTCCTCCTTTGCTGAGGAGGAAAACTCCATCAAATCTCCCCCTTTCCGACTCAGGAGAAATTCACCTTCTTCAAGCCAGCCAGGTTTTTGCAAACCTCAAACTTGCCCTTGAGCAAAGCCTTGGTCATCATGTCTGACCCGTTATCGTCCTTATGAACCTTCTCAAGCTGTAACACCTTCTGTTCCAAAGTATCCCTGATCCAGTGATACCGAATCTCTATGTGCTTCGACTTGGAATGCTGACTTGGATTCTTGCTCAAGTGTATAGCACTTTGGCTATCGCAATAGACCACGTGCTCCTCCTGCTTCAGGCTGAGTTCCTGTAGGAACCTCTTCATCCAAAGCATCTCTTTGCATGCTTCTGTGACCGCGATGTACTCGGCCTCTGTCGTCGACAATGCTACGACCTTCTGTAGCTTGCTCTGCCAAGAGACCGCTCCGCCTGCAAACGTGAACATGAACCCCGATGTAGACTTCCTGGAGTCTATGTCACCTGCCATATCTGCATCTGTGTAGCCTTCTAACACAGGTTTTCCGTCACCATAGCATAGGCTCAACCTGGATGAGCCTCTCAGATACCGCAGTATCCACTTCACCGCTGCCCAATGTTCCTTGTCAGGATTGGCAAGATACTGGCTGACAACACCAACCGCATATGCTATGTCTGGGCGCGTACACACCATAGCATACATCAAACTTCCTACCGCTGACGCGTAGGGTATCTTCCGCATCTCTTCCACTTCCGCCTTCGTCTTGGGACACTGCTTGTCACTCAATTTGAAGTGACCATCCAGTGGAGTACTGACCGGCTTCGCTTCATTCATGTTGAATCGCTCTAGGACTTTCTCAATATACCGCTCTTGTGACAGCCAAAGCTTCCTGCTGCTTCTGTCACGAGTTATCTCCATTCCTAGGATCTGTTTAGCCGGGCCCAAGTCTTTCATCGCAAAAAACTTGCCCAACTCCTGTTTCAGCCTGTCAATCTTCTTGATGTCTTTTCCCATGATGAGCATGTCATCAACATACAATAGCAGAACTAAGAAATCACCATCTGAGAACCTGCGAGTGAACACACAGTGGTCTGACTCCATTTTGTCATATCCATGCTTTAACATGAACGAGTCGAACTTCTTGTACCATTGCCTAGGAGCTTGCTTCAGCCCATACAAGCTCTTCCTAAGCCTGCATACCATATGCTCTTTGCCCTTGACTTCGAACCCTTCTGGTTGACGCATGTAGATCTCTTCTTCCAGGTCACCATGGAGAAAGGCAGTTTTGACATCTAACTGCTCTATCTCCAGATCCATGCTAGCTGCCAACCCAAGCAACACCCAATGGATGTCATTTTCACCACTGGTGAGAATATCTCCTCGAAGTCTATTCCTTTTCTCTGACCAAACCCTTTCACCACAAGTCTGGCCTTGTACCTTGTCTGTGAATTTTTCTGCTCATTCTTCTTTCTGAACACCCACTTGTTGCTCAGAGCTTTCTTGCCCTTAGGCAATTTCACCATATCATAGGTGTGGTTCTTATGCAAGGATTCCATCTCCTCTTGCATAGCTTTCAACCACTCCCCCTTATGCTCGTCGGCTAGGGCCTCAGAATAGTCTTCTGGCTCTCCGCCATCTGTAAGCATAATGTACTCATGCGGAGAGTACTTCTTAGATGGATGTCTGTCCCTTGATGTCCTCCTCACCTGTGGCTCAACAGGTGGATCAAGTTGGGGCTGCTCCCCCTGTCCATCTTCTGTAGGGACTCCCTCATCCTCTGCACCTTGCTGTACTCCCCCGTCATCAGGCACCACGGGAGGAGTAATCGGATCCATATCTTCCAGTTCACCTGAACTGGGTTGGGTCTTCTCTGGCTTTTCAATGTCTTTTATACACTGATCTTCAATGAAAACCACATCTCTGCTCCTGACGAGCTTCTTCTCGGTCGGATCCCACAACCTGTAACCGAACTTCTCATCACCGTACCCTAAGAACACACACTGCCTGATCTTCATATCGAACTTGGACCTCTCGTCCTTTGGTACATGAACGGATGCCCTGCATCCAAACACCCTGAGATGACTGTACGATGGATCACGTCCAGTCCACACCTTCTCAGGTACTTCTCCATTCAACGGGGCTGATGGAGATCTGTTTATCAAATACACCGCTGTGTGCATTGCTTCTCCCCAGAACATCTTGGGCAACTTTGCATGGGATAACATGCATCTGATTCTCTCTACTATGGTGCGATTCATTCTCTCAGCCACACCATTATGCTGGGGGGTCTTGGGAACTGACTGTTCATGCCGTATACCCAGTGACTTGCAATACTCGTGGAAGTCACCTATGTATTCACCACCATTATCAGTGCGGATGCACTTCAATGATCTGCCTGTCTCCCTCTCGACCATAGCATGAAACAGTTTAAACACACCAAAGACCTCGTCCTTGGATTTCAAAGCATACACCCAAACCCTCCTAGATGCATCATCTATAAATGTAACAAAATACAATGCCCCACCCAAGGTTTTTGTCCTCATAGGACCACAAACATCAGAATAAACCAAATCTAATGCATGTACTTTATTAGTATGAGAAGCAGTTTTAACAAAAGAAACTCTATGCTGTTTCCCAGATAAACAGTCAATACAGGTTTTGAGAGGTATACCTGTCACGTCTGGAAGGAGCTGCTTCTTCGCTAGTAGCTGAAGCCCTTTTTCACTCATGTGGCCTAGACGCCTGTGCCACACGTCAGTAGCTGAATCCTCTGCTGCGTTCAATCCACTCTTGCATACACTGACACTTGCCTTGTAAAGAGTGCAACACTTCTTTCCTCTGGCAGCGATCAATGAACCCTTGATGAGCTTCCAGCGCCCACCAGCAAACCGGCTTTCATAACCATCATCATCCAGCCTTCCCGTCGACATCAAGTTTAGGCGAAGGTCTGGAATGTGTCTCACATCCCTGAGAACTAATGTGCAGCCCACATCGGTCTTCAAACAAATATCACCGACCCCTACGATCTTCGAAACACCAGAATTTCCCATCTTCACTGTCCCATAGTCACCTGACTTGTAGCTTGTGAAGAAATCTCTGCGTGGAGTCGCATGAAACGAGGCTTCCGAGTCTATCACCCAGTCGGTGTCCTGACTCGAAGCCGTGAGACAAATATCGTGATCTGCCGAAAGGATAACAACAACGTCACCATCTGAGGCGACCGCAGTAGAATCTGATTCATCTTCCTTCTCCTTTCCTTTACCCTTCTTGTCACTCTTCTTCTTGTGACATTCATGCTTGTAGTGGCCCTTCTTGCCACAATTCCAGCATTCAACATCTTTCCTGGCAATTGACTTGCCTCTTGATTTATCTCGGGCCTTTCCGCCCTTTCTGTTCTTTCCTCTCCCCCTATCTTGTGTCACAAGGGCCTCTTGTTGAGCAGGCCCTAGGGACTTCGTCCTTGTCTCCTCATTGAAGAGACAGCTTGTTACCTGATCCATGGATACCTTTCCGTCTGACGCGGAGTTACTTAGAGACACCACTAATGTCTCCCAACTGTCAGGCAATGAGCTAAGCAGTAGCAAATCCTGAAGTTCATCATCCAGGACCATCTTCATGGCGGAGAGTTGGTTCACAATGTTGCTGACCTCATTCATGTGTTCAGCCACAGAACCACCATCTTTGAACTTGAGATTCACAAGTCGTCTTATCAGGAAAATCTTATTGCCGGCTAGTTTTCCTCTCATACAGCCCTTGCAATTTCAGCCATAGGCTAGCGGCTGAGGTCTCTTTAGAGACATGGTGGAAAACTGAATCATCCAACCATTGTCTAATGAACCCCACCGCCTTCCGGTCCACTTTCTTCCAATCATCATCTGACATATCCTTTGTCTTCGCCGATATGCCTAGAATTGGAGCATACAAGTCCTTGCAATAGAGCAAGTCCTCCATCTTAGCCTTCCATATGGTCCAGTTAGAACCATTGAGGCTGATCATCCTTGATGAGCCACCTTCCATAATTCAGAACCGATCTCCACACCGTTCAAACAACCTGAACTCTCTGATACCACTTTGTTGGGGTGCGTTTCACACAAACCTTCGGATCTCGCCCCCCAATACACTAGAATTATGGACTATGCTAATGCAATAATCAAGAATAAACATCAACCACACGAACACAAAGAGTTTTTACGTGGAAAACCCTCAAAAGAGGTAAAAACCACGGGACCTAGTCCAGATCAACAATCCACTATCTCAGGGAACTGTTACAACCGATCACAAGCACACACCGCTTGGATCAAACTTCTTCACCCACGCAGGGATGGATAAACAACAAGAGAATAGTAAAAGAGGAGTGATCTCACCTGATCCCGAGGACGTAGAAGCGCTGAGACGACCGTTGCGCAGAAGAATCCTTCTTCAAGCAACTTCTCCCTTCTACAAGCTTCCTCTTTATCTCTCTTCTCTTTCTCTCTTCCTCTTTTTCTCTCTTTCTCACCTTGGACGTGTTAGTAACACAATGGGATGCCCTAATCCCGTTTTGGAACGCTTAAGTACAAAAAACGGAGGAATTAGAGCCAAATATGGAAACTGCGTACAAGCAGTTTACGCCAGGTCGGGCGCCCGGCCAACTCAAAATTAGTCCAGCGAGAAAAACCAAGAGAAAATTGAATTTCGGGCGCTCGGACCAAACATGGTCGGGCGCCCGGCCGGATCATCGGGCGCCCGGTCACAAGACCGTCGGGCACCCGGCTTAGGCCAAAACCTTCCAGCAGCCAAGCTGATATTTGTGGGGAATTTCGGTCGCCCGGCCACTTAAGGGCCCGGGTGCCCAGCCTCACCCAGAAACACTCTCTCTCCTCCTTTGCTGAGGAGGAAAACTCCATCAGTTTTGCATGTAATCGAAGTGTCGCCTTAAGCGGTCGGGTCCCCAAAGACATGCAAATGGCATTGAATGCATGCATGTAACGCACCCATGATGACTTTTGGTGCATGTAACAGCCAACACCCATTTGGCACTCTCATACGTCCATTTGCCACACGCATGTCATCTACATTTAGGGGAGGAGCCTTGTAGGGGCGAGGGGGGGCTGAACTTTTTGTTTTTGTTTTTTTGTTTTTTTTTCAATGAATTCTCACTGTGTTATGAGTTGTGGTCCACTAGAGCTTTGGATCTGCATGAGGTTTAAGATCATGCGCTATAATGAGTTGGAAAAATGGATGAACGGCGTGGATGAAACACATCCATCATGGCCAATCCCACGAACTCGTCCAACTGGACGGGCAATTTTAGATAAGGGGCGTGGAGGAGCCTATTCCTGCCGAAGCCTTCCGCGGGACATTGGGAACCTAGGTGGGGCTTACGATGATGTTTGTGAGAAATTCACTCCACTCATCCATTTTTTATTTAATTTCATGACATTATAATAGAAATGGGCTGGAACCAAGACTTATGTGGGCCACACTAAATAAAAAAGTGGGTAGGGAAATTCCTACCGTTGAAACTTCCCTGGGTCAACGTTGATGTTTATATGCCATCTATACGGTTCCTAACGTCATTCCAACTAGGATGAACTATAAACACACAAATATTAGCCTGATTCAAACTTCTGTGGCCTATGAATATTTCAACTGTGGACCCTTTTTTTTTTGTCAGTCATGCAACCCACCCACCCAGTCAATCGCGCAATGCACGCACCCAGTTAGTCATGCAACGCACCCACTGGTGTTGTCAGCAGTGAGAATTTCATCCTGAAACTCTGCAGAGTCTACCAACAAGGCAAGGCCCTGAACCCTGTAGACCTTCAATCCTCTCATTTTTGGCCCACTTAAGTCTTGGATCTAGCTCATTTTTTTTTTATCTCATGTCCTAAAATGAGTTCACAAAATGGATGGACGTGGTGGATTTCTCACAAATACCATGGTAGGCCCCACCTAGGTTCCCAGCGTGGTGACTTGTGGGGCGGATTGGATACTACCCACCAGAATGAGAGCGGATTAGGTGAGACCCCGTCCTCACCCAAGACCATGTACCCCTTACGGTGGGGCCCACCTTGATGTATGTATTATGTATCCACGCCGTCCATCATTTTTTCTAGATTCGAAAAATGAAACAGATCCAATTATCTGGTGGACCATACAATAGGAAACAATATTTATTAACCATTAATGGGCAATAGAAGTTTTGGATCAAGCTGATATTTATTTTTTTCCCTTCATCTAGCTTATGTGACCTTATCAACAAATTAGATGGTAAATAAACACCACAAACACATTAATATGTGCCCTAAGAAATTTTTAATGGTATAACGGTCAATCACCATTGTTTCTTGTGGTATGGTCCATACCACATGATAATTGGATCTGCTTTATTTTTTGAGATAATGCCTTCAACCGATATGAAAAAAATGCATGGACCGTGTGGATACATAATACATACATCAAGGTGGCCTCCAATGCAACCCCACGGTAAGGGCTGCACTCTTGGGTGAGGACGGGTCTCACCCAATCTGGCCCCACATGGACCCAGTTCAATCTCAAGCGTTGCCCTTTTTGGAAGAAAATCCAGGCTCCGCCCGTCTACATTCAATGGAGAGATTTGATACTCCGGCATGCAGTCTTTTTGGTTTGGGGCCCACATGAAAATCTGCTCAGATGATTGGAACCGTCCATCTGAATGTATAAAGTTTTCAATATTATTAGAATAAATGCTATTCAAAACAGGTTCCGGAGGATCGATGGTTTTGATTGTTGGACCATCTCTGCGTGTTGGCCCTGCGGAGTTCCGTGTATCACGAAACTAGAAACTACGCATCCACTCATCCATCGTACAAGTGGCCCATGTAGATCAAATTTAGACTGTTCAATCAGTGAATAGATGGATTGTGTCTCAAAATCATATCATGTAATGATCCTCACGTCTGGCTAATGTATGTTTGTTTTCTAAGTTATTATCGTTGATTATTTCTCAATTTAACACCCCTCGCCAATTGGTCAGGTGCAAATTGTTCTGTCAGTTAGTTTCTAAATATAATCCATCCATGCCCACATTTGGACGGTTTTGATTGAGGTACATGCGTATGACGTGTAGGTAGACGAGTACATGCGTATGGAACGCCACACACCGCCATCAGTATCAAGGCTTTATTCTCAGTGGAGTTGATAGCAAAGTTCATATACTGCATGTAAGGGTGACCGTCCATGTCTTACCTGACTTTAAAAAAACCTAACCATTTGATCGGTAGAAAATGAAAGTGGACTACGTCTTGCCCCGCTGGACGGAATCGGTGGGCTTCGTGGTGCCCAACGTGATGTATGTCTTTAATCCATGCCGTTCATCCATTTTTCCAGATCATTTTGGCATATGAGCACAATAATGAGGCAGATCCAATGCTCAAATGCGCTACGATGGGCCCTAGAAAGGTTTCCACCATGGGCGTCATATCCCACTGCTTCATGTAGTGTAGTATGCTTGAGCCTGAGATTTACCTCATGTTTTAGCTCATAACCTTAAATGATATGAAAAAAAATAAATGAATGGTGATGATAAAACCCATACATCATGGTGGCCCCACATAGCCCCTACTTGGACCGATATTCGTCAAGGCAGTGTCTTAGGTGGAAATTACACTAGGAGAAAAGGGCGCAAATTGTGTCCTACCCAGGTCAGACCTTTAAGCGTCCAACCAGATCTGTATAGGAGACCACTATGATGTATTTATTTATCCACACCATCCATCCCATTTATAAGGTCATGTTAAGGTCTGGACCCAAAAATGAGGCCAATCCAACGCTCTAGTGGACCGCACCAGAAATGACTCTTGCATTTAATGCTCTGTGTATTTAATGTGCATTTAATGCAAGCCAAGGTTACTATTTGGAGTGGTCCACTATAGCGTTGGATGGGCCTCGTTTTTGGGCTCATACCTTAACATGATCTTATAAATGGAATGGATGACGTGGATAAATAGACACATCATGGTGGGCACTCACATAGATTTGGTTGGACGCTTACACGTTTGACGCCGCGTTCAGAAAAAGTATTGGCATCATTATGGAGGAGGAGAAAAAAAAATATTTACCAAAATATGAAAATAAAGGATGAAAATGACAAAATTTTGAAACACTAAAGTTAAAGATGTGTTTGTTTTTTCATTTGCATGTGTACTTACTGGTAAGTAGGTCATTATTACATTATGATGATGTTTGGTGGGAGTGGTGTTTACCACCATCTACCACGGTGTATTTATACCATTGAAGGTCGATGAGAAATCGTTTGGATTTTATCTTAAATATGTCGTCTCTCTCAAGATGTTGATGAGACTGCTCATTAGAGTCGGTGGTTCGAATGAACATTGAAGTTTATACTATGTTCTCCTCCTCTTAATATAAATTGCAAGTGCCTCTTCCTTTTTCCAATGCACCTCTATCTTCACTTTACCTTTATCACCAAGGTATGTTACAGAATTCAAAATCGAATTTGTTTCTCTTCTTCAAATCGATGTTATTCCCCTCATCTTTCTCTTGCATTCTTCCACACTTTTCTCATAATCTTCTTAACTCGCAGACCATTGACAATAGGAATCAGTGATCCCCTGTTTGTGCCTTCCGTCACTCTGTTAGTAAGCAACAAAATCTATTAATTAAATTTACCCTGTTGGTCTCTACTTCTTCTTCCATATTTGTGAATATGGTTGGATGCAAAATAGTAATCCCTGAACTGTAGTGAAAAATGCATGCATGTATGTTCTTTGCTTCACTTCTTTGTCTATTCTTATGTGGAGGAAGGAAACAAATACATGACGAAAATTCAAGTTGCATTTCAATTCTTGACTCGAAGTGGATTAGTTATGTATCATCCTCGTGCATTGTGTTGTATGAGGATATAACATTTATAATGATGATGGAGGCATTCAACAGAAAAGGTGGTAGATTTCATATTTTATTAAGGACTATGAAACCATGGTGGAGATGGGTTGTGTGTTAATGGTGCCTTTACCCCTTACAATAGACAAAACGAAGATACACTGATTTTGTCCAAAACCCTTTCATAGGAAATCCCTGCAACGTGAAGTAGGGTGGGGCCCATTGCGATGATTGTATGAAATCCACCCTATCCATGCTATTTACCATATCCTTTTTAGAACAACGGATAAAAAATCAGGCTTATCCAAAACTTTGTCTTGCTGCATGACAGCAAACAATAGGTAGGAAAATGCATATCGTTGAATCCCCCTTGGGGTCCACTGTGATGCTTATATGCCATTTATACCATTCATAAGGTTATTCCTATTGGGATGAACTTAGAACTAAAAAAATATTAGCCTGATCGATAGTTATGTGGCCTTATAATTTTTTCAACAATGGACGTTTAACCCTCACTATTTTTTGTTATTGGGCCCACTTTAGTTTTGGATAGACCTCAATTTAAGGTCATGGTACCCAAAAATAAAGATTTATAGGAAAAGTTGGGTGGACAATAATAGACAAAATCGTTATCAATGTGTGACTACCGTTACAAAATTTCTTACTGCTCACTCTCTGATTTTTCCTACATCTATCGCGTGCATAAGATCAGATAGACATTGATGAAATGAGGAAACATATATCTGCTTGATTCATAATGTTGATGCCTATAGTAGAATTTTTTTTTTTTTTTTTAATCTTGGATAACCATTGCCCCATTTGCTGTGTTTCACCTCAATTTTGTATTTGACATGGCTATAAGAAGTTGGCCTAAAATAAGATAGTTAAATTATGTGGACGGCGTATATATACGAACTTATTTGCAGTAGGTTATGGACTAGGTACAGAAAATGAAGATTTTTATAAATTTTTAGTCGACCATAGTACAGGAAACCGTGATCATTCAATGATTACTAAAGACTACCTAATGCCTATTATATTATTTTTTTTTGCCTATCATACCCATTGATTAGCTTATTTAGACGTGGATTAAGGAAAATAATGTTGATAAGCTTGATTCATGACTTCTTTGACGAGAAAAAGATTTTAATATCTTAATAACCACTATTTCTTGTAATGTGGTCCACCTCAATTTTATATATATTTCTGTTTTTTTAATTACCCTAAATTAAGCTTGAAATAATAGAGGATGACGTGGTTAAAAATACATGTTTGTTATTAGGCACAGGCTGAATCTTCAATACGTGTTTCATGTCCATTTGTTTGGGTAGGACGTGAGAGATAAAGATTTGAAAGAATGTTGAGGGTTAAATTTTGAGGTGAAAAATATGACAAAGAACAATGCTTATAATTCTCAAACTATCTATAATGCATATGATATTTGAACTGTATTTACGATTGAAAAAAAATACACAATGCTTATGTTTATGAAGCATATAAGTAGTTCTCTACGAAATACCTTGAAAAAAAATCTATGAATGTCTTATATCAACTTCTTACTACTAAATATAGCATGATAGCCTGATATAATTACGGGACGGGAATTGACAGTGGAGAAAATGATGATTTTTGTAGTCATAATAGATGTTCCTTTAGCAGTTATGGCCGTCGGGGAGTATTATGTAATATACCTATTCCCTAAATCATATACACGAGCTAATTCGGAATATCTTTGTTTCATCAATAGTATAGTTAAGGTTGGTGATATAGATTGCATCTCCCAATTGAGGATACAGAAGACTGCTTTCTTCAATTTCTATATTATTTTCTAAAAGAGGAACTATCTAACTGATGCAAAGCATATTAGTATGGAAGAACAACTTATTGTGTTTTTCTATATATTGAGACATAGTGTTTATAATCAAGTTATAGGGCATCACTTCGTAAGGTCTAGTAAAACAATCAGCTGTTATTTTCATAGGGTATTGGATGCGATAGTGTCATTATACTCAGAGTTTGTCAAGCTAAGTGGACCATAAATCCCTATGGAGATAACCCCAAATCCAAATTGGAGTTTGTACTTTCAACTAAGAAAACTTACCTAGTTTAAACATTGTAGAAATAGTGTTATGATCTACTATTATGTTGAAGTTGTTACTGATATGAAATTTGATTTAGGACTGGATTGGTACGATAGATGAGACACGTATACAAGCACATATTCCAGTGCTTGAGAGTGTCGTTTATCAAAATAGGAAAGACATAATTTCTTGAAATGTCATGGTTGCCTATACTTTCGAAATAAAGTTTGTTTACGTATTGGTGGGATATGAATAATTTGTATTTGATGCTTGAGTCTTGCATAGTACTTTGACTCATCCACATAATCATTTTAAGATCTCACATGATAACTTTAGAAATACAAGTTCAAAATTTGATTCTTAAAAATACACAAAAATTACTTATATTGATGAAATTTCAACAATAAATAGAAAAATACTATGTATATATGCCAATTCGGCTAGTTTCATGGCACTTTACTGTGGTATGCGTTACTATCTTAATTAGTACTGTACGGGCCACAATCCATAAAATAAGAAAGAATTATTCAATTACAAGTACGTTTAACTTCGAAATACTATCGAGCGTTGCTTTGGAGTCTTGAAAGTTAAGTTTTTTTTTTTTTATATGTATATATATATTAAAGACTTCTCCACAATACCTAGTATTTGCTCAAGTGAAGATAATACTTATATGTTGCATTTTACACAACTTCATATGTTATTCCAGAAACGAAGACATTGTCGATCAGGAAGGGACATTAAGAGATGGCGGGGATTGCATTATACTATCACCTATGAAGATTACTATACTCCACGAGGGTCACATCATCATTAAGGTGACATAGGTCGAGAGGGATGAATGGACCAACGTTTGAGATGAAATTGCACCAAGATGTGGAATGATTCGCATTTAGTGAGTTTAATATTATGAAATTCTGTGATTTATGACAAAATATAAATGAGTTGGTAAGGTGGTAGTTGATAATTTTTTTTTACATATTTTAATGCCAACTTTTGTTAGATGAATTGTAGATTTTTTTTAAAGAAATGATATTCTAAATACGAATGCACATAATTACATTTTACATAGTTTTGACTACTTTAATTTTAAAAATTCTTTTAAGTTCGTATTTATAATTTCGTAATATGTCCTCAATATAAACAAAGATACATTAAAAGAATTGTCTCTTACAAATGATCCTTATTATTAACCCTTACCAGAGTCATAGTCAATCCTCTATTTATTGTATCGAAAATAACCCTATGTCTACATTGAGGAGGACACTAAGAAAGTACACATCAAAATCCATGGATTAGAAATTGTCCCCTACTGAAATGCTTCGCTGGACAGATGAGATGAACAACTGCTTAATTGATATACTTTATGGAAGAAGTTGCTAATGGATATAGGAGCGGACATAACTTTAAGAAAATTTTTTATAAGCCCGTGGTCGAGGATATGAAAGCACATTAGGGTTTACTTTCACCACAAAGAACGTCACAAATCATCTTCATCTTCATACAATTAACAAACTGTACTTCACGACTAAAGATCTAGGAAACACTAATGACTTTAATTGAGATGATGATTTAAAGGTTGTTGTGGCAACAAACGAAGTGTGGACGAATTAGATATGAGTTAATGTCATTCTTCTTTTACTCCCACTTTTCATTATTATTATTATTGTTAAAAATCATTAATAATTTGTCATGATAGAAATATATCTTTTTTTTGTCATTAGTCGAATCCATATGCAACATATACGAGTGAGACCCATGTCAATATGTTGACCTCGAGTACCTATTTTGGAACAATCGAACGATAGGTAGCACATACATAACTGGAAACATTCTATGGTAGGGGAAACAGAGATTAGCATATTCAACTACCCGTACTATAGACCTGAATGATGATATGCTCATTTTATCATATAAGGACTATAGAGACAATGGTCCTCACATTTGCTGGAGCTTTGAAAATAGGGAATGCATCAATTTCTCTGCTCTTAGCCCTATGATGAAGGGAACGAACTCTGCAAATACAACAAGTACGGTTAACTCTCGAAAGCGAGTGAGAGTCCTCCATCCACAAGAAATGGTAGGTACAAAGATAACTGACATGGTAAAAATAATGAAATCTTTTGCTATTATAATGTAGGGAAATGACTATTTCAAGATGGGTGAAATAATTTCAGCACTGCATGAGGTAGAAGGCTTGACCAAGAAGAATGTATTAACCACGATAAGGAAGAAGTGTATGGTGCGGTTTTGCTTAACTTGCTTAATGAAATAATGCTTGGTTTCTTGATGATGTTGCTAAAGATAAATGAGGTAGACCTTTAATAAATAACACAATGATTGGTTTCATTATTGCGACTTTTAGATCATTTTTGAATTTTTTGGGAAGCATGAAAGGTATTGATTTGTTTTGCCTATGGTAGTTATTTTAAAAACAGTTTGGTCCAATTTTTTTTATATTTAAATCTTTTGTTTCATCGTTGCAATATATGTAGCATTTATAAAAATCGATATCTGTAGTTTTAATAAATAAGTTCCACCTTCATGTAGAAAGACATTATGGTTTTGCTTTATCTACTTATGCTTTTTTTGTATGTTAGTATAGAAAAATTACTCATAGTTGTGCATACATGGCGCATTTGTTATGCACTTGTAGCATTGATTTCTTACTCAGGTATTCTTTATCACTTGCCATTGCACATTCTCTCTTTTGTGAATATGGACATAAAATAGATATTATGTTACATGGTTTGTTTCTACTTTGATGATGAAATGGAATATAAATAGATTAGAATTGTATTTACTTTTGAAAAATAAATCAATAGTGGTAGATGATTATTTATTCTCTATACTATTTAATTTCTGATTATCTTAACAATGATACTTACAGATGAAGAAAGTATACATGATGTTCAATAGAAGAACATCGGGTATCTACTACATGTGGGAAGAGTGTATGGATAAATTGATGGTTATAGCATGGTAAGATTTAGGTTGTATCAGACTACTAAAGAAGTGTTTATCATATGGGGGCCTTCACCGGGGTATATGAATATCCCAATGTTCCCATAGGGGATCTACTGGATGAAGAAGATGATGATCATTATGAGATTATCAGTATCACACAACACGAGAGAGAGAGAGAGAGAGAGAGAGAGAGAGAGAGAGAGGGCACACACCACTATTTGTATATTTTCGGACCCATGCACGCATCCACAAATGCCCTTATGCATTTTAAGGTTGGAGAGAGCAGTCGCGTAGGGGATGATGGATGTGTTTGCTTGGTTTCGTGTATGCCTTATTGACATTTGTTATGACCATATAACTGATGTTCTATCATTAATGGAGCTCAATGATTTGTAGAAAGTGAGGCAATTTTTTGTGTACATGACAGACACTATAGTATTGTTGTTAGGGTTGTTATGTTATATACTTTTATCTTTTTTTGTTTTGTTTTGTTGGTTTGGATGTATGAGTAAGGAACCCTATTGACTACTTTTGCCATACACCTCATGTATGATCCCATGGTGTCAAATCTTTTTTGTCAATGATCATGCACAAGTAGTTATGTAACATGTGGTTCTATATCCTCTTACCAGGTTACTTAGACGTATTACCTCATGATACATTTGGAGGATTTCAAGTATGACTCTATGCCTTTGCGGTGATGCATGTTACCTTTGAGCGATGAAAAAGTCATCTTGATAACACTTGTTGAATTATGTCCACCTAGAAGAAATGACTACTGGTAGAAAAATAGTTTGCATGATTTGATATTTGTTTTTTCTTTCAAATCATGCATTTATGACCACACCAGCAGCTTTAATGATGAAGAAATAATTGAAAATGAAAATTGTTCATGATTTTGTAACCATTCTCTTCATATGGTGAGACATACGCGGATAAATGAAAAAGACAAATAGTGGCTTGAATGAACAATTTTCTGTGGCGAGATTGTTCAATGAATATGGTATTCATAACCTTATTGTTTGAACTCAATTTTTTTTGGAATGATAGACATAAATTATCGATGCAATATGGGGATGATGTTGTAGATATCGTATATGTACATGTTAGAAGGCCTCAAGGAAATGGCGGCAATACGACTCATTGATTGAAAGAGACCATTGTAATACTCTATTCTATCATACAACATGTTTGTAAATTCAATCATATTTGAATAGAGCGCATTGTTAATAAGTGAGTCCAATAGGACGTGGTTTTGCAGGTAGTTTCTGCAAGTCTTTCATAGGAACTTCCTCTAACGAGAATGTAGGTGAACTCCACCGTCATGTTAGTGAGAAATCCACTCTATTCATTTGTTGTGCCAGATGATATCATGACATAGTCGAAACAAGGAGGCAAATTCCTGTGATGTTAATATATTATCTACACCTGATGTTCATAACGTCATGTGTCCTTGTATGAATTGAAGACACAAATTTAGCCTGATACAAAACTTATTTGGCCCTACAAATATTTCAGCCGTGGATGTTTAGTCTTCACAGTTTTGGCACACTTGAGTTTAGGACATGCCTGATGGTCTTCTCTCATGTTCTAATATGATATGGCAATACGAAATTACAGAGTATATTTCTCACTGACATCATAGTGAGTCATGTCCTTATACTTTTAATGATTAGTGCAGCTTAATGACACTATTGTCAAGCACATCATTTGTTGGATGTCTCTCGCATTATCAAAGGGAATCAATTGATGCCAAGAATCAGGCATGTGAAGGAAAGATGGACCATCCATCAAGTGAGCATATCTTTGGAAAAACTGGCAGTGGAAGCGGAAGCTGAAACGCGTGGAGCAATGCGAGAACAAACAAGCAAACAAGATGTAATCAAACCACACACAAGCATTCCTCACAAGAGACTCCGAATTTACGTGGAAAAACCCCTCAACGGGTAAAAAACCACGGCACAAAGCGATCTACTATGAATAACAGAAGATTACAGAGATTGACAGCCCACTATCCAGGAAAAACAGAGAAAACCCCAAGTTCTCACACACACACACCTCTCCCCTCTTCCTAATACAATCAGGAAACCTTGGACACCTTAGGATACAACCTAAATCCAGATTATAACTCCTTAAATAAGCAAACTTCGGAAAATAGAAACATCTTGTGCGCTACTGCAAGTTGCGCAAGAAACCTGCGAGCACGTTCGACTGGTCGACCAACCGGCCGGCCAGTACACAGAACAGTCTAGGGGAAAAAATGCCATTACTGCCTCACCACCGACTGATCACCCGACCGGCCGGAGCCTCCTGTAGACCGGTTAGCCGATCGGTCTGGGGCACATGAAATTTGTTCGGGGGGGTCTCCATTGTATTTGGGTTACATCGTCCGATCAGTCGCCCGACCGGTCTGAGCATCCAATCCGTGCATAGTTTGAAGACTACCCCAACACATATATCTATATATGTCTTATTTGTAGGTGTAGGGTCCTTATCCATTTTATTGTAGGATTTCAAGACTCAGCACTACAAAATATTATAAGAGTATACATGTATAAAACAATAGCATGAACTACAAATGATAACTATTTGCTGCTTCTTAAGAACTTAATAAACACTCTTCCATAAAGTGAATTTTAAATTACACTTTTTACGTATATAAATAATGATTGTTTATTTACATGTGTAAATAAAAAACAAACACCCCTTAAAAAGAAATAAAAACACTTTAAAATTAAGGATAGAAGTTACTTTATTTAGAAAATAAAAAATAAAAAAAATTATATATATATATATATATATATATATATATATATATATATATATATATATATATAAACAAACACCCCTTAAAAAGAAATAAAAACACTTTAAAATTAAGGATAGAAGTTACTTTATTCAGAAAATAAAAAATAAAAAAAATTATATATATATATATATATATATATATATATATATATATATATATTACATTATTTATGTACTATGTAACTTTTATATACACTACTACTTCTTATTTTCTAATCCTTTTAACATTATAACTTTAAGAAGGTCATTTTTTAAATAATCATTTTTAATTTATCTCACTTGAAGCTTGCTTAATAACTACATGTTTAAATTAAATTAGGATTTGATAATGATTCTTAATACTTTACCTTATTGTAAAAAATCTATAGATACATTTCTCTCTATTATCAGTCTGTAAAATTTTATTTTTTGATGTAAGACGTGGATCAAACACATTCTTATCACAAATGGACTGGAGAAGCCCAAAGAAAAGTCCATAAAACTCAACATATTTTAACCGGTTGTATTGACCACTTGAAATTCTTACAAAAATTTCAATTTGGTTGCTAGAAATTTCTGCCAATTTAAACAGGTCAAAATCCATTTCAAGGTCGAAAGATCGAGTCGACAGGTCAATGCTTAGAATGATACATCTGTGGGAAATTGCAAATTTTTTTGAACTTACGTGATTTAGTTTTCTTATTTGATTAGGACCATTTTAATACATTTCTAAGGTTTGTTTAGGTTATATAAACTCTCTTAAGCTTATTTTTCATTAACTTTATCAATATTCTTAATAAATTTTTAATTTTTATTGAATTTATCTCATGGATTCAAGATTTTTCTTGTCGATTCAAGGTATTTATCTTCTAAGGAAGGCGGTGATCGACCTCATCATGTTATTTCACATGTCAAGTGGTATTAGAGCTAGGTTTTCCCTCGGGACAATATCTTCTCACGAAGGTTTGGGCAATAATCCCATAGACGGTGCTCTAGGGAATTATCCTCTAACAGCAGCGACTTTTGAGGCGGCGCGTCGGGAGAATCAGCAAGCCATGTAAGGGCTATAGGGTACTTTTAACCGTATAATGGAGGCCATAGGGCAACTCCGTGTTCGTGGCGATGATCTGCCTTCGGTGGGTGCTGGAATTCGCGATTGGGTGGATCAAACAGATCAAGCCTTCAAGAGGAAGGTTGATCTTCCCAGCTTCATTGGCCAGATTCACATTGAGGACTAACTTTTTGAAGTCAAATGCTTCTTCGATTACACGTAGATTCCTAAGGAGAAGAATGGTAAGTTTGTAGCTTATAAGTTGAGGAGCGGTGCTTTGGCTTGGTGGGAACAAGTTCAGCACGAGCAACCTCGATAGATGAATCCGCACGTGGCAGTGGGTGAAGTGACTACTGCAGGCATAATTTTTATAAAACGATGATGATCAGGTACTATTCCAGTAGTCCAAAAATTGACGACAGAATAGCCGATCAATGAGGGGTTGTGTAGAGAAATCCTATTATTTGTTGGCGATGATCTGGTTGAGACGGAGTCGCGACGGGTAGTCAGATTCATCAGTGTTGTATGTGTGGCCCTTGTGGAAATGAGGAACAAACCCAATACTTTTAACGTGAGTGAGCAGTCTCTTATAGTTGTCTGAGGTTTTGTTGAAAAATCTAATAGGTAAGGAGAGATCAATAAATTATAAAAGGAAAAAGAAAAACCCACCAACATCTCAGAGATTGTACAAATTTGAGAAGGTGGAGAAGATTAATACTTTGATTGTAAAAGAAAAAGAGGAAGAGTGACGCAGGGAGGGTGCGATTAGGCCGATCACCGTCTGCCTAATTGGATAAATACCTTGAATCTACAAGGCCTCCGGGAATCCTCTACCAGACATCCTCGGATCTACAAGGGAGAAAGAAGAAACAGAAAATAAATCTAAATAAATTCGTAATAATTAATTAAACGAGAATAAATGTACTTACAATGCTTTAAATAAAAAATTAAACCATAGATAGAAGTTTCAGATTCTAACTCTAACTAAAATACCCTAAAAACCGCAACTTACTATAAATAGTAAACTTACTATTTATAGAAGTCTCTCGATCCTACTAGAACTCATGGTTTTCGGCAAAAAATAAAAAAGTTTTTAAATGGGCCCAACCACGTTGTTTTACTAATTATTCTAAGCCTTTTTCATGTTGGACACAAATTATAAAACCTTACGGATCAAGAGTTATGATTGAGATAAAACTTACTATAAATAGTAAAATTGAAAATAAACTAGCCTAATGATCGTCGATCTGGTTGAATCTCGCGATTTCGGCATGGGCAACCCAGCGTAGTGGGGTTAGTTGGCTTAAGTAGCTCGAGCTACCCCAAAATCATATATTATATGTCCAGAAACTCATTCTGGATCGCGAGATACAACCGTTTCACGGTGCTGATGGTCTGGATCGCTTCCGACTCCGACCAGCCTTTTTTTGGTCCATCTGGGCCATGTAATAGTCGGCGGCTCGCTCTACATCAAAGAGTTCATATACGGCTTAGAAGTTGTAAAGCCAATGTTGAATGAGTCCGTAAACATCCCAGAAGATGTCAAGTCAGTGTTGAAGGAATTAGAGGCGATTATACTCGTTAAAATTTTTGATTACTTGTCCCCTATGTAGTAGATTGGTCTTTCTCAGGTTGAGTATCTCTTCAACAACACGAAGAGTCAATCCGAAGAGTCAATCTATCGACTAGCCCCAGTCAGAGAAGAAGTTAGCAAAGCCTATTGCAAAGAACTATGAAGATGATAAATGTCAGCACCCGAGGTTGAACATATATTGCGAACCAAGTCCATTGAAGAACTCGAACGTGTATTGTGGCCCAAATCCAAAGAAGAACTTGAGGATGAGTTTTTTTTTTTTTTTTTTTTTTTTTTTTTTTTTAAGTGAAGGGATCTGATGTAGGATGTGGATCAAGCACATTCCTATCACAAATGGATCAGAAGAAGCCCAAGAAAAATTGACAAAACTCTATTTCGACCGATCAAAATTTCTATAAAAATTTTAGTTTGGTTGCTGGACAATTTCTGCTAGTTTATACAAGTCAACTGAGCTTCGACAAGTCGAAATTTGTTTCGACAGGTCGAAAGATTGATGCTCAGAACAACGAATCTGCTCAGGTCGACAGATCCGAACTTACATGATTTAGTTTCCTTATTTGATTAGGACTCTTTTAATGTATTCTAGGGTTTGTGTTATATAAATTCTCTTAAACTTGTTTTTCATTAACTTTATCATTATTCTTAATAAAATTTGATTTTTATTGAATTTGTCTCGTGGATTTGAGATTACTCTTGTGAATTCAAGAGCGCCTTATGGATTCAAAGTATTTATCCTCTGAGGAAGACAGTGATTGACCTCATCACGTCGTTCCTTACATCATTTTTCAATTGAATTAATTTTTCATAAGTGCTTTAAAAGTTTTAAAGCTTTTACATACTTCAAATTTTTTATGGAGAAAATAGATCCAAATATAGTGTGAGAACTCATCAATGAAGGATATGTAGTACTTTATGTATGTATGTAATTCTATTGGGCTTGGTCTTCAAACATCATTATGAATAACTTTAAATGGATAGCCAGATGTAATGAAAAACTATGTGAAAAAATAACACTGTCTTTATAAATTCACGTGCCTCACAAATGTGACTCTTATCGTAGGTATAATTAATATTTTAGTGATGAACCTCCTTTATAACATATCTTCAATTCTTTAAAGATTGATGGGGCAATCTCATGCGCTATAAATTGCTAATTTCAAATGAGAATTTTTTATAAGATAATTCCATTGCAAGTGCAAATAATCAATCTACTTTCCTTCTATAAGTAATGATTTATCATCATCCATCAATAGAAGTTCACATACTCTATCACCAAATATGACATTATAGTCTTGATTTACAAGTTGTCCTTCACATTCTTCAATGGTTAGAAACATCAATTCAAAGTATTATTTTAGAATCATAACAAATATAAAGTAGGATCTATCCACTAACGTTTCAAGATGATGATAGATCCATTTTGTTGCTTTGGTCAATCTTATATGTTATTGATAGGAAGCTTAAGATCATCCAATTGGCATGATTTTCACGGCATGTCTTACTCTTAATGTTTTGAATGAATGAATGATTCAAGTTGACAATAGGTCACTACATGTGCCATTTTAAAGGTGATAGGATGTTGCTAGCATCCCATTAAAATTGGGATTAGCATACATCGTGTCGAGTTACGCCAAGTTGAGATAAGTTTTGTTGATTCCAAGCTTGGTCGAGTAAAAACTTTCTTAAGCCCCAGTGACATCTAGTCAAAAGTCGGCTGAGGGTGGTGCATGCACACGTCCCATATCCTATTGTGAAATGTGCAGTTTATTGCCATATGTGGGATTTTTGAAGATGTACAATGGTGCATGTATACATGTGCCACATCCCATTGTGAAGCATCTCACACGTGTCATGTAGATATGCTACATGTGCCATTGAGCATGTTTAAGTGATAGACATGTGCCATCTTACATCTTTTTAAGTGTCATATGTGTACCACATATACCAATATTATTTTAGAAGCAATGTCAAATAACATATGTTACAAATAATCTATTTACTTGAGTCTATTTGAATAGGCCTTGGTTGAACTGAGGTGTTTAGCATAGCACAACATAACTTTGATGATGGGCTAACAGAGGCTCTTCTTGATGAGTTCATTTACCTGATAATGGCCCAGGGCATTTTTCTGGTGACCCCACACTACAGGTGGTCTTGATCCTTTGTGGGACGTTTTGATTAAGGGTGGCAATGGGCCAGGTAGCCCATTCGATTTGACGATCCTGATCTAAGTTTAGGCCAGATTTGGGCCTCGCATGCGTGGCCCAATCAATTTTTGGGTTGAGCTTGGGCTAAGTCATTTTAGCCTGACTGGACCCGACTCGGCCCATCTAACTTTATATGTACATATGTTATATCCTGCAAAAATGCCTTTCTAATCCTTAATTAGGGAACCATCTATCTTGTATGCGGATAGTTGGTTTCATTCCTTTGAAATGTTTATTCTTTGTGCATGTGTGGCCCAGTTGATGAATGGATGGATTAGGAAAATAAAGGGGGAAGTAAAGATTTTATTAATTTTCAGGTTTGGTTAGGCCTTCTGTGTCAGGCTCGGGTCAGGCCTTGGGTCTTAAGTGCCGGGTTGGCCTTGGACCTAGCCTGGTGAGGCCCGAACGTGGCCCATGGCTACCCCTAATTCTGGCAATTGCCGCTTCAATCTTTCCTTGGCATCGCTAACATTTTAGATCCCAGCCGTACGTTGTGGTCTTCCATAGATTCGGTCATAAATGGTGTGAAAATATGAATGTGGATGTGCAAGTATAAAAAATTGTACGTATCTTGTAAGTAACTCAAATTAAACCGTTCAAATTGTGGGCCATTGTTCAGATTGATTATAAGGAAAAAAAAAAAAAAACATTGGATTAATTTTCTAACTTGTCAAACGGAGGACATTTAAATATTTAATGGATGAATGAAATATCTTTGAAAGGATGAAGATATCACGACCCTTCAATTTTCACGGATGGACAGGATTACGGTAAAAGTTCACAACCACTTTAAGTTGCAGTGTCTCACTCACCTCCCAACATGTGGCAGGTAGAACTTCAGCGACCATCCAAACTACCGGACCTAATAGATGGTGCATCACCGAAAAATAACACTATTGAGCAATTCTAACCATCCAATTGGTTGGTATTAAATGGGTGGCTAAATTAAGAAATTTCAGCCGTCCAAATTCGATGGGTATTGAACATCGGACACTGAACCAATGTAGCTCACGTGTGTGAGATCTTAACCATTTATTAGGTGGGCCCAAAGTTACATCCCTTCTATTCAGTCCGGTCCACTCATTTAAGTGGACACACGTAAGAGAAAGATTGACAGTCACAAAATATGACCGATGCTCTACATTTAGCATGCTGTCTGGTCCCCATGATGGGTGGATCACCCTGATTTATGGAGCAAGGCATATCCATGGTGTGTTTGACTCGTTGAATGGCTCCGATCTCTCATGCTTGTGTCGGCATGTGTGCAGTGATTCTCCTCCTTGAATCTCCCCTAGTTAGGAGTTAGCATTCCTCTTCAAGTTCCAACGTTCAAACCAGTAAACTATCTTGTGGTGCACATGTGATCTGACGTGTGATCCCTCAGCAATTTGGATGGTCATGACAAAAAGAGGTAAAATCCACACCGTCCAAACATTAAAACAAGAAAATGCGACAACGTAAAAAACGCCACCTACGCTACCTACTTAAAGCAAAGATATTAAAAAAGTATTTTACATCCCCGTATTGTTGCATGGGAGCCCACTCATCCCACCTAAAAATGTGGGCCCCCCAAACTTCTACAACCCAAGTACAGGTAGTTTTATATGCGGCTATTTTATATCATATTTTAGAGCCCAAGGCCCATGTTTGGCCCAAGATTATCTGGGCCTAAAAAGCCCAATAAACTACCCATCAATTAACAAATTTTGAGGGTTAGGGTTTTTAGAAGCCCAATAAACCATCCAATCCATTGAGAACCTCTCAAAGTTGAGCTTGATCAACGGGCCAAAGCTTCAATAAACTCAAAGTGTCCATTTTATCAGATTTGAGGGGATGACTCGGCCGAGTCAACCCCTCAACTCGACCCAATTTGCCGAGTCTTAAAACCATGGCCCCACACAGGGTGGTTGTTAGAGGCCCATTGGAATATTGGGCCCATCAAGAACTCAAGATCTTGTGAGTGGATCAAGCACTCTCAATATTCAAACATACCTAACCTAACCTAACCTCTGCAAATGCATATCGAGTCAGTGTCCTTTTATTTATCTTATCTCCTCGACCGTCTAAGTTAAAAGCGAAGGTGTAAGCCTTTACAGGCTTTAGTAATTATAGGGTCCGGCTGACCAGCAAATGCATGCTTTTCTGATGGGTTGGATTTCGTGAATGTTGGGGCCATGGTTCTATGATCCAAACCATTCAAATGATGGGCCTCAATATAGATGGGCTATTGCTTAGAAATAATTCCAGGTTAGATTGTTGTAGTACTGTAATAGGTGGCTTTCTTTGGGACTAAATGAGGACCGTTGCTTTACCGTGTACTTGTAGGTCACACTATCAAAGGGTCAGGATCTTCAAATTTGGGAGATCTTTGGGGGACAACCCATCCATGGTGAGGCCCATCATATTCGTCCTTTTGGATCGTCAATCAGTGGGCCCCACGTACACGGAATCCAACTCGTCAGTTAACCATTATTTGCTGATGGGCTGGAGCTGGAATTCTCCTCTCTTTTACTTTAAGGGTACCAAACTTCTCTTTTGGAAGAGTCTGATAAAAAGATGCGAACTACGTAGGCTCGTGGGTTCGGGATTGGGATTCGGTAGTGACCGCTCCACTACCCACCTACTGGTCAATGCTCGAAAAGCTACATGGACGGTGGACCCCACCAAGATGTTGTATTTTATCTATGCCATCCATCCATTTTGACAGCTCATTTTAGCACGTGATCCCAAAAATGATCTCAAGTGGATCACACCCCAGGAAAACAGTGGTGATTGAACATTCACCATTAAAACTTTCTAAGGCCTACCGATATGTTTATTTTCCATCCAATCCATTGATTAGGTCGCACATAATTGGATGAACCGTAAATGCAAATATCATCTTGATCCAAAACTTTTGTATCAAGCTTTTAATGGTAGATGTGCAGTCTTGCTATTTCCTATGGTGTGGTCCACTTAAATTTTGGATTTGCCTCATTCATCTTCGGCGCAAAACTGCTCAATTAGTGAGCTATTACGCACTCTTTCAAGGCTAATTGCTTCTAGGTAATTTTTTTAATTGTCTTTGCACCTTTATTTTCATTATCACTGAGTGGTCATTTAGGGGCCTTAGCTAGTGATTTGGGCCGTTTTCCTATCGATGATGAAGTTTATCCCCCATTATGTCATTGGCTGACATTGACCTGTGTTATTTTGGGGGTGATATTTAGTATTTAGAGTTTATCTTGATTTGGTATCACTCTTGCAGCTCACACGGTAACAATACTTTCCTCCTAGATTCCCAGTCAATTTTCGGAAGAACTAGTTAGCTATGGGCTCAAGTGACATTTCACCCCTAACCATAACTCATCGACTGATTCTTCAATGTTAGTCCTTTCAAACCTTCATGTAGTTTCCCCCAAGCTTCATCCTATATGAGTTATTAAAATGGATGGAAGGAGCGGATAAAACACATAAACGTCATGGTGGAGCCGGCGGAGCTTTTTCCAGCACGGACTGGTACTTAGGTGGGCATTGAGGGTCATACCGAATCCGAGTCCGTGGGTTCGAGGGTGATTTACTGGGCCCACATGCACTTCCCCTCGCGGCTGGGCGTGTCATCCGGATCACGTGGGGGACAAACCCAAGTGGTACATCAGGTGGACCCCACAATGCGATGGCTTAGTCCAAGGCCCCAGGGTGGTCAGGTCATTAGGTGGGCCGCACTTGGATGTGCGTCGTTTGTGCAACTGTTTCAGACCATCCATTGTTTTCTTCATGTGTGGTCCATCTGATAAGTGGATCATGGTGATGTCGGAACCAGGTCATCTAAAAGCTATGGCCCACCTGATGCACGCCTCTTAGTGTCCCATGCCACGTGTCTATCTCTATGGCCTGCTCTCATAAATGTGTGGAGGCATTTACCTCTTCCCTTTCACATGCGCGTGCATTTATATTCCCTCTCGAGTTTCATGCATGCCTAAATGCTTATACCATCGCTGCTCTGTTAGTTTTGCACCCTTAAAAAATGGTGGTGACTCGTCCTCCTAGCATCTGGAGCTCATGTACAGCTATACACACCATCCAATTTAGGGTTCCTTTGTTAATGGATCATACAGTTAAAATAATGCTATGCAAGCAATCTTAACCATCCATTTAATGTCCATCAATGGATGGTTAAAAGTAATGTAGTGAGTGGTCCAAATTAATAGAAGCTATCAGATAATTAATACTATCTTATCACCATAAAATTTTAGTTATCCTCCATCCACACTCGTGTCAGATATTTGAGCGGTCTGATTACTATACAAGTAGGCCATGCGTATATTTTAAGAGTCACCACTATTTTAAAAATGGTTCTAAACTCCTGCCCATTGAAGTACAGCGGTTTTTTTCAACCCCGGGGCAGGCAATTATGTATAAATCGCGTATGCTATGGTTTGCGTTTGCAACTGCTTACTAGATTGTGGCAACTCATCCAACGTACATGTAATATGGGGTGGACAATCTGCACCGTCCAAATTACGGGCTCCATTGTGGATGGCCATTGACCAAAAAACCACACTGATAAACAAGGCCGGATCTATTAGAATGCTTCGTAAGTTAAGCTCAACGTACAACTCAATGTGTCGTGCCCACCATGATGTGTGAATGACATCCAATCCGTCCATTGTGTGCGGGCCCTCATGTTATTATACGAAGATAAAAATCAGGCGGATCAAAAACTCAGGGAGGCCATGCTACAGGATCAGTTGGAATGAGGACACCCAACATTGAAAACCTTCCAGATTATTTATGGGGGCACACTGTTATTTATATGCCATCCAATCCAATCAGAGGATGGGTCCCACCAGGATGAATAGATAATGCGAAAATTAGGCCATTCCGTAACTCAGGTGCGCCTCACCACGAGATTTTAAATGTTTAGGCACGATATTACATGATATGGTCCATCTGACTTTTCGGTCTGCTTGATTTTTTGGGAGGCAAGGATAAAACGAGGAGGCACGGATGATGGATGGATTGGGTGTCATGCACGCATATTGATGGCCCAATACATCACATAGTAAGTTCAGCTCAACCTACCAAAGCTTTGCAGTGGATCTAGCCGCTAAACAAGGAAGCTAACCTCCAATCTTTTGCCATCAAGCGGACGGTTGGATCTGCAGTACAAAGTCAAGGGACAAAATTGGATGGTCAAAATGGCCTGACTAGGAAAATTAGGGCCAACCGTGCCATGATTTGGACGGTTGGATCGAAGTCCATGCCTACAACAGGCAGTACTTTGTGGCAAACGCAAAATGTAGTGTGGCGCATGGGACATATTCTCACGTCCACACAGACATAGAAGTGGACAATCACGGGCATCCATAAAGAACAGAACAAAGAAGAAAAGAGCAAAATTACACATGTATTATATAGTCCAAAATAGCTGTATTTTATCAAAAAGCAACCCAAGGTGGCATTCTACGGTCCAGATTATCCACCTGTGATCCTCCCTCCTGAAACCCGTGAACTCTCCTTCCCGCCAGATTCTTTTCCCACCAATGGAAGCACTGGATAGATTTGGTAGTCAGTGGACCACCCAAAAAGGTAGTCCTCGGGTTCCACCATGGGGCCAACACCTAGTTTTTCAGAGCCATGATGGGACCCAAGAGATCATCCAATCAATTGATCAGGATCGTCCGTTTGGTTGCCCACGTCTCATGGGTGACCAAAAAAGTTTCACTAATTGGATGATCCGGTGCATCTGAAAGTTGGTCATCCTTCCTTTAACCGTCTGTTTTCTAGGGCATGGATTGGAAGGTTATGATTGTTTGATCACATTGATCCTTGAGAACATCAGAATCTATGTTTATCTGGCAAATGGATGGTTCAGAATGTTAATCAAACCTATCTTTCCATTAAAAATCTCAACCGCCCGTTTTATATGCTATTGATCGGATGGTCAGAATCATCCGATCAATGTGAGTTCTGGAAAGTGGTCCGTTAGTTGTGGAATGGACCTAGTGGATAGTCCAGATCCATTGATTGGACTGTCCACGTGTCCTTTGCAGCTAGCAGTATCGTAGCTTCTCTACCTTTTTCACCATAGAAGAAATAGATTTATAGCAGTTCACGTAGAGCTCTCTCTCTCTCTGCATTTGAACTCGATTTCTCTACTTCTCTTTCTTCATCTTCTCAGTCTCTCTGTCTCAATGTTAAAATTTCTATATTCTTCTTGTATTATAGTCCTCCTTCTCCTACATTGCAGCCAAACACTCTGCCACACCAAAGGAATCCAACCCAACAAACGGCCGGGGAAGCCTTTTCCGGCCAATCTGACTAACACCCAACTGGCAGAACAGCAATTCATGAGGTGGGTCAGATTCGTCGGGACCCTCAGACACTCCCTCTTCTCCACTGCAAAGAACAAGCTCTTCCCTTCTTACACTCTGACCGTGGACGAGAACCCATTGGTGGGAGATTTCACGTCGATTCAGGACGCCATCGATTCGCTTCCTTCTATTAACTCAGTGAGAGTCATGATTAAAGTCAATGCAGGAGTTTACACGTAAGTTCATGTATCTGTGGAGCGTTTGGATGCATAAGTGAATCGAATTGTGATAGTTTCCAATAGTTAATAATCAAATTGTAGTGATGTAAGTAGCCCTCGAATTGTAATTGCATTCAATTCAACTTGAACTTCTAATTACCGTAATTACGATTTGGAGGCTGCCTCCACATTAAGAATACCAATTTGGTCACTTGCTCTTTTCCAATCTGATAATCACAATTCAATCCAATAGAACAGTGCATCCGAACGCAGCCTTAGTTCTGTAGAGATTCTTAAATTGGTTTTGACACTCATTTCTTTGCCAAAGAGAACTACGTTTTGTTCCATAGTATTGAATTTTCACGGAGGTGATTAGCTCTGTCTGTAGTTTGTGTGTTGCCATGGAATCCATGTTATGGGAATTGGGTCTCATTCTAAACAGTGAAATTTCATACACATGTTGATTTCATCTTCTATTTTTTTAAATTTTATTTCCGTTAAATGCTTTGAATTTTGTAGAGTATATTTCCTTCTTTTTTTATGTTCATTCTATTGGAAATTATCATGAAAATGGTCCCTTTGGATGAGAAGAATCCAAGACATGGATATGGAAAACCAGGCAAAATCTTATGGGTAGGGAAAGCTACATATGAATCCAATTCAGGTTGTTTGTTTTGTGAGACTGAGTTCGGTGGTAATTTTAAAAGGTGAATGGTCAAATAGCATGAGAGGTCTCACGGATATTGATTTCCAGAAACCGTAATAATTATAATCCGTTTCAACTGTTATGTTTTAGGTCACTAACAATGAAAATGTAGATTTTCATAGAAATCATTTTCATTTATGAGGTTTTCAATGTTCCCAAAAGTAAAGCACTTTTATTACCTGGAAGAGCATAGTATGCTTTTTTACCTTTTGTTGTATCTTTTAGGGCCCACATCAAAGGTGGGGCCCACACAATGAACAGTCCACATCAAAGGTTGGTCCCACATGATGGACAGTGAATATGAGGTTGAACCAAAAAAAATTTGAGGGATAAATACTTAAGTGATGTTGGAAGCAAAATATGGTTTTCTAACTTTTTAGATGACAAGTTCAGTGTTTACCAAAAAGCTTATTTACTTAATAAGTAGAAATCAAGATAAGCTACTTAAGGCATAAGTAGCTTATCTAAAGTAACTTACAATCCAAAGGCCCCCCTTGGAGAATTGGCATCCACCCCTCCTTTGTTGATAGATACACAATTCTCTTTCCACTTTGGGCAACACAACAGTACTACTTGGATTACAAAAAGCAGAGGTTAAGTATGAAAATCCACTGATGGTATTCCTATCTATCCGGCCCATGCTGATAAGCTTTTCTTTTTTATTTTTCGTGGTTCCAAAACGTTGAATTTTGATAATTAGCATGGCGCCAGGCGGGCTCTATCTTCCTACTGTGGAAATGAACTCGACTCGCCTAACTCAAATCATGTCTTTACATGTATAATTACAAATCATGGAACTTCGTGATGCTGCCTCATCTATTGCATAACCCTACTAAAGGAAGGAAGAAATTAAGCAACTTGGCATCTTGCCATTCTAACCCGCAGCAGGAGAACTGCACGAACTAAACAGGACTGTTCTACTCGGTCCTTGGGAGGGGCCCCTCCTTCCACTCCACCTTATTGTGCCAATCAATTAGGGTGTGGGTAGATAGTCTCTCCTTTCTTTTTTATTCTCTAATTGGTAAAATATGAATTGGGTTTGATTCGAAATCTGAAAAATTTCAGGGAGAAGGTGAATATTCCTCCATTTAAAGCTTTCATAACGATTGAGGGGGCAGGAGCAGATGTGACAGTAGTTCAATGGGGAGACACAGCTCAGACATTAGGGCCCAAAGGGCAGCCCATTGGGACCTTCAATTCTGCAACATTTGCAGTAAATTCCCCCTATTTCATAGCCAGAAATATCACTTTTAAGGTAAAATGAAAGGAAAAGTACTAAATGAAGTTGTATAGTTCATATGACATTTTTAGCTACATTAATTGATACAAGTGATGTTGAATTTCTGTTATTGGGCTGTGCTTTCTTTTCCCAGCAAGAAAGAAATGAAAAGCTATACTATTTTGGGATTCGTTTTTGAAATCCATATGCTTTTCTCAATCAGATCAGCATTTGTGATGATTTCCTTGTTTTGTCATGCCATCCTCTTTTTGGAGCCATATGCTATTTTCAATTGGAATAGAATTCATTAAGGTAGTTAGATATTACAGAGATGAGAAATGTGAAGGCCAAGCACAGAGGTGCACGTGTCCGACAATCAGTCCATCGCGGGCTACATTGTGGATGTGGCCTAGTCGAAAAGTAAGGCTGGTCTTCTCATCAGGTGGGCCACACTTTCTGCAATGAGTGTGGACTGTTGGTCCTTTTTTTTTATCACCCACTTCTTTTCTGTACTTGGGTGGCCTGCCTAATGGGGAGACAAGCCTATCTTTTGGCCAGGGCACATAACCAGCCGTGCCTGCCCAATGAATGACCTAGATTTGCATGAATGTGCCCAGCAGGCACTTGGGGCAGCGAGTATAATTAGCCTTAGCAGGATTATGACAAAGATTTATCAACCCCTCTTAGTATGATTTTCATAAAAGAAGGTCATATTCTTCACTATTTCATGTTTTCCGTTCTGGATTTTGGTTAGAGAACTGATTCTGAGAATGTTCAATTATTCTATTTGCATTGGCAGAACACAACCCCAGTTCCAGCACCAGGGGCAGCAGGAAAGCAAGCTGTTGCATTTAGAATATCAGGAGACACAGCAGCCCTTCTAGGCTGCAGATTCTTGGGTGCGCAGGATACACTCTACGATCATCTGGGTCGGCATTACTACAAAGATTGCTACATCGAAGGGTCCGTAGATTTCATCTTTGGAAATGGGCTCTCACTGTTTGAGGTAAACAAATGGTTTTTCCTGTAGTTTGTGTGCTGTTCAAGAAAAGAAAGAGAGAATGCTTTCTTCTTTTCAAAATCTAAAACATAGCATATGCAGTCAAAGTTTCTTTCGGTTAATCAAGAATTTTGGAATTTCTACTCTTGGAAGAAATTCCAATATTCTTGATATGGTTAGTACTTCATTTTTCGTTCTCATTCTGCCTCTTGTCCAAACAGTACCTTAGGGCACGTTTGAATGCAGAAGTGAATTGAATTGCAAACATTCATTTTAAATGAGAGGAAATGATATGAGTGGAATGACTTCCCAAGTAGTCATTTTGAGGAAGAGCTATTAGACTGCAGTTACATCCCTTTCTAGTTGAACTTGAAAGCAACTAAATTGCAATTTCATGCCCATTCCTTCACTATCATGCCAAAGAAAATTGCAGTTCCTTCAATATTCAATGTATTAGTCATCCCTTCCATCAAATCAGTGGATGCCTGCCAATCAGAACCATCCAATCATTGGGCCACCACTTGAGATTGTAACAATTCGAGACTTCTAACCATCCAATCAATAATCCTGATTTAGGATTATAAAAATAGATATGTGCAACAATTTGTAAAAAAAACAATTCATTAGAAGGTTTGGTTCGTTGTGGGTTTTCAGGTGAGGTTCATTCATGAAATGACCCATCACTTAGATAATCTGAATCAATGAGCATATGCACCTGCTTTGATGTTTAAGGAGAGAAGGTTATACACCTAATCCATCATATTCTTTTCTTTACTTAAAGAGACCAATTAAAATTGAGAGTTGCTCATCCAACCAGTCGGGCCACTAATCTGCTGTCCAACCAACGCAAAGTTTCCATCCGCTCATATTCATGCAACATCCAACCCATCCAAAAAATTGCCCCACCATTAGGTGGGCAACGCCTTTATATATATATATATATATATATATATATATATATATATATATATATATATATATATATATATATATAATAATAATAATAATAATAATAATAATAATAATACCAGTGTCTATGTGGTGGCCTACCTAATTAGTGAACCAGGCTAATTTTTGCACCAGATGGTCCTCATAGTGGGCCTAACCTATTGGATGGGTTAATGTCATGTACTCATGATGGTTTGGAACTGATTCGCCGGTCCCATCAGATGTAGCTTAATAGTCCAACTGATTGGTTTTGAGCATTTCTCACTGAAAATTGATATTTATTTATTTATCTTTATACTATTGGCAGGGATGCCATGTGAATGCAATTGCTCAGAACTATGGAGCCCTCACTGCCCAAGGAAGGAATAGTGCTGTGGAAGATACAGGATTCTCATTTGTGAACTGCAAGGTAACTGGATCAGGGGCCCTCTACTTGGGGAGGGCTTGGGGTTCTTACTCTAGGGTGGTCTTTGCCTCCACCTACATGGACAACATCATCATCCCAACCGGCTGGTACAATTGGGGTGACCCCACCAGGGAAACGTAAGTTAAATCTCTCTCAAATGGATCAGGTGGGACACTGGTTAAAAATGGACTGATCAGAACATCCTAGCCATCTGATCATGGCCGCCTATACATTATTATAGTTGACTTCAGTAATTAGGGTATTATTTATGCACCTGATGCTCTGTTACTAAGAAATGCTTAATACACCTTATGAGGTGGCAATGGATCAGTTTGGGGTCAGCCCAAGCCCAACCAGTTAACCGAAAGGTCAAAAATTCACCCGCGACACATTGCCCTGTGGCCCGACCTGACTTAAAATTCTTCAACCCAAGCCTAAACTGACACAGGACTCAACTGAGCCGACCCGGCACAACCACATTTCTAAGCTGACCCTAACACTCACTAGATGGACTTTGCCACAAAGCAAGCTAACCTTGATTTGAAGTACGTCTAACTCGCCACTGTTTTGAAGCTTCTGTATCCGGCTTGATCATAAAAAGAGTAGGCCCATTTATTAAATGGGTTTGAACTTCAGTCCTGCGCCCTACGGATTCATAGGATAGGCCTTGGACCAGCAGTGGGCGTTGATAGAAAAGCTTTAAGAACAGACATATGCTTGGATTGTTCTATAATCAGGCCTTAAATCAAGTCCCAATACTAACCTATGGGCCTAAAAAAATTGTCTCAAGCCCAGCCTATTGCCACTTACTGAAATTCATATGTATTTTCTATTACAGGACTGTGTTCTATGGGCAGTACAAATGCATTGGGCCAGGTGCAAACTATGCAGGAAGAGTTCCATGGTCAAGAGAACTGACAGATGAGGAGGCCCAGCCCTTCATCTCCCTAAGCTTCATTGATGGAACTGAATGGATCAGATTATAGTGATACAATAAACCTCATTGCTATATGAGAAATCTCCATTTGTTTTTAAATACAAAAGAGAGCAAATGAATGTATGCAATTCCCTTCTCATATCAATAAAAATCATTGGTTATTTTGTACCAAAACCACACCATCACACTACCATATTACAATTTACGCCCGTTAAAGTACACCAAACATGCCACACCAAGCAAAAACACAATCAGTGGAGATTTTAGCACAAAGAAAACTCAAAGAAATAATCTAGTTCTAGCCATGTTGATATCAAGGCATGAGGAACATGCTAGGTAGGCTCCACCAGGGATATGTGAGGTTGTCAACGGGCCCAGCCCTCTCCAAGTCCAGCCTGCAAACTAAAATATAGGAGTGAACCCAGCCTAGGCCCATGACAGGCTGAACCCAACAACCTACTTCTGTGCAAGATCTGCTCTGTTAATTAACTTTGCCACGCCATGTGTGATACATGACAAAAACGCGTTTGAAATGTTAAATGTGCTAAGCCAGGCTGGGCTGATGGACCCTTAAACAAAGTCTGCATCCGGCTCAATTATTAAACATGTATGAACTTTAGGCTTGGGCCCTTCCATGAGGCCTAGTATTCCAGCCCAAGCCCATCCTGAAAGCCCAATTGGCTATCCTAGCCCATTTACAACCCTAGCTACGGGGTGCCGGCCTTCAGCAGTATTGAACTTAGGTGAACACCCTGAGCCGTGGGTGAAGATAACCTGGTTTCAACATTGAGGTCTTGGTATGGATTCTCAACTGGGCGTAGCTAACATTATCGTGTGACTAACAGTAAACTTAGGTCATGCAAAACCCTTCGGACAAGTCCTTAGTGGCCACCTGTAAAGTAATGTAGACACATCTAATAGATAGAATAGTCAAACTAATAGAATGTTATGAGCAGACCCACTTCAAATGGGTCTGACATTATGATGTCAGCTCGATAAGACCTTTCTCTTGTCCAAAGCTGATCTTGACGTAGAGATGGTTGAGCAATCAATGAGCTTCCTTGCACATGCCACCTACCGGTCCCACCCAAAGGAATGAAAGGATTGGTAGCGATGACTCGGAATGACTTATCTTTCAGATTTGAAGGGCCCGTTTGGATACCACCAAATAAGTTACTTTTTTTGCTGATGGCAGCAGTTAAGTAACTTATTTGAGATAAGCTAGTTTGGTTAATAAACCATGATCATTACTTGTTGAAAATCAGGTAAGTATTTTAGCATTTTCTTTTTTTGCTTTTCTACTTTTTCACCACCGACTGCAACAAGAGGTGCTTGTCCATAGTTGTAAAAGTGCTGATTTTCATGGCAACTGCCCAACCCACGTTGACCATCCAGCTTGCTGGGCCCATTGTGATATATTCGATCCACGCCATCCATCTAGAATGGATGTGAGTGGGGCAAGCATGTGAGGCAGATGTAAACCCCAGGTGGACTCCACATCAAGAAGTAGTAGTGATAATGATGACACCATTGAAACCTCCTTGGCCCAATGTGATGTGTTTTACTCATGCCATTCATCTGTTTTTCCAACTAGTTTTGAATGGCCCACTGGGTAGTGGGGCCACATGTTGTGCACATGAAATCCACACCGTCCACCCTTGTTGGTCCATCCCAAAAATGAAACAGAATCCAATCTCAAATAGACCGCGCCTTAGGAAACAGTGGTCATTGATGCCCACCATTGGTTGGCCCTAATGATGAGTAGCCCATATCTGGAGTAGCTAAAGGCAGGGCGAGATCGATCACCGTCTCTCTCAGAAGATAATCAATCCGAATCCACGGATCTATCGAGCAAACAACTCAATCTTGCTTGATTTCTCAAGGGGCAACTCGAAGAACATGAGCCAAAACAGAGAAAACTCTGAAAAATTATATTAAAAATCTTCAATAATCCTTAGAAATAAAAATAACACTTCATTTATACTAACCGAACCCTAAGCTTCGAAGCCTATGTGTCCTACTTGCAAAAGGAAAGAAAAACAACTCATAAAACTGAAAAGGAAATTAAAAATAGAAAGTTCGTGGGAGTTTTTGGGCATTGGCCGACCGGTCGGAAACAGATTAAAACAGTTCAGAGAGTTCAACAACTCTCTGGAGGCAAAGCTCGACCGGTCATGAACGGTCGGAGTCGGTCGATCAAGATGCACGACCGATTAGACGACCAGTTCGGTTTTAGCCCAAACAGTCTAGAGAGCTTGGACTGTTCTCCAGATGGCTCCGACTGGTCGGCTGAGGTATTTTTCTAAGTGGTCTTCATTGTTTTCCACCCTTTCTTGGTGGTCTTCCGTTGGTCCTTCTCTTGGTCTAACCTCATCACGTAGAGGTCAGCCACACCCTCTACATCAATATCTAGGGCGGGCCCTGCATGATGGACGACCCACATTAGAGGTGGGCCCCACATTTGGGATGATCCACATTAAAGGTGGCTCCATATGATAGGCGATGGATATTGATGGTGGGACCACTTGATGAATGACCAACATCAAAGGTGGGCCCTACATAAAGAATGGTGCAAATGACCCACATCCAAGGTAGGCCCCACATGATGTATTTCCCACATCAAAGGCAGGGCCCACAACCAAAAATCCACACCAAAGGTTGGCCCTAAATGATGGGTGGTAGATGTGCAGGGACTAAAAGACTTTGATCAATGATGTTGGAGACAAACATGCTTTTCTACTTTTTGGTTGATAAGCACGTTCTTTACCAAACATATTTATTTACTAATTAAGTAGAAACCAATATAAGTTACTTATATGATAAATTACTTATATGATAAGTAACTTACAATCCAAACGGACCCAAGGGACTTGTCCTTAGGACTTATTTTAGTTGGTTGCTGCATGTTAGCTCGAGGTGAAGGATTTAAGGACGGATTTATGAAATGGATGAAGTTAAAATCTCTCATGTTTTTGTTTTGCCGATGAATTGTTAATTATATGCCTATTTCTCACCTAAAAGTCCATGGATTTGGTTCAAATCCAAATCACAGATAAACTCAAGAGTTTGGCAAATACGGTTGGATAGTAAGTTACTTTGCATAAGTTACATATAGCTCAAGTAACTTACCTTGGTTTCTACTTATTCTATAGATAAGTATGTTTGGTAAACAACATACTTACCAACCAAAAAGTAAAAAAAAAAAAAAAAAAAGTTCATTTGGTTTCCAACATCACACCCTCAAGTTTGTCCTGTCTGCCCTTAATAACCACCATCCATCATGTGGGCCAAAAGCAGGGCCTGCCTTGGATGTGGGTCATTCATCATTAGGAGCCAACCTTCAATGTGAATTGCTCTCTTGTGGCCCGCCTTTATATGGGCCATCTATCGTGTGGGGCCTACCATCAATGTTATTGTACATCACGTGGGGCCCACCTTTAATATCCATTGCCTATCATGTGGATCCCATCTTAGATGTGGACTGTCCATCATGTGCGCTCCACCTCAACGTAGGTCATCCATCGTATGGGGCCCACCGTCAAAATAAATTATCCATCATGTGGGCCCCACCTTCAATATCCACCGCCCATCACATGGAGCCCATCTTTAATGTGGATTGTCTATCATATGGGCCCCACCTTCAATGTAGGTCGTCCATCATGGTGGGCCTGCCTTGGATGTGGGCTATTCATCATCAGGGGTCAACCTTTGATCTGGACCATCCATTATGTGGGGCCCACTTCCAATAACCACCGCCCATCACATGCAGCCCACCTTTGATGTCGATTGTCCATCGTGTAGGCCTACCTTCAATGTGGGCTATCAATTGTGCTGTGGATGTAGGCCATTCATCATTAGGGCCAACTTTTGATGTGTACTGCCATTGTATGAGGCCCACCTTCAACGTCCACCAGCCATCACATGGAGCCCACCTTTCATGTGGACTGTCCATTGTGTGCCCCCCTTCAATGTCGGTCATCCATCATGCAGGTCTTGCCTTGGATGTGGGCTATTCATCATTTGGGCCCAACCTTGATGTAGACCATATATTATGTGAGCCTATGTTAATATGGGCTATCCATCATGTGGGGCTCACCTTCAATGCAGACCATCCACAATGTAGAGCCTCCTTTGATAATGACATCCACAAGATGGAAAGACAACGGAGAAAGGTAGAAAGGTAAAATGTTAAAAAGCAAGAACAAAAATCTTATAGTGAATAATAACTTCCATCACATGGGTTACTTTTACAATGACATTTACCAAACTAGCTTTAAGTTGAAAAAAGTAACTTAATATAAGTTAAAAGTAATTTATTGGGCAGCATCCAAACAGGCTCTTAAGTACTAGCTTAAGTTGAAAAAAGTAACTTACTTAATATAAGTTAAAAGTAATTTATTGGGCAGCATCCAAACAGGCTCTCAAGTACTATCTGAAAAGTAAAAAAAGTTGTCTTTGCAGTAAATATTTATACTCGCTTTGATTTGTAAATTGGTAATCAATTAAGGGATTCACTTAATTTGGCAATGTAAATTCATGAATTTGACAAGTTCACATATTTGCCAAATCCTTGTTCTCACCACCTTAAAAGGTGAGACGGGGTCTTTTAATTCAACAACCCAGGACACAATCCAGAAAGAACTACTTATTGGCACTCTTCAAAATCATTTGTAAATTGGAGGATGCAACCATTAATAAAAAAGATAAAAAATTAATATTGTTTTTCTCTAAGGACTTTTAAATCCTCCTGTCCAACTGCCAACTGCCCCAAAAGTGGGATCTGCTGTTGATTTGCCAAATTCCTGAAATCAGATTCATTTGTATGTAGAATCTTGTGGCTCACCTAAATTTTAGAATGTTTTGATTTCTTATAAGTCCCCCGATGGGACAGACCCGATGACCAGGTTGGATTACATATAGACAATAAGGTAGACTGTTGAGCTCTTAATTGTACATATTCTAACCCCAATTCATCACTCATTATGCAAGGTTTTCATGATTTGTAGACTAGTCTAATGCATGGATATGTGATTGTAGGAATGAGAGAGAGGAATCATCAAAGAGAGACTTAAAGACACTATTTAGAAGCAAAGAAGATCAAAAGACCGAGTGTCGAAAAATGAAAGAAAGAAGTCAAAGAAAAGAAAAAAGAAAGCAGAAGAGAACACCCAAGACCGGTCGTCCAACCGGTCAGCACATTCAACAGAGGGGCCCTGCAGCCATAGCTCTCTGGACTATCTAAGACCGGTCGTGCGACCGGTCGTCCACTGCTGCGACCGGTCATACGACCGGTCCTTGAATTAATTTTCTGGGGTGAAAAATCCCAGAACTCTCTGGACACTTTCTGCGTTTTTTAGACCGGTCATGTGACCGGTCGTCCAGTAGCTTAAACCGGTTGTGCGACCGGTCGTCTGCGTAATGAGGCGTGTTCTACAAGTCCCGAAATTTGCTGCGCACTGCGTACTCTTACGCAATTTCTGGAAGATTCTGATGCTGCGGAGCCTCCCCAATATAAAAGGACACCTAGGGATCGTTCCTATGGTATCTTAGAAGAGTTTGAGCAAGGTGGGAGGCGGCGGAAGTGGATTTCGGAGTTCCACAACTCCTTCTAGTTTGTTGCTATTTTTATGTTTTTCTTAGTTGTTTCATGTTTCCTTGGATCATGAACGGCTAAACCTCTTAGCTAGGGCTAAGAGGTGAAGCTTGTAATGAATCTAAGATGTTTTCAATTCGTTTAAGTTGGTTTTAAAGTTGGATTTCATGTTTATGAACAATGGTTTGAAGTTAATACAAGTTCCAAGTAGTTTTTCTTAGTCTTATGATGACTCATGGATGTTTAGGAGAATTGCTTGAGTTCTTAATTGCTGTGTGCTAGTCTAGACCTGTATGATCCGAGGAATTGGAGTACGCTCTAGTACTATGATCTTCATGTGGGAACTTCCTACCAAAGTTCTACTTTTCTGAATTTCTGTGGTATGTATGGGACTATGTATATGATTTGAATCAAGTTCAAACCATAATCTAGCTTTGTCTTGTGACAGGTAGAGGTGGGCAACGATCCGGGCCGAGCCGAGTTAGCCCTAGTTTGGTTTGGTTTGTTTCTGGACCACCGCAGTTTGTGGATCGGTTTGGTTTGGGTTTCGGGCCGACCCATGCGGCCCGAGTTTGGTTTGCTCCAGAAAAATCTGGTTCGAGCCGGGATCGGCTTGGTTGAAAATTTCGAACCGGGCCGGCCGAGTTCAAATAGACGGTGGCTCTTTTTTTCCTTATTCACTTAAATAGAAAAGAATTTAAAAAGTTAGAAAAATAAAAGTTCAAACATATCTTACTATATGATGTTTAACATCCTCCAAAAGAGTGCACCTTCAAAATAGACATGTAAGAGTATTTTCCAAACAAAAGTACCCAAGCATAATTTTACAAGTGCAAGGAAACAGTGTGCATTCATGTATATGTATGATGTATTATCCATGTCATCATGTATATGTATTATGTATTATCCATGTCATCCATCTGTTTTACATATCATTTTAGGACATGATCCCAAAATGGAATCATATCCAAAGCTCAAGTGGATCACACCACAGGAAACAGTGTGCTTATAATCTACGAGCCGAATCAAACCGAGCTAAATCAAATTGAGCTTCGAGCCGAGCCGAGCCGGAACTACCCTAGTTTGAGTTTGGTTTGTTTCTTCAAACGAGCTTGACTCGGAGACTTGGTTTGGTTTGAACTTCCATTCAAACCAATCCAAGCCGAGCTTTTTCAAACCAATCCGAGCCGAGCTTTCGAGCTAGCTTGGTTTGTGCCCACCTCTAGTGACAGGCCTTAGTGATGGTTATGATTAAGAACTTAGTCTATTGGAATTGGGACTGACTTATGCAATTGAGTATGCTCGTCCTAGCTTGCATTGAGTGAATCATGTATATTGGTTTTACATATGGCAGATTGTTGGTTTAACTGCTCTATCATCCGACTAGAAAGATCTTAATTTCGATTCTAGTTGAGAAAGTGAGAAACCACCACGAATTGAGCATCAAGGATTGCTACAAGTGGATCCTTAAACCCCTAGTGCCTTTTTATAATTGTTTACTTCAGTTTAAGTTCAAAGTTGTTACTTATATCAATCTCCTACAAATCTGGTTGTTAGCTTCTCAATAGAAACTATTTGATGTGTTTGTGAATTCCTACATAAGTCCCTGTGGATTGACCTCGGTCTTACCGAGTTTATTACTACATCGCAACCCTACACTTGGGGAAGCGAACATAGACCCCATATTCCATTTGGAAGTTTTTGTGGTCCGTGTTACCTTCCCAGCAATCCTCATTCTTCTTTTGTGCAGCCCATTTAGGTTATGGATCATGATGGATTTTGAGATAGGTTGGCAATGTGTTGAGCCTGTTGGGATGAGTCTTCAAACTTGGCACGAATTGGGTGCTCTAACTGGCCGGACAGCGTGACCCAAGTGCAGTTGAAGAGCTCCCCCATGGACAGATTTCTGTGGTGCTCAGACCGGTCGGCCGACCGGTCATCAGTGGGCTCCGACCGGTCGGATGTGAGGCAGTGTCGGTTGGAACTCCCTGGACTGTTTTTTGTGAAGGCCGACCGGTCGGCTGTGCACGCGGAGTTCTTGCGCAGTCCGTAGTACTGCGCAAGGTGTTTCTATTTTCAGATTTCTTCCTATTTAAGGTGTTGTAATCCGACTTAGAGCGTAATCCTAAGGTGTCCAAGGTTTCCTATTCGTTTTAGGAAGAGGGGAGATGTGTGTGTGAGAGAAAACTTGGAGTTTTTTTTTTGTGTTTCCTTGCTTGTGGGCTGTCAAATCTCTGTAATCTTCTGATATTCATAGTGGATCGCTTTGTGCGGTGGCTTTTTACCTGTTTCGGGGTTTTTCCACGTAAAATTTGGAGTCTCTTGTGGTGAATGCTTTTGTGTGATTGATTACATCTTGTTACTTGTTTGATTTCGCATTGCTTCATGTGTTTGGCGTTCCACTTCCGCTGCCGGCTTTTCCCAACAAGTGGTATCAAAGCGAAAGTTGGGGTGGAGTATATTCGAATCTGAGACGAGAAGATGGGATCGAGCGCAAGGTTCGATATAGAGAAGTTCTTTGGGAAAAATAACTTTGAGCTATGAAAGGTGAAGATTGAATCCTTCCTGGTTCAGCAAGGGCTTAATGGAGCTCTTGGAAAGCGACCCGAAGCTATGAAAGACGATGAGTGGACGAGGCTCGACAAGAAGGCTAGAACCTCAATCCTGTTAAACCTTACGGATGATGTTCTCTATCATGTCATGAAGGAGAAGACTGCGACTGAAACGATGGCGAAGCTAGAGAAAGTTTATGCCAAGAAATCTATAAAGAATCGCATGTATGTGTTGATGCAGTTGTTCACCTTGAGGATGGCTGAGGGAACTAAGGTGGAGGACCACCTGAGCACGTTCAATAGGTTGGTTTGCAAGTTGGTGGAGATCGATGAACCGATGAAGGATGAGTACCAAGCATGCATCATGTTAAATTCTCTTCCAGATTCATATGAGTCGTTCAAGGACTCTGTGTGCACAGGGAGGGAAACCATAAGCGTCGAGACCGTTATCTCAGCCCTCCAGTCGAAGGCGATGAGAAAGAAAAGCGGTGACATGGCTTCTCGTTATTCCTCAGAGGCACTGGTTATGAGGGGAAGAAGTTCTGAGCATGGAGGATATTCGAAATCGGGATCGAGGGCCAAGGGCAAAGGTAAGTTTAAAGTGAAGTGCTGGAATTGTAGCCAGGAGGGCCACATGAGAGGGGATTGTCAGAATCCCAGGTTGAGGCAAGAGAAGTATGAAAATTCTTCTGGAGATGGACCCAATACCGTAGAGGACGGTGGCGATTTTAGTGAAGTTTTGATTATATCTGGTAAGGAATCTTATGGTAGTGAGTGGATCCTTGATTCAGGGGCTTCATGTCACGTTTGTCCTGACCGGAGTTCATTCACGACATATAGGGAGTATGGTGGAGATTCGGTGTTTGTGGGAGATGGAGTCGCTCATAAGGTTGTGGGTGTTGGTACTATGCACATCAGGATGTTCGATGGGGTCGAACGAGTCCTGAAAGATGTGAAGCACGTTCCCAAGATGAAGATGAATGTGATTTCTCTTGGTGCACTCGAGGCGAAAGTGTCCGTGTTTATCGACCGCGATCGTTGTTGTGAAGTGATGAAGGGGGCACTCGTGTGTATGAAGGCACGGAGGTGTGAGCATCTTTACATGTTAATTGGGAGCACCATTCACAGTTGAGGTGCAGGAATGGCGGTGAGATCCACGGTTGCTCATATGTGGCAGGTGCCCAAGGGCCACATGAGAAGGGCGGTAAAGGGCGTGAATTTACAATGATAGGGTCGATGGTGGCTGGAGAAGCGGTGGAGCTATGATTGAAGATGAGATGACGTTGCAAGGATGTGTTGATTCAACGTTTGAAGCCTCGGTGGAGTTTGTTGGGATGAGTCTTCAAACTTGGCATGAATTGGGTGCTCCGACCGGCCGGACAGCGTGACCCAAGTGCAGTTGAAGAGCTCTCCCATGGACAGATTTTTGTGGTGCCCAGACTGGTCGTCAGTGGGCTCCGACCGGTCGGATGTGAGGCAGTGTCGGCTGCAACTCCCTGGACTATTTTTTGTGAAGGCCGACCGGCCGGCTGTGCACGCGGAGTTCTTGCGCAGTCCGCAGTACTGCACAAGGTGTTTCTATTTTCGAATTTCTTCCTATTTAAGGTGTTATAATCAGACTTAGAGCGTAATCTTAAGGTGTCCATGGTTTCCTATTCGTTCTAGGAAGAGGGGAGATGTGTGTGTGAGAGAAAACTAGGAGCTTTTTTTAATTTTAAATCTCTGTAATCTTCTGATATTCATAGTGGATCGCTTTGTGCCGTGGTTTTTTACCCGTTTTGGGGTTTTTCCACGTAAAATTCAGAGTCTCTTGTGGTGGCTGCTTTTCTGTGATTGATTGCATCTTCTTACTTGTTTGATTTCGCATTGCTTCACGTGTTCGGTGTTCCGCTACCAGCTTTTCCCAACAGAGCCTAGTCCTTTTGAAGAGGCCCAGCTAGGGACCATCTAGGTCATGGATCATGCTAGATCAGATGAGGTGTTCACAACCCATAGAAGGATGCTTTGCACTAGCTACCAACCCATCTGCCACTAAAAAAATTTGATTATTGTGTGATCATGTGGCATCCGCGGTGTATTGCCTGCGACCCGTTTGACTAACTCGTGTTAAAACATGACCTTGAGGCAGATCCAAAACTCAAGTGGGCCACACAATTGAAAATAATGGGGATTAAAGATCCACCATTGAAACATTAGTTAGGCAACGGAGGTTTTAGATTAATGTAGGCATTTCCCTCTCCACTTTTCCCTATGTGATGTAGGACAGGTCGCTGACTATTTCATGGCCCAGATGGAGCAAAAGAAGACCGGATGGGGCCGAAAGTGATCCGGACCGTCAGGACCGTGAATCGGTCGTATCTCACAATCCGGAATGAGTTACGGGACGTATAATATATCAATTTGGGGTAGCTCGAGCTACTTTAGCCAACCAACCCCGCTACGCCGGGTTGCCCAACCCGGAATCGCGAGAATCGACCGTATCGACGGTCATTAGGCTAGTTTATTTTCATTTTTACTATTTATAGTAAGTTTTAATTCGATCATAACTTTGCATCTGTAGGGTTTTAGAGTTAGTGCCCAACATGAAAAGGGCTTAGAATATTTCGTAGAACAACGTGGTTGAGGCCGTTTGATAACTTTCTATTTTTGGCCGAAAACCAAGAGTTCTAGTAGGATTGAACGACTTCTATAAATAGTAAGTTTACTATTTATAGTAAGTTGCGTTTTCTAGGAGTTTTAGTTGGAGTTGGATTTTGATACTTTACCTAGGGTTTAGTATCCTATTTATATGCATTGTAATTCCGATTATTCATTCAATTATCAATAAATCAATTATTCAGAATTTATTTCCTCTTTTTTTCTTTTATTTCTTCTCGTGGATTCGAGAAACTATCGGTTAGGGAGACGGTGATCGACCTACCACGTCCTCCCTGCGTCATTGGTATCAGAGAGAGGTTTCTTCCTCAGGACGATGGCCTCTAATGAAGGGTTGGATTCTCATCCTAAGGACGGTGCTCCAAGGGACTATCTAACGGCGACAGCCTTCGAGGCAGCATTCGAAGCAGCACGACGGGAGAACCGGTTGATCCTGCAAGGTATACAGGCGACCCTTGACCAGATTGCAGCATCGCTAGCTCCTCTTCGAGCCCAAGGCAAACAACAACTACCAACAGTTGTTATACGAGACAATCCTGTTGTCCGTAGAGCACCCCAGGTGGATAACCGTAGGGTTACGCCAGACGATTCAGAACCAAGCGACGACGAGGTCGAAGACATGTTCGTACGACGACCGGCGCTAGGGAATGAGCGTGTGGAACGAGCAGAATGAGATTATCGGGGCAAAGCTGATCTTCCCAGCTTTAATGGCCTACTTCAAATAGAGGAGTTCCTCGACTGGCTGGCAGAGGTCGAGCGATACTTCGACTATATGGACGTGCCGGACGACAAGAAGGTAAAACTAGTTGCATATAAGTTTAAATCCGGTGCTTCAGCATGGTGGGAAAACCTACAGGTTTCTCGCGCCCGTCAGAATAAGACACCCATCCGAACATGGCCTCGGATGAGACAGCTTCTTAGAGCTCGATTCCTCCCTAACGACTATGAACAAATTTTGTTCCAACAATACCAAAATTGTCGTCAGGGAAATAGAACCGTAGCCGAATATCTTGAAGAATTCCAACGATTGGCTACACGGAATAATTTATCGGAATCAGAGGCACAACAAGTATCACAATTCATTGGTGGGTTGCGATTTGCAATCCAGGATCGAGTCCAGATGCATCCAGTTTGGACGTTGAGTGAGGCCAACCAATTGGCCACTCGAGCAGAAACACAGTTGTCACGGCCCCCTGCTCGACCCTATCCGGCAACACGAAATCCCAACACCGGACCCACTCAAGATACAACGTTAGCCAAAGGTAAGGAGCCTATAGGAGGGCGTCCTCAACCTCCTACGGTCACGAACCGGGACTGGGGAAGCGGTTCCTCAAGACCTCAACGTACAGCTCCCACTACAGCGGGTTCCAGCAGGATCCCTGTGGACCCTCGCCGATTTTTCGCGCTCCCCACACGACGTTCTTCTCCCTTCCCCTTTGGAAGAAGAAGAAGAAGAGGTGCGTGAGTGCGAAATCGCCGTTTGTGCCACTGGCTTGCCTCGTTCTCGAGGGCTTCGTTTGGTTGTCGTATTGAGCTGGATGTGTTTAAGTGAATTTATATAAGACCAGAGTCGCCACTAGCCAGTTACTTCGAATCTACAGTCGGCTAGACCCCGTAGAAACGTTAGAGAAGGGAATCTGAAGATTCCTTCCTCTAAGATGACTCCTGTTGATCTGCGGTCAGAGATTCAAGGTAAGGGATCACGGTTACAGGGTGGGAAGAGGTTAAGCACCCCACACACTGCCCGTACCGAAGTACGGTCTCTACTTCACAGAATCGATCGAATACTTGAAAGTCTAGTTTAATCCTCGTATATTCTCATGGATGACATGATGCATGAATGCGGGTCTGAACAGTAAGAGTTTCTGATGGGCAGGTTCCAACAACGGGCAAGCCCAGAGCGTACGCTCGAACTGACAGGTGCTTAATGTAAGACGTATGCAGTGTGCTTGAATGATCAAGGTGTTTTATGGTGAAGCATGAATGCAGGTCTGAACAGTAAGAGTTTCTGATGGGCAGGTTCCAACAACGGGCAAGCCCAGAGCATACGCTCGAACTGACAGGTGCTTAATATAAAGACATATGCATGTGTGTTTGAGTAATCAAGGTGCTTGTAGTGAAGCAGGGGGGTTGGAAGAAAAGTAAATGTTGCACTTATGCTAGATGCAAATGAGATGATGCTGGAAAATGAGTAGCTGGGTGGACGGAGGTGTCGCAAGGGTTGGCTTCGAGTGGCTGGATCAAGACTTGGATGACTTGAGAGGCTTGGACCAGTGGTCAGGCTGGGCTGGACCAGGGTTAGACTCTCCTCACTCGGGCTCTCCTTGGTGGAAAAATGGGCTAAAGGGTGGAGAGATGGACTCAGAGCTCTCGGGCTGAAATGGACTCGAATGGCCTGTTGAAATGAGAAGGGGAGGGGGGTATTTATAGCAGCAGAGAGTGGCAGCTCTCGTAATTTTGTCCGGGCGGCCTGCCATGGGCCGCCCGTACGGCCGCTCCTCGGTTTCCAGCGAGTACGGCCGTTCCCTCGGGGCTGCTGTTGGACTCGCTGGTCGACTCAGTGAGTTGACTCAGCGGGTCGACTCGGTGGTTTGACTCGACGGGTTGACTCGGTGTTTTGACTCGACGGGTTGACTCAGCGGGTTAACTCAGCGGGTTGACTCAGCGGGTTGACTCAGTGAGTTTGACTTTTTTGAGATTTTTTGACTGGCCTTTTTTATGGGGGGTTTTTCAGGGTGGTTTTTAGGACTGGGTTGACTGGGTTCAGGCTTGAACTGGGCTATGGAATGGGGCTTACAAGGGTGAGTTTGGCTGAGTTTGGACTTGGGATTTGGGGGTATGGTCCTCCGTTCAACCAGCTATCTCTACCAACAGTGTAGCCGAAGGTGGGGTGTCTACAGATGCCCCTCTTTGGCAGAGGTTGCGTGCAACCGAATGCCAAAGCGAGTGGACACCCCACTTCTGACCCGGTCATTCATGGATCATGGTCTGAAATCATTGCTTGCCTTTGCATCTGTGCCAGTTGATCGTTTGGAAACCGATCACTCGCACATACCGCGGGAGTTTGGAGAAAACGTTGCGATTGTCCCTGCATGCGCTGCAACCTGGGTACCCAATCGCAACCCTTCCATTCCCGATCGGTACTAACATCGGAAAGGTACAGCAGAGCCTCTGCGTCGACAGTCTTACGAGGATGCTGACCCTGAGACTGATTGTATGATGTTTGATGTTTTTCCAGATCACTCCAGGAGTACTTGTTTCGCTTAACTGTCAAAGTGGTTAGACGCCCTGCGTCAGATAGTCTTACGGGATTCTACTACGTCGACCTGGACTCAGTCAAGGTACTTCAGGCATCCACGCCTAGGTATGTGCGGGTGGGCTTTTTCCACCCGATCTGCTGGTTTCGATGCTTGGTTTGCAATTCATTCTTTCCTTGATTGTGGTCTGGAGTCTTTGTTGTCCTTTGTATCTGAGTCAATTGATTGTCTGGAAATTGATAACTCGCACATACCGCGAGAGTTTGGAGAAAATGTTGCGATTGTCCCTGCAGTTTGCTGCAACCTGGGTACCCAATCGCAACCCTTCCATTCCCGATCGGTACTAACATCGGAAAGGTACAGCAGAGCCTCTGCGTCCGTTAGTCTTACGAGGTTACTGACCCTGTGATTGATTGTATGTTTGATGTTTTCCCAGATCACTCCAGGAGTACTTGTTTCGCTTGACTGTCAAAGTGGTTAGACGCCCTGCGTCCGATAGTCTTACGGGATTCTACTACGCCGACTTGGACTCAGTCAAGGTACTTCAGGCATCCACGCCTAGGTATGTGCGGGTGAACTCCTTCCACCCAATCTGCTGATTTTGATACTTGGGTTACAATTCATCGTTTCCACCTGTTCAAATGGTTTCTGTGACCGAGCCTTTTGGCTTTCATCTTTTGTATCTTGGCATGGGGTACGACCGCACTGACACTGGAGTTCAGTTCGACCGTACTTTGAGTGCATTGGATCCAATGACCTCCGGGGAAACCGCGAGACATCAGATCTTATTTGATTTTTGCGTCGGCTCCTACCCAGAGATATGGAAGATCTCCCAGCGTGTTGGAGGCAGAACGCTCTACTGGAAAATATTTTTGGATTTTTGAAAAGGCACCCACTCTGGGGAGTGATACTCCGTGGGTTTTTTTTTTTTGCAAATAGAAATATTTTTTGTCTTTTTGAAATGGAAATCTGGTTTGCACGTGCCTCCACTAGGGATGCCTGTGGGGTCTTTGGCTAACCGGCTTTTATTTTGAAGGCAGGTAAACATGATGATTGATGCGATGGATGCTGATGCATGGAGATGCATGATGAATGCATGGCTTGGCTCATTCTCTTCTCGTTTGATGGTTTTGCTTTTGCTGTGGGTGCAGAGAACTTTGAGCTTATTGCTTGCAGGGTTGTACTCCCTTGGGGATTTTTCTTTTTGATACGGAGGTTTGGACAGCGGGTTGGTCAAGATCCCGACCCGTGGTCAATCAGGTCCATCGTCCCAAGATGCTGTTTCTTTGCTAATGAGAATGTACGAGGATATCATTCGACTTCAAGATGTTCTTCTGGGCATACATGTGATTGAGATGGTGTTTGGTTGCCCGTTTTGGTCAAGATTCCAATTTGCGGGCGATTGGATCCGTCATCCCATACTGTGAAGAGAGTGGAGTTCAAGACTCCTGAAGTGTAGTGCTGGGGCTAATTTTTGTGATTTTTGCAGATATTTGGATCCGAATGTTTACCTGAGCGGTCAGAGTAGAGATCAGTTTATTGAAAACACAGGAAATATTTTTTGTGATTTTCGAACATATTTGATTTGAAAGCAAGGGAAATATCTTTTGTGATTTTTTGACAATATTTTGATTGAAAGCAAGGGAAATATTTTTGTGATTTTTGACAATATTTTGATTGAAAGCAAGGGAAATATTTTTGTGATTTTTGACAATATTTTGATTGAAAGCAAGGAAAATATTTTTGTGATTTTTGACAATATTTTGATTGAAAGCAAGGGAAATATTTTTGTGATTAATGACAATATTTTGATTGAAAGCAAGGAAAATATTTTTGTGGTTTTTGAAGAGGTGATTTTGCAATGTTTTTTTTGTATTTTGTGATTTTTCTGAAATGCAGGGAAAAGTGTGGAATTTTCATCCACTTCCAGCTTCTACTGCTGGTAAGGCACCCGATCCATTTTACGTCAGCGAGCAAGACGAGTCTCACACAGTTAAGTGCCGTAGTTTTACATCTTCGGATGAGGAGATTTTGAGGGTTTTCAGTCAACACACCCACAAAGTTGCCTGTTCCTCATGTGCAATGCACATAGACCACGTATCGTCCGACGGACTCCTTCGGCCACAAAATGAGCCACATCCTCACATTTCCCTTAGTCAATCCAGTTTGGGGTCTTACGTTGCTCACAATTCCGTGAGGGTGAGCTCCACCTCCCAACAGCCTTAATCCCCTTCATGAGTTCTAGGAACAGGGAACATCCGTCAGCTTCAACAGCGACTTCCAAATCAAGGTTGTCTATCACGGTGCGTTCAACACGAACAAGATTGCGGAGTTCTGCCCGCCACAGCCCTTACCTGTTTAAAAGATTCCAGACACCCGTACGATCAAGTGTCAGCCATGTCTGGAACAGGTTAGGAAAGAAAGCCCCCGAGAAGTTAATCCCAGTGTAATTTTAGGTCTTCGGACCGCTGGGGATAAATTGGTGCGTTTGAAACTAGTGGTGAAATTTTTTTTTGTTTTATATTGTATCTATATTTTTTTTTGTTTTTGAAAAGGTTCCAGATTTCAACTCGGGTGATCAAGATTGATACTGGTTTTTATGGAAAACTTTTAAAATATTTTTGGTATTTTGAAATGATCCGGGTTATCGAGCCATTATCCCAACGGTCGAGGCCGATGCCGGTTTTTAGTTGAAAGCAAGAAAGGTCCCCCGAGAAGTTAATCCCAGTGTAGTTTAAGGTCTTCGGACCATGAAACTGTACAAAAGAAGGGCAAACATGTTTTTTTTTTTTGGAAAAATGTCCGGTGTCAGCGGATGGACAATCCAGACTGATGCCGGTTTTTATTAAAAATCTCTCGGGATGTCGATCCCGACGTAGTTTAAGGTCTTCGGACCAAAACTTTAAAAGCGGGGCTGGTAATATATTTTTATGATTTTTGAAAATGTCCGGAGTCATTGATCTTGATGTGAGCAAACAAGACCGACGCCGGCTTTTATTGAAAATCTCTCGGGATGTTGATCCCGACGTAGTTTAAGGTCTTCGGACCCAAAACTATGTACAAATAAGTGCTGAAAATGCATAAATATATTTTTTGTGGTTTTCGAAAGTACCCGGTGTCGTCGGCTCTTGATTCGATCAATCAAGACCAATACCGGCTTTTATTGAAAATCTCTCGGGATGTGAATCCCGACGTAGTTTAAGGTCTTTGGACCCAAAATCTGTACATAAGAGCAACAATCCAGGTTGGAGACTGCGGGAATTCTCTTTGGAATGGTTCGGATCATCAGGTCATATCTTTGGATGGTTGAGATCATTGTTTGACCAAGTGTGGACCCTCGCCGATTTCTCCGCGCTCCCACACGACGTCGTTCTCCCTTTCCTTTCGGAAGAAGAAGAAGAAGAGGTGCGTGTGTGCGAAATCGCCGTTTGTGCCACTGGTTTGCCTCGTTCTCGAGGGCTTTGTTTGGTTGTCGTATTGAGCTGGATGTGCTTAAATGAATTTATATAAGACCAGAGTCGCCACTAGCCAGTTACTTCGAATCTACAGTCGGCTAGACCCCGTAGAAACGTTAGAGAAGGGAATCCGAAGATTCCTTCCTCTAAAATGACTCCTGTTGATCTGCGGTCAGAGATTCAAGGTAAGGGATCACGGTTACAGGGTGGGAAGAGGTTAAGCACCCCACACACTGCCCGTACCGAAGTACGGTCTCTACTTCACAGAATCGATCGAATACTTGAAAGTCTAGTTTAATCCTCGTATATTCTCATGTATGACATGATGCATGAATGCGGGTCTGAACAATAAGAGTTTCTGATGGGCAGGTTCCAACAACGGGCAAGCCCAGAGCGTACGCTCGAACTGACAGGTGCTTAATATAAAGACATGCATGTGTGCTTGAGTAATCAAGGTGTTTTATGGTGAAGCATGAATGCAGGTCTGAACAGTAAGAGTTTCTGATGGGCAGGTTCCAACAAAGGGCAAGCCCAGAGCATACGCTCGAACTGACAGGTGCTTTATGCGAGATGCATGCGGTGTGTTTGAATAATCAAAGTGTTTGCAGTGAAGCAGGGGGGTTGGAAGGAAAGTAAATGTTGCACTTATGCTAGATGCAAATGAGATGATGCTGGAAAATGAGTAGCTGGGTGGACGGAGGTGTCGCAAGGGTTGGCTTCGAGTGGCTGGATCAGGACTTGGATGGCTTGGGAGGCTTGGACTAGTGGTCAGGCTGGGCTGGACCAGGGCTAGGCTCTCCTCACTCGGGCTCTCCTTGGTGAAGGAATGGGCTAAAGGATGAAGGAGGGTGACTCAGACGGACGGGCTCTCTCTGGCCGAGTGGTCTGTTGAAATGAGAAGGGGAGGGGGTATTTATAGCAGCAGAGAGTGGCAGAAGTCGTAATTTTGTCCGGGCGGCTTGCCATGGGCCGCCCGTACGGCCGCTCCTCGGTTTCCAGCGAGTAGGGCCGTTCCCTCGGGGCTGCTGTTGGACTCGCTGGTCGACTCAGTGAGTTGACTCAGCGGGTCGACTTGGTGGTTTGACTCGACGGGTTGACTCGGTGTTTTGACTCGACGGGTTGACTCGACGGGTTGACTCAGCGGGTTAACTCAGCGAGTTGACTCAGTGAGTTTGACTTTTTTTGGGATTTTTTTGACTGGCCTTTTTTATGGGGGGTTTTTCAGGGTGATTTTTAGGACTGGGTTGACTGGGTTCAGGCTTGAACTGGGCTATGGAATGGGGCTTACAAGGGTGAGTTTGGCTGAGTTTGGACTTGGGATTTGGGGGTATGGTCCTCCGTTCAACCAGCTATCTCTACCAACAGTGTAGCCGAAGGTGGGGTGTCTACACCAAGTCAATCTTTTCCTTTCTTTTTCTTGGGAATTCCATGAAACTTTTCCACATCATCAACCCAATTTCTCACCCATTTCTCATGAGATGAGATTTTGGTGAGATTTCTTCCTTTTTCTCATCCTTCTCTTCCATCACTTCATTCTTACATGAAGGTACAAGATTCACTTGCAACCACCCTTCCCAAGGGGGAGTTCTTCCCAAGGAGAGGGAGAGGGAGGTCGTTTCACCTAGGTAGAGGCTAGGACGGCCTCCCATGGGCCGCCCGCCCGGTCTCTGCCTCCTGGTCTCTTCAGGGGGCTGGGTAAAAGGGTGCCCTCCCCTTTTCTATATAACATGGGGCACCTTCCCCCCCTCAAACGTGCAATCTCTCTCTTCTCTCTCTCATACTCTTTCTTTCTTCAAGTTTCCTTTCTCTTCTTTGGTGGTCCTTTGCTCTTCTCAAGTGGTGGGCCTTAGAGAGGTCTTGGGACAGCAAGGTGGTCCTTCTTTGGTGGGTGGTAAAGGTATGGACCACTTCCTTTCTCTTTCTTGTCCTTTTCCATCTTCATTGTCTCTTCTCATGGTCCTTTTTCTTTTTCATGTAGCTATTCAAAGGGGTGTGAAGGTGGGCCCAAGCATTCTTGATCTTTTCTTAGATCTCAAGTCTCTTCCAAAGGTGGTGCATGGAGAAGGACATTGCAAGCTCTCCACTTCATCATTTTTTCCTTTTTCACACTCCCTCCATGTGCATGTAAAGAGTAATTTTGCCATGTCATCAAGTATTCATGGCAAAATACTCTATCTTTTTCATGGGAGTTGGGCCTCTTTTCATGTGTATCAAATGGGCTCAAAGTGAAGTCATGGCCCTTGGTGTATTTGATGGGCCCAATGCTTCATTTTGGGCTTCCTCATGCTTTCTTGCCTTTGCTATTTCCTTTGGAACTTTCTTTCCTTTTCCATCTTCTTTTCAAGGCTTGGGCCCATGGGCATGGTAGGGCCCATCTCAAGTTTTGGGCTCATGGGGCCCACTTTAGGTGACCCCATCTTTCTTCACATGTGTATGGACCAAGGTGGCTAGCCCATTCTTCATTTTGGATCTCAAGTGGGCTAGTTTTCCTAGTTGGGCCTACATGGACAAGTGGCTCAAGTCTTCCACTATCTCTTGATTATGATGTACATCCTTGTACAAGGTGTAGTGGGCTCCTTGGAGTTTTTCATGTGGATGGGCTTTTGGGCCTTCTTTGGAATTTAGACACTTTTTGAACCATGTGTGCCCCACTACACTTTGTCCATGTGGATTTTTTCTTTTCATGCTTTTTCTTTGATGGATGGAGGACTTGAGCTACTTGACCATCTACAAGTCCCATGAGTGAGTTGTTCCCACAATCTCACTAAGTTCAAATGGTTTTCTTTGTGGTAGGAATGTGGTTCTCAAGAGCTTCATTAGATGTTATCACTCTCAAATGGATGATCCTCAAGCGAGCTATTCATACAACCATGGCTCCTTGACCTTTTCTTTGGGGACTTGGTGGGTCATCCACCATCATTCTCAAGTATGAGTGATTTTTCTTTCCATTTGTGGGAAAGAATGATACCCATAAGTTACCCATTTTTGTCCCATGCCTTGGGACATTTTGGATTTTGATCTTCAAGTGGGCTATGCGTACCATTCTTATCCATTTTCATGATGGTTGGGTGACTCATCAAGCCATGCTCTTTTGTGCTCAAATGGTCTCCCTTTTTGGTGAACAAGTTGGTGCACATAAGTTGCCCAAACTTGCCTTTTCATGGGCATTTTCAACTTTGATTCTTCATGTAGGCTATGTGCATCAACTTTCTACCCTTAGCTTCTTTGATTCATATGTTTGTGGGTAGACTTCCTTGTTGTATTCTCATGGTCAAAACTTTCATCAAGATGAGGCACATAAGGTTGCCCATGGTTAACCCATGAATGGGTTCTCATATTCTCCAAAGTGGGCTATGTGCTCTCTCCAATCCATTGAGATGAGGCATTTGGGTTGCTCTTGGGGGCCCGTTTCCTTTCTATCCCTCACTTGTCCATGCATATGTGTAAAAAGATGGAGACATCCTAAGTGAGAATCATGACCTTGGCATAAAAGTGAGTCCATCCTTGGCCACATGTGGACTTTGAAGAGGAACTTCTCATGTGAAGTAGGACTCTCATCCTTAGTTGATCTCATGGCACTTGAGTGCATTTGTTGTCCAAAATGTGTCCTTGGATGATGGACTTTTCCTACCTAAGGCATGCCATGCCACCTTCTTTAAGGTGGGCCTTACTTTTTCCAATGGGCCCAACACATATCCTAAGTGACACATGGAGTTGGACTTTAGATTTTGCATTTGAATGTGAGTCCAATCCCATGGGTTTCTTGGATGAGAATTTGGATTTTAATGGGTAAAGGATAGGGACTTACCTTGCCAAGCTTGTAGGATTCCATGGCGGATGGTACCAGGGGCCACCAAGTGGTTGACGAGGATGATCCTGCTTTCATTGTCCGCCGAGGGGACCACATGTGTTCCCTAGCTATGCAGCATCAACCTCTTCCTGCTATCAAGGGTCGAGGTACCAGGGATCGCTGGGACAATTGGATGAAAGAGCCACAGCCCCTGCTTGAGTGAGTACTAGATGGTACTCCTTTTGCTAGCCTCCTCACACTACGCTTCCATAATAACGACGCCAACCACATGATGCTTGCGGCCCTTTGTGAGAGGTGGCGGGATGAGACCCACACCTTTCAGCTCCCTTGTGGGGAGTGGGGAATAACCCCCTTGGATATTTACATGCAGATAGGTTTCCCGTTTCATGGGGCAATTGTCCCTCAAGTTAGCTCTCTAGCTCCCCTCTCTTCCACCGATTGGTTGCGGCTTGTCGGTGACGTCCCTCCTGAGGGTGAATTCCAAGGCCAACAAGTGAAGATGCGATGGTTTTACAACAATTTTGCTTCCGTCGTCCCTACCACCGAGCGAGAGGCCCTCCACAAGGCGCGGGCCATGATCACTTATGCTTTTGGATCCTTTCTTTTTTGCCATGCGAATGAGAGAGTTGATCCTAAATTTCTTCGTTTAGTCGAGGACCTTCATCACCCCTATAACTGGAATGGGGCCATCCTGACCCGTCTCTTTCAAGGTCTGGACAAGACCTGTCGGCATAGCCGGTCCTTCACAGGCTTCTGGCCTGTCGTTGAGGTACCTCTTCTTTCATCCTTCTTGGAGCCATTTGCCTCCTTTCTCTCTCTGATCATTAAATGTACTTTCATCCAGACCTGCTTTTATGACCATTTTCCGCATCTTGCGCCGAGGATGCGAGATGACATTGAACCTTCTCAGTATCGCCATATGTACTGGCATCAACAGAATCGTCAGCGGAACTCCCGAGTTCCCGGGGACAATTGGCGTGCTGATATAGACGGGCTGACCGTTGAGGACGTAAGTATCTTGCTTGTCTTTGTCCTTGTGCTGTACTTGTAACTGATCGTGGTAACCTCTTCTGCTGCAGTTTGCCCGAATGCCGTACGCTAGTTTCCCTCTCTACTACACTCCCCAGCGCGTGGAGGCATACGATGCTTCATGTCTCCGCATTATGCTTTCTGACGCTGAGTCCTTCCAATGGTACTTGGGAGAGAGATTGCTTCGGCAAGTCACTGGGGTGGCTCGGGTCCCCTGTTCTGCACCTCCTCCAGCTGCTCGGATGCCAGCTGATGAGAGAGTTGAGGCTCTGGTGGGCCAGCCTGGCTTCCGTTTCACGATCCCAGATCGTGATTATGACGAGTGGTATCTGCTATTTGGCCAGGGGCCTTTGCTTCCTTCACTTTATGTTCCAGGTGGCCGTCGCAGGTATGTTGGAGGTTCAGTGATTGCTCCTTTGATGGATCTTTATCGTCGAGAGCGGGACGCGAGGAGGGGCGATGATGATTATGTTGGTGACTTGTAGCTGGCTCTGCTTTGTATGGCTTTGTACTTTTGTTTTTGTCTCCTTTTGTATCAAGCTCTTTTGGATGAATATACAGGCTTTAATTTCTCCCAAATTCCTTGGTGATGTCTGTATGCTTTGACTCTTGACTCATTCCTTCATGATTTGTGATTTCTCAACTGCATGGACAATGACTTGAACGGTTTAGATCGCTTGTTTAGGCCCTGCGGGGCCCACTTGATGATTGGATCTTGGATTTTAGCCCTTCTTTTGATGATTGGACTTTTGATCTTGCCACTCCATGACTTGTGTAAGCTTTCCAATGGTTTGGATCTTGATGATTTGGCCCTTGAATGGTTCAGATTGATGGATTTGGCCCTGTGGGCCCACTTGAGACCTTAGCTTTACTTTGGGGCACTTCTTTTGATGATTTGTGAGGTTAGGAATGCTTCTCATGGTGTGGATGATGGCTTGAACGTCTCTGATCGCTTGATTTGGCTTTGTGGGCCCACTTGATGATTAGGTCTTGGATTCTGGCCCTTCTTGTGATGATCAAACCTTTGATCTTGTTGTTTGACGGCTCATGTAGGTTCTTCAATGGTTTAGATCATGATGATCTAGTCTTTGAATGGCTTGGATTGCTTGTGGACCTCACTTGATCACCTTTCCTTCTCTTTGACTTGATCAGCCCTGTTCTGGCCGCATTGCTTCATGATTGGACCGGTGGGGTACCTTTTGTGTGATCTTGATCATCTTCAGTTGAAATTTGGAGTGGACCGGAGCGTTGGGCGGCCTACGGAGCGCCATCTGCTGACGTGGACTGTCAGCCTCACCTACCAAGAACCCTGGAGCCAATCCCGCGGAGAGAGGGGAACCGCGTCCGTACGGGCGGCCCAGGGCAGGCCGCCCAGAGCTCGTCTCTTGAGCGGCCTGGGCTGGCTCGTGCTCGGACATTCTCTGGTCTCTGTTGCTGCTGTCCCCACCTGCTGTGTACGTTCAGGTTCGATTCCAACAATGAATCTTCTCTTTGTCTCCTCTTTCATCATCATCTTGTCCTCATCTTGCCTTGTGCTTTCTTGGGCCATGGATGGTGGGGATTTATGGGCTGTGGGGGCTGTCCAAGGTGGGTCCCACACTTCAGATCTTCAACTGAGCTTTGATAATGGGGAGATGCTTTTAATGGATGGGGTAGATGGGGCATTAAGAGGGGGCATTGATGAAGACTTAAGCTTGGTGGTTGGTGGAGCTTTGAATGGGTCCATTAATGGTGGGATGGCTGGATTTTCGGATTTGAATGGGACCTTCATTATGGGAGGAATGGATGGTATAGATGGGATGATGGGATGGGACATAGGTGAGGCTATGCATCCCTTGAGTGTGGGTCCCATGGATGACGTGATGGACGGTGATGATGGGACTATGAGGGACATAGATGGGCTGATCTCATGTCTGGATGGTATGGATGGCTCAGATGGTACCTTTGACGGTTTGGATGCTCTGGATGAGGGCCGAGATGTGCGGCACACTTGTTTGGGTGGTCTTGATGTGATCATTGATGATGTCCCCTTGATGATGGACGGTGTGGATGCCTCGATGATCCCTTTGATCGGCTAGGATGATGACTGGATTCATGATTTCTTGTTGGAGGGGGCCGCGGGTCCAGATCTAACCGTTGATTCTTCTGTCGGGGCTGTCCAGACCCTTCTGGATGGTTCAGATGCATTCTTTGACGGTCAGATTAGCCAGGGTGCCACGATGTGCGGTGTGATCTTCACTGATAGTCCTTTTGATGGAGAGCATTGTCCTTCCCCTGGTCATCGGTCCTTTGCGCACTCTGTTCATGAGGTGGGCGAGTCTTCTCATGCGGCTGAGATTATGACAGTTTCAGATGGCGATGCGACTATATCAGACATAGCCGCCACTGAGGGCCGATCAGGGGTTGTCGAGTCGGCAGAGGTTCCAGCTTTTCCTTCTCCTTCGCCTGCTGACCTTCCGATCCTCGATGAGTTGTCCTCGATTTCTGGGCCTTTTGTGCTGGAGGGGATACCGGTGAGGACTTGTCAGCTGCTTCCTCGTTCTTCTTGCTCGCCACGACTGCTTGCTTGGCTTGACAGCTTGTCAGTTTATGAGATTCGAGATTTGGAGTCCTATGGCTTTGGCAGTCTGATTCATATGGCTAGAGTTGACATTGACTGGAGGATGCTCGGAGCTGCCTTGATTGACTGGGTCCCTTCGTTGAACTTGTTTGCGTTCAACGATATGGAGATGGGGCCTTCTTTGGAGGAGCTTGCACGCTTGACAGGCTTACCCTTGGATTATACTCAGTACTTCTCGCCGAAGACATCGCCGAAGACTGCCACACCGCAGAACTGGTTTGGGATCCCTTATCTTGTTCGGCCTGCAGCTGGTGGCCAGGATGCTGTTGTGTTCTCTTTGGACTTGCTGTATGATCTTTTTTCGGGTCCTCAGGGTACGGCCGGTTCCACCTTTGCTCGGAACGCACTGATGTTCTGTTTGATTGCTGAGGTGCTGTTCTCGGGATGGCGCAGGTCCCAGACTCCTTTGCTTTTTGAGGTGATGAGCCGAGCTGTCCGTCGGCAGGGGATCATTTCTCTCATCTTGGCTGAGCTATTTGATGGGCTGACCGACTGTGCCCTGGGCCGCACTCGTGTCCTTCGCGGCTGTTGTGCTTTCCTTCAGGTATCTTTTCTGCACCTTTTTTCTTCTTGCTTTGCTAGGAATTGTTTTGCTCTAGCTGAACTTCTTTTGCTTTCTGTGATCAGGTATGGCTATGGGAGCGTCTTTCTCTGACCGTTCCTGTACCTCTTCCTGGCATCCCTAGCTCTGACATCATGCGTTATATCATGGAGTTCCTTCCGCATATGGCTAGGATGAGCGAGCCCTTGTATCGCAGGATGTTCGCTGATCTGCGTGACTGGAATGTTCGTTGGGAGTCATCTTGGCTTTCACTTCCTCCAGTGCTTTGCGATGCACACTGCCATCCTCTGATGTTGGTAGGCTTTCGATCCTACTTTTCTTACCACCCCATCCGGTTCCTGCGGCAGTTTGGGTATGAGCAGGATGTTCCTCATTTCGCTTTCACGGGTATCGGGCGTCGAGCACTTCCCTCTAGGTCCTCTGACTTCAGGACCCGGATTGATTGTTCTTGGGCGAGTCACTTGACTGCTGATTTGCTGGGTTTTGAGCTGCGGACTTTTCCGATGGCGACCGCCCCGTACCAGTACTGGGTTGCTGAGCAGTCGTTGTATCGACGTACCCCTTGTTGGCACCGGACTGTTGATGAGGATGAGCAGGATATCCTTGGAGATGCTGGCTCTTCATCTGGTTCATATGAACCTTTTGAGGAGCGCCCTTTTATCGATCCTGGCTTCCTTTTGGCCACTCATGGTCATTTGCTATCTGAGATTTCTGCGCTTCGGTATCATTGTGAGATGATGTCGAGGAGATTGGCTACCGATCAGAGGTTGTCTGACGAGGAGGCAGCGACCCGTACCCTTGAGCGCGATGAGGCGCATTACCTGCGTATGGAAGTGGGCAGGTTGAGAGAGAGGCTATCTTTTTATGAGTCAGAGGACTCACCTGATGTGGCCGAGGAGGAGGGCAGAGATTGATTATGTTGGCCCCCTGTACACTGATTTTTGCATATATGATTGATGATGATGCATTTTTTGTATTTTTTGAAAAAGATGATATGTGTAAGAGAAATATAATGCATTTAATTGAAAAGAGAAAACTGTTTGAAAATCTATTGTGCCATGAGTTGTCTTGTGAGTGTTTCTGGACTTTGTGTCGGGATATAAGAATCAGAACTGGGGCTTGGTCAATGATTTGACCGATGTCTCGAGACTTGACTTGCTTGATCCTTTGGTTCCCTAGAGATGTAGGCAATGGAAACTCTCGCTTCCTGAGATTGTCAGAGTTTGTAGAGTTCTTCACTCCTGACTGTACTTCCTCTTGTTCTTGCACTTTCACTACTTGAACTGATCTGGATCGTCTGCTTTCTTGGTACCTGCACTTTTATTTTTTTCTTTTTTTTTTTCATTTTGAGCCATTTTTGCCTGCAGTGCTCTTTCGAGTTTTCACCACAGCCGGCTTTTTCCCGTCATTTTTGCCCGTGGCGCCCTTTCAGGTTTTCACCACGTCCCGGGTATTTGGTCTTGCCTGCCCCTTAGCAGCTGTGCTGTTTTTACCCTTGGCGCCCTTTCAGGTTTTCACCAAGTCCACTGTATGCCCACTGTTTTTACTCAGAGCGCCCTTTCGGGTTTTCACTTCGCCCTCTTTGTTTAGGCACACATTTTCTTTTCTTTTTTTTTCTTTTCTTTTCTTTCTGGATCTCTGGATAACTGCGGCGGCTAGAGGTCGGGAATCCGTCGTTGCCGGCCGATGGCAGTCTTTCAGCCCTTATCCTGAGTTACGATAATAGAGCTGTCGGTCTTTGCTAAAGACCCCTCTGAGATGAATGGATGGATGACTGTGTTTCTTGGATTGATTTTTTCTTGAGTGCCTTTCTTTGGCTTCCCTTTTTCTTTCTCTTTTTTTTCTCTTTTTTTTTTGTATTCTTTTTTCTTCCTTTTTTTTTGTCTCTTCTTTTTTGAATCTCCTTATTTGAAACACTTATTGGTGGACGGAAATGATTTCTCAGAGATCTTAGCTTTGACCTCTTGACTTCAGCTCTATTAAAGTAACTCTTGATAAGGTCAGAATGACTTACCCGTGAAAGATCTTCACGTTGTCAGCGTTGGTTGGCTCAGGAAGATCCACCCCTCTCATGCTGGTGAGTCTGAGGGCGCCTCCAGGAAGTACTTCTCTGATGATCAGCGGCCCGTCCCACGAGGGTTTGAACTTTCCTCTGGGATCCGGAAGGTGCGACGGTAGAATCTTCTTCATGACCATGTCGCCTACCTTAAAACTTCTTTTTCGGACTCTCTTGTTGTAAGCCCGAGCGATCCTTTTCTGATAGCACTGTGAATGACTTAGTGCATGCATGCGTTTTTCATCTGCTAGCTGCAACTGATCGAATCTGGCCCATTGCCATTCTCCTTCTTCAATTTCGCTTTCTAATAACACCCGAAGTGATGGTATTTCCACTTCGACTGGTAGAACTGCTTCCATTCCATAAGTAAGCTCGAAAGGAGTAACGCCCGTAGCAGACCGTACAGACGTTCGATAGGCCCAAAGTGCATATGGGAGCATATCTGACCAATCTCGATAGGTCACGACCATCTTCTCAAGTATCCTGACGATTGTCTTGTTTGCGGCTTCTACCCCACCGTTCATCTGCGGACGGTAGGGGCATGATCGATGACGTTGGATCTTGAACTTGCTGAGGAAGTCATCCATTTTCTTGTTGACGAACGGGGTTCCATTATCTGTGATGATAGCATTGGGGATTCCGTACCGGCATATGATGTTGTTCTTCATGAATTTGATCACCTGAGATGCTGCAATCGTGGTGTAGGAGGCTGCCTCTACCCACTTGGTGAAGTAGTCGACTGCCACAAGTATGTACTCATGACCATTTGATGCTTTGGGACTGATCTTGCCGATGATGTCGAGTCCCCACATGGAGAAGGGCCAGGGGGTGGTCAGGTTGTATAACTCTGATGATGGGGCATGGATTTGATTTGCATGCTCCTGACACTTGAAGCATTTTCTGACGTGCTGGCAACAGTCTGTCTCCATGGTGAGCCAATAATAACCGAGTCGTAGAATCTTCTTTGTCATCATGTGCCCATTCATGTGTGGGCCACAGATTCCTTCGTGTATTTCTTTCATGATCTTTGCAGCTTCTGTTTCATCGACGCATCGGAGGAGGATGTGATTATAGGATCGCTTGTAAAGAACTTCGCTGCTAATGGTGAACTGGCCGGCCAAACGCTGAATGGTTCGGCGATCTGTTGCTGTTGCTGATTCTGGATACTCCTGGGTTTCGAGGTATTGCTTGATGTCGGCATACCAGGGTTTGTCAGGGACAGCTTCAGCTTCTTTTATTTGCAGGCAGAAAGCAGGCTCTTCTTGAATTTCGACTGTGAGCTCCCATTCTGAAGCTCCTTTTGGGATCTCGAGCATTGATGCGAGTGTGGCGAGAGCATCTGCAAACTGGTTCTTGGCTCTGGGCATGTATGAGAAAGTGATTTCCTTGAATTCTTCGATCAGATTGTCAAGATACACATGATATGGTATCAACTTCTCGTCCTTGGTTTTCCATTCGCCATTGGTTTGATTGATGATAAGCTGTGAGTCTCCAAATACTCGTAGCTTCTTGACGCCCAAGATTATGGCTTCCCTTAAGCCAGCGATGCATGCTTCATACTCTGCCATGTTGTTGGTGCATTCGAATGCTATGCGCCTCGAGATAGGAATAGGGACATCATCTGGAGAGTAGAGGATTGCTCCAATACCACTCCCTTTAGAGTTTGCTGCGCCGTCGAAGAATAATGTCCATTCATCTTTCTTCTTCTTTTCATCCTCTTCAATGAGCAAGAGATCTTCATCAGGAAAGAATGTCTTGAGCGGCTGATAATCTAGGAGAGAGTGAGCCGCAAGATGATCGGCGAGGGCCTGTCCCTTGATTGCCTTTTGAGTGACATAGGTGATGTCAAACTCAGACAGGAGTAGTTGCCATTTAGCTATCCTTCCAGTGAGTGCCGATTTCTCGAACAGGTACTTAAGTGGATCCATGTGAGCGAGGAGGAGAATAGGGAATGCAATCATGTATTGACGGAGTCGCTGAGTTGCCCAGACTAGGGCGAGGCAAGTCTTCTCGATCGGGGAATACCTGGTCTCGTAGTCGGTGAACTTTCGACTCAAATAGTATATTGCTTGTTCCTTCTTCCTGGTCTCGTCGTGTTGGCCGAGGACACAGCCGATGGCTTCTGCTGCTACCGAGATGTATAGCAATAGTGGTCGTCCGGGAGCGGGCGGCACTAGGACTGGAGGATTCATGAGATATCTCTTGATGCGATCGAAGGCGACTTGGCAATCATCATTCCATTCTTTTGGGACGTTCTTCCGAAGGAGCTTGAATATGGGCTCACAGATAGGTGTGAGCTGTGCGATGAAGTGACTGATGTATTGAATTCTGCCGAGGAAACCACGAATTTCTTTCTCTGTTCTAGGAGGGGGCATCTCGATGATTGCTCTGGTTTTGGTCTCGTCGACCCTGATGCCGTCCTCACTCACCATAAAAACGAGGAGCTTACCTCCCATTGCACCGAAGACACATTTCTGAGGGTTGAGGCGGAGCTTGTACTTTTCTAATCTGTTGAATAACTTCTTCAGATCTTCAAAGTGTCCTTCAATTGTGCGAGATTTGACGATCATGTCGTCCACATATACTTCGAGCTCCTTGTTTATCATGTCGTGGAATAGTGCTGTCATTGCTCGCTGATATGTTGCTCCTGCGTTCTTTAGACCGAACGGCATTACCCTGTAACAGAAGGTTCCCCATGGAGTGATGAACGATGTCTTCTCGCGATCTTTGACGGCCATCTTGATCTGATTGTAACCTGAGAACCCGTCCATGAATGAGAAGATCTTGTATCCAGCAGTGTTGTCGACCAGAGTGTCGATATGTGGCAACGGGAAGTCATCTTTAGGACTGGCTTTGTTGAGATCTCGGAAGTCGATGCACATTCGAACCTTGCCGTCCTTCTTTGGTACTGGCACGATGTTGGCGAGCCATTCAGGTTAGTTGGAGACTACCAAGAATCCCGCGTTGTACTGCTTGATGACTTCATCTCGGACTTTCAGAGCCCATTCTGGCTTCATTCTTCGAAGTTTTTGCTTCACTGGCTTCATATCTGCCTTGGTTGGCAGATGGTGTACAACGAGCTCTTCATCGAGCCCCGGCATGTCTTCATATGAGAACGCGAAGTTGGACAATCTTGGAGCTAGGAACTCTATCATTTTCTGTTTCATCTCAGGTGGCAACGATTTTCCAATGCGTACTTCCCTAGGGATCTCAGGTGTCCCCAAGTTTACTATCTCGAAATCATCGGCTACAACATTGGCTTTGGATTCGAACTTTTTGAGGAGATCCTCAAGTTCGGGAGCAGGATCATCATCTTCCTCATCCCGAGCTTCGTCCAGACCCATGAGCTCGAAGTCTAATTCGATGTCGAAATCATATGATTCGACTTCAAACTCATGCGACTCTTTAGACGAACTTGGCACACTATTGAATGCAGGAAAAGAAATATTTTTTGGTTTTTGAGATTTTTCTGAAATGGAAATACTAGATGTTTTTGGCTTTTGAAAGTTTTTAATTTTTTTGGATTTTCGAAATTCATGGGACTTTGAACAAGCGGGCATTGCAGACCATGATTGATCCCAACTTGTTCCAAAGTTCCGGTCGCTGCTTAAACAGGCATTTTTTTTGAAGCCAGAGCCCTTAGATGGCTCTTTGGCTGATTCAAAGGTGAGGGGAACAGATGACCATTCAGGACCCCACACTTCCTCCCCTGAAGAGGTGGGGGTTGATGATTTGGGCGAAGAGTCACGATCTGACCCAATGACCATGACTTCTTGCTGGTCAGGTTCGAGATCTGAGTCGTACTCAGTCCCTCCCGGATCACTTACCTCGCATTGCAGTTCGTCTGGTTCCACAGTGAGACACAAGTTTGGAACCTGGACATCAGACCAATCTAGGGCTGGCCACTTCCCTTTCTTGGTCCAATGGATGGGCTGCTTCTGCCCCTGGCTGATGATTGATGATGTTGATTCTGCAGAGATGGGCAAGTCGTGCCCCTTGCTAATTGGTGCTGAGATGGGAAAGTTGTGCCCCTTGCTGATTGAAGTGGGCAGGTTGTGCCCCTGGCTGATTGAAGTGGGCAGGTTGTGCGCCTTGTTGAGAGAAGTGGGCAAGTTGTGCCCCTGGTTGGGAGCAGGTGTCAGAGTAACCTGGTCCTGAAGCTGCTGTATTTGTCTTCCTTCTTCGTCTTCATCATTTCCTTCTTCTTCTGGAGGCTTAGATGGTTCGAGAATCTGATCCCATCGAATGGGGGGCCACGTGGCCCAAACTAGGCTCATCGGGAGGCCTTTGTGTAGTGCAGTCGGTTGATTCCCTCCTGGATCTTTGCAAGGTTCTCCCGGCTTGACGAATTGGATGGGTGAGCACCGAAATTTCTTCCTTCTCTTGTCCATGAAGGTTGCCCTGTATCCGAGTCCCCATTTGCGTTGGTTATATACCAGCGGTACCTTTCTGGACTTGAAGTGATTCTTCATTCGGTATTTGAGGCTCAGACGCTCTGCCGGTGAGAAGACACGGTCCACCCTTATTGGTTCTGGATTGGCGATAGAGTTCACAGTCTCAAATTCGAAACTGTGAAATGGGATGTCTTCTTTAGAGTGTTGGATATCGATGACCGGGATGTCTGGTTCAGTGGCAGCAGCATTAGAAGGAATGATGAGCTCCTTCTCTGCATGGATAGAGATCACTTGATTTCCACAGATGTACTTCACCCGTTGATGTAAGGTTGATGGCACAGCTCCAACCTTGTGCAGCCACGGCCGTCCGAGCAACATGTTGAAAGAGGCTGATATATCCAAGATTTGGAATGTGATGGTGGAGACTTCCGGGCCTATCTGTACCTCTATGTCGACTTCCCCTTCCACTGATCGGCGGGTGTTGTCGAATGCTCTGACACATATGGTGCTGGGTCGAAATGACGAGGGACTGATTCCCAAACGTTCCGCAGTCTTGAGTGGGCAGACATTTAGGCTTGAGCCATTATCGATAAGGACCAGCGGGACACAGAGGTCCTTGTATCGTAAGGCTATGTTGAGGGATCGCCCATGATCGCGTCCTTCTGGTGGCAACTCATTATCTGTGAAGGTGATGGCGCGCGGAGCCAGGAGTTGTCCAATCATCAAAGCTATCATTTCTGGTGCCGTATCGGAGGAGACATGAGCATCGTTCAAGGTTTTGGCAAACATTTCTCGGTGTATGCGAGATGTGCAGAGTAGCTCCCATACTGAGATTTGTGCAGGGATTGACTTGAGCTGAGTCGCCACATCGTATGCGGCTTCATTTTTGTTGTTGAGGCCTGAGAGAGCTCCTTTGGTATCTCCTCTATTCTGATTATCTCTTCGGATGCAACGCCCATTAGGATTCATGTTCCCCACTTCCGCACATTCTGGATAGTGCCATGGAACCTCTTTGTAGTTTTCCTCCCTTTTGCCTTCTAGGACCACCGGTTCTTGCAACGGTGCCGTTGTGGGTACCAGATCTTCCTCGTATGGAGCTTTTGCCTTGAGGACTACATTGTTGCCTGTGCTGAAGGGGTAGTATCGAGGCTTGTCTTCATAGACCACATAAGGTCGTGGTCCTGGCTTGACTGTTCCTGGGGCGGGAGGCTCCCATGGAATGAATACTGGTCCTCTTGATATGGCATGAGGTTTCTCTGTTCGTCCGAGCTGCCGTAACGTGATTGATACGCCTCCGGGACTTGCCCCTTGCAATATGACAGGCTTGACTAGAAGAGCTCCTTCCAAGACAACGGGCTCTTGCTGCTGATGAGTGTAATCCTTCCATTGCGGATTGGATTGTTCTGGAGTTGCCCCTTGCAAGATGACAGGTTCGTATGTGGGCTCAATGTATGATTGTGCTCCTTCCAGGATGACTGGTTCCCAGCTTGAATGGTTGTAAGGTGCCCCTTGAACAACTGGTATATCATATGGAGGTGCTCCTTCAAGCACTACTCGCTCGGAGATTGAAGGAAGAAAGGGACTTGCCCCTTGCAAGACTGGAGGAGGATTTGTTGGCTCATAAGTGTAGGCATGAATGGATTGGATGGGGGAGAAGAAGCGATCGAGATGATCCCCTTCTTCTATACTATTGACTGCAGGGCCACGAGACGAACTGGGGTCCATCGGATGTTGAGGCAGAGGATTCTGAAGGATGTTGGTGGAAGCTGCTGGAGAAGTTCCAGGGACCGAGATGACGATCTTGCGGTCATCAATCAGGTCTTGTATGGCATTCTTCAAAGTATAGCATCGATCAGTGGCGTGGCCACGTCCTTGATGGTAGGCACAGTACTCATTTTCTCGGTAGTTTGGAGGCAGAGGATGAGGCGGAGACCTAGGTGTCATCAGAGTGAGTAACTGCTTTTGTACCAGCGTAGTCATGATTTGACTAAGTGGTTGACTGAGTGGAGTGAACTTCCTGAGCTCCCTGTAATTCTGCCTGTTCTGGTATGAGTATTGGCCATTTCCCCTGAACTGGTGCTGTTGTCGAGGTGGTTGTGGTTGAGGATTCGGTTGTGGCTGATACCGCTGAGGCTGATGCTGAACTAGATTCTGCTGATACTGTTGACGTCCCTGTGGGGGAGCACGTTGATTTCCTTGAGCAGTGGTGTTGATGTTGTTTACCTCTGTTGGGCGGGGAGGAGAACCACTGCGGTTTCCATTCCCGTGCCCGATAGGTCTTCCTTCCACTCTGTTCCTCTTGACTGGAGTGGCTTGATGAGGCCATGGGAAAATCGTCCCGGCACGGATTCCTGCTTCGACTTGCTCTCCAGCACGGATTAACTGCGAGAAGTTCGCGTATGGATGCGAGATGAGATACCCGGATATGCCTGGATATGTTGAATGAACAATCATGGAGATTTGTTCTTCATCGTCGATGGGTGTCCGCATTCTGGCTGCCATAGCTCGCCAACGTCCCACATAAGCTGATAGTGTTTCATCACTCCTTTGCCTGAGTGCTGCGAGGTCGGCTCTTCTGGGTGCCATGTTGAGATTGTATGCGAATCTGTCGACGAAAGCCTGGGAAAGCTGTTCCCATGTCCTGATGCGGTGGCAATCCAATGAAGTGTACCAATCGAGGGCATCGCCCTTCAGAGATTTTTGGAACAAACGAATGAGGGCCCCTTCATTTCCTGAGATTGCACTCAGCTCTCCACAGAAGGCCTTGAGATGTGCTGTGGGACAACCGCTGCCGTCGTATCTTTTGAACTTTGGAACCTCAAAGTTTTGAGGTACCTGAGCATCTGGGAAAGGACACAAGTCTCTGAACTTGGTCGAAGGTAAGTCGATTCCTTGCTGTCGTTGAAGCTGATTTTGCAAGATCTGGAACTGCTCCCGCAACTCGTCCAGTCCTGAGTGATCTGTTCGAGCGACTGGTGCCTCCTGGAGTAAGGCACGTTCTTCTTCGGCATAGTGGTCGATGTCTTCGACCCTATGGGCTTGCTGAAAAGCAACCGCGGGTTGCTGAAATTGGTTTGATGATTGAACTGGATTCTGATGAACTTGAGCTTGAAATGATGGTAACTGAACTGGAGACTGTACTGAAGGTTGAACTGGAACTTGCTGGAAATTAACTGGATTTTGCTGAATTGAAGATTGCTGAAAATTAACTGGATTTTGCTGAATTGAAGATTGCTGAAAATTAACTGGGATCCCATCGGCGGGGATGTGCTGGAATTGAAAAGTGCTCCTGTTTGCAGGAGGCTGAGATGCTGGGAAGTGACCCCCTTGTTGGGTATTCGCCACTGTCCGCTGATTGATGTGGGCTTGACACTGACCCCCATTGTGGGCATTCACCAGTGCTGTCCCTGTTGCTGGAAATTAAATTGAAATCCCATCGGCGGGGATGTGCTGAAATTGAAAAGGTGTCCCATCGGCGGGGACATGCTGAGATCTACTGAGATTGTTGTTTGCAAGATTGACTGGAAGCTGACTAGATGTTCCTGCAACGGAAGTGCTCTGAGATGGCCTTGTCGTCGCAGGAAGATATTGAGAAGGATGCCCCATAGCGAAGGGCTGAGATGGCTGCTGTCGGTAGTCTTGGGCAGACTCCGATGGTTGTGCTTGATTTGAACTGGAGGCCGGGAGGACCCGGCATGGTTGCTGAGATTGCTGAACTGGGCCAACTTGATTGTTGGCTGCTGCGGTGGCCTGTGCTTGCATGAATTGCAAGAGCATTTCTTGCATTGCTCTCACTCCTTGTGCCAATTCTTGTATGATTGGCGTATTATCAATGGGCTGTTGCGCTGGAGGTTGCGCTTCGGTCATTTCAAGAGCAGGGAAGTGATGAGTTTCTTCTTCGTGGTCGGACATGGCTTGCTGAGCCCGAGTGCGGATTATGCTGCGGAAGGGAAGTTGTCTCCGCGTACGTTGAGCCCGAGGAGGCGCAATGGTGAGGACTGTACTCTACTCTTTTTGGGTTTTGGGATTTTCTATTTTTTTTTTGTTTGGGTTTGGGTAGAATGCTATGCAGATGAGATTGTATGAGGATTAATGACTTTCAAGTACGGGAAGGATTCTGTTTTCAAGTCGGATCACGACTAGTGGGACTAGCTTTTCCCCAGCAGAGTCGCCATTCTGTGGACCCTCGCCGATTTTTCGCGCTCCCCACACGACGTTCTTCTCCCTTCCCCTTTGGAAGAAGAAGAAGAAGAGGTGCGTGAGTGCGAAATCGCCGTTTGTGCCACTGGCTTGCCTCGTTCTCGAGGGCTTCGTTTGGTTGTTGTATTGAGCTGGATGTGTTTAAGTGAATTTATATAAGACCAGAGTCGCCACTAGCCAGTTACTTCGAATCTACAGTCGGCTAGACCCCGTAGAAACGTTAGAGAAGGGAATCCGAAGATTCCTTCCTCTAAGATGACTCCTGTTGATCTGCGGTCAGAGATTCAAGGTAAGGGATCACGGTTACAGGGTGGGAAGAGGTTAAGCACCCCACACACTGCCCGTACCGAAGTACGGTCTCTACTTCACAGAATCGATCGAATACTTGAAAGTCTAGTTTAATCCTCGTATATTCTCATGGATGACATGATGCATGAATGCGGGTCTGAACAGTAAGAGTTTCTGATGGGCAGGTTCCAACAACGGGCAAGCCCAGAGCGTACGCTCGAACTGACAGGTGCTTAATGTAAGACGTATGCAGTGTGCTTGAATGATCAAGGTGTTTTATGGTGAAGCATGAATGCAGGTTTGAACAGTAAGAGTTTCTGATGGGCAGGTTCCAACAACGGGCAAGCCCAGAGCATACGCTCGAACTGACAGGTGCTTAATATAAAGACATATGCATGTGTGTTTGAGTAATCAAGGTGCTTGTAGTGAAGCAGGGGGGTTGGAAGAAAAGTAAATGTTGCACTTATGCTAGATGCAAATGAGATGATGCTGGAAAATGAGTAGCTGGGTGGACGGAGGTGTCGCAAGGGTTGGCTTCGAGTGGCTGGATCAAGACTTGGATGACTTGAGAGGCTTGGACCAGTGGTCAGGCTGGGCTGGACCAGGGTTAGACTCTCCTCACTCGGGCTCTCCTTGGTGGAAAAATGGGCTAAAGGGTGGAGAGATGGACTCAGAGCTCTCGGGCTGAAATGAACTCGAATGGCCTGTTGAAATGAGAAGGGGAGGGGGGTATTTATAGCAGCAGAGAGTGGCAGCTCTCGTAATTTTGTCCGGGCGGCCTGCCATGGGCCGCCCGTACGGCCGCTCCTCGGTTTCCAGCGAGTACGGCCGTTCCCTCGGGGCTGCTGTTGGACTCGCTGGTCGACTCAGTGAGTTGACTCAGCGGGTCGACTCGGTGGTTTGACTCGACGGGTTGACTCGACGGGTTGACTCGGTGTTTTGACTCGACGGGTTGACTCGACGGGTTGACTCAGCGGGTTAACTCAGCGGGTTGACTCAGTGAGTTTGACTTTTTTGGGATTTTTTGACTGGCCTTTTTTATGGGGGGTTTTTCAGGGTGGTTTTTAGGACTGGGTTGACTGGGTTCAGGCTTGAACTGGGCTATGGAATGGGGCTTACAAGGGTGAGTTTGGCTGAGTTTGGACTTGGGATTTGGGGGTATGGTCCTCCGTTCAACCAGCTATCTCTACCAACAGTGTAGCCGAAGGTGGGGTGTCTACAATCCCCAATCCATATGGTCGGCCAAGACCAGACCATTGTCTCCGTTGTGGCCAACCAGGTCACTGGTCGAACGCTTGCCCTCAACGCCCTGTAGCACACTTAATTACGAATGAAGGCGGCGTGGAAGGTGAGCCAACAGAAGATAACCCTGAATTGGAACAGGCCGAAGAGGGGGACACAGAAGATGTCGATTGGCTGACTGAAGATCATGGGGAATCGCTAGTAGTAAGACGACTACTTTATGCCCCCAGGAAGGAAGTGCACCCACAACGACATAATATTTTTCGCACAAAGTGCACTGTGCAGGGCAAAGTCTGTGACGTGATCATAGACAGTGGGAGTAGCGAAAATATTGTCTCGAGAATTATGGTGGATAAGTTACATCTGCCTATGACAAAGCACCCTACCCCTTACTCTATCGGCTGGATCAAGAAGGTGAATGAAACCAAGGTAACTCATCAATGCATTATTTCGTTTTCCATTGGTAAAAGCTATAAGGACGAGGTCCTCTGTGATGTGGTTGGCATGGAAGCCTGCCACATGTTACTTGGGCGACCATGGCAATCGGATCGAGATGTGACCCACAGTGGACGGGAAAACATATACATGTTCACCAAGGATGGTCGAAAAATTGTTTTGGCCCCTATGACACCAGACAAACACCCTGAAGCTTCTAAAGTGGAGGGGAACTCTCTCCTTACCATTCGCGAGTTTGTTAAGGAATCAAAGGAAACGGGCGAGATTTATGCTGTTATGGTAAAAGGCGAGGAGCCAGGATCCTCTAATATTCCTCAACGCCTTAAACCGCTGCTAGAAGAATTTCGAAGTACTTGGCCTACAGAGTTACCTGATGAGTTGCCTCCCATGCGAGACATACAACATCACATTGACCTTATCCCAGGGTCCAGTCTACCCAACCGACCGCACTATCGGATGAGTCCGAAAGAGTGCGAAATTCTACAGGGACAGGTGGAGGAACTGATCCGTAAGGGTCTTATTAAAGAGAGCATGAGCCCGTGTGCCGTTCCGGCACTCCTTACCCCAAAGAAGGACGGAACATGGCGTATGTGCATCGATAGCCGCGCGATCAATAAAATAACAGTTAAATATCGATTTCCAATACTGCGGTTGGATGACATGCTGGACATGCTCGAGGGCTCCAAGGTGTTCTCGAAACTGGACTTACGGAGTGGATACCATCAAATCCGTATTAGGCCAGGTGACGAGTGGAAAACGGCCTTCAAGACCAAGGAAGGGCTATATGAGTGGCTGGTTATGCCCTTCGGTTTGACCAACGCCCCAAGCACCTTCATGCGTTTAATGAACCAAGTGTTGAAGCCATTCATTGGCCGTTTCGTTGTCGTTTACTTTGACGACATTCTAATATACAGTTAGGATGAAACGGAGCACATGACCCACATCAGAAAAGTGCTACAAGTGTTGGCCGACAACAAGCTATACTTAAATCTAAAAAAGTGTAGCTTCTTAACTGATCAATTATTGTTTCTGGGGTTCATCGTGTCGTCCACGGGTATCTGAGTGGACGAAGAAAAGGTACGAGCTATTCGGGATTGGCCGACTCCGACAAACATTCATGAGGTACGAAGTTTTCATGGGTTGGCGACCTTCTATCGTCGATTTGTGCGGAACTTCAGCAGTATCGTCGCCCCGATTACCGACTGTATGAAGAAGGGTCCGTTTCAATGGACCGAAGGGGCTGAGAAGAGCTTTGAAGAAATTAAACATCGGTTGTCCACTACCCCGGTTCTGGTACTCCCTAATTTCGATAAGTTATTTGAGGTAGAATGCGACGCATCTATTGTCGGCATTGGGGGAGTCCTTTCTCAGGAGGGTAGGCCGGTTGCCTTTTACAGTGAGAAACTCAGCGACGCACGACAGAAGTGGTCGACCTATGAACTTGAATTATATGCAGTGGTTCAAGCACTGCGCCATTGGCGCCATTATCTTATTCAAAGGGAATTTATACTGTACACTGATCATCAAGCGTTAAAATTTATCAATACTCAGACTAACGTGAATCGTATGCATGCTAGATGGATTTCGTTTTTACAGGAATTCACGTTCGTTCTGAAACACAAATCAGGGCATCAGAACAAGGTGGCAGATGCACTAAGCCGACGTGCATCCCTTCTTATTACAGTGAGCAGTGAGGTGATCGGGTTCGACTGTCTCAAGGAACTTTATGCCGAGGACGAGGATTTTGCAGATGCATGGAAAAAGTGCCAAGAAGGGCACCCGAGTGACCTTCTAATTCAAGATGGTTTCCTCTTCAAAGGAAATCGACTTTGCATCCCGCAGAGTTCGTTACGGGACAAAATTATTATCGAGCTGCACGGCGATGGCCTCGGCGGTCATTTAGGACAAGATAAGACTCGAGCGATGGTGGAAGAGCGGTATTACTGGCCGCAACTTGCTCGTGATGTGGGCAGGGCGGTACAACGATGTCATATTTGTCAAACCGCTAAGGGACAATCTCAAAATACAGGTCTTTACACGCCATTACCCGTGCCAGATGCCCCTTGGGAGGATTTATCTATGGATTTTATATTAGGACTCCCACGAACACAACGCGGCATGGACTCAGTGTTCGTGGTGGTAGACCGATTCTCCAAGATGGCACACTTCATTCCGTGCAAGAAGACCTTTGATGCGATACACGTTGCGAACCTTTTCTTCAGAGAGGTTGTGCGACTACATGGGATTCCTAAGACGATCACTTCAGACCGGGACACAAAGTTCGTTAGCCACTTTTGGCGAGCCTTGTGGAATCGGTTCGGTACACGACTTCACTTCAGCAGTGCTTATCATCCACAAACAGATGGACAGACTGAGGTCGTCAACGGCACATTGGGCAATCTCATCCGTTGCCTTTCAGGTGACAAACCGAAGCAGTGGGACATGGCCCTGGCTCAAGCAGAGTTTGCGTTCAACAACATGGTAAACCGATCGACAGGAAAATCTCCGTTCCAGATTGTTTATGGGTGCGTTCCTCGTCACACACTCGATTTGGTTCCCCTGCCCAAGCTTCCGGGCATGAGCGTTACAGCTGAACATATGGCCGACCGAATCATGGACATACATGCAGACGTGCGCAACAAATTACAGGCTTCGAACGAGAAGTACAAAGAAGCGGCCGACAAGCATCGACGCGCCAAAGTGTTCGAAATAGGAGATCAGGTGATGGTCCACCTACGTAAAGAGCGATTTCCTACCGGGACCTACAACAAGTTGAAACACAAGAAGATTGGACCGGTACCGATCATTCGCAAGATCAATGACAATGCCTACGTTGTTGATCTTCCAGATGACATGGAGATTTCAAGGACTTTCAACGTGGCAGATCTGTACGAATATCATGAACCAAAGCTGGACGAAAACTCGGGGTCGAGTTCTTTCGAAGTGGAGGAGACTGATGTAGGACAGGTCGCTGACTATTTCATGGCCCAGATGGAGCAAAAGAAGACCGGACGGGGCCGAAAGTGATCCGGACCGTCAGGACCGTGAATCGGTCCTATCTCACAATCCGGAATGAGTTACGGGACGTATAATATATCAATTTGGGGTAGCTCGAGCTACTTTAGCCAACCAACCCGCTATGCCGGGTTGCCCAACCCGGAATCGCGAGAATCGACCGTATCGACGGTCATTAGGCTAGTTTATTTTCATTTTTACTATTTATAGTAAGTTTTAATTCAATCATAACTTTGCATCTGTAGGGTTTTAGAGTTAGTGCCCAACATGAAAAGGGCTTAGAATATTTCGTAGAACAACGTGGTTGAGGCCGTTTGATAACTTTCTATTTTTGGCCGAAAACCAAGAGTTCTAGTAGGATTAAACGACTTCTATAAATAGTAAGTTTACTATTTATAGTAAGTTGCGTTTTCTAGGAGTTTTAGTTGGAGTTGGATTTTGATACTTTACCTAGGGTTTAAGTTTCCTATTTATATGCATTGTAATTCCGATTATTCATTCAATTATCAATAAATCAATTATTCAGAATTTATTTCCTCTTTTTTTCTTTTATTTCTTCTCGTGGATTCGAGAAACTATCGGTTAGGGAGACGGTGATCGACCTACCACGTCCTCCCTACGTCACTATGGCTGTGGCTCACTTAAGTTTTGGATATGATACATTTTTGAGTTTGGATCCTTTGTTGAGCTCTGGTATTGTTTGGCTGATGTTGACCAATGAAAGAGGCAGCAGTAGAGGTTCTCTACTCGGTATGAGCAAAGGATCCGGATTCTACATTTTTGAGCTCATGTCTTAACATGAGGTGGCAAAGCAGATGGATAGAGTTCGTTACTCAAAAATATCTGTTGAGGTGTGGAGCTAGCACATTAGGATTGCCAGCCAGGGGTGGTCGAGCGCCCGAACGGTCAGTGACCAGGCGCCCGATATTCACCCAGAGGAGACAAAAGTCTCTGGATTGTTTCATAGAGAGTCAGGCGCCCGATGGTTAGTGTACCGGGTGCCCAATGCCCAGGGCGAGCGCCTGACCATGGTTGGTCGGACGCCCGAAATTCAGGTGTTTTCTCTTGTTAGTCACTGGACGTATTTTGTATTGGGCGGGTGCTCGACCAAGCTTGACCGGGCACCCGACCGTGCACAAACTGTTTCGCGGGTTTCCTATTTTGAGTCTAATTTCCTTGTTATGCTATAAAATGGGGTATAATTCGAGAATAGGGTATGCAATTAGATTTTCTATACGTCCAAAGTGAGAAAAAAAAAAAAGATGTTAGTAAAACGGGTAATCTCTGTGCATGAGAGCATCGGAGAAGGTGAGTATATTGCTTGTAATTTTGTTTTCTTCATAGTAGAACTTTGTATGCATAGTTTTTTACCCCTGTTGGAGTTTTTCGATGTAAATTTTGTATTGTGGACTGTTGATTTGTTTGAATTTCACTTATAGTTATTATTTCTCCCTGTTTATCGTTTGGGGTGAGATCGGAGATTGGATCTCAGTTCACTGGCGTTATTGGTGTGCTGCGCAACAATATCATGGTGGGCCCCACATAGCTTTTGACCACACGAAGTTGCAGCAAGAGTGTCGCAGTGAATCTGTGCCCCGCGGCCCCATGAGTAAGTCAGATTCGTACAGGTATCAACCATGAATGACACGGCTGCCCTGTAAAAGCCCGATATGGAGCTGATTTCTAGATTGACAATCATATATATAAATATTTTCCCTTGTTTGGGTGGTTTTGATTCACAGGGCTACAGTTACTCTTGCATCATATCTACCATACATCAGGTACACTGCCTCATTTTCACATGGATCCCAAAAACATGCTGTTCCAAATCTCGAGTGGAAGCGGATTGTGTAATGAATAACTCAGTACGCTTTAACTCTTTGGGGTCCACTGTGATTTATGTATTTTATCCACTCCGTTCATCGATCTCAACAGATAATTTTATGTCTTGAGACTAAAATGAAGCGTATAAAAATCTTAAGTGGATCACACCATAGGAAACAATGTGAATTGATCGTGTACGTTGAAAAATTCTTGGGGGCTACAAAAGTTTTGTATCAAGATGATATTTGTTTTTTTCCCTTCATCAATGTTTGCGTGATCTTATGAACAGGTTGGATGACAAATAAACATCACTGCAGGCCGTAGAAAGGTTTCAACGGTGGAAATCATTATACCCACTGTTTCCTGTGGTATGATCCAGCTGAGTTTTGGATATGCTTCAATTTTGGTTTCAACCCCTTAAATGACTTGGAAAAAAGGATGGACGGTGCAGATAAACCACATAAATTTACAGTGGGTCCAACTGAGTTTACTCAGTACGATAAGAGCGTCCTGAGTAACTCAGGACGCAATCCGATTTCATCTCGAGTGGAACACACAGTAATGAACAGTGTAAAATCATCTCGAAACCTTCCACAGGAGTTTTATAGCAGCTTGATGTTTGGGATGTTCCCTTGTCCTGTGGGGGTGCGTCAGATGAATGGATTAGATGGCATATACACATGAGGGTGGATCCCACATAATTTGAGAGGTTTCAAATGTTGGGTGTTCCCAACTGTTCTACTTGGCGCACATATATTTCCGTATGGTTTTCAGTTTTGGGCGTTGCACGTGAAGCCTTTTCCTCCACCTCAGAGTATCTCTTCAATTTACAAAAAGGGTGTGGTTAGCGAGTGTAAGCTTTGATTAAAAGAACCTTGTCTGTAGGCCTCGACACGAACCGAGTAAGCTGAGTCAACTTGCTTGAATTAGACCTATTTAAAATACCTTAAATTATATAATAATAATAATAATAATATTTTTTTGATCAAGTGGACAATTAGGCTCGAGGATCAAGTTGAGTCAAACTCGAGCCCAGGCCGAGTTGTGCCCACCTTGATTCGCACCCAGCTTACAAGATTAGCACTTCTGTCCTACCCATTGTGGCAGGTGGGAGCCTGGGCGAGGTGCCACTTAAGTCACACCTAGCTAGGTGGTTTTGGGCGCTGAATGCCCCCACCGTGATGTATTTGTTTTACATCCACGCTGCACATCTCCTAAAAAATGAGGCAAATTCAGAGCTCAGGAGGACCATACTATAGGATACAGTGGAGATGATGACTCTCACCTTAAATCCTTCCTATGGCCGTCCGGCCTGTTCATAACGTCACATAGACCTAAATGAAGGAAAACACAAACATCAGCTTGATCCAAAACTTTTGTGACCCCAATGAGTTTATAGGGCTGAGCGTTTAATCAATGCTGTTTCCTGCAGTGTAGCCCACTTGAGACTTTGATCTGCTTCATTTTTTGGCTCATGCCCTAAAATAATCTCGAAAAAGAGATAGATGGCGCGGATAAAATACATACATCATGGTGGCCCCACAGCACCCAACACCACACCACCCAATCTGCTTCCACAGTTTGTGGGCCGCAACTAAAGAGATCACGACAGTCTCAATGACACGTATGTGTGATTCGTGTACATCAAATGTGGATTGCTGACTAATTATTCTTAATCATGGCCCACCTGATGATGGTACCGCCTGATTTTTCATGCCACAGAACCGACACTGTGGGGACCATCTGATGAATGGCCCAGATCTCATAAACCAGAGTGTGGGAGACATCTCATTTTTAAAATGAAGAAAGATGCACATAGATGTCATTCAGTAAAAAAAAAAGAAAGTGTCCACAACTGATTACACGACAACACCCACTTCAAAATTCAAACTAAAGTATACTAAATTAATAGCTTTGCAATGATCAAGATAAACTGTCCTATGTTTTCAAAAAATATTCATATTCTAAAAAGCTCTAAAGCTACTTTTATTTTATAGATATAAACGGTCACATACAGCTACAGCTTCGTTTCTGTTGAACGTCCGATCCATAGGAAAGCTGGGTCACACCTTGTGGATCACGTGGGTTGAAAACCAGGATGGTCCATTCATCAGGAAATTTTCACCATCCATAAAAAATGGACAGCTGATATCTAGTTCAATGTATGATTGTGGCCCACTTCATTAACTAATTATTCTGGATTTCATTCCAGTAGATCTTTATGATGCGTCCAAAATTTTCCATGGCTCGGATGTTCTACACAAGTGACATGTTGATGGAAAAGTATGCGTTGTATCTGAAAGTATTTTACAAATACAATGTTGTAGGTGAACATATTTTCTTCTATTTATTTTATTTTTATTTTTTAATATCAGATGACGAACGCAAAGCTGCAACAACAACCAAACACCAATTTTCTAGTGAAGGGTGCTTTTAAAAATTCATGGCATGAATGTGGCCACCCATTGGGACCACATTCTCAGAAGGTCCCATGATTCGAGCCTTGCGTACTCTCATATCTAAGTATAAATTAGTTATTTTTTTTCATAATTATGCTTCAGTGATGATCCTAACCTTTGATTTTTTTTTTAAAGTTAAATGTGAGCCATTGATTTTTTCTTTCCTAATTGTTATAACTTCATCTGCAAATATTAATGGCCAAAATGATCCGTTCCACATGTGAGTTCCTTATGTGGCCCGAACACAACATGGGTGGCTCTGATCATTGGACCACTCAGCAAGTGGGCCACGGTGGGAGGTGACACATGCTGGATCCTGACCGTGACAGAGGCAAAACGAACTCATTGTATTTGTACAGTATGGTCGGGTGTTCAATTCATACAAGTGGGTCATGTCTCTATCAATGTCGGTCTAAAGGAGTAACTGTAGACGGTCCATGCATCCAAAATCTCCCTGAATTGCAAAATATTTGGGCTTTTATAAGTTGAATTGGAAGCCTTGGGAGTATTATCTTCTTTCTCAGCCGTTTCTTTGTTGGCCACCTATTGAAAGGGTCAGGACATTTCCAATTGGTGATATTTTCTAGAATATACGGAACCCATCACATAAATGATTTGGACCATTGAAGTTATAAACAGTGGCCCAAGTTGTAAAAACTAAAAGAGCCAAACAGCAACTTACAATCTCTTGGCATGCCTTAAAATGGGAGCGGATTCAATCAGGTAAGTGAGAGTTCCGTCAGGTCGTGACTGTGGGGCCCACCTTGATCCATGTGCTGTATACACACAAACTCTATCTGTTTTTCCAGCTCATTTTAGGACGTGGCCCAAAGCTGAAGGCAGATCCAAATCTAAGGTGGACCTGGATGAAGGGAAAGTACAAATATTAGCTTGATCCTGTCTGACCACACAGGAAGTTTTTTAGGGTGAATCACCACTGTTTCCTGTAGTGGGGTCCACCAGTGATTTGGATCTGCTTCAGTTTTGGCTCACGTCTTAAAATGAGCTGGAAAAACAGATGAACTTTGTGTGTATACATCACAAACATCAAGGTGGGCCCACGGTCATGACTGACCAAACTTGGTCAGGCAACGAAAAATTAGCATCCCAGTTTAGATGGACGGTTAAATGTCGGTTCCATAAACAAAAAGATCAAACATTGAATGATCAGGATCCTCCTATCTCAAAGATTTTTATGGTATGGTTCATCTGCGGTGTGGCCCATTAGAGATCATCCGTTTGGATCACTAAAACCGCTTGTGTAAACTGAAAATCCAAGATGCTAAGCATATCTTCTGGTCAAGGATTATTATTATTATTTTTGGGTCGTACACACAGCCCACTATTAGTACACGCACCCCCGCTACTAGTCACACTTCAATGTTAGCCACCCACGCTGGTAAACGATACTAGGACTTCAGGGTAGAAATGTGCCTCGGTGGTACACTCCAAGGAGTTTCAACACTAGGTCTCAGATTCGAGTCTCATAGGTGGTGAAAATCCACCGCGGTGTGTGTGGGTGGGTGAGTGGGTGTAAGTGCGTGCCTAAATGAGAAAAAAAAAAAAAAAAATAGTGTTAGCTTCAGCATCACTTAATTCTTCCCATCAGTAAATGAGCTACACCATTTTTGGGTACTGTTTTGTACTCCTACGGTCATAAATGGGCCTATCTCAGTGACCATAACCATTCATTGAGTGGGCCATGCTTATCCAATAATTGAATAATTTCACTTTTTTTCCGAAAACACCTGGACACTAGAATCCACCACAGACAATGTTTAAGGAGTAACGATCAAGTACGCTGTTAGGTGGTTTTGAGAGGGACCTGTCATCTACTCACACTTGATTGATGTGCACCCATCAACAACTAAATTTAAAAGGTGGGCCCCACAAATTTCTCCTGTCGGATTGGATTTCAGATGGTTAATTTCTTTACTCAGCCAAACAAGTTGTGATTGTGTCTCTCGATGCATCATAGATCATGTGTTGTGTTTGGTGGAATCCATCAATTGCCAAAATAATGTTCGAACTCCACGTAGACATGTATTTCATCATAAAATACGCTGCATGGCCCACCCAACTCAATGCAAACCCGATTACTGGATTAGGTTTGAACTTCTAATGTGATCACCGTTCATCCAAATTGGTGCTCAGGTAATGACTCCAGTGCGAAGAACACTTCTCATTTACTGCCCAGCACTCAATCTTATTAGTACCATGTGCAAAGTCATTTACATTTTTACCCTTTTAGGTAGTCTTTCAAAATCTATGAATTTTAAATTTTAGAAGTACATTTGAAGATACCGTGAGCATAAGAAGAGATAATTTAAGTAATCCAATTGTTTCTGTGTCTTCGATGTGAATAGCCCTATAACCCTTGCCTCTATCTTCTTTCTCTTTGCACATAAAGGGCACATTCTTCTCTCTCTCTCTCTTTAGCCTACCGTCATTCTCTCCCTGCTCTTTGCATATAGCTTGCTTGTTAACACAAAGTTTTAAACAAAATTAGCGGATGTTGATTTGCATTTTGTATTCTTAATAGGGTGCTGGTGATTTATACACATTTATAAATAATATAAACAAGCATATAATAGAATTGACGCAAGGAGGATATTTTATTCCAGAGATTTCATGTTTTGTACATTCTAGTATAGTCCGAGATGAGCTCTTAATTACACCATACACATAAACCTTGATTAAAAGGCAAAAGATAATATCAGCAAGGATTTAGTCTTTGAGGACAGGCCGCAGGGGCAAGGCTAAGCTTTGTATGGATAGGACTATCTGTTGGCAAGTAGAATGCCTATGTCCCATGTCGTTTCGGATTTGAGCTGAGAGAGTACCGCTGAGCGTTAACCAAGTCGTGCGACACTAAGCCTGCTCCTGCCATAGAAACGGGGACCTCGGGAAGACCAGACTGCGACTATGTACTCGAACGGCTCAGCCAGTAGATACCGATTCTAATAAGTAGTACATTGATTAGTTTAGGATAACGATCCTTAGCATTGACTTTTTGTTGTTGTTTCGAATGTAAGATTTCATGATCTTTGGTGATAAACCATAATCCCTTTTGACATAGCGATGCATTGAATCAAGGTGATAGTATAGTTGTATAGTAATAGTCACACTTTTTTATTAATACACAATCTGTTTAGGGAACTAAAATCTCAGCTCCGGGTATACCGCAAGGTGACCAGAACCTTAGTCGATGGGCAGATAAACCGTGCAATGGAGTTGATCGAATCGCATATAGATTGGACGAGGCGTTGGGTTGTTGAAGAGCCGGGCATGGAGTTACACGTGCTGGCAATAAATGCCCCAACGCATTAGCACATGGGCGTGGACTATATGTTAGAGAAGGGCCTGAGTGGCTCTTAGCACGGATGCACTGGCTAGCGCGACTGATGCGCTGGGAGCCTTGGTACTCATTCGATCATTGCCATTGCAGCAGGTAGGGATGTCAACGGATCGGATACGGACTAGATTAGTGATGATCCATATCCGATCTGATTAAGGATATATCTGATATGTATTCGACCTGAATTTGATTCGGATTGCAAGCATACGATCCAAACCCAACCTGTTTAAATATCTACAAATCCGAACCCGATTCAAAGATGATTCGATCCAATTTTGAATACATACATCATGGTGGGGCCCACCCTTTAGCTGGGCAACGTACACACACGGTTAGTCACACGTTGCACCCATGACCCACCCACCCATTGTGGGGTTACTGTGTCTCCTTAACATTTCAAACCTGAGACAGCCGGCACCCATTCGCTTGTCTCTGGCAGCCGGCGGGCCATCCAGAGAAGGAAGGAGAGAGAGAGAGAGAGAGAGAGAGAGAGAGAGAGAGAGAGAGAGAGATGCATAGATGTAAGATGCAAAGAGAGAGATGAGAGAGAGGTGCAGAGATGCAAGATGCAGAGAGAGAGATGCAGAGAGAGAGAGAGAGAGAGAGAGAGGTACGATGGACGGATTTGAGAGGTGCATTAGGGATTTAGGGTTTTTTTCCTTTTATACGTGGCTTAATCGGATCATTAACGGAGCGGATCGAGGTAGATCCGAATCCGACCCGATTATTAAATGGATCAAAATCTTTGATCCAAATTTGACCCGCCGATTCGATTATTGGCCCGAATTCGATTAGATCGGATCGAATACGGATCAGATACAAATCATGATCCAAGCCGTTGACAGCCCTAGCAACAGATTCCCAGTCAGATGCCTCGGCTGGCGTGACATATGCACTAGGCTCCTTGGTGCTTCATTCAGTCATCGATGCTGCACCAGGTTCCCAGCGAGAGTGGCGCGGCACATGAGTTTGGCTCCTTGTCGGATGCATGGGATGTTTAACCCTTTATTCCTTCACTCTGTGGGTGCGTCGAAGGTGTGGTGACCTTCGCACCTACAATTGTTGTAAGAGGTGACTTCGATGGAGGCTTCGACGAGAATTTCGAAGTTTCCAGCGTACATTTTTTAAGATTCTGGAGGTGTTTGAAGTTCTCGACCAAAGTTATGAGATTTCGATAAGAGCTTTTGTGGATTCTGAGTAAGCAATGTAATACCTAATGGTCGCAGTGGTGCTCTCTCTTTGAACAAGAGAGTGAATGAGGTATTTATAGGCGGGAATTACGGAGGGTTGCCTAATCAACGCTTGATATGTGTAGCGCATTGGGGAGTGTGCCCAACACATTAGCTCGATTTTGATCTAGCGCATCCTGTTGGACTGGCCAAGTGACATCTCATTTAAAGGTGGGCGTGTCAGCTAGTTACAATGCATCTATCGTAACACGCTTCAGTGCATCTGTTATTGGCTTCAAGTTTTGGTTTGGCACATCGGTGGAAAATGCGCATTAGTCAGCACATCCATTTTGGGTATGTGTACACATCAATCTCTGGGCTTGGTCAAGCTGGGCCAAAAACCCCAACACCCCTGCTCCGCGCTGCGGGCGTGCTGGCCATGGCACTGGGCCCGTTTTTCATTGGTGATGATGCGGACCCCGATTCGCGGCATGGAACCATGTGTTGGGCCTATTAGGTCGGGCTTATGTCCACATGTCCGCTTTTAGACCACTCACCATGTGTCCGAGTAGGCCCCACTTCATGGACTAGAGTGGGTCAGTGCATCCTGATGCTTTGGGACCCACTTGCTTCGACCTCCCTTTTTTCTATTGCAATTTATCGATGCGATCCATTTGTTAGGTTGGAGCTCCACTCTTCCCCTCGCTTCGGTCAGCCTATCAACTGGTGCGCCCTGTAGCTAGTGCCTAGCTCCGGATCTTCTGTTTCCTCGCAATAAGCTAAAATGGCTATTAAAGGTAGTTGCACGTGAACACCGACTTTTCATAAGACTCAGTTGATCACTAGCACCGCAAGGAGCTGAAAAAGAACTGAAAGTAGGATCGGAAGAAACATGGATTTTCGTGTGTAGATTCTTTAATCCGTCTGTTTGTTTCTCTATGCGAAAGTCTGTAGACACCCCACCAAAGGTCGACAAGTTGATTATGATTGGACGTCTAGGATGGATAGCGACCCATATCCCATCTAAACCCTAATCCAAACCCTAACTCAGTCCCAAACCCTAATCCAGACATCAACCTAGGTTAGAGCCCCAATCTTAGAACCCAACTTGAGTTAACTCAACCCACATTAGACCAACCAAGCCAACCCTAAAACCCTATGACCCGTAAAATTAGACCATGAGTCAACTCCCCGAGTTAATTCTCTGAGTCAACTCTTTGAGTCGACTCTCTGAGTCAACTCTTTGAGTTAACCCACTGAGTCAACTCACCTAGTCAACCCATTCAGTCCCCCACAACCCTGTTAAGTCATCTAGTCAAGCCCACACTTAAACCATAGCTCAAGCTAAAAAATGAGCGAGGGGAGAAAACATTTGAGAGAAACCGAAATAGGGGCCCTCCGCACGGGGGGGGGGGGGGGGGGGGGGGGGGGGGGGGGGGGGGGGGGGGGGCGCTCCCTGCCAAGTCTGAGCACCAGCTGGAGGGGTGGTGGGCACCACCCACGTAGCATCCCTTTTCCGTTTGAGACAGTCTCATGTGGGCCTTATTTCCATTCTCTTCTACCACTTTGTTACGCGTGAGGAAAGTCACCTCCGGAGATATCCTTTCCCCTTTGTACTATTTAACTTTTTACCAAGCCATCTAACCGTTGCGATCTCGCCATGTGGTGATCTCAAATCTCAGCCTTTACAACTTATTTTGTCTCCCATATTACCTGGAATTACAATGATACCAGGGTTAGATGCTGTAAATAACCCCCTCCCCTGCTTTTTTTCATCACACCACAATCCATCTTCTATCCCTCCAAGTGAGAGAGAGAGAGAGAGCCTTCCCTTAGCCCTAGCCCTAGTCTTAGCCTTAGCCATCCCTCCACCAAGGAGAGTGAGTGTGAGAAAGTGAGCCCACTCCGGGTTTGGTGTAATCTAGCCTCAACTCTAGCCTCTTGAGCCATCTAGTTTTCAATCCAAGCCACTTGATCAAATCCTTGCGACACCTCTATCCATCCGGCGTCCAATCTTTAGCTAGCTTTCTTTAACCTTACATATACATTTGTGCACATCTATTCCCTTCTCAACCCCCCTGCTTATCTCATTTATATTTATCTTATCTTACATTTATGCTAACTCGAGAGAGTATGCTTCATGGCTTGCTGATCTGATTGGATCTTGCCCATCAGAAATTCCAATTAATACGCATAGCATTTGTGCATAGCATTTTACCCAATCAGCTTGAGTGTGTGCTCTAAGGCTTGCCGAGTAACTCAGATCCTGCCCATCAAAAACTCGAGTTGACTGGTCTAACCGCCAACCAGTACATGAGTCAGGGACTGATTCGTCTTGTCCTGAGACACTATTGGGAAGCGGGGTGCATTCAACGCATCATCTCCCCCACACAACATATCATCATACTCCAAGAACCGCTAACCAGTACGTGAATCAAAGACCGATTCATCTTGTCCCGAGACATTATTGGAAAGCGATGATTCATCAAAACACATTATCATCCCCACACATTGCATATCATCAAAGTGCAAGAATCATAACTAATCCTTAGAATTTGTGTAGTCCTATGAAATAGAGACTGTACTTTTGTACGAGCAAAGTGGGTGCCTAACCCCTTCCCTCTTTATAACCGCGGTCCTTCCCCTGAATCCCTGAATGCTGATCAATGAATCATTCTTAGAATTAGGAATGTTCGGATTCCTGCTCTTAGTTGTTTCTACATGGTTTTATATAATCCACTTTAAACACCCTTCAAGTACCAACACCAATAAAAAAAACCCTCGAAAGAGGCAGGAGCTATGTGGAAGTCGCGATTCGACGCCTCCCCGCATGAATCCAGTGTCCACACGGTCCAGCTTCCCTTTAGTCGTTTTGACTTCTAACACATCAGGCTATTTTGGACCCCAACACCTGCACACCCTCTTTCCTTCATACAACTCCCCCCCCCCCCCCCCCCCCCCCCCCCCCCCCCCCACACACACACACACACACACACACTCTCTTTGTTGTAACCGGCACCTTTCCCTACAATCCACTCTTGTTCTTTATATACTATTAGAAAATGGAAGTAGTAAAAAATAGAGGAAATTAAAAAAAAAAAAATCAAATGAAATATCATATTTGTGGGGTTCAAGTTGTAGCTTGAATAATCAAGTCTTATCTTTGGACTATAATACCTAGGATACATAAAGCTTATAGGTACACGATGTCCTTCCTGAAAAGACACTCTTATGCCTCATCAAGACATCCACATACCTATGCATAGAAAATCTTATTTTGTCACGAATCAACTTTTCTCGTAGTAGTTATTTTTGTCCCTTTTAAAAGAATAATTACACAATAGTTAAAAACATATTGCCACAGAGTAACATATATAACTACCATTCATATCCCATTCCACTCTACTGCTACCACGTGTATGAAATGTCACAATGTCATCTGTGTAGCCATGTGTTCGGCATACTCAACTAACACTATGGCAAGAACTTTAGACGTCAGGGTGTCAAACTACTGGCTAAACCTTAGTTTACTCTATTATTGTACCATGGCTTAAATGGGTTTGAACCACAAGTAAAAAAACATTAGATTGTTTAAATGATGCACACGTGAGAAGTACAAATAAAGCCTAATGAAGTGCCAAAAAACACCCAAGCATCCCTACAACCACAGGCGCACGTGCATGCATTAGTAGTGCGAACCATCATTGTGAAGATTTAAACACAAGTTTCTTTGGCAAAAATCCATGCATCTTTATTAATTATATAAGTATTTTTTTTAGAAAATTTTAATACATAATATATTTATTTATTTTCTTTGAAATTTATTCTTCTTATAAAAACTAAGTAATCCCTAACAATTTCAAAAATAAAATTATTACTAAGAATGAATGGCAAATCAGTATGAATAGATGTATAACTAAAGGTATCTTGTAGAATTGAATCTTCATTTTAGTACATATGTATCAAAGTTTTGTGAAATGTTTAGTAATCAATCTTGAACTAAAAACCTTATATAACTCACTGGACACATACGATATATCTATTTATACATAACTTATAGACCTATAAGTTTATATATTTATAACCTTTTATGTATCCTAATTTCATGAGTATTTTAGAGATGATCCCAATCTCTTAAAAAATGGCCTTACTACTCTACTCACATATGTAGATCTATCAAAGATAATTGTGTTTCATCTCATGAAAGATAGTTCAAAGACTTATAAGAGTTATTACTCAACTTTCCTTATTTTAAAACTTAGATAAGGTAACCATTAAGAATGAAATCATGTCTTAATAAATCTTATTCCCATTTCTTTTGTGGTTCTCCTTATTTAATCTTTTGATATACCTTTTGTTAATGGATTTGCTAAGTTCAAATTGGACTTAATATATTCTACTACGGTTACTTCATTCCTAAGTAATCCTTTAATAAAGTTATTCTTTAGACTTATTATTATAAATCTTACTCATGCTACAACAAAGGCTAGTTTGATTATTACAAAAGGTAGGTATGACTAAAGTAGCGCTTAATTAATATGAGAGTTTCATCCATAAATATCTGAGTCATTCCCCTTCTTTAAAGCAATCTGAGTACTATAAATTTACTTTATATTGTAAAGTGAGACATGCACATTTTTTCTTAGATATTCAATATTTTGCTCATTCTCTAAGAGTGAATATCCAACCACTTGTAAGTTTTAATTATATTATATGTCTATATTATAGATAACATCATTGTATCTTTCAAGTACAATAGAATATGATTTACAATGCATTTCATAATTTATAAGTTTTTTCAGTTACCGTAGAATCCTAAGAACCACATTCTAGTGTTTTTTTTTTTTTTTTTTATCCTGGATTACTACCATACATATTTAGTATTCCTACTATGAATGCTACATCAAATTTACTCTAGTTTATTATATACGTAAAACCCCTGACAACTTGTAGACACCACACCCTAGGTTGACAAGTTGATTAAGTTGGACGGAGTTCACCTATTTTAAACCAAACCCTAAAAACATTAATCCTAGAAACCTAAAACCTAAACCTAAACCTAAACCAAATCCTAAACCTAACCAAACCCTAACCTTAGAAACTTAAACCCTGGAAGCCGAAACCCTAGAAATCTCAAAACTCGGCTCACCAAGTCAAGTCACTAAGTTAGCTACCTAGTCAACCCACTAGTCAAGTTAAGCCCAAAGTCTAAACAAGACGAAGGCCAAACACAAAGCCCATAAAGAAAAATCTAGAGAGGAAGTATCATAGAACATAGGGAGTTGGAGCTCCCACACACTTGGGGTAGCCACTTGCCAAGGCAGGGAGCCACACACTGCCGCCCACGTGGCAGACTCCCTGCTCTGGCAGGAGAGGCCCAATGCAAGTAGGGTTCTCCCTAATGTGAGGTGCAAGTGTATGAAATTGTGAAGTGACCCCGATATCCCTCCCCTTAACCAAAACCATACTTTTACCAGTCAATCCAACCATTCAGATCACGCCACGTGAAAATTTTGAATACAAGCCTTTCGTTCTCTTTTTAACCCTAGACTTTTCACAAATTGCAGAAAAATTGAATTTGAAAGCTATAAATAGCCATCTCCCCTTCTCAATTCAAGCATTAAAGAATCCTAAGAGCATCCCTTGAGCTAACTCAACCCATCAATCCCTCCACCAAGGAGAAACGAGAGTAATAGGAAGGAGTATATTCCTGGTTAAGCTAGTCTAGGCAAAACTCTAGTCCCCTGAGCCACCAAGACCCTAATCCTAGCAGCTTAATTCAACCCTTGTAACATTTCCGTCCATCTCGACATTTAACTTTCAATCAGCTTCATGTATTTTGTACATTAGCGTTGTGCAATACCCATTACCTGCCTTCTCAACCCCCTGCTCATCTTATATATCAGTATTTCATCACATAACATTATGCACCTAATCGACTCAAGCGTATGCTATGCGGCTTGCCGATGTAGTCGGATCCTCTCCATTAGAAACTTTGGTCGATTAATTTATGCTTCGGTGAGTGGGAGAGTCAAGACAAATTTATCCAGCCAAGGCAACACCTCATCATATGCATTGCACCCAACACCTCATTGCAAATACAACATTACATACATAATACTTAGTACCCAATCAGTTCAAATGTATGCTCTGCAGCTTGCAGATATATGCATAGTTGGATTCTGCCCATACAAAATTTAGGTTAATTGGTTACCACTTCGGTAAGTGGGAGAGTCAGGGCGAAGTTATCCATCCTAAGCTACAACTTATCATGGGCATTGCATCTAACACATCATTGCACACATTGTTGCATTAGTAAACACCAATGGTTCAATCTCCTAATTAAACCCTAATTTACTCCATAACTGTACCATAACTCGGATGGCTTGGCACCGAGTATTAAAAAGATTAAGCTCTTTAGATGATGCACGCATGAGAAGTCGCAAAAACTCCTCATTGTACCAATAATCCATATGAGCATTTTTGAAAAAATAAATTTCATATATAAATATTTATTTACTTTTTAAAATAAATTATTTTATTTTTGAAAATTATTTTTCTTATAAAGAATACACCTTGTAACCCACACTTTTTTTTCCTCTGCACATCTGGCCTACTTTTCCCTCATAGCCCATACCATTTCTCTCTCTAGCCCACAACCTTTCTCTTTGTAGCCCACTCTTTTCTTCTTTTTTGCCCGGTTTGTCACAATTTAAATCCTCATCAGACCATGATATGGCAAACGATGTAGCAGTATATAACAATCCACCCAAGAAATTTCATCACTGTATGTTCAATCATTATATTAAATGGGAAAGCAAGCATCATTTAACTCAATCATTCAGAGCTCACGGAATAATGACATTCATTGACACCTTCAACAACTAGGCATCCACCTTCATGGGAATAAACAGACATCTCATCTCACCTTTTGATTGACCATCATGCACATCATAAGATGGGAAACCAGATGGTCCATCATCTCATCTTTCCAGACCAATCAAAGAAAAACCTCAGTTGTGAAAGATGGTGACACCATATCCCATGGTCCTATAATTCCCAAACTGGTTTAGGAACCCATGAGACCATTTGATAGTAAGTTCTGAGGAGCCTCTAATACACTCCCATGGTCCAATAAATGGAACGAACGGATGTGATCTCGAACATTCGATGCCTTTAGGGAGGGGAATCACAGCAATTGGATAGTCCTACACATCCATTTTTTTTTCTTCTTCAGTTGAATGAAATAATGGAGAATGGATTGAGATGGGTGAGTCATGTACAACAAAGGCATTAAATGGCTTTGATTAGGACTGAAGAGCTTGAATAGAAGATGAGAAGAAGACCAGAAAGAACTTGGAAGTGATAAAGAGGGATGTGAAGGTTTATTCAGCTACAGATGACAGGGCCTTGGATAAGATTGATTGGCCAAACAAGATTCATAAAGCTGAAGCCTAGACAAAGCTATGGTGATGATGATTCAAAGGATAGATTTTTTTTTTTTTTTTTTTTATTTATTTATTTTATAATTTTATGGCTAGAATAATCTATATCCAGCATGACTTTGAGTGTGGGCCATCCATAAACATTATGCCCTGGATCCTGCTCCTAGATCAACCTCCTCCATTTGATGGGGCTCCATGGGGCCTCATCAAATGATGATCCAGACCGTTCATCTAGTAAGTGCCACTTTGGTTGACCAATATGGCAGTTTCTTTTTAGTGAGTCCAAATATGAGCCATTTTTCTTACTCACCTTTACGTGCACACAAGGATCTCTGATAAACGGCCTGGATCACAACAGGATGGGCCAGTAGGGGTGAGCATTGCTCTTATTTCGTTTGGTTATGTAATGAGTGCGGAAAGATTTTTTTGCCGACTTGCACTGATTTTTATCAAGTGGACTACTAAGAATAGAAAGTAGTACTAATGTAGGTGGCTGGGATCTTATGATCTGAAAGATTATTGGGCCATTTTCCACCCTCGACGGAAAGAAACAGACCGATGGTCTGCATAATAGAACTGTGGGCCCCACTTGTTAGAATTGAAAATCTCGCAAAAAATGGCTAATGACTTTTTTGGAGTCATGAAACATAGTTCTAAAAATGCCCAGAAATGTTTAGTAAACTAATGGCTCTTAAATTTGGAAACATGTCACAGGTGTGTCAGATCCAAGCCGCTCACTAGAAGGTCCCCTTGTGTTGATTAACATTCTCAGAAAAATCAGGCCAATCAGTTCATCAGGTGGGCCACAAGTGTAAAAATTGAACAGTTGATAGAAAACTGACCAACAGTCCAAAACTCGAAAATATGTTGTCCATTTAGTTATCAGGTAAATCTGATTTTTGAGACTATGGAGCTAAGCGGATCACCCATTGGATCTTGCACAAGTGGGCAATCTGTTCTAGGCTAGTGCCAAAAAAGAACGATGGAGTTCACCTGGCACTCCAACTGAAACAATCAACCACCTGGCCCACCAAAGCAAAAGAAAACAGGGAAGATGACCCACAAAAGAAACAGAAAATGACCCAAAAGAAGAAGAGAAGCCAGAAATATTCCTACCAACCCAAAAGGAAAAGCCCGCAATCAAAGATTCAAAGTAACGTAACTACAAAAGCATGAACTGCAATATTTTAAAAAATAAAAAGGTTCAACAGTCAGTTCTTGCTTCATACATGGTCTTAAATTAAGAGGACCATTATTTATACGGTGGTCTGTGAGCCCCACCATCACGTGTGGTCTGGTTTTACTGATGGTAACCAATCAGTTAGTGAATAGTTCCATGTATGGCCGAAGTTACGAAAGTTCAATCAACCAAACAATCTAGACCATCCAATTATCAATCTCAAGGACTTCTTTGAATAGGTGGACTCTAAACATGTAGGAAAAGATACCGTTTTTCTTAATTTAATATTTTTGTTATTTAAATAATAAAGCAAATAATGGATTCTGTAAAATAATCATTAATTTTTTCTTCAATCAAAATTCTCTAATTCAAAATACGAGAGGATTGTTATTTAATAAATTTAGGATTTTTAATTGTGAAAAACTGAAACCCTAAAGAAAAATCCATTTTCAACAATGTTGAAGGAAATTATTATTATTTTTTCAATGTTTTCAATGTCCACACATTGAATTCCTCATATACAAAAAGCCTATTTCAATGGTTTATTTGGTGGCCATATTCGCTACAGTATCCAATTAGTGGTGTGACTTTTTAAAGCATGGGCTGTCCATGGTTCTATGGAGACTTGGATTCTCCTCACCGAGCATAGGTGGAGAGCTAAGGTGTTACGGTCCAGTGGACCACCAATCCTTTCTCCTTGTGTGAACCTTTTGATCGTTATAGACCTACACTTAGTTTGGTTATACCAAATATTATGAAATTTCAAGATATTTGATACAACCAAACGCCACTAACTTTTCATTGTCTGGAATTTAGATTAATCTTTTTATAGTTAGAGACTAGTCTAATCCTATGTGGTAAAGCTGATCTTATGGAATTTAGAATATCAAGTTAACAAAAGATGGATGTTAAACCAATGTCACACAAACAGGAAAAAGACCTGTTTGGAAACCACTTCTGAAGTTTCCACTCCAAATCTCAAGCAGGATAAGGACCCATCTTAATCAAATTTGAGTTTTCAGGCAGAGACATCTAATCGGCATCGTTGGATTGGAATCTTCCAAACAGGCACTAAATCTCATATTGAATGTGTTACATGGTAGAATTGAAAGCAACTCTTTTCCAGCATCCAAAACAAAGTTTCTGGATTGCACAAAATTCCAAGTTGCCAAACATGGCCCACAGAAGGAAATTTTCAATCCCTGTATCTTGAAAATGAATTCTACAAGCCTGCACCACTAATAGGGTGGAAGGGTGTTTTCAACCACAACAGATCATTTTTTTGGGTCCCCCCATGTTTGTGGCTGTAGCTGAAAATGCTGTGTCATGCTACTAGCCGTGCAGTGCATAGGTGATCAGTTCTCACTCCCAAATGCCAGGTAGCCAACCTACACCTAAAATTCGTATTGAATGTCGTATGTGCGCCAACGTCTCACCAACCACGCAGCAATGGATGATTGATTCTGAATTGCAAAATCTCAAATCCAAATACAGCTGAAGATATTCAATATGAAGTTCAAATCATAGCTACAAACAAATTCAAATCGCATCGTGCTTTGAGAAGTGGCACACCTTTGTGTTTCCATTTGTTACAATAGGATCAAAGTCGGAGAGAGAGAGAGAGAGAGAGAGAGAGAGAGAGAGAGGTAAACAAGCTCGAGCTCATAAGCAGCTCTTTTCACCATCTCCTCTGCAAGTAGTCTCTCTCTGACTCTCTGACATACTCAACAGATCTATCCAGCTTACCCATTACAACATTCTTGAAACTAAAAGCTTCTTGGACTTGTGAGCAAGACCGCTGCATCCGGATGCCACTCAAACTTGCTCTTGACTCCACCATTTCCTTCAACGAGAGCGTCTTTTTTTGCCCTGGCTCGGGTCTTTGCTTCGGAGCACTATGAGGCCTCACTTTTGCCTTAAACGATTGTGTATTCGCCATGTAATTAGGATAATTAGAGTACCGGCGGAAGAAGTTTTCAGCACACAAGCTCTTTGCAGGTGTTACGGGCATTCCAGCATTCGACCTGCTTGAATTCACAAACCGAGGGGTACTTTGGGCGGAGGAAAATCTGCATTCATCGCCCGTGAGGGCCCAATCAAACTCCGGGAGGTTACGACACTCAGGTATGGAGATACGGGCCGGAATCTGACATGGAAGTGGGGAGGAGAGTGTTTGGGGATGCAGGTCTTCGCCGCAATCAGACATAGAGGCATTGATCCGACGGGATCTTGATTTGGGTCTACAAGTGTCGATTTCGACAATCTTTGGGCTCTCATCGAAGGCATTTGCATTAATGGCAGTTTCAAGGGATGCTGAGAGCCTCCTACTGTGGATTGATGCTGTGTGTTCACTTCTTGTGTCGTCAAATCTTTCCTGAAAATTAGTAGAAAGAGCATGGGTTACAGCAAAATCCTGAAACATAGGCAAACAATGAAATCAATGCCACACTAAGGACGCGTTTGGGTGTAATCCTCATCACAAACAAATTAGATATTTCACCAAAGTGAACCATCCATTCTTCTATTATATTTGGCGACATGGAAAGCCAACGACTGCATTATGCAGGATCTGATTTTTCTCCCTTCCTCAGCTACAAGATAGCATATTGGATGTGTTTCAAGTCCAACTCAAAACCTATCCAATATTGATTTGTGTGGAGAAGCATCCGGACTGCCCCACATACAGTGGGACATCTAAATGCAGCTGAAGAAGCCACTCAGATGGACATGTAATCACGATTTGGGTAGAGCTATAGAAGTGAGACCACCCAAATCAACTGACATGCATTTGAGGAAACATGGGTTTTCTTCAATTATTTCTCCACCCATTCTGCCTCAAATTGTTACTATTGGGTGTTCGGTTGCACCAAATTACACTGATTAATCATGAAATTTCATGATATATGGTGCAACCAAACACACTCTGCCAAACAACAACATGGGCAGAAATGAAACCCGCCCGCCTCGATCTGCCAAGGAGCTCCAAACAGTCAACAAACTGTGGAAAATGTGTTGTGTTTCCATCCTCAACAGAAGAGTTTGCAGTTGAATCTTACAACGGATTTACGGGGATGGATTTCCGGCTGAATCCTCCGCTCCTTGTTAATGAGACTGCGAGCTTTCTGCATCCGGACATTGGCCTGAGCTCGTATAAGAGCTTGCATGCCTTGAAGAGCTGCAGCAGCTTGTTTTCGTACAAGATAACCTCGGACATGAGCCTGCAACTTCACCAGTCCTTTGAGGGCTCTAAGAGCCTTTTTCGCCTGGTGCAGATCAAAACCAGGATCAGGAAAAGAAAGGAAATTAAGGTAATTTTTGAAGATTGGAAACGAAAGCAGAGGAACAGAACTTCCAATTGCCAATATCACAAACCTGAACAAAAGCAAGTAGAAAGAAACGATATAGTTGGTTGTAATTCGATATCAGATTCAACAGAGAACAAGAACCAGAGAAATGAAAACATGACCAAGTTCATAAAAACCAATCAAAAGATGCGTTTTCGCAACTGAGTGCGACATATGAACGTTGAGAAGTAGAAGAAAACAGAGAAACCAAAGATAACCAAGTTGAAGAAAGAACCTCCAAACCAGATTCAGCAAATGAAGAGAAGCAACTCATAAATCAGGAGAAAGATAACTGCTCAAATGAGAAAAGAAATCCAAACATTCCTTTCAAACCAGATTCGGCAGATGAAAAGCACCACCCAATTCAGAACTACATAAAAGCATATCTCTACAGGCATTTTGCATTAAGTGAAGAACAACAGCAAGAACAAGAACTAGAAAGAGAACCAATTTTTTTTTTAAATATCTATAATGGAGAGAATCAAGCAACAAGAAAATTAAAAACACACCCAACATCCAAAATTTCGCAAATTTCCTCAGCAACCAAACACAGCTTACCCATATTGAAAAACAGAAGCCATGAAAAAAAAAAAAAAAAACCAACTCCGGAATCTAATTCTCTTACCAAATACCCCCGAAACGCAGTTTGGATTTTCACAGCAGCCCACCGCTCATGCCCACCGAACATCGTCCCCCTCCCATAGCTCGTAAGCCTAACAACAGCCACTGCAGCCTGCGCTGCAGCAACTGCTGCATCCGCTGCCGCAGCCGTAGCTGCTGCGACCGCGATCGCTTGCTTGTTCTGCTCCTTCTCAGTCTCACTGTAATAAGACCTCAACCAGGCTGCCTCTGCTGCGGGAATGCTACCTTGAACACTCGCCGGAATCTGACCCACGCTCGAATCCCCACCCATGTTGCAAAAACTCCATTTTTTCTTGTCCTTCCTTTCACTGCCGGAATTCGAATTCCCCCTCTGCTCTCTCTCCTTCTTCCCACCCAACAAGCTCCTCAGCCACCTCGACGCCCGCCCCATTCCCCGGAAGACGGAAACCGACAATTCCGGTCGAAAATGAAACAAACAGAACAAAAGAAGAGACACCTAACAACTAAAGAAGGAAAAAGGAAGAAACCGAAAAACCCAGCTGAAATTTCTTTACATGTTGCCAAAGAGAGCTGAAATTTCTTTACATGATGCCAAAGAGAACTGGCGAGAGAGAGAGAGAGAGAGAGAGAGAGAGAGAGCGCAAGTGCTCCAGAAGGAACAACGAAGAAACCAAAAAACCCGGCTGAAATTTCTTTATGCTGCCAGAGAGAACTGACGAGAGAGAGAGAAAGGGGGGCAGGAGATCGTGGAAAGGAGAGATAGAGATAAGGGATTTTTGAAAAACCTGTCAACGCCTCGTGAAGAACTGCATTAGAAGACAAAAAGCGATGTCACAGAAAGAAAACCCCGAAAAAACCCATTACCAAATCCATAATTACGGACAAGACCCAACACAAATACCGATTAGAAAAGTACGAAAATCAGAGAAGAAAGGCAAAAGAGAGAAAACCCACCTCTTAAAATTTCGAACAGAAGCTCGGATTTTCTTCTCAGAACTTGAAGAATGCTTGGAAAAAGCTCGCTCTCTCTCTCTCTCTCTCTCTCTCTCTCTCTCTCTATAGCTTTCTGGAGCGACGTGTCCTCAAAAAGAAAGATACCTCATTTTTCTCAGCTGCTGACAATATTGTGAATCTTTCAGTTTTTATCTATTTATTTATTTGTTTTCCTTTCTGTTCTTCCTCCCTCTTTTCTATATTCTCTGCAACTCTCTCTCCCTCTAGTGAAAATTACCTTTTTAACCTTCTGCTCTCTGTAGCCATTTAAACCCGAAATCTTGACCGAGATGAGCAAAAAGCAGAACTGGGTTTTTCTGGGATTCTAATCTGCCTCAAGATTTTATGGAAAGAAAAATGAGAAAATGAAGAAAATATGCGATTTTCTGCAGAAATCCTTCTCTGCCATTAAGGATCCTCCATCAAAGCCTGCGACTTTTTCTCCCCCTCTGAGAAGAAGATCTTTTCTTTCGTTCTGCCGTATCTCGCTACCCTTTCGATGGGTAATTTTCCTCCGCGAGAGATGTCTCAGAAATGGAAGTTTTCGCTAAAAGGCTGTTTGGATTCTAGATTTGAATGGATTTTGCGGAAGAGGTCGTTTCGGGATGAAAATGAAATGAAATTAAAGGGGCTTCGTAGTCCGCGGGAACCTTCCAAAATGTAGTCAACACCATATGTGGGGCCCACCTTTGGTGATGATCAGAACCATTCATCTGGTTAATCTGAACCGTTGGCCATTTTAGTGTAGGGACGGATCAAATACTTTATCAATTAGATCTTCTCGCTTCCCTGATTAATGTGAACCGTTGGCCTTTTTAGTATAGGAACGGATCACATACTTTGAGGGATTCCCCTGTGATGTTTACGTGCAATCCAAACCGTGCATCTGCTGGACTTCTCATGTTCACTGATCATCCTAAAAAATCATTCTGATAAAAATCTCAGGTGGGACACACCACCGTAGCAATAAAAAATCACGCCTAAAACCTTTTATACTCAAGTGGTGTGGCCCACCTGAGTCTTGGAATGGCCTGAGTTTTGGTGAATCCCTGTGGGGCGCACCTGATGAATGAATGGATTGGATGGTATACACACAACACTGTAAACCCCACATACCATCTGGAACTTTCTACGGTGGGCGTCACTCTCCCCACTGTCCCCCTTTGTTCCCTCTCGTATGGCCCACCTGGATTACGGATCAGGATAGATTTTGGGACGTAGGATTAACTTGGAGTGAGGATCTAATGGACCGGTTGTATGGCACTCACACATCGAAGTGGACCCCACACATCTCCGAGGTATGATCCAACGTATGTGACCATTCCCCTTTGAGTACTATCCGTTAGTTTGCAGGCCACGGTGGATCCACAGCATCGGCTGATTGTCTGATCTTCGTACAGTGGGCCATCCTGATGTAGGACGGGTCGCTGACTATTTCATGGCCCAGATGGAGCAAAAGAAGACCGGACGGGGCCGTAAGTGATCCGGACCGTCAGGACCGTGAATCGGTCGTATCTCACAATCCGGAATGAGCAACGGGACGTATAATATATCAATTTGGGGTAGCTCGAGCTACTTTAGCCAACCAACCCCGCTACGCCGGGTTGCCCAATCCGGAATCGCGAGAATCGACCGTATCGACGGTCATTAGGCTAGTTTATTTTCGTTTTTACTATTTATAGTAAGTTTTAATTCGATCATAACTTTGCATCCGTATGGTTTTAGAGTTAGTGCCCAACATGAAAAGGGCTTAGAATATTTCGTAGAACAGCGTGGTTGAGGCCATTTGAAAACTTTCTATTTTTGGCCGAAAACCAAGAGTTCTAGTAGGATTGAATGACTTCTATAAATAGTAAGTTTACTATTTATAGTAAGTTGCGTTTTCTAGGAGTTTTAGTTGGAGTTGGATTTTGATACTTTACCTAGGGTTTAGTTTCCTATTTATATGCATTGTAATTCCGTTTTTATTCATTCAATTATCAATTATTCAATTATTCGGAATTTATTTCCTCTTTTTATCTTTTATTTCTTCTCGTGGATTCGAGAAACTATCGGTTAGGGAGACGGTGATCGACCTACCACGTCCTCCCTGCGTCACATCCATGGTGTGGTCTAAAGGGATGAAAGCTGGCCATTACAGAGTCCATGCACGACCGAGGACAAATGGCCCAGCGGACTATAGGATCGTTCCGTTTCTTATTTTGTGGGGGAAGAAAAATAGCTGATCAGGCATAGTGCCGCAACTTGTGGTACCGTACCATCTTTCCCCCAACACAGCACTTGTGTAGGACATCAGTACCATTAAATCGTTAGGCTCCACCATGAAGATCATCTGGTGCAAAAATGGGGTTGGTTGGCTTATCATGTGGGCCACAATGTGGTAATCAATGAACAACCAAGGGTTTGACTCGACATGCATGCTTGTCCCACCATGTGAGCAGATGATTCTTCTCTAGTAATATTGTGGTCAGGCCTACCAGCATGATCGTATAAAATGAAGCAGATCCAAAGCTCAAGTGGACCACACCACAAGAAACAAGGTTAATTCTCACCTTAAAACCTTCCCAGTCACAAAAGTTTTGTATCAGGCGGATATTAGGGGTGGGTTGGCGCTGCAGATTTGAGGGATTTAGGGGTATTCAGAATCCATCACTCATGTGAGAGGGTAGATTAAAGGGTATTCCGAATTTAGGGGTTGTAATCCTCAATCTTCACTTTTAGTGAGTTTTGCAATCCTTCCCTTGTAATCGGATTACCAATCTCTTCCTCTTCATGGCTCCCTTTTAAGGAGCAAGAGAGTCACATGTGTAACATGTGTCACTGAGCTATTGACCTATTTTCCATGATCTCTCAAAACAATCAGATTATCAACTACATTACTAAAATTACTTCAATAAGATAATTTGAATAGTCTAAACATTGACCATGTAAATCAGTTGTTAAAAGAAGTTGGTTAGCCACTTGGCTCATTTGAAGATTAAAATTTCAACATTTTTTTACAAAGTATATATTTCAATGAGCTTATTATAAGCATAGTGTCAAACATCATGTATGTCCACTAATTAAGGATATTGAAGTTAATTCAATAATTAAATTCTAATTCATGTAAATATACTACACAATTTAAGTGCACAACTATTTTTGAATTACAGGGATTGAGTCCAGGGTGCCAAATACAATCGAAGAATTCCCAATCCATGGTATTCCAAATTTAGGAGATTTTCAATCCAAGTATTCTGAATCCACGATGCCAAACTAGACCTCGTGTTTTCCCTTAGTCCAAATCTCATGGACCTTAGGAACAAGTTGATAGCAAATAACAGTGGGCCCTAAGAAGGTTTCAACCGTGGGTGTTATTATCCACTATAGTCCACCTAAGTTTAGTTCTACTTCATTTTTTTATTCATGCCCTAAAGTGAGCAGAATGGATAGACAACATGGATATAAAACACACACATCGTGTGCCCCATAGTGCATGCTGCCAGGGATAAGGGGTCATCAAGGAATTTACTTTTTAGATGGGGATTATGTGGTGATCCCAACATCACGTTGTGGCCAAATTTGATTGACGACATGCCGATATGAAAGTTAAGGGCCTGTTTGTTAAATTTAAAGTCCGAAGTCTGAACCCGAAATCTGAATTTAAAGTCTAAATCTGAAAACAGAAGACTAGTATTGAATCTAGAGTAACTTATTTGTTAACTAAGGTCTTAAATGTTTAAAATATGTTAATGTGACACATTTGCCCCCACCCACCTCGGTGTATCCGAATTGTGTATTGACTATGCCAGTAGGCCCAACTATTGGACGGTGTTGTGTGGCCCCCATCATAATATATGTGTTTTGTCCACGCCATCCATCCATTTTTTCCAAACCATTTTAGGGAATGACCTCAAAAATGACGATGATCCAAATCGCATTTGGCCCACAACTTCCATGGCCCATTAATGGTCAATCACATGTACTATGGTTCATCTGGGATTTGGATCAAGATGATATTTGTGTGGTCTCTTCATCTAGGTGTTTGTGACCTTATCAACAAGTTGGATGGAAACTGAACATTCTGGTGGAGTCCATGAAGTTTTTTATAGTGATGCTTCAATCACAATGGTTTCCTGTGGTGTGGTCCACCTAAGATTGAAGCCAACTTCATTTATGGGATCATACCCTAAAATGAGCTTTCAAAATGGTTGGACGATGTGGATTTAAGGCACATACATCACTATAAGCCCCATGGTTAGGGGTCCCACCCACCTCGATGGATCCAGGGTCTCACCTTATCCGCTCCCGCTAGTGACACCTAAGTAGCGAGATTTGTTAATGAAGTGACATCACCAGTTCTGTGGGCCCCATCATGATTTATGTGTTATATCCACATTGTTCATCCATTTAGTGAGATCATTTTAGAGCATGAGCCAAAGAATGAGTGAGATCCAAAGCTCAAGTGGACCCCACCATAGAAAATATTGGGGATTGAACCCTACCATTGAAAACTTCTTAAGCGCCATAGAAGTTGTTGATCAAGCTGGTATTTGTGTTTTCTCTTGTTCCATGTCTGTGTTAACTTATGAACAGGTTGGATCTCAAAAAAACATATGGTGGGACCTAGGAAGGTTTTAATGGTGGGAGTCATTACCCCCACCGTTTTCTATGGTGGGATCCGCTTGAGCTTTAGATTAGCCTCATTCTTTCTCTCGTGCCCTAAAATGATCTCTCAAAATAGATGGAAGGTGTGGATACAACACATATATCACGATGGGGCCCACAAAAATTGATAACGTGACTTCAGTAGGAATCTCGCTGCTCACACTGTAGTAGCTATAGGCATCCCAAATCGGGCTGGGATTGAGCAATACCCTGAATCTAGTTAGAGGTGCATGGTAGTGTTAACGAGGGTAGTATCAAAGGGCTCTGTAGAGCCTACTGTGATGTATATGTTTTATCCATACCATCCATTAAGTTTTCCATATCATTTTATGAAATAAAACAAAAAATAAGGCATATCTAAGGCTCAAGTAGGCCACACTACAAGAAATAGTAGAAATTGGGTGCCTACCATTGAAAACTTCTTAGGGCCACAGAAGGCTCTGATCAAGATGATTTTTTTTTTGTTTTCCCTTCATCCCGATTTTTGTGACCTTATGAATAGGTTAGATGGCAAATGAACTTTACAATGGACCCCAGAAAGGTTTTAATGGTAGTCGTTCTATTCCCACTGCTTCTTGTGGTAGGGTTAACCTGAGCATTCAACATAGCTCATTTTTTAGGATCATGCTCTAGAACTATATAAAAAATTGATGGACAGTGTGGATCTAACACATAAATCATGGTGGGCTCAAAGAAGTGCCTCACGTTAAAATTGGGTTATTTATTATGCAAAGGAGAAAATCTCTCACGGGGTGGTGGGCAATTTTGGATTTTTTAAAAAAAGGTTGCGGAGCACATTCTGGATTCACCATTAAGCTAGACCTCCGTTGCCGAAAAAATTCGACAAAAAATCACGGAGCACTTTCCACGTCCGATGTTAACAAACAATAATAAACGCGAAACGTTTTTTAGATTCCGTATTAAGTTAAAATTTTTAGTGTTAACAAACAAGCTCTAACAAACTTTCAAACCAAGCTTGTGCCTAAGGAGAAAGGTGAGATTTAAGTTATTAAGGAAGAGAAAGACATTAATGCAAAGATGATGGGCCCCACTCAAAAGGTTGATGCTATGGAATTAAGGAACGTGGATGCGGTGAAACCCAGCTAAGTTTTTTAAAATTCTTATAGAATATGCGAAAGTAATGCACATCTAGCCAAGGATTGTCCTACAATTTTTGCCTACCAAGAGGTGTTGCCAGCTCAATGAATGTCATGAACACTTATCAACGTCCTTTCATTACTCCAAATTAAAACATATATACTCCTAATTGGTGAAACTATCCTAATTTCAATTAGCTTTTTGTTGGCCCAATTTTTACTATAGTATGCGCACGGCCTATCTCATCCACACATGATGACCTTGTCACCACATACATGAGATAAAGTGGTGGGAGTTCTTTTTTCTTTTTTCTTTTTCTTTTTGTAGGTTATTTGGCACATCCCATTGTTAGTACACACACCTACACTGTTAATCACACTTCAATATTAGCTACCCCCACATTGGGAATCAATACTAGGACCTTAGTGTTAAAATTAGGATATCTTCACTCAGTCTACAACCGTCCCAAAGGTGTGGGTGTAAAGTGGTGGGAGTTGATTGAGCCACATCGGTCACAAATGAGGCTCGAGGTATGTAGCTGTAGTACATACTCGACTTAATAATTTTCAAACATGCTTTGCATCGAGTCATCTCAAATGATGGCCCCATTGCCTAATTAAATCCCATCACATTGAGTCATCATGGATGTACCACGTAATCCAGATCCTTTTGAGGGTGCATCGAAATGGGTCCTAAGTTTCCTAGTTGGCATGCGAACAAGTAGGAAGCAATTAAAAGGGACCCGGATTGCCTGGAACTCCACGGGTTGTTTAATGAAAAAGCACCACGTGGTCAAAGAGGGGCTACCATGAAAAACAAATATCTTCATATACAGATTGCGTGGTGACCCTAGCACCAGGTAACTTGGTGGTGTTGGTATAGGGCAGTATCTGATAAGGCCAAAGGTGCCGTTATCAAAGATGGAGTCCGGATTCTCTGTTACCCAGGAACAGGAATTTCTTGTTATTTGCAAAGTGATCGGGGCCACGTTATCACCGCTTACATATGCTAACTTTATCAGTGAAAACATGGCCCAATCACCGTGCAGGAAAACAGGAAATCTGTGTCCCTATAAAATAGAGGATCCAGATTCTCAAAGATGATGGGCCAAGTATGTATTTTGCTTGACAACTTTCAAACATGCTTTGCAAGGGCCCATTAAATCCCACCATGTCCTAACACCACTGAGCTACATGGTGTTGGGTCACCATGCAATCCGCATCCACGCCCTCCCAGCAATATACACAGCCATCACTCTTGTAGCTCATTGCACCATGTGGGAGCAGATTTAGGGGAGCGGATTGCCTGTGACCCCGGGCACATAGATATCTCTGTGCCTGGAGCTGTGTGGGGCCCATAGAGATGTCCATTACAAATCCACTCCGTCCATCTGTTTTGAAAGATCAAGATAGTTTAGGATTATAAAAATCACACAGATCCAATGCACAGGTGGGCCATACTACACGAATGCTTGGGTATTGAACACTTAGCGGTGACAAAAGTTTTGCATCACCATGATATTTTTTTCTATAGTTTATCTGAGTGTTAATAATTCTTTGAACGGTTTGGATGGCATATAAACATCATGGTCAGTTCCAGGAAGGTTTCAATGGTGGACGTTGGTGTTCCCACTGTTTGTTGGTGTAGCCCACCTGAGTTTTGGATCTATGTGATTTTTATCATCCCGTCCTATCGTGGTCTTTCAAAACAGATGGACGGAGTGGATTTGTAATGGACATCTCTATAGGCCCCACACAGCTCCGGGCACAGAGATATCTCTGTGCCCGGGGTCACAGGCAATCCGCTCCCCAGATTTAGTACTACTCAAGCCTGTGCAGAGAGCTTAGGATAAGCTCCACGTACTTGTCATGTCTCATGTATTGGTGGAGAGCACGTTGAGAGGCCTGCCACATCAGTAAGCCTGACCCAAGCCTATCACGTCTGCTCTCTACCAATACTCACGTGCAACGTGCTAGCCTGTCCTTAGATCTCCACCTGCTTGGATAGTACCTAATCCACGTCCTCACTGTGCACCCTGTGTGTGGATTATATGATGCATGCCCTTCATTTTTGCAACGTAGGCATGTTTTGAACTTCCACAAATGGGTCCACGCATCAACTAATTCAGACCCTCTGTTATTAGGGACCCATGTGAATGGAGAATCATCAACTAATTCAGATCATTTATCTCAGGGACCCACTTGGATTACGTGGATTGAAAGATTCCATGGACTGCTGTTAGATGAATGTGGACTGTTGTTGTGTTTGTCTTCCCCGTCAATTTCCTGGCCATAAATTGGAGGGTAAGGATCTTCCAATGGAGAAGAAGTACGGTTACTGAAGCACCAGTCCCATTTGTCATGGAGATGAGATTGATGCGCATGTACAGAGTATTGTGCAAGGATGCAAGCCACATCATATCAATACCAATATACCATGTTACTAAATCAGTTACTGGTGGATCCCTAACTGCAGGGGCCACTGTGATGTATGTGCCATACATCCACAACGACAATCCATTTTGACAGCTCATTTTAGGCATGATCCAAAAACTGAAGCAGATCCAAATCTTATGTGGACCATATCATAGGAAACAGTCGTGATTGAATCCCCACAATTAAAAACTTCATGGGGCCACCAGAATGTTTATTTGTCATCCAACCTGTTGGTAAGGTTACAAATACTTAGATGAAGAGACCACATAAATATCAACTTGATCCAAAACTTTTGTGGCTTATGAAAAGTTTTTAATAGTCGATTCTCACTGTTTCTTGTACCATGGTCTGCCTGAGATTAGGATCTGCTTCATTTATGGAATCATGCCTTAAAGTGAGTTTTCAAAATGGATGGATGGCGTGGGTATAAGCCGCGTCCAATAATATTGTTGTGTTTTTTCTTTGCATGTCCTACAACTACCACATGTAGATGATGCTTTTTAATTGAGCCGTATGTGAAAATTCCTAGGAATTGGCATCCATCAATACCATTTGAGAGAGAGAGACACAAATTGCCTGAAATTAGGGGTTTTAGGAATCTCTTGTGACCTTTCATGGGTTGATTGAAAAGCTACGTGTGCATGTCGGAAAGTAGCCCTCCCAGCGAAAAGCAAAACTTTCTATTCATGAAATGATTTTTTGTCCCTTCTATTATAGGCCCGCCTTTAATAGCAAACTTATGGCTTGTTTGGCACCATTGATTTGAGAGGAAGTGATAAGAAGTGTAATCCATTTCCAATTCTTATCAATATGAATTCTCCAAAACTCCTATATGAATTCTCCTCCTTTCCAATTTTTATCAATTCCAAATTTTGTAGCCAGAACTTTAGAGGGAAGTCAGACAAGAGGGAATGGACGATGTGGATTTTAGATGTATGTGCCTTACATCTACATTGCCCATGCATTTTGAAAGCTCATTTTAGGGGTCCCAAAAAAGAAGCAGATCTAAATCTTAGGTGGACCATACCACATGAAACAGTAGCAATTGAATCCCCATCATTAAAAACTTCATAGGGGCTGCTAGAATGTTTATTTTCCATCCAACCCGTTGATAAGGTCACAAAGACCTGGATGAAGAGACCACACAAATATAAACTTGATCTAAAACTTTTGTGGCCCACGAGAAGTTTTTAATGGTCGAGTACCACTATTTACATTATTATGGTCCACGGGAGATTCGAATGTACTTAATTTTTGGATCATGCTCTAAAATGAGTTTTCAAAATGGATGGACGGCATAGATGTAGGACACACATCACACTATGATCCACCAAAGCCATGCCCGAGATACATCACATTAGGTCCCACGTTGGAGAGGATTTCTCATCAAATCCCACCATTCTGGGAGGAATAAAAAAAGTGCTAGGAAATGCATTTTTGATTTCTTGTGGATTTCTCTACCTCTCATCAAATCCACTTCACCAAACAGATAAAGCAAGTGATTTCTTATCACTTCTCATCAAATCCATGGTGCCAAACAGGCCATTACTACATCAAAGGTGGAGGGAGCTCAATGCAGGTGTGACGCAGGGAGGACGTGGCAGGTCAATCACTGTCTCCTTAACTGGATAGTCCTCATTTACACGAGAAGAAATAAAAGGATAAAAGGATAAAAAGAGAAAATTAATTTTGAATAATTGTTTTTGTTAGATTGAATCTATAAAAACGGAATTACAATACATATAAATAGGAAACTAAACCCTAGGTAAAGTACTAGACTCCAACTCAAACTCAAACTCCTAGAAAATGTAACTTACTATCAATAGTAAACTTACTATTTATAGAAGTCTCTCAATCCTACTAAAACTCTTTGGTTTCGGCCAAAAATAGAAAGTTTTCAAACGGGCCTAACCATGTTGTTCTACTAAATATTCTAAGCCATTTTCATGTTGGGCACTAACTCTAAAACCCTACAGATCAAAAGTTATTATTGAATTAAAACTTACTATAAATAGTAAAATTGACAATAAACTAGCCTAATGACCATCGATCTAGTTGAATCTTGAGATTTCGGCATGGGCAACCCGGCATAGCGAGGTTGGGTGGCTAAAATAGCTCGAGCTACCCCAAAATCATATATTATATGTCCAGAAACTCATTTCGAATTGCGAGATACAACCATTTTATGGTCTTGACGGTCCGGATCACTTTCAACCTCGACCAATCTTCTTTTGGTCCATTTGGGCCATGAAATAATTAGCGACCCGTTCTACACCAGTCTCCTCCATTTCGAAAGAACTCGACCCCGAGTTCTCGTCCAGCTTTGCTTCATGATATTCGTACAAATCTGTCATGTTGAAAGTCTTTGAAATCTCCATGTCATCCAGAAGATCAACAACATAGGCATTGTCATTGATCATGCGAATGATCGGTACCGGTCCAATCTTCTTGTGCTTCAACTTGTTGTAAGTTCTGGTAGGAAATCACTCTTTACGTAGATGGACTATCACCTGATCACCTATTTCGAACACTTTGGCACACTGATGCTTGTCGGCCACTTCCTTGTATTTCTCGTTCGAAGTCTGTAATTTGTTGCACACATCTGTATGTATGTCCATGATTCGGTCTGCAATATGTTCAGCTGCAACGCTCATGCCCGGAAGCTTGGGCAGGGGAACCAAATCAAGTGTGTGACAAGGCACGCACCCATAAACAATCTAGAATGGGGATTTCTCTGTCGAGCAATTTACCATGTTGTTGAACGCAAACTCCGCTTGAGCTAGGGCCATATCCCAATGCTTCGGCTTATCACCTAAAAGGCAACGGATGAGATTCCTCAATGTGTGGTTTACGACCTCAGCCTGTCCATCTGTCTGCAGGTGATAAGAACTGCTGAACTAAAGTCACATACCAAATCGATTCCACAAGGCTCGCCAAAAATAGCTAACAAACTTCGCGTCCCAGTCTGAAGTGATCGTCTTAGGAATCTCATGTGGTTGCACAACGTCTCTGAAGAAGATGTTCACAATGTGTACTGTATCAAATGTCTTCTTGCACGGAATGAAGTGTGCTATTTTGGAGAATCGGTCTACTACCATGAACACTGAGTTTATGCCGCGTTGTGTTCGTGGGAGCCCTAATACAAAATTCATAGATAAATCCTCCCAAGGGGCATCTGGCATGGGTAATGGCGTGTAAAGACCTGTATTTTAAGATTGCCTCTTAGCAGTCTGACAAATATGACATCGTTATATCGCCCTTCCAACATCATGAGCAAGTTATGGCCAGTAATACCGCTCTTCCACCATCGCTCTAGTCTTATCTCGTCCTAGATGACTGCTGAGGCCACCGCCATGTAGCTTGATAATAATTTTGTCCCATAACGAATTCTGTGGAATGCAAAGTCGATTCCATTTGAAGAGGAAACCATCTTGAATTAGAAAGTCACTCGGGTAACCCTCATAGCACTTTTTTCATATCTGTAAAATCCTCGTCATCGGCATAAAGTTCCTTGAGACAGTCGAATTCGACCACCTCACTGTTAACGGTGATAAGAAGGGATGCACGCCGGCTAAGTGCATCTATTACCTTGTTCTGCTGCCTCTTTGGTCCATTGAAACAGACCCTTCTTCATGCAGTCGGTAATCAACATGATGATACTGCTAAAGTTTCGAACAAATCGACGATAGAAGGTCGCCAACCGATGGAAACTTCGTACCTCATGAATGTTCGTCGGAGTCGGCCAATCCCGAATTGCTCGAACTTTCTCTTCGTCCACTCGGATGCTCATGGATGACACAATGAATCACAGAAACAATAATCGATCAGTTAAGAAACTACACTTTTTCAGATTTAAGTATAGTTTGTTGTTGGCCAGCACTTGTAGCACTTCTCTAAGGTAGGTCATGTGCTCCGTTTCATTCTTACTGTATATTAGAATGTTATCAAACTATACGATAACAAAATGGTCAATGAACGGCTTCAACACTTGGTTCATTAATTGCATAAAGGTGCTTGGTGCGTTGGTTAGACCAAAGGGCATAACCAGCCACTCATACAGCCCGTCCTTGGTTTTGAAGGCCGTTTTCCACTCATCACCTGGCCTAATATAAATTTGATGATATCCACTCCGTAAGTCTAATTTGGAGAACACCTCAGAGCCTTCGAGCATGTCAAGCATGTCATCCAACCGTAGTATTAGAAATCGATATTTAACTATTATTTTATTGATCCCGCGGCTATCGATACACATGCACCAAGTTCCGTCTTTTTTTGGGGTTAGAAGCGCCGAAACGGCACACGAGATCATGCTCTCTTTAATGAAATCCTTACGGATCAGTTCCTCCACTTGTCCCTGTAGAATTTCACACTCTTTCGGACTCATCTAATAGTGCGGTCGGTTAGGCAAACTGGACCTTGAGACAAGGTCGATGTAATGTTGTATATCTCGCATGGGAGGCAACTCATCGGGTAAATCTCTAGGCCAAATACTTCGGAATCCGTATAGCAATGGTTTAAGGCGCTGATGAATATTAGAGGACCCTGACTTCTTGCCTTTTACCACAATGGCGTATATTTCGTCTGTTTTCTTTTATTCTTTAACAAACTCGTGAATGGCAAGGAGAGAGTTCCCCTCCACTTTAGAAGCTTTGGGGTGTTTCTCTGGTGTCATAGGGGCTAAAACAACTTTTCGGCCATCTTTTGTGAACATGTATATGTTTTCTCGTCCACCTTTTGTCACATCTCGATCCGATTGCCATGGTCGCCCGAGTAATATATGACAGGCTTCCATGTCAACCACATCACAGAGGACCTCATCCTTATAACTTTTGCCAATGTAAAACGAGATAATACATTGATGAATTACATTTGTTTCGTTCACTTTCTTGATCCAACCGATCAAGTAAGGTGTAGGGTGCTTCGTCATAGGTAGATGTAGCTTATCCAACATAATTTTCGGGACAATATTTTCACTACTCCCACTGTCTATGATCACATCAAAGATTTTTCCCTCTAATGTACACATAGAATAGTTGTGCAAGGATTCAGGCTATCTAAATCTCAAATCCAATTATGGATGAACAATAATCCAAAAGGTATAACATCAAGAAGACAGCAACCATCTGATTCTCTCCCCTTAATTTTGGACCACTAACTATTTTACTTTCAACCATTCATTTGATGTTACCAATTTGATGGTTAGGATAATTTTTCAAATTGTGCGATTTTAGCGATAAAATCCATCCACAATTTGGGTTGTTAGTGCAACACATGGCGAAAAGGAAAATGGTGGTGAACCATCAAGAGGAATCTAGCCCACTTTCCTTCGCACATGTGGACTTGTACATTTTCGGACCACATGATGCGAATCTTATAGCCACCTGATGAATGTTACGTGTGTTATGTGTCACGCTAACCTCAACTACTCTGCATGTATGGGTTTGCTAATCCCACGAGGATGGGACATCTGATCCGTGTATTAGGTGGGGCCCATTAGATCATCTGAAAAAAATAAATCAAAAGGCCATAAATGTATGAAAACAACATAGGACCTGAAATATTTTATAATGTTTTTTCCTGCTTTGGGTGGATGGGTACGGCGAATACCAGAGACTAGATCTTTCACTATGAGAATGTTGTTTCTAATTTTCTACAACTCTTATCCACCTGCATGTAAAAGTCATTAACATGCAACTAAAGTAATTAACATGTGCATAAATTATTCAACTACGTGTAAATGTTAATCTTAAGTTAAATCAATCTTGTCGTGTGTATGTCATCTAACCCACACATGGATGAATGTGGCCCAAAATTACGTATAAAGGTTGTTAACAACTAGGTAAAAATTATTAATATGCAATTAACAACCAGGTGAAAATTATTAATATGCAATGTATTCACTTGCATGTAAATTTTATTTAATCATCCATATGGGTCCATCATATTGTGTGTATAGCATCTAAGGACTCGGATTTGGTAGTGACACCATCGGTGTTATGGGGATTTCGAGCGAGTTCCGATCAACAGCTTAAATTGAGGGTGGAAACATTTATAAGCTATGACTCCAACTATGGTAGGTGAATGTAGTTCACTACTACTACGCCTATCAGAGCTTAGCTTAACTAAGCGTTCACTACGACTACGCCTGCCAAAGCTCGGCTTAACCGAGCGTGTATCTGTCTCTCAGCTTCTAATCACTTGATGATAGCCGATACATGTCTGTGCTCGGGATTACCGACCGTCTTTTTATCGCTCAGCCTTCGACTGGCATTTGCACGTGGTCCACATGTGATTTCACATACTAAGCCAACTCCTCATATCCTCAACCAAACGTCTACAGTAGCATGCCGATCGACTGCATTATAACCAACCGCATGATGACCCTACGATTCTGGCGACCCTAAGGCATTTTAGATTCATCAAGCTAACCAAGTATGGCTTGAACTATCTACATGGGCGACCAACCAAAGCACTCGCCTTTGGCCCAAGCAACCTCAGAGACGTTTTTTGTAAGGTATGGAGTTTGTAACCATTAAGCTGGATATCTGTCCAAGGAAGCCGCAATCGCAACCTCTTCAGGCATAAAAGCATATGTGGCTATAATCACAACACAATTATTCATAATAGAACTCTTATGTTGTAACGCCCCGAGATTTTTAAATCTCGTGGATCTTGCGATGAGCCAAGTTCTCTGGTATTAATTGGAATGCGCCAATGATAAATTCCTCTACATTCCACTAACCATTCATATATTTGATAATTTTTTGTATTTAAGTACAGAAACGGGAGACAATCATTTTATCCCATGAATTTCTACACTAAATTAACAACAAAATGTCATTGTAACATATAAAATAAAGTATTCAATCATTATCTTTACCATAGAGGACTTATTACAATTTTGAAATAAACAATAAACTATCCTAAAAATATATAAACAAATAAGATATTCAATATGCCACTCCAATTTCGTCATCTGTCAACTGTGCCGCAAACCTTCGAACACCTCGCCGTAGTGCTCGTTTCACTTACTGGATATTCACTTGAATTATCTGAGATATGGTTGGATAGCGTTAAACGCTATCATAGTGGAGAATAATCCTTTAAGACAATCATGATAATAATAACATAGAAATAGTGCAAGCATGATAATTATAATCAACCAAAACATTCAAAAGAAATCTTATTAATGCAATGCATGATATGCATGCTCTGGCTAAGGCACCCTGACTAAAATCATAACACATGAAGCTGGAGACTCCTTATTACAACTTTACGCTAGCCATTAGCCACTAGTCACCAAAGATTCCTGGGATGCACAAGCCCATAGTTTTGCCCGACCACGTGAAAAACGGGATACTCATAGCCCAAGTCTACACGCGACAGTGTATGGGAGAAGTATGACCCTCTAGCCAATTCCCAATTCCGTACACTCACATGGAGCCAAGTGAATGCATGACTTTTGTTTCACCTTTATTTAAGTATTTTCGTATCCAACCATATTAAAGGACTTAAGGGTCACTATGGGGAGTCGCAAGCAACCCAGCATAGGCCGACAGCTCGGGCTTAGTATTCATAGCACCAACCCCGGCTCATGACTTAACATGTACGATTAATAACCACTCCTTGCCCCATCCATGATTCAATTCCATCCTTCAATGGATCCATCATTGGTAACATATTAAAATAAGGATCCCTTTGACACTTATCCAACACTGTACATATGTTAGTGCTAGAACTCAACAACATGGTATATTCATCCAACAACGCATACAAGATAATGCCAAACTTAATAATATAGCATATCCATCCAACAATATACATAATAATGCCAAACTTAATAATATGGCATATCCGTCTAACAATATACATGATCATGCCAAGACATATATTCCATGACGACACCTCTCACGGGCTCCTTCACATTAAGTAGTTTTATCGTTATGGGGACAAGGGGAGTATATTATTATAACATTCATATGATAAATCTTATACACACGCGTGCATTCCATCATAAACACTATTGACATATGTAAAATTTAAATCAAGAGGAATTTGTTTATGGTTCTGAAAAACAACATCGAAATAATCTCACTTTCACATCCAAAACATTACACAAGCAAACCACAAGATAATATAACAAAATTACAACGCAAAACCTAGAATGATCAATGTATTATACGTACCATCAAAACAATTTCAACCAACACGATCTATGTTAAGAGGAAACTTAAAAAAATACAAAGAAACGATGAATGACTTGAAGGAAAACTCCGCACCTTTGATTAGATTTAGATGAAGGCTGTAGAGATTGATTCAGTCGCTGGAGAAGCCAAATGAAGTCTCTCCTACTCTCTCTCTCTCTCTCTCTCTCTCTCTCTCTCTCCAAATTCATGCATGAGGGCTTCCTTGCTTAGAAATGGACTTATTTAGGTTAGGAGGGTTGGATTTTAGGGTTTAGAGAGGGTATATATAGCTATATGAGCGCGGTTGCTATCCAAGAGGTTTAAAGTGAAGTTTTGGGCTTGATTTGGAAGGTTTACACATGAGGGATAGAAGAACGGTTTTATACATCAGTTATGATGGATATGATCTACAAAATGGACATAGTAGATTTTGAAATGGGCCCCACACAAGAATAAACGGTTAATGTGAAGTTTTAAGAAAAGAGAGGGAACAAAAATGAAAAATTACAAACGGACGGTTTATCTGATGATCGGACACCTAGGATAGGTTTAGATTGGTCTAAATAGGCAGGTAGGGTCTACAAACTAAGGCTCCATAGCCATTTGATAGGTCTCTTACGCGTGTGAAAGATTTGGAGAATAATTTTTCAAGAAGATGGAAATTTTCATTTTTAATTCAATTTGGACCGTTGGTTAGCTAGGAGTGATCCTTAGGATCCTCTAGAAGCTTCCTTAGCTTCCTATGCGAATAGGATTCTCGAATTGAAAGATCTTGAAATCCAAGGGTTGAGAAGGAAAGAGAGATCAACTTTGATTTACGACGAAACAAGAAACTGTTTGATATGACTAAGTTTGGGATGATTTTAGAGAGATTGGATGGTTTGGATTATTGAAACGGGGCCCACATGGTGGAGAGTGGAGAGGACAGCAGTGGCAACAGGAGGAAGGACGGAAATTTCCATCTTTGGTGATATGAGGTGCACGTTTGATTGTGCACTTTAACATGCACGCGCTGCACATGGGTGCCACTATGATATTAATGAAAAATTTAGCCCAGTCATCATATTGGCAGAAGTATAATAGGGGTTGGCACAAAATATGGGACAAATCCGAGATCATGTGGCCCACTTATAGACCTATTTCTGATTTGGCTATTTTTAGGTTGATCTAAGAGCTTAAATTCAATGTGTATGGCTAAAACGTGCTCAAAAGCTTAAGTTTAGGTTTTTGCGTCATTATGATCGTTGAAAACTCGCATACTTAAAATTGACAGTTTAATTTAAGTTATCCATGACATTTTCATAATCATCGTAAAAGTGCAAATTTTGTAAAATCTAACCTTTCTATATCGTTCATGAAATCATTTTAAGCAATTGTTGTAAAGGGTTCTCTATCAGATCTCCTATATGGATGTTTCGCTATTCGCAAATCAAAGGTAAATGTATGATAATTAATTAAAATAAAATCAAGATAAAATTCTAAAACAATTTCAAATAAATTCTGAAAAATCCTGGCATTACATACGTGGCCTTAATTTTAGCCCTTGACGGGGTCTTAATCTTATCTTTAAACGACTCAATGAGAAGCCTATAAATGACCTTTCATGCTTTATCATAAGGTACGCAATCAATCACCATTAACACTGCTATAAGCTTTTCTCTCCATCGGTTACTAACTTAAACATCGGAGGGCTATTAGCCAGTCCTACCGGCGGCCATCCTAACCTTTTGTGGTGATTGCATATCCTTTAATCCAATCCTTTCATCCTCGATCGCAGATCAAACGATGAAAATTTAAATTGGTCTTTGATCAACATATGTTTGACTACTTTCATCGTTAACAACCGGTACTCACCTCAATGCTAGTTGGTGCTGGAAAAGCACCATAGGCCCCACCATGATGTATGTGTTTTATCCCCTCTATTCATCCATTTTGTGAGCTCATGTCAAGTCATGAGCTAAGAAAGAGGCATATTCAAATCTTAGGTGGACGGTAAGGTTGAAAATAGTGGTAATTTAACACCTACAAATAAAAGCTTCCTAGGACCTAGTCTAATGTTTATTTGCCATCCAATCTGTTAATTAGGTCACACAGGCCTAGGTGAAGGGAAAACACATATATAAGCTTGATCCAAAACTTTTGTTGCCTCCATAAGTTTCTACTAGTAGGCATTCAATCACCCCTGTTTCCCCGGGCGTGGTCCACCTGACATTTGGACCTACATTAATTTTGGGCTCATGTCCTTATATTTGCTATTAAAATAAATGAGAGAAGATAATTACCGAGCGAGCAAATGGGGGCCATTGTGAGCAATCCACCATGGATGGACCATCAGCCAAGCACTCGTAGATTGGAAGATCCTAGCCACCAATTTAGGGCCTTCCAGGTGAACGTGGACTGGTCCTATACTTCTATTCTTAACCGTTTATTAATAGCCACTAATCAAAGGGATAATCTGGACCATTGAGGAAAATTTTGGGGTCCACGGTGGAGGCCGCAGAACAGTGTCTGAATTCCTCAGCGGGCCCCACTTCTTAGATCATAAAATTCGAGCATATTTTTGAAAATCTTTCGTCTCGGGAATCCAATTATTCCACTCTTCTGAACCGTCCATTTGCACTCTTTCAAATGAACAGTCCTGATTATCAAAGCATGTGTCACAATTAACTGTTTTCTTTCCAGCCATCCATTTGGTGGCCACCAGTTGAGTGGATAGGAATGCCCGATCAGTATGATTTTCTGGATAGCACCAGTAATGATAGTACCCTACGATTTTGTGGTCCGGATTGACATGCATTTATGCATTGAATATGGTATGTGGCTTTACATATTACAATGAATGGTGCTGAACGCACACGATAGCTGCCGTTGCAGGTGGAAGCGGAATGCCAGTGATCCCGGTACAGAGATATACCTGTGGCCGGGGCTGTGTGGGGTCCACAGAGATGTCCGTGACAAATCCACTCCGTACAAATGTTTTGAAAGACAACAATAGAGCAGGATTCTAAAAATCAGGAAGATCTAAATATCAGGTTGGCCAAACGAAACGAAAAAGTGGGAACGGAATTGTTCACCGTTGAAACCTTTCTGGAGCTGACCACGATGTTTATACGCCATCCAAACTGTTCAAAGGGTTATTACCACTCCGATGAACTGTAGGAAAAAAATATAATTCTGATACAAAATCACCACTGTTAAGTGCGATATGGCCCACATGAGTTTTGGATCTGCCTGGTTTTTAGAATCTTGTTTATTGTGGACTTGCAAAACAGATGTGCGGAGTGGATTTTTCAAGGACATCTCTGTGGGCCCCACAAAGCCCCGGGCACAGAAATATCTATGTGCATTTCCATTGCAGGCGCTCCCCCATGGGCATTTCTGACGTTTTGGAGGGAGAGGGATAGCCAGAATTTCTGTCAATCGGGAGACACGTATCATCGTGGATGCTCCGGACGAGTAGCGATGACAGCGGATTGCCTGTGACCCCGGGCACAGAGATATCTCTGTGGCCGGGGGCTGCGTGGGGTCGACAGGGATGTCTGTGACAAATCCACTATGTGCATCTGTTTTTAAAGACAAAAATAGGACAGGAATAAAAAAAATCAGGTAGATTCAAAGCTCAGGTGGGCCACACCAACAAAACAGTGGGAACACCAACGTCCACCATTGAAACCTTCCTAAAGCTGACCATGATGTTTATATGCCATCCGAACCGTTCAAAGAATTATTAACACTCAGATAAACTGTAAGAAAAAAATATTATCCTGATGCAAAACTTTTGTAACAGTTAAGTGTTCAATACCCACTGTTTCCTGTGGTATGGACCATGTGAGTTTTGGATATGCATTATTTTTATACTAATATCCTACCGTGGTCTTACAAAACAGATGGACAGAGTGGATTTGTCACTGACATCTCTATGGGCCCCATGCAGGTACGGGCACAGAGATATCTCTAGGGCTCTCAATGGAGCGGGTCAGATCCAAGTTTCGGTTCACGCTGAATCCATATAATGCGGATTTGAATCTTAAAATAGGCCTGATTACTTAAATGGGATGAATTTGGATTCACGGAACATATTTGAGTTCGATCTAAATCAGTTTAAGATCCGTCTCATTATCACCTTACTGTATGTATTATATTCATGCTGGCCATTTGTTTTCCAGATTATTTTAGGCCATGTCTCAAAATTGAGACATCACACACTTAGGTTGGCCATACAACAGTAAATAGTGGGTTTTGCATTATTTTTCTACTAAATTAAATATATTACATTATATATTTTATATTATATATATTTTTAGATTTGTAATGGGGATGGATTCGGCCTAGATTTGACCTGAATTTGATGATTATATAGATTTTGGATCAGATATGGATATCAACTTTTGGATTCAAGTTGGATCCGAATCCATCTACCGATATACGGACTCGGATCCAGATCCAACCCATTAAGAGCCCAGTCTCGCATTCTGCTCCCGAGATGAGGGTGCGAATTAGGGGTTACCTCGGGAACAGCTTAGTGGGTGTTACCCCTACCGTATGGTCCACATGGATGATATTTTGTATATCCATGCCTCCATCCTTTTCTACGGCTCATTTTAGAATGAGGTTCCAAAAATTATGAAGATCTAAATCTCAAGTGGACCATACCACTAGAAAGAGTGTGATTGAGTGCTCCACCATTAAAAATTTCAAAGAGCCCATTGTAAGGTTTTGGTAATGTTTATTTTCAATCCAAACTCTTGATAAGATAAAAAATTTCTTGATGAAGGGAAAATATAAATATCAGATTGATACAAAAATTTTCTGGCCCACAAAACATTTTTAATGTTATTCATCACTTTTTCTAGTGGTATGGTCCACCTGAGATTTGGATCTTCTTAGGTTTTTGGATCACATCCAAAAATGATATGAAAAAACATATAGACGGCTTAGATATATAAAAACTACATCAAAAAGGCCCCACACGGAAAGTTGCTGCGCTAGGAACCAAGGTGGGGCTCACAGTGATGATGTTTTTTAATAAATACACCCTGTCCATCCGTTTTGGGAGCTCATTTTAGGACATGAGAAAAAAATGAACCGAATCCGAGACTCAAGTGGGCGAACTAAAAGGAAAAGGTGGTTAGGTAAATTACCATCGTTGAAACCTCCTGGGGTCCACAGTGATGTTTATATGACATCCATACCGTTCATAACGTCACTACTACTGGATGAACTGGAAACACAAATATTATCCTGATTGAAGCTCCTGTGGCTCACAGATATTTCAACTGTGTACATTCAATCCTTATGTTTTCGGCCCACTTGAGTCTTGGATCCTGTTCATTTTTGTTCTCATGTGCTAAAATGAGCTCCCAAAACGGATGGACGGGGTGGATTTATCAAAAAACATCACTTTCGGCCCCACCTTGGTTCCCAGCGCAGGAACTTCCTGCGCAAGGCTTTCACAAGAAATCCGCGCCCTTACACATCACAACACGTAGACAATCGCATCCATCACTTCTCTTCTGGCCGCTTAAATATTTTTGCTTCAAATTGTCGTCTTGATGGCTGTCGATCCAACGGACAAGATTATCCAAGTAGGTGTAGATTTATGATGTATGGACGTTAGTGGCAGAAATGGGATGTGGATTGGGCAGGAAGGGGATTGCGTACTGAGTAACTCAGTGCGCTGCAGCCTAGTGAGTAACTCTGCGGGGCCACGGTGGATGTATGCATCTTATCCACACCGTCCGTCCGTTTTTTCCATGTCATTTTAGCCCATGAGCCCAGGATTGAAGCACATCTGAAGCTCAAGTGGACCACACCACGAAATATAGTGGGACAATAACATTGACAGTTGATACCTCCTTAGGCCACATTGATATTGATTTGTCATCCAACCTCTTCATAAGTTCACACATACAAATCTCATCTTGATCCAAAACTAATGTTACCCAAAGAAGTTTTCAACAGTGTGCGTTCAATTTACAAATCAGTGTTTACCTGTTGTTATGTGGTCCACTTGATAAACTTGATAGATAGCCGTAGATAAGACACATTGCCACAGTGGGCCCTGTTCGTTACCGCCCTGCTTTACAGCATGATGGGATTTGATTTTCCGTCAAGCCGTTGTCGGAGGTTGGTTAGGCAAAGGCATGTTTGAAAATTGTCCAGTCCTGTATATGCTCAACTAGGGTGTGACAGCTCCCTGCCAGTCAATCATATCCCATCACTTAGCTTGTGCACACATGGGCAAGGACTGCAATACTCAATTCTCAATTCTCAATTCTTATCACAGTAAAAATGAATGGATCCCATTAATTCAGGGAGCATATTTGACTAGGCCCATCTTCATCTAACATGACAAGATTTGATTGGTTCCTTTTTCATGTGGTGGTGGCTCAACTAGTTCCAAACATGCAAAGCATGTCTTCATTTCTAAGTATCAGTAGCTCATGGCCCAATCAAATTTAGTCATGTCAAAGGTCTCTTCCAATAAATGCCCACCAATTTAACAATAATGTAAGGAGGTGTTTGGCGTTTCTACAAATAAGAGTTTATTGGCTTATTTCTAAAAGAATAAGCTTTTATACTATTTGGTAAAAGCCTAATGAAGTGCTTATTTTTTAGAAAGTAACCCATAAGCTCCGATTTAATAAGTTTGGGAGAACTTACTTTTTGAAACGGTGCTTATTTGACTTAGGTGGAGATTTTGGATTAATTTTTTGACAAGTTTACCCTTAAAATTTTCAAGTAATTCCTATCTTACCCTCATCTCCTCTTTACAATTTCTTCAAGCCCACGTGATGAATGACCCATAGTGAAGGTGGGCCCCACATGATGAATGACCCATATCAAAGGTGGGCCTACATAATGCACAGTCACATCAAAGGTGAGCCTCACATGATGGATGGCTTAGTTCAAAGTGTGGCCCTACATGATGAACGATCTACATCAAACAAGCCTTACCTGATGATAGTTCACATCAAAGGTGGGACCCACATGATAGATGGTGGACATTGAATGTGGGACCACATGACGAAAGATTGACATTAAAGGTGGGCCCTCATGATGAATGACCCATATTCAAGGTTAAGCCCCCCATGATGGGCAGTCCATAGCTAAGGTGGGACCTACATGATAGATGGTGGACATCAAAGGTGGGTCCCACATGATGAACTATTCACATCAAGTGGGCCCCACATGATAGATGGTCCATAACAAATATGGGACCCACATGATGGATGTTCTACATCAAAGGTAAGACCCACGTGATGGATGGTGGACATTGAATGTGTGAGACCACATGATGGAAGGTTGACATTAAAGGTGGGCTTACATGATGAATGACCCGTATTAAAGGTTGGGCCCCACATGATGGACGGTCCACAGCCAAGGTGGGACCTACATGATGGATGGTGGACATCAAAGGTAGGTCTCACATGATGGACTATCCACATCAAGTGGGCCCCACATGATAGTAGTCCACAACAAAGGTGGGATCCACATGATGGAGGGTGGACATCAAAGATGGGCCCCTCATGATGAATGACTCATATTAAAGTGGGGCCCCACATCAAGGTGCGCCCACATAATGAAAGGTTCACATCAAAGGTGGGCCCCACATGATAGATGACCCGTATCAAATTGTGGCCCAACATGACGGAACATGCGCATCAAGTGGGTCCCATTTGATGGACAGTCCACGTCAAAGGTGGGACCCACGTAATGGATGATGGTCATTGAAGGTGGGCTCACATGATGAACGACACATAATGAAGGTGGGGCCCGACACAATGAATGGTCTACATTAAGGTGGGCCCACATAATGGACATAGTAGGCTTCACATGATGGATGGCCCACATAAAAGTATGGCCCCTCATAATGGACAATTCACATCAAGTGGGCCCCACCTAATGGACGGTCCACATCCAAGGTCTCTCATGATGGATGACCCATATTCAAAGTGGGCCGTATGATGGATGATCCACATAGAAGGTGCACCCCACATGATGAATGGTAGAAATCAAAAGTGGGCCCCACATGATAGACAATCCACTTCAAAAGTATGGTTTACACTATGGACACATCAAATGTGGAGTCCACGTGATGGGTGATGAGTAGTGGACATTGAGGGGTCCCATATAAAGAACAATTAGGAATGATGTTGGGCCCCACATGATGGACGGTCCACCAAAACAACCTTTTGGATTGGTCTTATATTAAAGTTATTGTAATCTTTCAAAATGACATCAACTACCCTTGAAAAAAGCTCTTATTTGAAAGTTTTACTAAACATGCTTATTTTAAATAAGAGCTTTTTTTGGAGATTTTACCAAACAAGCGTATTTAATTCAGAGCTAGAACAAAAAAGACTTATTGAATTAGCTCTTATTCAAAAAGCTCTTATTGAATTAGAGTAGAGATGTCAAACGAGCCCTAAGCAAATAATCTTAATTCTAGGTTTGAGATATGTCAAACCTTGTACCCATAATTTGGATAGTTTAATTTAGATTATTTATGGGCCATGTGTGCAATTTTCAAGTACTTACCTATCATACATCAAACTTTGCTAGAGTGGCCAAATTTTACTTGGGAGAAATTACCCTTTATTTTCTTCTAAAAAACGGTTCACCCTTTGGAGAGCACTATAATTTGTTAGTGGTATGGGACATGTAATGCAAGTGAAAAAAAATAGTAGTGATTTTCATGCTCCAGCAAAATTGATACTTTGACACTTTAAAATTGTACACTTGACATGTGTTAGTTATTAAAAATTGTGAAAATTGCATTCAATAAATCATTTTTTTAAGTTTTATATTGATTAATGTCTCTAATATCTAAATAATAAGCATTTATTCATTGAATTTAAGTTATTTAAATGTTTTCATTTGACTATCAATTAAATTAGAACAATCAATTTGAAAATCAATTCAATATACTTTCAAAGAAAATCCATCGAAATACATACTCATGATTTTGCATGATTTAATCTCAGTTCATTATGTTCTACATGCATAATTTTCTTAGTGCCTGTGTATTAACCAACTTTCTCTCCCAAATCATCAAACTTCATCCTTGGAAAAGACCCTCTCCACACTAGGGCTGTCAATGGGTCGGATACGGGCCGGATCAGTGATGGTCCGTATCCGATCCGATTAAGGATATATTCGACTCGAATCCGACCCGTTTAAATATTTTAAAATCTGTTTCCGATCCGAATATGATCCGACCCGATATCCGAATATGATACAACCCATGGTTGCGTGCGTGGAGAGTAGAGATGAAGGAGATGGTTGGGTTTTTTTTTTTTTTTTTTAATCGGGTCATTAATGGGCCAGATCAAGGTTGATCCGAATCCGACCCGAATATTAAACGGATCGTCTTTTGGGTATCCGAATCCGACCCAATGATCTGATTATTGATCCAAATCCAATTAAATCGGAGCAGATCTGGATCAGATACGGATCATGATCCGTGCCTTTGACAGCCCTACTCCACACCCTTTAAATTAGGCAAAGTTTTTTGTTGTCCGAAACTAATCATGTAAGTAAAAAATGTTGGGTGCGTTTCACACAAGCCTTAAGATCTCGCCCCCCAATACACTAGAATTATAGGATATAATAATGTAATAATCAAAGATAAAGCATCAACCACACGCCACAAAGAATTTTTACTTGGAAAACCCTCGAAGAGGTAAAAACCACGGGACCTAGTCCAGTCAAACAATCCACTATTTCAGAGAATCGTTTACAACCGATCACAAGCACACACCGCTTGGATTAAACCTTCATCACTCATGTAGGAGTGGATAAACAATAAGAGAACTATGAAAAACAGAGAGATCTCACCCGAGCACGAGGACGTTGAACAGCCGAGACGTCGTTGCTCCGCAAATCACCTTCACAAGCAAAGCCTCCTTTACCAACAAGCTTCCTATCTCTCTTTTCTCTTTCCCTCTTCCTCTTTTTCTCTCTCTCTCACCTTGGACATGTTAAACCCTTATTAGGAATACCTAATCCCGTTTTGGAACTCTCTTAAATAGAGAACCAGAAGTATTAGACTCAAAAAAGGAAACTACGTATAAGCAGTCCGTGTCGGGTCGGGCGCCCAACTAGTGGACCATCGGGCGCCCGCCCAAGCCAAAATCTGTCCAATAGTTTTCAGAAGAAAAATCCCGATTATCGGGCGCCTGGTCACCATGACCGTCGGGCGCCCGACTGTTGAAAAAACAATCCAGCATCTTATCTGCTTCATCTGATGGAGTTTCGGTCGCCCGACCAGAATTTGATCCGGGTGCCCGACCTCATCAGGTTGCACTCTCTCTCCTCTGTGACTGAGGAGGAAAACCCCATCAAATCTCGCCCTTTCCGACTCATGAGAAATTCGTCTTCTTCAAGCCAGCCAGGTTTCTACAAACCTTAAACTTGCCCTTGAGGAAAGCCTTGGTCATCATGTCTGACCCGTTATCGTTCGTGTGGACCTTCTTAAGCTGTAACACCTTCTGTTCCAAAGGATCCCTGATCCAGTGATACCGAATCTCTATGTGATTCGACTTGGAGTGCTGACTTGGATTCTTTCTCAAGTGTATAGCACTTTGACTATCGCAATAAACCACGTGCTCCTCCTACTTCAGGCTGAGTTCCTATAGGAACCTCTTCATCCAAAGCATCTCTTTACATGCCTCTATGACCGCAATGTACTCAGCCTCTGTCGTCGACAATGCTATGACTTTCTGTAGCTTGCTCTGCCAAGAGACCGCTCCTCCTGCAAACGTAAACATGAACCCCGATGTAGACTTCCTGGAGTCTATGTCACTTCCCATATCTGTATCTGTGTAGCCTTCTAACACAGGTTTTCCGTCACCATAGCATAGGTTCAACCTGGATGAGCCTCTTAGATATCGTAGTATCCACTTCATCGCTGGTCAATGTTCTTTGCTAGGATTGGCAAGATACCGGCTGACAACACCAACCGCATATGCTATGTCTGGGCGCGTACACACCATAGCATACATCAAACTTCCTACCGCTGACGCGTAGGGTATCTTCCACATCTCTTCCACTTTCGCCTTTGTCTTGGGACACTGCTTGTCGATTAATTTGAAGTGACCATCCAGTGGAGTACTGACCGACTTCACTGCATTCATATTGAACCGCTCTAGGATTTTCTCAATGTACTGCTCTTGTGACAGCCAAAGCTTTCTGCTGCTTTTGTCACGGGTTGTCTCCATTTTTAGGATCTGTTTTACAGGGACTAAGTCTTTTATTGCAAACAACTTGCCCAACTCCTGTTTCAACCTGTCAATCTTCTTGATGTCTTTTTCCATGATGAGCATGTCATCAACGTACAATAGCAGAACTAAGAAATCACCATCTGAGAACTTGCGTGTGAACATACAGTAGTCTGACTCCGTTTTGTCATATCCATGCTTTAACATGAACGAGTTGAACTTCTTATACCATTGCCTAGGAGCTTGTTTCAACCCATACAAGCTCTTCCTAAGTCTACACACCATATGCTCTTTTTCCTTAACTTCGAACCCTTCTGGTTGGCGCATGTATATCTCTTCTTTCAGGTCACTATGGAGAAAGACAGTTTTGACATCTAACTGCTCTATCTCCATATCCATGTTAGCCGCCAACCTAAGCAACACCCATATGGATGTCATCTTTACCATTGGTGAGAATCTCTCCTCGAAGTCTATTCCTTTCCTCTAACCAAACCCTTTCATCACAAGTCTGGCCTTGAACCTCGTTTGTGAATTTTTCTGCTCATTCTTCTTTTTGAACACCCACTTGTTGTTCAGAGTTTTCTTGCTCTTAGGCAATTCACCATATCATATGTGTAGTTCTTATGCAAGGATTACATCTCCTCTTGCATAGCTTTCAACCACTCCCCCTTATGCTCTTTGGCTAAGGCCTCAGAATAGTCTTCTAGCTCTCCCCTATCAGTGAGCATAATATACTCATGCGGCAAGTACTTCTTGAATGGATGTCTGTCTCTTGATGTCCTCCTCACCTGTGGCTCAACAGGTGGGTCAGGTGGGGGCTGCTCCCCCCTGTCCATCTTTTGTAGGGACTCCCTCATCCTCTGCACCTTGCTATACTCCCCCGTCATCAAGCACCATGGGAGGAGTAATCGAATCCATGTCTTCCAGTTCACCTGAACTAGGTTGGGTCTTCTCTGGTTTTTCAATGTCTTCTATACGCTGATCTTCAATGAAAAACACATCTCTGCTCCTGACGAGCTTCTTCTGATCGGATCCCACAACCTGTAACCGAATTTTTCATCACCGTACTCTAAGAACACACACTGCCTGATCTTCATATCGAGCTTGGACCTCTCGTCCTTTGGTATGTGAACGGATGCTCTGTATCCAAACACCTTGAGATGATTGTACGATGGATCACGTCCAGTTTACACTTTCTTAGGTACTTCTCCATTCAACAGGGCTGATGGAGACCTGTTTATCAAATACACCGCAGTGTGCATTGCTTCTCCTCAGAACATCTTGGGCAACTTTGCATGGGATAACATGCATCTGATTCTCTCTACAATGGTGCGATTCATATATTCAGCCACACCATTATGCTGGGGGATCTTGGGAACCGTCTGTTCATGTCGTATACCCAGTGACTTGCACTACTCATGAAAGTCACCAATGTATTCACCACCATTGTCAGTGAGGATACACTTCAATGATCTGCTTGTCTCTCTCTCGACCATAACATGAAACAATTTAAACATACCAAAGAGTTCGTCCTTGAATTTCAAAGCATACACCCAAACCCTCATAGATGTATCATCTATAAAAGTGACAAAATACAACGCCCCACCCAAGGTTTTTGCCCTCATAGGACCACAAACATCAGAATAAACCAAATTTAATGCATGTACTTTATTAATATGAGCAACAGTTTTAACAAAAGAAACTTTATGCTGTTTCCTAGATAAACAATGAATACAGGTTTTGAGAGTTATACATGTCACGTTTGGAAGGAGATGCTTCTTTGCTAGTAGCTGAAGCCCTTTTTCACTCATGTGTCTAAGACGCCTGTGCCACATGTCAGTAGCCGAATCTTCCGCTGTGTTCAACCCACCCTTGCACACACTGACACTAGTCTTGTAAAGGGTGCAACACTTCTTCCCTCTGGTAGCAATCAACGAACCTTGATGAGCTTCCAGTGCCCACCAACAAACCGACTTTTATAACCATCATCATCCAACCTTCTCGTCGACATCAGGTTGAGGTGAAGGTCTAGAATGTGTCTCACATCCCTGAGAACCAATGTGCAGCCCACATCGGTCTTCACACAAATATCACTGACCCCTACGATCTTCGAAACACCAGAATTTTCCATCTTCACTGTCCCATGGTCACCTGACTTATAGCTTGTGAAGAAATTCCTGCGTGGAGTCGCATGAAACGAGGCTTCTGAGTCTATCACCCAATCGGTGTCCTGACTCGCAACTGTAATACAAACATCGTGATCTGCCGAAAGAATAACAACAACATCACCATCTGAGCTGACCGCAGTAGAATCCGATTCATCTTCCTTCTCTTTTTACCTTTCTTGTCACCCTTTTTCTTGTGACATTCATATTTATAGTGGCCCTTCTTGCCACAATTCTAGCATTCAACATCTTTCCTGGCAACCGACTTGCCTCTTGATTTATCTTGGGCATTTCCGCCTTTTCTGTTCTTTCTTCTCCCCCGATCTTGTGTCAGAAGGGCCTCTTGTTGAGCAGGCCCTAGAGACTTCCTCCTTGTCTCCTCATTGAAGAGACAGCTTGTTACCTGTTCCATGGATACCTTTCCGTCTGGCGTAGAGTTACTCAGAGACACCACCAATGTCTCCTAACTGTCAGGCAATAAGCTAAGCAGTAACAAAGCCTGAAGTTCATCATTCAGGACCATCTTCATGGCGGAGAGCTGGTTCACTATGTTGCTAACCTCATTCATGTGTTCAGCCACAGAACCACCATCTTTGAACTTGAGATTCACAAGTCGTCTTATCAGGAATATCTTATTGCCGGCTGTCTTCCTCTCATACAACCCTTGAAATTTCTGCTACAGGCTAGCGGCTGAGGTTTCTGTAGACACATGGTGGAATACGGAATCATCCAACCATTGTCTAATAAACCCCACCGCCTTCCTGTCCAACTTCTTCTAATCATCATCAGGTATATCCTTAATCTTCGTTGATATGCCTAAGATCAGAGCATATAGGTTCTTGTGGTAGAGCAAGTCCTCCATCTTAGCCTTCTATGTGGTCCAGTTTGAACCATTGAGGCTGATAATCCTTGATGAGCCACCTTTCATAATTCGGAACCAATCCCACTCCGTTTAATCAACCTGAACACTCTGATACCACTTTGTTGGGTACATTTCACACAAGCCTTAGGATCTCGCCTCCCAATACACTAGAATTATGGGATATAATAATGCAATAATCAAAGATAAAGCATCAACCACACGACATAAAGAATTTTTACGTGGAAAACCCTAGAAGAGGTAAAAACCATAGGACCTCGTCCAGACAAATAATCCACTATTTTAGAGAATCGTTTACAACCGATCACAAGCACACATCGCTTGGATCAAACCTTCATCACTCACGTAGGAGTGGATAAACAATAAGAGAACTATGAAAAATAGAGAGATCTCATCCGAGCACGAGGACGTTGAAAAGCCAAGACGTCGTTGCACCGTGAATCATCTTCGCGAGCAAAGTCTTCTCTACCAACAAGCTTCCTATCTCTCTTTTCTCTTTCCCTCTTCCTCTTTTTCTCTCTCTCTCACCTTGGATGTGCTAAACCCTTATTAGGAATACCTAATCCCATTTTGGAACTCCCTTAAATAGAGAACTGGATGTATTAGACTCAGGAAATTGCGTATAAGTAGTCCGCGTCGGGTCAGGCACCCGGCCAGTGGACTATCGGGCGCCCGTCCAAGCCAAAATCTGTCCAGCAGGTTTCAGAAGAAAAATCCTGATTATTGGGCGCCTGATCACCATGACCGTCGGGCGCCCGACTGTTGAAAAAACAGTCCAGCATCTTAACTGCTTCATCTGATGAAATTTCGGTCGCCTGACCAGAATTTGGTCCGGGTGCTCGACCTCACCAGGTTGCACTCTCTCTCCTCTATGACTGAAGAGGAAAACCCCATCAAAAAATGCCTGTGGCTATTCACCGTTTATATAGTAGAAATGGTGCTCTTAAGTATTATCGAAAGCTTGGATGTTAAATTAATGCATCAATCTAGATATGTATTGTCCATTAGATCTAGGCTCATTTCTTGGGCTACCATGTAAAATCTATACTTTGGTTGAATGGCTATATAGATCCATAACATATAAAATGATGGTCCAATCAATAATAATATAAAAAAAAAACATCTATATGTTTTTAGGATGGGTAGCTCATAGTTATTGAGAAGTAGTTAGAAGAAACTTCCAACCATCCATCCATCACTTTTAAAAGGATGAATTTCAAAATTAATGCAAACCTATGGATGGTTGAGTGCACCGATCATGAGATGTCTTTGGTGCAGACATACTTTATCTATCAGTGCACAATTTCCCAGGCATGTTCAAAGAGAACTTTCGTCTTCGTGACCACAGGAGAATTTCCCTCTATGTCAAGGTTGTTGATCCCTTTCGCTTTTGAGTAAATGCCCTGGCACCTCCCAAAGGAGGGCTTCTGTAAGTATACCCGTTAAAGTTGGGTTTTGCCCATCCTGGTCTAAGAATTTTGCACTCTGACTAACTTTAAGAGTCTACTTCGTGAGTTATTAGTTTGTGTTTCCAAGACCCAAGTTCAAGTGTTACAAAATTCTATAAGGGTGCTCTCAGCATCTCTTGCCACATCCTTCAATGTTTGGTTTTGGTTCTTAAAGATAGCCTCATTCCTCATACTTGCCACCAAGTGATGGCACCAAAGAGGAAATGCACATGCATCTCCCCTCTACCATTATTGCACTTGGAAATGAGTAACGTGTGTGATGTTGTAACTGCGTAATCAAGCAATCTTCAATGGGTTATGTCGTGTTCAAATATTAGGAAGACATGGCAACATATGGGCCGTACCTATTGTTGATGGATCGTGATGGATGTGTATGAGTTCACATGACTAGCATTATAATCACGTTGGTCCTACTTCGATAAATGAGGTGATGACTGCCGTGATTCAGTGTTGATAGTTTCAATAGACCGAATAGTTCATTATACTTGAAGAGATCCCTTAAAATATCAAGTAAAGTCTCAAATTCGTTAAGTACTAAACAATACATTACATATTAAAGATTGCTATAAATGTCTTAAGTGGGAGAGTATTGGAATTATGGGACATGTATAAAATAATTTCATCTGGCAATGCAATGATCGGTTTGGATCGATCACATCACCATCAGGTTGGGACCCACACAATTAATGAATGCATACAATTTTATGGTCATGAAGTATTATAGGCAATTCTAGATAAGAGTTTTATTGGAAGATGACTTTTGTTTTGGAAATATGCTTGGGGAGACATGCAAGTGGTGGGAGAATCTTACATGGGTGGATTCTTTTCACAACTACACTAATTATATAAAGTGCATTCGATCTCAACTTTATACACTATTTTTTCTGAACGTCTTTCTTTCTGTCGAAAAACATATTAGCATAGGTGCAAAGGAGACGAAAAACCGGTGCGTTAACATTCTCTCCTACCGCCGCGGACACCATAATGGTGGATCAAGGTATAAACTCTAAAACAGTCGAATTTCTAGATTTGATGCTAGTACGGATCCACTGCGGTAATTTTAACAACGCCTCCTCCTATATTGTGAATATGAAAAAGCTCACGTGACTTACATGATGTAACAACTTCATGTGGATGAGATCCACAGCATCCATCAGGAGGGCGACTTTGGGTTTACACTAGGGCTCAATTATAAAAGAAAATTCAGATGGTTCAAATTATGTGCAGGGCCCACTGTGATATTCCATCCAATCTATTGATTTGATGTGCTTACAAGTTACAAAGATGAAGGGACACCTTGAAAAACAGGAGGAAACTCCAGCACTCACGTGGGCTACTTCACGTGAATTTAAACGTTTTGGACATGATTCTACACCATTTCCTATGGTGAGGCCCACCTAAGTCTTGGATTGGACTGATTTTTAACATCGGTCGTAAAAATGTGACGTCCCACTTGATGGGCGGAGTGGATATGGCATGTCCCTACAAGCCGCACTCAATTAGCTCTAATCACACCATCATACACGACTCGGCTAGTACTAAGGTCCGTTCCAAGCCGTTCAAAATCCAGGCCTGAACCATCCCAGACCCGGCCCACCTCCTGCACGGTCATCGTGAAATTTAATTAATACAGCCTGTGCATGTCATCATTTCTCATCATCTTCAACGTCGACCGATCGTCGCCGTTGAAAGTGTAAATAGTGGTATCTCCGCACTGAGACCCGGAATACCAGGTCCTCTAGTTGGGTCAGGTGTATGGTGATCTCAACCGTTCAAGATGTGGGTCTCACCATGTATAGCTAATGATCAAAGTATAATATTCTAATGCAATTTAATCCATTCAATCTAGGGATAGATAAATCCTAGAATGGCCAACGGTTTATATCGATTACATTTTCCCAATGGTTAGGATCATTTCTTCAGATAAAGAGGACTATCCGTGGCCGATTCTCAGCGGGTCCAACATCCTAGAATATTCTTACACCGTTCCGCATGGCCCAACTCGTGAGCTACCGTTCCATTTCAGTGGTCCGCAGACTACCGACCATTTACGCTCTCATCAGTTGGAGTCTGATTCTGGAGCATTTCCTAGACGGAAGCGGATTGCGTACTGAGTTAACTCAGCACGCTAACGTACTGAGTTACTACTGAGTAAACTCTACGGGCCCCTCAGTGATGTACGTGTCTTACCCACGCCGTCCATATGAAACAGTGTGAATTGAACTCCTACCGTTGAAAACTTATTGGGGTCCACAGAAGTTTTGGACTGTTATGAACAGTTTGGATGACAAATTTCAAAGGTAGACATCTCCAATTTTTCCAGTGGTGTGATCCATTTGAGCTTTGGATATGCTTGAATTTTGAGCTCCTGCAATGATCAGGAAAAACGGAATGACGGTGTGGATGCATACATCCACGGTGGGTCCCACAGAATTTACTGTTTACGCTCAAGCGGACTGAATTACTGAGTACATAGTCCGCTTCCTTTCTAGACAAGCAAGGCATTTATGATGCTATTGGCTGTTGCGATATGGCCGGCCATACCACTCATGCGTGCAGACTCAATCTGGACCGTCGAATTTTACCCCCACCGTGGAAGGACGTACATCAGAATCACGTACGAACGATGGTGACTTGGACCACTGTGTTATCACTCCTTGCAGCACCATTAATATGCATAATGATTAAGAAAATCTCGCCTTTCAGATGTATTCTGTACCTCTGTACAAATACATCTCATCGTACATCTCTCTCTCTCTCTCTCTCTCTCTCTCTCGATGTACTTGATTTTGAAAGTAACCTATAAAAATAGGCTCGTTGATGAAGTAGACGACCCGCTGGTAGAGGCGTCAATGGGTGATGATGATCCGGTAGTTGCGCCGGAAGAACCGGAATATGGTAAATACATCTCCGTGCAGCAGACGTTGCAGGGTGATGTGCAGCACCGCAGACTGGGCCTGCCCATGTATAAAGGGAAATCGGATTGCGTACTGAGTAAACTCACTTGGGCCCACAATGAATGTATTGGTTTATCCACGCAGTCCATCTTTTGTTCAACTCATTCTAAGGGTTGAGCCCAAAATCGAAGCATATCAAAAAATCAAGTGGACCATACACAGGAAACAGTGGGAATAATGATATCCACCGTTGAAACCTTCGTAGGGCCCACAGTGATGCTATCCAACCTGTTCATAAGATGACACAAACTTGGATGAAGAGAAAAAAAACCCAAATCAGATGGATCCAAAACTTCTGTGGTCCCTAAGGGTCCGTTTGGCACCATGGATTTGGGGGGATTTGAGGGGTTTCAAATTCCCTAGTGCATTTGGCACATAAAGCAACCGGGGTTTCAAATTCCCGCAACGAGGGGGGTTTGCAATCCAAGGTAGAAGCTTGGATTACATTTAAAATCTTTCTAAGAGTCACATATGTAACATGTGTGTCACTAGGCTACTGGTCTATTAGGCACATGGCCCACTTATGATACCCCAAAACAATTAGATTATCAATTGCTTCACTAAAATTACTTTAATATGATGATCCACGCCGTCCAAACATTGTCCAAGGAAATCAACGGTTAACATTCGTAGGTTAGCCACTTGGATGTGATCCTGTGCTTGTGGCCCATTCGAGACTTGGAATTTCATCATTTTCGACCAAAGTATATATTTCAACGGGCTTATTACAACCATTGTGTTGAACATTACATGCTTATACTAATTAGGGATATTGAAGTTGATTTAGTAATTAAATTCAAACCCTTGTAAACATCATACTTTTGGACTATAGGGGATTCAAAATCTAGGGTGCCAAACACAACCAGAGGGTTTCAAATCCAGGGGGTTTTGAATCCAAGGGGTTCAAATCCATGCTCCAAACAAGCCCTAAGAATTTTTCAACGATAGATGTTTAATTCACACTGTTTCTTATGATGTGGTCCACTTGAGCTTTGGATATGCATCATTTTTTAGTTCAAGCCCAAAAATTATCTGGTAAAATGGATGGACGGAGTGCATAAAATACATATATTACGTTGGGCCCATAGAGTTTACTCTAGAGAAATTTTCGTCCGCAAACCTCAGTTTTAACCATTATTTCCAGGTAAACTCTTCCAAACATTGTTTCCTAAACTAGACTTGAATGAAATTGTCCTTCACCATTCGAAAACCCATGTCCATTTTCGATTTTCGATTTTCTTCATTTTTACGTTTCAATCTTCGTTTTGTTCGGAAAATCTTTAGTTATAGACGGTGATTATGGCTTCTCCGTCAGAGAAAAGTATTTTTTTTCATATTTTTTTGGAAATTATAATTTTAAGTTTTCCATATATATATATATATATATATATATATATATATATATATATATATATATATATATATATATATATATATATACATGAATATTGTTTTTTGGGAATGTGCATGTCTAATATGTATATAACGTGTTTGTTGTAAAGTGTATGTAGAAAATATTTGAGAATTTTAACCAACCTTCATTGTATTTTGAATTTGAATACAACATGTTTGTTGAAATGTCACAATGAAGGAAAGTGTTGAAAAGTTTGAAAATGTGTTTGAAAGAGTACTTTTTGAATCTTGAAAGACATCTTGTTGAATTGGCATTGTGCTATTTGAATACTCTATTACTACGGTTAAAATTTGCAGCCTTTAGAGATCTCGACCTCGTTAAATTTTAACTAAAGGCTATGGATTTTAATCGTAGTGAAAAATATGTCTTTCAAAATTCAACGAGCACAGTGCAAATTCAACAAGATCTGTCTTTCAAAATTTAAAGAGCTCAGTGCCAATTTAATGAGATCTCTTTTAAAATTCAACGAGTACTCTTTCAAACACATTCTCAAACTTCTCAACATTTTCCTTTGTTGAGATATTTCACCAAACACGTTGCATTCCCAAAAAAACAACATTTGTAAAAAAAAAAAAAAAAAAGAAGATTTTGAAAACTTAAAATATAATTTTTGAAAGAATACAAAAAAAAAAAAAAAAAAAACTTTTCTTTCATGGAGGAGCCATAATCAATGTCCATAACTAAAGATTTCCTGAATAAAATGAAGATTGGAGCATAGAAATGAAGAAAATCGAAGATAGGAAATGGAGATAAGTTTTCGAATGGTGAAGGATAATTTCGTCCGAAAATTTGCTCTAAGTCTAATTTAGGAAACAATGTTTGGAGGAGTTTACCTGGGAATAACGGTTCAAACTGAGGTTTACAAAAGAAAATTCTCTTTACTCTAAGCGTACTGAGTTACTCCGCACACAATCCGCTTCCACAAAAGGGCCCTTTCACGAATAGTTTTTTTATGGTAAACAAAAATTGACAGGAAAAGTAATGAATAGAACTATGGTGAGGTGGGGAGGGCTTCCATGGGTTCAGCCCACGATTTAACCACTTTCAAATGAAATTGGATGCGCATTGTAGGGCTCATTGTAATTTATGTTATTTAAATTCATGCTGTTGATCCATTTTGACAAATAATTTTAGGGCATGATCCTAAAATTGAAGTATATCTAACTATAAGGTGGACCACACCACACAAAACAGTGGTGATTGAATACCCACCATTAAAAACTTCTTGGCAGCCACTGGAATGTTTATTTGCCATCTAACTTGTTAATAAGGTCACGATGACCTAGGACCACACAAATATCAGCTTGATCCAAAAAAATATTGGCCCACAATAAGTTTTTAATGGTCAATCACCATTGTTTCCTGTGACGTGGTCCATTTGAGATTTGCATTTGTTTCACTTTTAGGTTCGTGCTCTAAAATGAGTTGTCAAACTGAATGGATGGCATGGGTGTAACACCACAGTCAGCGATCCACCTCCACCACTGGATTCAGTGAGCTCTAATGTGGCCAAGGGATTTTTAGTGTAATAGCCTCCAAGTCTACCTAATTCAACAAAAAGTCTAATTTCTCATGAGGTTCATGTTTTTTAGACCCCACTAGAAATTGCAAACTTTTCTATAAAAAAATGCCCCTTTGACCACCTGTTGCACTACCATAGTGCTTAGGGGGGATCCATAGTGATTAGGAGGGATCAAGGGATCCATAGTGCTCAAGGGGGATCTAACTCCCAAGTGAGATCCACATTGCTCAGGGGAGATCCACATTGCTCAGGGGAGATCCACAGTACAGTAGGTGATTAGAAGGGCATTTTTGACCAAAAAGTTTGCAATTTCTCATGTGAGGGCTAAAAAGATGAGCCTCCTAAGAAATTGAACTTTTTGTTGAATTGAGCAGACCTTAATGTTATTACACTAAAACTCCCTATGACCAGATTTGATCGGAAGTGTATTGTGTACTAACTTAATGTACTGAGTGAACTCTATGGGGTCCACTATGATATATGTATTTTATCCACTATGTCCATCCATTTTAACAGATAATAGTAGGGATTAAGCCCCAAAATGAAGCATAATACAAGTCTTAAGTGGACCACACCACAAGAAATAATGTGAATTGAACATCTACCATTGAAAACTTCTTTGTGGCCACAGAAGTTTTGGATCAAGCTGATATTTGTAATTTCACTTCATTCCTTTATGTGTGACCACGTTTATAGAATAAGATTAAACAAAAGGATTCGCAAATAAAAGCGCTAATGTCACGACCAGTCCGTAAATTGTTGAAGCTTCCATAAAAGCCAAACTAAGCAATAAAGTACCTCATATTTTACCCTCTGCTTCTGGTTGTCTCGCGATACCTTCTACGGCTTGGCCCGCAGCAGTACCTTGACCAACTCCAGGTCCAAGACTTCATATTTGATTCCATCCATTTTCTTCCCTATGAGTTCCAGTATCGATAAGAATTTTAGTTCTTACTCTTCATATGTTATGGTATGAATATACCATACCTTGAACGACCTTCAACAAAAGGGTACCTGTACCCGAAACCGACACAAGTGGGTAGGTAGAGAATACCTAGGGGCGCGAGACAACTCTCTCTAAGGAACTTAGCAAAATAGCCCCGTAACTTCAGGAGAAGGGGTGCCTCCTCACAAAGGGGGTCGCAGTGACCAAGCCCAGGCGACTGTTTACCAAAAACACAGGTCTCCGCAAAGTCGTAAGACCATGTATGGGGCCTGACGCCTGCCTAGTGCCGGAAGGTTAAGGAAGTTGGTGACCTGATGACGGGGGAGCCGGCGACCGAAGCCCCGGTCAACGACGGCCGTAACTATAACGGTCAGTTTGGATGACAAATAAACATCACTGTGGACCCTAGAAAGGTTTCAACGGTGGAAACCATTATTCTCATTGTTTCCTATGGTGTGGTCCACTTGAGATTTGGATATGCTTCAATTTTGGGCTCAACCCCTAAAATGAGCTGTAAAAATGGATGGATGGTGTGGATAAACCACATACATTCACGATGGGCCCAACAGAGTTTATTCAATTAGATGAAGAATGCAATCCGATTTTGATTTGATCGGTCCAACCCCGTATACGTCAGTGGAGTAAGGGAGCTGATTAGGCGTTACTCGGGTAACACGTTAGTGGGCGTTACTTCGACTGTATGGGGCCCACCTTGATAAATATGTTGTATATCTACATTGTCTATCTGTTTTTCCATCTCAAGCAGATCCAAATCTCAGGTGGACCATACCACCGGAAAATGTGGTGATTGACCATTAAAAACTTATTGTGGGCCATAAAAGTTTGAGATTAAGTTGGTATTTGTATTTTCCCTTCATTCAGGCCAGTTTGACCTTACAATAGGTTGGATGACAAATAGATGTTGAATTGGGATCCTCTGCTCATACTGATAAGAGAACCTCTCCTGCTCTCTCTCATTGGTCCAGCTCAACTGGACTGTGTCCGAGCTGGTCGGTTCTAACAGAGTCCAGCTCAGCTAGACCAATGAGAGATGTGAAAAGCAGGATTTCGATTTATAAATGTTATGGTGGGCTCTAGGTAGTTTTTAATGGTGGGCATTCAATCACTATTGTTCCTTGTGGTGTGGTCCACCTGAGATTTGGTCATGCATAAGTTTTGGGATCATGTCCTAAAATGATTTGGGAAAACTGATAGATGGCATGGATATATAACAAATTCATCAAAGTGGGTCCTACGGTCAGGGTAATACCAGCTAATCACTTTCGAGGAACCCATGCGTGAGGCGGAGAAAAACTGATGCCCTTGAGTGGATGACCAATTCTAGCAATGCTTTCAAACATGCTTTGGATGACATTTCTAACAATGCACACAAGTCAATTAAATCTCATCTTATAATGGCTTTACTGAACTCAGTATTTCCCCCTCACGAAATCTTGTTCTCATTTTCTAACATGATTTGTGTGGCCATCTTTCATGGCAACATGTGGCCCAATCAAATCTTGCCATATCAAGACCTCATCGCTGCTATTGTTTCCCCAGCTTCACTCAACCCAATTCTCTATTAAGGCCTCACCACACTATGTGTTTCCCCTGCCTCACTTAAATCCAGTTCTCTTTCAAACATGCTTTGGGTGACTCCATCTCTAATAGTGATATGTGGTTTAATAAAATCTCATCATGTCATACCCTAATTGAAATAGGTGTTTCCTTAGCTACTCTGTGGGCCCGTTTGGACAGTTGTATTAGATGGGATTGAGTTTGCAAATCTCACACTTCCAACCTAATGCCTTGTTTGGACTTCTTTGGATGGTGATGGTTCAAGGCTTTGAAAACTACGCCCGATACAACGTCGAGCTGAGGGGGATTCACTCAATCCCACTTCATATCCGCCGACACTCCCAACGGATTTGAGAGGGATAGAGATCAAATCGAGAGGGATTGCTCTTGGGTTGTGTGGAGCCCACAATGATGTCATGACAAATCTGCTTCGTCCATTTGTTTTAAAAGGAAATAATAGTATAAAAGCCTAAAAATCAGAAAGATTCAAAACTCAGGTGGGCCATGTAACACAAAAAAATGAAAACAGAAGTGTCCACCATTGAAACCTTCCTAGAGCTGACCATGATGTGGCTTCCACCATGATGTTTGGGCTATATCCACACCATCCATCCATTTTTTGAGATCAGTTTAGGACATGGACCAAAAAATCAAGCAGATCCAATGCACAAGTGGGCTACACCAAAAAAAGTAGTGGGATTGAACCTCTCATTGAAAACCTTATGGGGGCCTTAGAAGTTTTAGATCAACTTGATAATTGTACGTGTTTCCCTTTCATACAGTTCTATGTGACCTCACGAACAAATTGGATTAGAAATAAACATCACGGTGGGCCCTAGGAAGGTTTCAACGGTGGTCGTCATTGTACCATTGCTTTCTATGATGTGGTCCACTTGGATCTGCCTCATTTTTTGGCTCAAGCCCTAAAATGCTCTCTCAAAGCGGATGAATTGTGTTGATATAACATATACATCAAAATGGGGCCCACGGTTTGCTGGCTATCTTGGATAGAAAGATGACTCACAGTTGGAGTTAACATTATTCAAAACGCTATACATCAGATGCATTGTTGAACACCCATGATCTCCTATGATCCAAACATGAGTTTGAATTTTGAAAATCCAATAGTATACTAACCGACAATCCGCTACGACACATAATGATTACCTTTTCAAATTTCATCCCATATAATACCTTCTAATCCCACTGGCTAAAAGGCCCTGAATTCCAACGTGGCCTTGCCGAATCTGGTTCTCATCACCATGTCAAGTGATTGTCTCTACCTTTTTATCTCCGTTAGTATCATATTTTGTTGGGGTTAAAGGTTGTACATCCATTTTGCAAGCTTATGTTAGAACATCAGCCAAACAATGAAACAATTTTTTTTAAAACACACACCCCACCCTATACACTCATACACCAACTCACACTACATAGGCACTGGATCCCTTGCATTAGTATTAAAACTCTTGTGAATCTACCACGGAGTGGTCCCACCTGAGATTCATCCGTCATCCAACTCAGTTGAATGGTCCACCTTACTTTTGGGCTCATGCCCTAAAATGAGTCAACAAGTTGGATGGTAAATGAACATTACAATGGTCCACCTAAGATTCATTTTACTTATTTTTGGGCTCATGGCCTAAAATGAGCTGGAAAATTTTTTTGATAGCTCCACACGGACCAGCAAAGAGACCTTGGCATTGGAGGGGTTGCTGCCCGACGGGTTTGGCTGGTCACCCCAACACCAGCCAGCTACCTGGTGTCAAACCTCTGTGACCCCCCCATAATATATGTGTTCTATCCATGATGCTCATCCATTTTTCCAGATCACTTTAGGGGCATTAGCTAAAAAATGAGGCAGATTGAAAGCTTGAGTAGACCACACCAGAAAAAACAGTATGAAAAAATCATCGTAGATACCTTCTTAGGACCTACAGTAATGTTTATTTGTCATCTAACCTGTTAATAAGGTCACACAGACCTAGACAAAGGGAAAACACAAGCTTCAGCTAAACTTTCGTGGCCTCCAAGAAGTTTTCAATGGTGAGCATTCAATCCCCACTAGTTCTTACTTCGTAGTCCAATTGGACTTTTGATCTGCCTCAATTTTTTAGGCTAATGCCCTACCATGAGTGGACAAAATGGAGGACGGCATGGATAAAACACATACATCATAATGGAGGCCACAGAGGTGTGACATCAGCTAGTTGAACGGTGTTTCGGTCACCAGCCAAACAGCGTCGGTGAGTGCCGAATCCGATTCCCCAACGTTGGTGGGGCGTGGGCAAGATGACCTAATCCGCGTCCCTTATTGGCCACTCACTGGAAAATACATCATATCAACTGTTTGAATTATTGCATCAAGGCCCATTTGTACAAACCTAAGGGTTGATCCGTACCGTACGAACATTCCCTGCACACTTTACAGAACCCATTTAAACAAGTTTGAGGCAAGTAGGGCCCACATTTCTTGTCCTACAGTTCATCGTATTGGCCTATTATGGATGTCTTGGAACGCGGGTTGGCCGAGGACGCCAACCCCATCAAGCAAGCTGGTGTCAAAGCTCTATGGTTTTGTTTTATCCAGGCCGTCCATCCAATTTTATAGATCATTTTAAGGCATGAGAGAAAAAATGAAATAGCTAGAAAGCTTAACTAAACCACATCATAGGAAACAGTGAGGAGAATGATGTCCACTGTTGAAACATTCTTAGGGCCCAAAGTGATGTTTATTTGTCATCCAACCTGTTCATAAGATCACAAAGAGCTGTATGAATGGAAACGAAAAATATCATCTTGATCCAAAACTTTTGTGGCCCCCAAAATTTTTCCTACGGTGAATGTTCAATCCCCAATATTTCCTTATGGCGTGGTCCAATTAAGCTTTGTATCTGCCTCATTTTTAGTTTAGATGGTTAAAATGATTTGTACAAATGAATGGACAGCGTGGATAAAACAAATACGTCATGGTGGGAGCCACAAAGCTTTTACAGAAGCTTGCTATCTGGTGTTCGCATCACCAGCCAATCCGCGTCCGATGTCTCGTGCCCCCAAAAGTACCACGACTCAGTGCTACCATACCCATCTTTCTCGCCAAGATGCCACTTTGTCGAGGAATCCAGTACCGAGAGAACAATAGCCCCATCATGATGATCACCCTTCAATAATATCAGTCTTACCCACTCGCTAGGTGGGTCACAATTTATCCTGACCCAGACCGTCGGCTAACAGCTTGGCCCATCTGATGACCCGATCATATGATTTTTGAGACAGGAGATATTCACAGTGCAGCCAACGGTGGATCCCTAACTATGGATCCCACCATGATGTGTGTTCCTGAAATCCATGCCGTACATCCGTTTTGACAGCCCCTTTTAGGGCATTATCCAAAAAAATGAAGCAGCTCCAAGTCTTAGGTAGACTACATAGAAAACAGTGGTGATTTAACACCCACCATTAAAAACCCATCGGGGGCCCATCGAAATTTTCATTTTCCATCCAACCTGTTCACCCAGTCACCCAGATCTAGAGGAAGGGACCAGACAAATATCAGCTTGATCCAAAACTTTTATGGCCCACAAGAATTTTTTAATGATTAATCATCATTATTTCCTCTAGTGTGGTCCACCCGAGACTTGGATCTGCTTCAGTTTTGGGATCATGCGCCAAATGAGTTGTCAAAACGGATGGGGACGTCGTGGATGTAAGACAGTGGGGTTGGCTAAAATTGTGATGTGACTAACCGGGGTGGGTGGCTGTACTAACAATGGGGTGTGTGAACTAAATTAAAAAAAGAAAAGAAAAACTAAAAGAGGAGAGCCCCACAGTCAGGGATCCATGGCCCCCACGGTGATGAATGCATCTTATAGCCATGCCATCCACCCGTTTCGCCATTTCAGTTTAGAGCATGAGCTCAAAATTGCATAATATCCTAATCTCAGGTGGACCAAACCATAGACAACAGTGGCGATTGATCACTCACCATAAAAAAAATTTCCCAGGTACTACAAAAGTTTTGGATGAAGCTGATAATTGTGTGGTTAATTCATCCAGGTCTTTGTGACCTCATCAACAGGCTCGATGGAAAATTAACTGTGATAGGCCCTAAGAAGTTTTTAATACTGGGCATTAAGTCAACGTTGTACTCTACGTTGTGGTTCACATGGGATTTAAATTGCTTCATTTTTTTGTTTTATTCCCTAAAAGAACTAATAGTCGGCGTGGATACAAGGCAAATAGATCACACTAGCCCTACAGTCGAGGATCCACAACAGCCATGGTAATCTACAGATAGGATCTTCTAATTTGAGAACTACCTTCTAAATAAGTCATCAGCAATGAGGCCCATGCTTTCAACGGTTTGGATGATTGAATCATGGCCCCCCAACCAACCGTAAAAACTGAAAATCGGAAGGGTGCTGTACGGCATATAGAGCTGAGCACGAGCCAAGCCAGCTCGGCTAGGTTGCTCGACTCAACTCGACTCAAACCAGCTCAATTTGACTCGATTTGAAAGCTACATTCAAACCAAGCTAAGCCATTTTTCCAACCTTTAGATGATTTTCAAGCCAAGCTTGTACTAACCCAAGCTCGATTCAACTTGGCTTGAAGTTGGACTAGATTGAAGCTCCACCGGGCTGACTCACTTGTAAAAAGCTAAAAAATTATATTTTTTAATCCCATATTAGAAGTGAATAGAGAAATGAGAGATGAAACTCTCTATAAAAGTAAATGGGGGTGTCAATGAGCTTTGGGCCGCCTTTGGGCTCAATTTTAAACAGCTTTAAGCCTGACTTTTGGGCTGAGCCTAGCAGGCTCCAATTGGGCTTGAACTCACTCGTACTCACCTCTAAGGGCATATGGACCCGAGCGTGGTAAATTGCTCTCCACGGGAATTATCAGTCGTTTGGAATTCCCGCCCACGAGTGTTATCCTCGGAAAATTTTGAAAACGCAATCCTATGAACATGTCAAAATTATAGAACTACCCTTGTATGTGCTTAAAATTACGGAAACTCGCTTGATTCTCTCACGTGGGCTGAAATGCCTGGCAGATGAGTTAAATAAAGCATGATTGCAAGTCCGTACACGTGTAACAATCTCCCGATCCACACGCAAGCCCACGTGAAATCTGTCACCCCTTGTGAATACATTCTAGCTTTACATCAGGTTGGGCTTGTGACTCAAAAATCAATCCATTTCATTTTTCAAATGTGCCATAAACTACTAAAGCGGATTCCCTTGTCATATCCCTGATGGCAGGTGCTGTAAGGCCCACCGTGATATATGTGTTTATATTCACGCTGTCCATCCATTTTCCCAGATCATTTGAGGACATGAGCCAAAAAATAAGCAAATTCAAAGCTAAAATGAACCACACCACGGGATATTGAGGATAATGACACCCACCAAGGAAACCTTCCTAGAGCTCATTGGGGTGTTTATTTGCCATCCAACCTGTTCATAATGTCATACAAATCTGGATGAGGAAACAAAAATTAATCCGCTCCTAATGTTGTAGGAACCTAAATGAAGGGAAAACTCAAAATATAACTTACCTGAAACCTTTTTGACCCCAAAGAATTTTTTACTAGCGTGTGCTCAGTGGTGTGTTGACGTGTCACTGTTCTGTGGGCCCCTCGATGTATGTGTTTTATCAACAATGAGATCATTTTCAAGCATGGTTCCAAAATTGAGGCAGATCGAAAGTTCAAGTGGGCCACAACACAAAAGGTAGTGGGACAATGATTCCCACCATTAAAACCTTCCTAAGGCCCAACATTATGTTTATTTGCCAGCCAAACCTGTTCATAAGGTCACACCGGCCTGGATGAAGGAAAAAACAAATATTAGATTGATCCAAAACTTCTGCATCCCTTAAGAAAATTTCATGGTAGACGTTCTCCACGGCCTTCTGTGGTGTGATCTACTTGAGCTTTAGCTCTGTCTCTTTTTGAACTCAAGCCCTAAATCGTTCTCACCAAATGGACAGATGATTTAGTTATAACACATTAATCATGGAGAGTGTGTGGCACACCACGCAATCCACTTCATTCACCATTGTTTCATGCAGCGTGTGCCACTTGAGCTTTCGATCTGCTTCATTCTTAGGCTCATACCTTAAAATGAGCTCCCAAAACAATCGGACAGTGTGGATACATGCATCAAGATGGACCCCACAGTCTGCCACCATAGATATTCCATAGAAGCGGATTAGGTGACACCCGGGCCTTTATCATGGGGCCCACCTTGATGTATGTATTTTGTATCCACACCATCCATCAGTTTTTAAGATCATTTTGGGCATTCTTCCAAAGATGAAGCAGATCCAATTATCAGGTGGACCATATCATAGGGAACAGTGGTAATTGAACACCCTATCATTGAAAAGTTCTTAGGGTGCACCTTAATGTTTCCATAGTGTCTATTTTTCATACGATTTGTTGATAAGGTCGCATGAGCCTTGATGAAGGGAAAAAACAAATATCGGCTTGATCTAAAACTTTTGTGGCTCATTAATGGTCAATCACCATTGTTTCCTATGGTGTGGTCCACCTGATAATTGGATTTGCTTCATTTTTTGGATAATGCTCTAAAATGATCTTAAAAAATGGATAGACAGTGTGGATACAAAATATATACAATAACGTGGGCCGTGCGGTAAGGGTTGCATCTACTTGGATGAGGCCGAGGTCTCACCTAGAGGTGGGCAACGAAGCCGAGTTGGCCTTAGTTTGGTTTGACTTGTTTTTGTGCCACCTTAGTTTGTGGCTTGGTTTAGGTTTCGGGCCGACCCATGCGGCTCGAGTTTGGTTTGCTCCAGAAAAATCTGGTTTGATCTGGAAGGGTTTGGTCGAAAATTTTGAACCAAGCTAGGCCAGGTTCAAGCAGATGGCGGCTCTGTTTTTGCTTATTTATTTAAATAGAATAGAA